>CAMTZC010000012.1:14978722-15592625 GCA_947086505.1 Morpho deidamia | reverse complement strand
TAGATGATCTAAAAGACACGATATAAATATCAAGAATTTGTAGGACCTATTATACCGTTCACCATTTTACAGACAACCCTTAATAGACTTCATGTCTATGCAATTGATTTACGATCAATCCGTACAAAGCGGTTCAGCACATTTTTCATATACAGAACGAAAATGGATTTTCCGTCGGTATAATAATAATTTGACCTCCTAAGAGGTTGACTGTGGTCGACTATACATTGGCTGCTGGATCTAAGTGACACAAGATTGTTAGTTTTGGAGATGTCTTGAAGAGAAATACTATCGTTTGAAGAACATGAGGAAATAATTGATACATGTAAATTAGATTTCCTTTTTAAAGGAGAAGCATTAATAAAAAGTTATTCCTCATAACCTGTGGTAGTCTATCATAATTTTCCGGACCTAGTTATACATCTTCAATTCAGCGATCAATTTGCAACTATTTTGAGGTCTGTAGTGTATGTGAATAAGAATAGAAGTTTTCATGGAAGGTAGATTTATAATAAGAGAGGTTCTGTCGTCTCATGCCTGCACACCGCGCGCAATAGTAGTGGGGCGAGGGGAGAGAATTACTCGCTACGACCACGGGTAAAGACGGACGCGCTTGCGGTGTGTGGAGCAGAGAGCCGGTATAACACTGTCAGGTGAAAGTACGAACAGTACAAGGTCTTTATAGTGTTATGGGTCTACAGTGAAGTCAGCTTTTCGTTTACTGCAGCAAGCTCGCCAATCTTGCTATAACATCATGTTCGACGATTGTATTGATGCCTCGTCGCTTTAGCTTTGAGACTTCCTGACCTATACTTCTGTCTACTGTAGTTGTTCGACTTCATTCATGAGAACATCAGCGTTCTTATAAGGCCAATAATAAGCAACCAGATTTCTAAAACATTCATGAAAAGCGTATCGTTCGGGCAAACATATGTTAAACCGTCTCGGTAACTTTCAAATGCCACACATTTCTTGTGAGGCGCCTTTTAATTAATAAAAAGTTGCAGTACCGAGAAATACTCGTAATAAGTATTTTCCCGATATAGATCTTCTTAAGTAAATTTATACTTACTAAGAAAAACATTTAATTTTCATAAGGTGGTGGTCATCTCGCTACCCTGAGGGGTACCGGGGTATGGGCCTCGGGGCGAACCTCTTTGCCCGGGCTTGTCCTCACAGGCCTGCGGGCCTGGTATGTGTTCGGGCCGGGTGGCCCAGGTCACCTAAGTGACCTGAGGGATGCAAAGTTCGGTGGGGGGGTCTGGGAATGGTGGCTCCCAGACCGTTTCGTCATATTCTGGTGGTGTCAATTCCGATGGTTGTTGTGTCTAATTAGGTGCTGTCGTCGTGTCCGGTGGTGTCGCCCTCTCGCCCGTCGCATCGTCCTCGTCGTCGCCATCGCTGTCCGCGTCTCATAATTGTGGATAATAGATAATTTATAGAATCAGGCGTTACTTTACGGAGATCCATAATATAAAAGTAATAATAAAAATATTTTGCTATAATAATTTACCGCGGATTATAGCAAATGTAATTTTATTATTACTTTTGTGGGTAATAGATTCCACCTTTGGCTCGGTTTAGGTTATATACCTTCGAGAATATTTCCTGATGATGCTTGATGTTTATGAAGCGAAATGATTTTTGGCATTGTAGTAATAATATGTGCAAAGCTAATAGAAAGGTTATTTATGGTTACCGGTTAAGCTAATCCTGTATGTATAAGGTATGAATACTGTTTGTTCTTAAAACAGAATTAGACAGAATTAAAATGATTCTGCTTTGATTCTATAGAATTTTGCAAAGTGACGCGTTCTTCTACAAATTATATTAAACGAGGGATTCATTGTATCCAATTATCAACAAGTCAAACTAAATACATTAATCTGCTATCTTAGCATAGCGGTTTAATTTTCTAGGTCAGGTTTTACTAGAGATAGCAAGCCCGTTACATTGGTCGATTCAAAAAAGACTTTGTATACGAATTTGCATGTACTGAATAAAGCATGAATTTGCTCTGGGCAAATTTTCAAGCTTTGTTTTGTTAGTCGAGAGTGTTTGAAGTGAAAAGATAAATTATTAACAATGAAGCAAACTTGGTAATATTTGAAGGTCACATTTTAGATTTACAGTACATTGAAACGGTTAATTTAGGTCCGCTGTTACATTGAGTCAGGCAAAGCCTGCGGCCATGACCTCGCTGTATAGAGCGTTAATGGTACGTATGAATTGTAATGCAGAGTAGAGGATTAGATATGAAATGAAAATCGTTTATTCTACAAATGTGCTAACATAACATATAAAAATATACAAAACTAAACTTAATTTTAATTATCAAGAATGCACAGTGCAGAAAAGACTTAAAACTCGGCATAATTTTGAGCAAATTATTACACCAGTTTAAAAATACTATTAAAAAAAAGGCTAATACAGAAAGCTTACTATACTATTAAGGATTACTTAGGATGATAAAAATGCGTGGATATAGGTATCCATCGACCCTGTACAAGCCATTAATAACTATATGTAACTAGTGATACGAATTATTGTTTGAAACGAGCAACCACCGAGTTTCTTGCTGGCTCTTCTCGGTGGAACCAGCAGTAGATGTTGACGATTCAAAAGCACTTATTTACAAGATTACTTGAATAAAGAATACATTTAATTTGAATTTTGAATACTGTGTGCCTTGAAAGGAAGCACATAGAACTGATTTTCAGCTAAAACTCGTGAGTTACGTCACTGACAACAACTGATTGAAATGACAGTCAGTGCTGCTAAGTGTCCCATATATTCATTTATTTAAATATAAATAAAGTAAAGTAAAGTAGCGGCCTGTTACAATCCCACTGCTGGGCGTAGGCCTCCTCTCTCTGGAGAGAAGGATTGGAGCTAAGACCTACCA
The DNA here is from genome assembly GCA_947086505.1 of Morpho deidamia. NCBI lineage: Eukaryota > Metazoa > Arthropoda > Insecta > Lepidoptera > Nymphalidae > Morpho > Morpho deidamia. The sequence continues at coordinate 15,589,720 of CAMTZC010000012.1, read as the reverse complement.
CGCTGCTCCAATGCGGATTGGTAGGTTACACATATCCACAGAATTCTCTAGAAATATGCAGGTTTCTTCACGATGTTGCATCTGATAAATTGCAATTATCAATAAGACACATAAGTTTTTAATAGAAAAGCTCATTGGTGCCTGCCCGGGGTTTGAACCCATGATCGTCTCTAGAGAGTCGCACGGTCTTACCGCTAGTGTTTGTGTTTCTGGGTACTAGGGATATTCTTATTCCTATGTCATAATACATTACATTCGGTTATTTCACATGTTAATATACCGATTGCATTTGCCCATCATTTAATGGAGTTTTGTAAATGTTAATAAATCTATACGTATTATAAAACAAAGTCCCAAAACGCTGTCTCTCTGTATGTAATCGATTTTCTCAAAATCTACTGAACAGATCTTTTTACGGTTTTCATCAAAAGATTGTGCGGATGGTTTTAGTAAATAGTACATATCGGTATTATGTAGATTGTGTTGAAGAGATCGCGCAGTTGTTAAAAAACTTGCTTGGGAGCTTTAGTCACGTGCGCTGCGTAAACCAGCAGAGATACGCGAAATTAATGTAGAAGAGAATTGTAGATCTATAAAAATACTACAAAAAAGTCCGAGACAGAATGTCTCTATCTCTTATGGTTAACTGACAATAACTACTTTTATGTTTAAAATTTGAATTCTAATAAAAATTGTGAAACGCTGATTTCCACGCGGGCGAAGTCGCTGGCACAGCTAGTGTATAGTAAAATTACGTTAATTAGTATGTTTCACTGCATTCCAGATTACCAAGAAGTGTGTGCAGCGCTATCAAGGGTACAGAAAGCGCTTACATCGAGCGGTGAAAGCGCACTCGCGGCGCGTGTCGCTGGAACGGCCGGCGTGTTGCTGTGTCCAGCCCTGAGAACAGCTCTAGCGACGAGATCTGCTGTGCTGACAGCAGTGACGCATAAGAGGCCAGGTCTTTCGCCTCCTCAGACGCATAGAGCTACTGATCGATTAAAAGATGTAAGTGCTAAGATAAGATAAAATAAATATAAAAAGATAAACACGTAAACGCACGGTGGTCCGCCCCAAAGTAAGTAACTTAATACTTGTGTTATGGGTGACGGACAACTGAGAGATATATATACACATATAGTTTTAAATACATACTTAAACACAAATACACACCCAGCCTCGAAGAACCAACAAATTGTTTATAGAAAATGTTGGCCCTCGGCGGAAATCGAACCCGCGACCCGTCGAGCTCAAGGTGGGGTAGCTAGGTAATACCCACTGCGCCAACGGGCCAGTCTAAAAGATAGCAATAACAAGGGATTCAGATATCGGAATAACAAAAGGAAAGAATCTAGATCTAGAATATAATATTCGAGTAGAACACTTTTTACACGCCTTATATGAATTTATGTATGTATGTAACATCTTCTTCGAGCGGACAAATTTAATGCAAACTTAATATACTTATCAAGAACAGGTTACAAAAAGTTTAATAAATTTGTTTAATAAGTCTTTTTTTGAAAAATATGCCGTGTGGTATCTGGCTGAGTAGAATAGACCACCCTTATTTCTTACCGAGGTGTCGTAAAAGGCAACTAAGGTAAATTGACGTTAGGCAGGCGGCCGGTCGTAAAATACGTAGCCGAATCATATGACAACATGTTTGTAACATGTTGTGCCGACTCCACTTAGAGTGGGATAAGGGCATGATAATGTATCGGATAAAAAATGCATTCCTATTGCAATAATTACTTTAGTTTATTTTGATTTATTTTTAATTACATAAACACGTGTTACAGTGGACATAATCCTCATTTACATTCAATAATATATATTAATACACACAATTTTACACAAAATTTACATACTTTACATAGAGAGCGTTTTTCTTCTTCTTGCATAATTTTATCAGTGATGATAGCACACTGTCAAAGGTGTTTTGCCAGTTCGCCGAGCATTGCTCGGGTTGCTCTGAAAACTATTATCTTTATTTTGTTATATCACGAGGACGATTTTAGCGGACCAATTTAATACAAACTGAATATACTTATCAAGAAAAGGTACAAGTGAATAAATAAATAAATATATGGGACATTTACACACACGAACCAACGAAGAACCAACAATTTGTTTATAGAAAATGTTGGCCCTCGGCGGGAATCGAAAGTTTCATAAATTCTTTTTTTTTTAATTTTTACAATCAATCGCACTCAAAAGTGGAAAAAATAGAGTTTTAAGTAGCGTGGAATTCTGGATTCATGCAATATTATTTTATTTAGCTGTTTGCTACCCGGCATAGCTACCTAGCTTCCCAGTAATGTTTTTCTTTAAAAAATGATTATGATAAAATAAATAATTGACTAGATCACGCTTGATTTCTTCCGACCCTTCTCTTCGACGAAACAGCCTTGACTTCGTTTTCTTATCCTATACGTTTTGTATAGCAATAAATAACTATGCAAGCTGTGATAGCCCAGCGGCGAGACCGTGCGAATGTTTTGAGGGGAACACGAGCTCAAACTCGGGCAGGCACCAATGAGTTTTTCTATTAAAACTCATGTCTCTAATTGATAATTGCAATTTATCACACGGCTTTTCGGTGAAGGAAAACATCGTGAGGAAACCTGCATATCTCTAGAGAATTCTGGAGATATGTGTAACCTTCCAATCCGCATTGGAGCAGCGTGGTAGGTCTTAGCTCCAACCCTTCTCTCCAGAAACGGAGAGAGGAGGCCTATTCCCAGCAGTGGGATTGTAACAGGCCGCTACTTTAAATAACTATGAAGAATTTATTATAAGCAATACATGCTCTTGTTGAATATTTGTGTTTAAAAATGTTTTTTTATCTTCTTCTTACTAATGAAACCAAATCCCAAAAAGCTGTCTGTTTGTATGTAATCGATTTTCTCAAAATCTATTGAACGGATTTTTGTATCGTTTTATCCAAAAAGATAGTGCAATACTTCCGGATTAGGTAAATAGCACTTATCGGTATTATGTAAATTGTGTTGAAGAGATCGAGCAGTTGTTAAAAAACTTGCTTGATGGGGAGCTTTAGTCGCGAGCGCTGCGTAAACCAGCAGAGATACGCTAAATTAATGTACTAGAGAATTGTAGATCTATATTAATACTACAAAAATGTTCGTCATAGCATGTCTCTATCTCTTATGGTTAACTCACATTAACTACTTTTATGTTTAAAATTTATTACTAGGTTTTGTAAACTTTTCTATTGTAGCTAGAATACAGACTAGGATCGCATTCCGCGTTATTTATCAACGTTGTAACAGTTTCTCAACGTTATTTTTCTTATTCAATGTTAAGTTAACTCTAAGTAAATTTACTGCTATAGCAGATTTTTTTTAATTTATTTTCAGAACTTGTCATAATTTGCATTGCCATAAATTTTGTATGATAGCGTATATTTTTAATTGCATGTAAAGAAGGTTTATTATTTAATTATTCTACTACTTCTTAAGCTGTTATTTCATATTTACTTAATGAAAGACTTATGTACTAGGATCGTATACTATGCAGTTAAATAACCGAACTGTCATCACTATTATTACACTTTTATTTTTGTTTCTTAATTCGCTCTTGATCGTTATTCGCAAACTGAATGTCGAGGCGCGCGGTAAGACCGCTTATATATCGAACGAAGCGATTTCGAGAATGTTCGCAAATGTCGTATTGGAGATGCGGAACATGATTCGTAAACAACGTGAATGTTCCAGAGAATTAGCGTCAAGCGAATTAGAACTCTAAGATCAATTTTTATTTTTGTGGTTTGATATATTGTGTTAGGATTACATTGATTCATCTTTTCGATTCGTTTATTATTAAATTCGATGTTTTTATATATATTTCAGTGTATAGACGTACTAGGATCGCATACTGCGTCAGGAGGCGAAACGTCGGCGTTGGCAGCCGAACTGCTGTCGATACTGGGCGGGCTGGAGTTAGAAAGTTTAATACAGGCGCACGACCAAGCCGCTGCCTTGCTAGACCCTGCCTGCTTTACGAGAGGGAAGAGAAATAAGGTTAGTTATAGTTTCTTTCTATCTTTAAATTATAGTAAGAAATTCACAATCATATTTTATGTTTTAATGAAGAATTTTTTAATTACGCAGAGACCTATAATTTTACAAGAACAAATGTACGCGTTCTTAGTTAAAGAAAATCTTAAACTATACTAATAACTAAAGTTGCAAAATATTCTATCTCATGCACTTGCACTACATAAAATTTACAACCTTCATCATCTTCATCATCCTCCTACCCCTATCCCACTCTAACTGGGGTCGGAACGACATGTTATAACATGTCAAATGATTCGGCTACGTATTTTACGACCGGTCGCCTGCCTGATGCCAACTTACCTTAGTCGCCTTTTACGACACCTCGGTAAGTAAGAGGTTGGTCTATTCTACTCAACCGTATACCACACGTCGGGTCAGCTTACCTTAATTGCATTTTACGACACCTCGATAAGAAAGAGGTTGGTCTATTCTACTCAACCGTATACCACACTTCGGGTCCACTTACCTTAGTCGCCTTTTACGACACCTCGGTAAGAAAGAGGTTGGTCTATTCTACTCAACCGGATACCACACGTCGGGTCAGCTTACCTTAATTGCTTTTTACGACACCTCGGTAAGAAAGAGGGTTGTCTATTCTACTCAACCGTATACCACACTTCGGGTCAACTTACCTTAGTCGCCTTTTACGACACCTCGGTAAGAAAGAGGTTGGTCTATTCTACTCAACCGTATATCACACGTCGGGTCAACTTACCTTAGCCGCCTTTACGACACCTCGGTTAGAAAGAGGTTGGTCTATTCTACTCAACCGTATATCACACGTCGGGTCAACTTACCTTAGCCGTCTTTACGATACCTCGGTAAGAAAGAGGTTGGTCTATTCTACTCAAACGTATACCACACTTCGGGTAACTTACCTTAGTCGCCTTTTACGACACCTCAGTAAGAAAGAGGGTTGTCTATTCTACTCAACTGTATACCACACTTCGGGTCAACTTACCTTAGTCGCCTTTTACGAAACCTCGGTAAGAAAGAGGTTGGTCTATTCTACTCAACCGGATACCACACGTCGGGTCAACTTCCATAAGTCGCCTTTTACGAAACCTCGGTAAGAAAGACGGTTGTCTATTCTACTCAACCGTATACCACACTTCGGGTCAACTTACCTTAGTCGCCTTTTACGACACCTCGGTAAGAAAGAGGTTGGTCTATTCTACTCAAGCGGATACCACACGTCGGGTCAACTTACATAATTCGCCTTTTACGACACCTCGGTAAGAAAGAGGGTTGTTTATTCTACTCAACCGTATACCACACTTCGAGTCAACTTACCTTAGTCACCTTTTACGACACCTCGGTAAGAAAGAGGTTGGTCTATTCTACTCAACCGTATACCACACTTCGGGTCAACTTACCTTAGTCACCTTTTACGACACCTCGGTAAGAAAGAGGTTGGTCTATTCTACTCAATCGTATATCACACGTCGGGTCAACTTACCTTAGCCGCCTTTACGACACCTCGGTAAGAAAGAGGTTGGTCTATTCTACTCAACCGTATATCACACGTCGGGTCAACTTACATAAGTCGCCTTTTACGACACCTCGGTAAGAAAGAGGTTGGTCTATTATACTCAACCGTATACCACAAGTCGGGTCAACTTACCTTTACGACACCTCTGTAAGAAATGAGGGTGGTCTATTCTCCTTTGGGCTAGAGACATTAGGGATATTATTAATTCAGGGAAATAAAGTAAGTCGTGCTTAATACAGTAAAGTAGCGGTCTGTTACAATCCCACTGCTGGGCATAGGCCTCCTCTCTCCGTTTCTGGAGAGAAGGGTTGGAGCTTAATACAGTGTATATGTGTAAAACAAATAGAGTTAGTAGAGAAGGAAAAGCGTTCTTTTAAATTAATTGGTGTAAAGGAATAAAAAGTGTGGTTGTGACAACGGCTAATTGTGTTTTCAGACTGGCAACAACTACAAAGCCGACGATAAGTACCCTTCGCCGGACGACCCCAGCGAAAATATCAAAATTATTAAAATAGAAAAAACTAATGAACCACTTGGTGAGTTGGTAAATTTGAACCTTTGTACATTCAAATTAAATTCAAAATATTCAAGTAAACTTGCAAACAAAAGCTTTTGAATCGTCAACATCTACTGCTGGTACGGAAAGCTGTTCCTACTGAAAAGAACCAACAAGAAACGGTGGTTGCTCTTTTTAAATGAAATTCTTATAACTCGTTACAAAAGTAATAATAAAATTATTTTGCTATAATCCGTGATACAGTAAATAGAAAATATATATAGTGTTAAATGTATAGTGGACTATTCGTTTTTTCATACCCGATACGTGCAAGATTCGTAAAAACACATGCACAAACCTCCACCACAATACACAAGCACTACACACTTTCATTATCACAAACTCAACAATCGTTTGTCCTCGTAACCGAAGCATCATCAGGAGATAGACTCCACGACAAAATCCCATACCTTTAAACCTGTTAAAAAGTGGCTTATACAGTAAGCCACTACTTTTAAGGATTACTTAGATGATAAGAATGCATATTAGCTACTCTTCGACCCTGTACAAAACAGCAATACTAAATATAACTAGTTATAAGAATTGTATTTTGAAAAGAGCAACTGCAATAAGATTCTATAATAAAATTCCGAAATCAATTTTGGTCATGCCATTACAGCAGTTTAAAAACACTGTTAAAAAGAGGCTGATACAGAAAGCCTACTATACTGTTGAAGATTACTTAGATGATAAGGATGTGTGGATATAGGTGCACTTCTACCCTGTACAAGACAGTAATAAATAAATGTAACTAGTTCTAAGATTTATATTTTAAAAAGAGCAACCGCCGAGTTTCTTGCTGGTTCTTCTCAGTAGGAACAGCTTTCCGAACCAGCAGTTGACTTTACGATTCAAAAGCATTTGTTCAAGTTTAATTTAATAAATAATATTTTGAATTTGAATCTCAATCCTTAAGGAATATGGATGTAATTTATAGAATTAGGCGTTACTTTGCGGAGATCCATAATACAAAAGTAATAATAAGATTATTTTGCTATAATCCGCGATACAGTAAATAGAAAATATATATAGAGTTTAATGTATAGTGGACTATCAGTATTTTCATACCCGATACGTGCAGGATTCGTGAAAACACATGCACAAACCTCCACCACTTCCACCACAATACACAAGCACTACACACGTTCACTATCACAAACTCAACAATCGTTTCGCCCCGCAACCGAAGCATCATCAGGAGATAGACTCCACGACAAAATCGCAAAGCTTTGCTATATATATTTTCTATTTACTGTATCGCGGATTATAGCAAAACAATCTTATTATTACTTTTGAATATTGATGTATTTTACTTTTTGGTGACTGCTGTGTTACTCTGAGAATTAATATGATATCGGTATTAACGATTAATTTATCCCTTAAAGTAAAGAAAGTAAAGTAACGACCTATTACTATTCCAATGCCTGGCCTCCTCTCCCTTTTTTTGAGAGAAGGATTAGAACTAACCTACCACGCTACTCCAATGCGTGTTGGTACGTTACACATATCATTAGAATTCTCTTGACACATGCAGGTTTCCTCACGATGTTATCCTTTAAAAGTGTGTAATTTTACAGTTATCAATTAGACACATAAGTTTTAATAGAAAAACTCATTAGTGCCTACCCGGGATTTGAACTCGTAACCAGCTTATTATCCCTTAGTTTAATGTTTTATTTGTATTCTTAAAGGTGCTACGGTAAGAAACGAAGGCGAAGCAGTTATTATCGGTAGGATAGTCAGAGGTGGAGCTGCGGAGAAGTCAGGATTGCTCCACGAGGGTGATGAGGTGAGTGTATCTTGTCATAAGTACATCTTTCATTTCTGTAATAATGCAGAGACTAAATCACTAAATTGTATATATTCAAATTCAAATTCAAAAGATTCTTTATTCAAGTAAACTTGTAAACAAGTGCTTTTGAATCGTCAACATCTACTGCTGGTTCGGAAAGCTGTTCCTACCGAGAAGAACCAGCAAGAAACTCGGCGGTTGCTCTTTTCAAATAATAATTCTTATCACTAGTTACATATAGTTATCAATGTCTTGTACAGCGTTGAAGAGGGGCTATATCCACGCATTTTTATCGTCTAGGTAATCTTCAATAGTATAATAGGCTTTCTGAATTAGCCTTTTTAATAGTATTTTTAAACTGCTGTAATGGTAAAGTATATGTATATATTTATATATATTTATTTATTTATTTAATAAAAAAAATAAAAAAAGCAATATAACAGAACTAACTACTTTGCTATAATCCGCACGGGTTAAGTGAATGCATGCAAAGCCAATGTGTATGAAGCAGGCAAAATCTACGCACCTTATACATGCAGGACAAGCCACCACATGCACCCCAAGGCGCAATTCACCAACAACAACGCACACAAAAGCAGCACACACACCCACCACCACAATCTCGACGATCGTTTCGCCCCGAAACCGAAGCATCATCAGGAGATAGACTCTAGATAGTTATGAAAATATCTTTAATATATCATTATCGGGTATGAAAATACGGATAGTCCACAATACATTAAACACTATATATATTCTCTATTTACTGTATCGCGGATTATAGCAAAATAATTTTATTATTACTTTTGTATTATGGATCTCCGCAAAGTAACGCCAGGAGGATAGGCTCCACGACAAAAATTTCGCAAAGTAACGCCTGCTTCTATAAATCATGTAAAAAAAAAAATCAACTTGACGTTGGACGTTGGGCGATGGTGTTGCAGCTGCTGGAGGTGAACGGCGTGAGCATGCGCGGCAAGTCCGTGCACGAGGTGTGCCAGGTGCTGGGCGGGCTGGCGGGCACGCTGAGCGTGGTGCTGGCGCCGCGCGGCCGCCCGCGAGCGCCGCCCGCGCACCGCGTACTGCACGTGCGCGCGCACTTCGACTACGACCCCGAGGACGACGTGTACATACCGTGCCGGGAGCTGGGTGAGTGCGACGTCGTACCACGAGCCCTGAACCCTGGTCTGGCATCATAGGACGACGGTCTCCAACGCCAGTATAGCTTCATACAACAGTTATGACTAGACATAGACATACTACCAGCCTTCCATTACACGTCGCTCTAAACCCTGGTCTGATATCACAGGGAGCACCTTTAGGACGACGCTCTGCGACGTTAGTAGAGCATCATACTACAGAGTGATGACTAGACATAGTCATATCACCAACCTTCCACTACACGTCGCCCTAAGCTTTGGCTACAGAACAGGCACCTCTAGGACGACAATCCCCAAACTCTAGTAGGTAGAGTTTATACGCTCTACTCTCCTTGCCATTCAGATAAAGTTGTTAAAATTGTGAATAACAATTTTGTTCTGCAACTTTTGATTCGCAAATATGCTCTTCTTCTTTGCTTTTATCGAGAAAAGTCATAATGTAACTCACCTGGTGGTCTTTAAAAAAAAACAAAGTAGTTGCATTTCGACATTATCATAATGTTTTAATTAAGTGCAATTAACTATAACATATAATATACATTGGTAACATCAATTTGGATAAATGGAATATTATTTGACTACAAACATTTCCTTCCAGGTATCAGCTTCCAAAAAGGTGATGTGTTGCACGTGATCAGCCGCGAGGACCCCAACTGGTGGCAGGCCTTCCGCGAGGGGGAGGAGGACCAGACCCTCGCCGGCCTCATACCGAGCCAGGCCTTCCAGCACCAGTAAGAGTTACATTACTGCATCTTCAAGACTTAAGACTTTTTAAGATATAAGTTTTATGATAACTGACTATTAGTTTTTCGTTTTTGCACGCTACATATTAGCTTCTTTTGTATTTATGTTCAGTGCAATAACATCTTACACATATTAGCTTTAAAAGGGACACGCCGCCCTCAGTTCTGCAACCGTCTACGAGCACCGCGAGCTTCGCGCGCGGTACCCGGCGTTAGTTTCAGTAGCATTAGTTTATAGCAGCATAGTATTAGTTTATCGTTAGTTTTATAATAAGTTTGGAGGAGAAAACAAATCTTCTCCTTATATTTTGGTCCTTAGAGCCGGATCAACTACAAACTTTGTTTTGAATAACACATACTTTGAATAACGCGCGCGACGCGACGCGACCGGCCGGATCAACGACCTTTATGCATTCGATTGCCGACGCGAGCGGCCGACAGTTAGTTACGTTTCGAATACGATAAGGACAGGACGCGTGCGCCTGTATACTGCATTCTTTTATAACGCACACGTGTAATTTTGCGTTTCGGGTGTTATTCTCAGTAGTGACACGACTTTATTGACATTTGAGACTGATATAAGTATTTAGTGACGCGTTTAACCAGTGAAGCGTTTGAGAAGACGCGACCGTCCACGGTTTTAGTGCGCGTTGGGTTACTATTCCCCGATATAGGGACGATTCAATAACGTGTGACGTTACGAAGGTTGTGTGCACACCGGGTGTTATTTAGCCGATATAGTGAAGTGTATACTCAGGGAGAAACAGATATTACGTGTCCGTGGAAGATTGCAGAGGAGAGCCAACGGTTTCGGGAATCGGCCAAGTACATACAAGCACACACACATACGTACACATATACACGCAGTGACTCATGAGGCTGGACCACATACAGCTGACGGCCGCATAAGTTAGGTTGAGACGCCGAGACGACGGGCCCAGGTCCCGGAGGTTGTTTCATCCGTCCGCACGTTTGCGCGTAACAAACTTACTAACTGGTTTTAAGATTTATATTTTGAAAAGAGCAACCGCTAAGTTTCTTACTGGTTCTTCTCGGTAGGAGCAGCTTTCCGAACCAGCAGTAAAGTTGACGATTCAAAAGCACTTGTTTACAAGTTTACTTGAATAAAGAATATTTTGAATTTGATGTGTCTAAATTCAAAATTCAACCGAGAAGAGCCAGCAAGAAACTCGGCGGTGGCTCTTTTTAAAATATAAATCTTAGAACTAGTTACATTTATTTATTACTGTCTTGTACAGGGTAGAAGTGCACCTATATCCACACATCCTTATCATCTAAGTAATCTTCAACAGTATAGTAGGCTTTCTGTATCAGCCTCTTTTTAACAGTGTTTTTAAACTGCTGTAATGGCATGGCCAAAATTGATTTCGGAATTTTATTATAGAATCTTATACCCAAACCCACAAACTATTTACGTTCTTTTGCTAGGCGCAAAGTAGGAGTCGCAAGCTTATGTCGGTTCCTAGTTTGTCTATTATACATCACCTATCGTTATCGTCTCAGGCGCGAGTCCATGAAGCTGTCGCTGGCGGGCGAGGCGGGCGAGGGCGAGCGGCGCGCGCGCAAGGGCGCCACGCTGCTGTGCGCGGGCCGCGCGCGCCGCCGCAAGCCGCGCAAGCCCACCAGCGAGGCGGGCTACCCGCTCTACGCCGCCGCCACCACCGACGGTAAACATCTTTTGTAGGCATGGGTAGAATCACCAATCACCTAATGATCATATGAAACACTCATCATTTATTTAGATTTATTTATTTAATAACTAGCAAAGCCCCGCGGTTTCACCCGCGTCCATACAGATCTCGTGGTAGTGGAAAGTCTACGAAATCGGACTATAGATTTATTTGGTAGATTATTTAATTATAAAAAATGGGTATCATTAGTATTCTTGGAATAAGACTTAACTCACCAAGTGCAGGCCCTGCTATAACGGTAGGTTAGGTTTGTTATGGCATTATTTGATTTCGATTTACATTCTTAAATTCGTAAAATCTTTTGATTGGGATGTCGGATTTTAATAATTTAAAAAGTAATTTACAGGTATTGAAACGGTTATTCATAAAATATCATTTAATGGCATAAGGATTAATACAGAGATATGAATAAAATGGTTTGATTATTGTCGGCACTTTTACCAACTTTTACAATGTAAAAAAGTAGTTATATTGCCATAACTATAATAGTTAGACATATGGTATCGCGGACTTTTTTGTGGATATTGATACGTTCTATAATACTGTAGAACATTTTTTTGTTCTATCCTCAATAGCTTCCGCAGCGCACGCGATGAAAGATGTTTACGACAGAATTTTTCACAACTTATTTCAATTCCCTATTTTTTTGAAAATGACATATAGCCTATGTTGCTCAGTGAAAAAGCAGCTTTCCAATGGTGAAAGAACTTTTGAAATCGGTCCAGTAGTTTTGCGTGAAAACGTAACAAACATACATACAAACAAACAGACATACAAATCTTTCCTCTTTATAATATTAGTATAGATTAGTATAATAGACCAGTTCTTTGCTTGTTTCCAGATTACGAGCAGGACGAGATCCTGACGTACGAGGAGGTGGCTCTGTACTACCCGCGCGCGTCCCACAAGCGGCCGATCGTGCTCATCGGCCCGCCCAACATCGGCCGGCACGAGCTGCGACAGAGGCTCATGGAGGACAGCTCCAGATTCGCTGCAGCCGTGCCCCGTGAGTCACACACACACACACACACGCACGCAAACACACACACACACACACACACACACACACAGTCTCACACGCAACACACTGATATCCTATCTAAGAAGTTCTTGTTTGACACGATTGAAATATTAACTACTAGCTTTTACCCGCGACTTCGTTCGCGCGGACCATAGTCCTGTAATACTCAGTAGCTTCTATCGCTACCCTGGATATCTCCATGAGAAAAATCAAATCGATGCGGGGGTTAAATAGCAGTTCCTATTGCATTTATTACAGTACTCGATAGTCCATATGAAATAAGATTTCCTTCATGCTATTACTATTATTTAGCAAAGATATTAATTTGCACTGGAAAGATTTGAACGAAACCATAAAAAAATTGTAAAACCTCTAAGTGGGCAGCAGCATCTTTCAGTTTATCTGTTAATGTGAGACTCTATTGGGCCTTCTGATTAAATTTAAAAAATGATATGAATTTTTTCACAAAAATTCTCAACATTTATCTGATTAAACAATAATCCGAGCTGTGATAGCCCAGCGGTGGGACCGTGCGACTCTTTCGAGGGAAACACGAGTTCAAACCCGGGCAGGCACCAATGAGTTTTTCTATTTAAACTCATGTCTCCAATTGATAATTGCAATTCATCACACGCTTTTCGGTGATGGAAAACATCGTGGGGAAACCTGCATATCTATAGAGAATACTGGAGATATGTGTAACCTACTAATCCGCACTGGAGCAGCGTGGTAGGTCTTAGCTCCAACCTCTCTCTCCAGAAACGGAGAGAGGAGGCCTATTCCAATTGAAGGCCTATGAATTGCAATTACCAATTAGACACATGAGTTTTAATAGAAAAACTCATTGGTGCTTGCCCGGGTTTGAACTCGTGTTCCCCTCGAAAGAGTCGCACGGTCTCACCGCTGATAGCTCACAGCTCTAACCAATCATAATTAAAGGAAAAAAAATCTGGCACCCAACCACTGGTAGCTTCATTGTAATTCGACGGTTTAAAATTACTTAAATGTGCTAGTCTGTCTGTTACGCTTTCACAGCTAATCCACTGATCCGATTTAGCTGAAATTAGACAAAATCAAAATAAAATAAATATCAAATACAATATTAAAAAAAACAGTTTTTATTTCGGGAACAAGAAAAACAACATAGATCACATGATTGAGGATATGTAAATGTAGAAGATGATAAATCTTCATACATTACATTTTTTTTGCTTCTGCAATGAGGCCCCAGTTCTCTTCTCTTCTCTTAACTTATTGGCTGAAGTAACACAGAGAGATAGAGAAAGAGAGAGTGCGAGAAAGGGTATCAAATCAAATCAAAATATTCTTTATTCAAGTAAACTTGTAAACAAGTGCTTTTGAATCGTCAACTTTACTGTTGGTTCTTTCTCTTTTTAAAATATAAATCTTAGAACTAGTTACATTTATTTATTACTGTCTTGTATAGGGTAGAAGTGCACCTATATCCACACATCCTTATCATCTAAGTAATCTTCAACAGTATAGTAGGCTTTCCGTATCAGCCTCTTTTTAACAGTGTTTTTAAACTGCTGTAATGGCATGGCCAAAATTGATTTCGGAATTTTATTATAGAATCTTATACCCAAACCCACAAACGATTTACGTACTTTTGCAAGGCGCAAAGCAGGAGTCGCAAGCTTATGTCGGTTCCTACTTTATCTATTATATACATCACCTATCGTTTTATAATTCTTTATATTTTTATGTACAAAAATTACGTTATTTAAAATATACTGTGAAGCAAATGTTAGAATACCTGTTTCCTACTTTACTTACTTACTAATATATAGGTACTTTTAATACTCTGTATCCTTGTATTGTTTAAGCAAATAAAGCACTAACTCATTGATAATTCGTGTGTCAAGACACGTCCCGTACGCGGAAGGACCACGAGGCTGCCGGCCAGGATTACCACTTCATCTCGCGCGCGCAGTTCGAGGCCGACATCCTCAACAGGAAGTTCGTCGAGCACGGCGAGTACGAGAAGGCTTACTACGGTATGTACGGTACCAGGAGGATATACAACTAGAAAAGAAAGATATAGAAATCACTTTAAAATTTCATTTTGGTAACCAAATTCGAAAATTTAAAATATTTTGTTCACAACTGCTTTCTGTTTAGTAACAAACTCAAAAAATCGTCATACAGACCGTTGAACGTGACGTTTCGTTCGCGGGTTCGTCAGTCTGTTCGTCAGAGACGATGCTCTATGAAGCAGAATCTAGCCGATTTCTCTCTCTAAGCCTCGATGTGCATTATTTATATACCAAGACATCTAATATTTATAAATTAGTTTGCGGTGTACGTCAGGGTGCTATCACCTCTCCCGATCTCTTCAATTTGTATATCAATGGTTTGATAGAGGAGCTGCGAACCACCAAAATTGGTTGTCATATTGGCGAGACATGTATAAATAGTATTAGTTACGCAGATGACATGGTGATTCTCAGCCCTTCTATCAAAGGGCTTAGAAGGGTGCTTTCGGTCTGTGAACATTATGCTAATGCTCATGGTCTGAAATATAATGTCAAAAAAACCGAAATGATGGTATTCCGTGCGGGGAAGGGTCCGGAGAGGATACTAGAGGTTATGTTGGATGACTCGGTGGTTCGGGTTGTATCCAAATTTAAATACTTAGGTCACGTTATGACAGAGTACTTAAAGGATGACCTTGATATTGAGAGGGAAAAGAGGGCGCTCTTGATTCGGTGCAACATGCTAGCGCGTAGATTCGGTAAATGCAGCCAATCTGTTAAGTTGATTCTGTTCAACGCGTATTGCCAGAACTTCTATACTTGTCAACTTTGGACTAATTTTCTTAAAAAATCATATACTGCAATACGCGTTCAGTATAATAATGCTTTTCGGATATTGATGGGATTACCAAGATACTGTAACGCTTCCGGCATGTTTGCCGAATCGGGAGTTCCTGACTTTTATGCAATTATTAGAGCTCGAATTGCATCTTTTTGGAACCGGCTCAGAACTTTTTCGAACTCTTTCCTCCAAAGTGTAAGCGATAGGATGCCTAGTACTACCCTAAACTATTGGCTATCTGTTCATCTTCATAAAAACAGAAAATAATTATTAAGGCTTTTTTTTTGACATCTGAATGACATTTGAATAGTTTTCTAAGTAGATAACAAATTGTATTTAATTTTTGTCTGTATATTTAATTTTAATTTATGTACATTGGGTTATTAATACCTTTCAATAAAAATTATTTAATTTAATTTAATTATTTCTGCCGCGTACTATACGTATGTCAATCTGTTTCCAGGCACTTCATTAGAAGCGATACGAGAAGTAGTGAACTCCGGCAAGATCTGCGTGCTGAATCTGCACCCGCAGTCGCTGAAGATCCTTCGCAACTCCGACCTGAAGCCGTACACGGTGTTCGTGGCCCCGCCCAGCCTGGAGAAGCTGCGCCAGAAGAAGATTCGCAACGGAGAGGCTTACAAGGTAACTGGCGACGAGAAATTATTTCATTGGTTTGGGTATAAGATTTTATAATAACAGTAACTATAATAGAACTACTTATCTATAATCCGTGCGGGTTAAGCGAATGCATGCATAGCTAATATGAGGCGGGCAAAATTAACGTACCTTATACATACAGGACAAGTCACCACATGCATTTTAAGACCCCTCAACCAGCAACAATCTCTAGCACAACATCTAGAGATATGCAGGTTTCTTCACGATGTTTCCCATCACCGAAAAGCATGGTAAATTGCAATTATCAATTAGACACATAAGTTTGAATAGAAAAACTCAATGGTGCCTGCCCGGGGTTTGAACCTATGTCGTCTCTAGAGAGTCACACGGTATAACCGCTCGGCTATCATAGCTTACAGTTACAGTTATAGTACCCGGCAATAAATACTGCACATGCTTAGAGAGAGAAATCGGCTAGGTTCTGCTTTATAGAGCTTTGTCTCTGTCGCACAGACTAACGAACCCGTGTGAAACGTCACATACTGAGTGACAGTGACAGCGCCCTACGAAACCGAACTGTCCGGCTGTTTCGTTATAAACATCGATGTGTATTATTTAGTGCCGGGTACTATACTACATGATTAATTTCACTTCAGCAGTCCTACCATGAACTCTTATTGCGACTCAACTGAAGACGTAAACGACGACCGCGAACCGCTTTCTTTTCGTACCATGAAGTGTGAATTGCATTGGGGTCGTAATGTTTGAAAAGGATAACGTTATATGAACTATAGATATCCTGTCTCTTTTACTGATATGTTCTTAGGACAATTGGTACAGTTGAGTTTATGAGAATTGTATTGCAGGAGGAAGAATTGAAGGAGATTATAGCGACCGCCCGCGACATGGAGCTCCGCTGGGGCCACCTGTTCGACATGATCATCATCAACAACGACACCCAGCGCGCCTATCACCAGCTGCTGAACGAGATCAACAGCCTGGAGCGCGAGCCGCAGTGGGTGCCCGCGCACTGGCTCAAGCAGACCTAGCGGGGGGGACCCCGGCCTGTTTCCCGGTCAGCTCGACTGACCCGGGCCCAGGCCTTTCTAGGGACCCTCCACCAAGTCCGGACCGAACTGAGCCAGAACCGTCTTATTCAGACCAGCCCGGACGAGAAGATGTGCGTTCAGACCGGGTTTGACCAGAAGCGGTGCGATCAGACCGGGTTGAGCCCGAACCGGTGTGCTCGGACCGGGTTGGACCAGGAACAGTGCGTTCAGACCGGTTTAAGCCAGAAACGGTGTGATCAGACCGAGTTGAGCCCGAACCGGTGTGCTCAGACCGAGTTGAGCCCGAACCGGTGTGCTCAGACCGTGCTGGACCAGAACCGGTGCGATCAGACCGAGTTGAGCCCGAACCGGTGTGCTCAGACCGGGTTGAGCCCAAACCGGTGTGCTCAGACCGTGCTGGACCAGAACCGGTGCAATCAGACCGAGTTGAGCCCGAACCGGTGTGCTCAGACCGTGTTGGACCAAGAACAGTGCGTTCTGACCGGGTTGAGCCAGAATCGGTGTGCTCAGACCGGCTTGAGCCAGAACCGGTGCGTTGAGACCGAGTCAGACCAGAAACGGCGCCCTGAGAACGGGCAACCGGCTGAAGGGCTAACCTCCGACACGTTCAAGCGAATGGTTTTACATTTGCTGTTTTATTTTAAATTTCGCGACGAAATTAAGGACAATTTGCTTGGTGCCCTTCGGACGGGGGTACAGTAGAAAAAAATATAGAATTTAGTGATGTGTTCTCAAATTTGATGCGTGCCCGTTATGCCGTGTCGCATGTTTACTTATGTCATTGAATAATTAAATTGGAATGATTTTATTCATGGACTATATCGCGATCGTTGGAAATCGTTTATTTCATCGTGATCGTAATTTATAACGGCGTACGCACTACGCGAAATTGTTAGGTCGGCTATTGTGTGATAAGCACGTAAATCTCCATAAGGCCAATCAAACAATTTTACGTCGTGAGTAAAGCCATTGTTCTATGTAAAACTGAAAAACATCCTCAAAGAATCCAGATTGCAAAGAATCCCATCCCCAAATCCAAATCCAAATCCCATCCAAATCCCATCCAAAGAATCAAGAGTTTGCGCTTGAGAAATGTCAACATAATGAGACCATTATGTTGACATTTCTCAAGCGCAAACTCTCGTCTCGATCATGATATAACCCGTGAATAATACGAAGTGCTATAGCGAAGGTTTAGAAATATGAATTGGATGCGTTTTATGCGATTATTACCATTAGCATGTGAAAATACGGTTCAAATCGCGACAAAATCGAGTTACCTTTTTATAAGGTTCGACGTTTTGGCAGAATTGCATCTGCCATGGAACGTCGAACCTTATAAAAAGGTAACTCGATTTAGTTGCGATGTGACCCATATTTTCACATATTCATAAGTATGAATCGCGAATTAAAATCTACTATTATAAACATTTCCAAATATCAATGTAACCCCCTTAATTATAAAAAAAACAAAAAACTGAACTTTAACTGGCAACACTCACAAAGAATCGATTCAAGTAAAGTAAAATATTCATGTTCATGATATTTCTCTATACAGGCTATAGGTAATTTTAATATACAGCTGATTATTTTTCAATTATAATTATAACAAAATTAAATGAAAAAGATGATGAGATATGAAAATAGTTTAATCTTACTCATAATGCCAAAATACAATATCTACAGGTTTTAAAATGATAAATTAATGATTTACAATTATTTTAATATGGCAACAAGGGGTCTCATATTTTGAACTGTCAACTTTAGGTTACAAGTAATATTGAATTTTGATTATTATAAACCTCTAATATTCCTATAAATAGTTAAACAGAAATATTATACATTACGCTTTATCAGATTCGATAATTGACTGTGTATTTGACTGAAGAAATAAGTAAAAAAAAATATTTTTTAAATAATTTTTACAAAGATAATTGTTTTATTTATTAAATTGTTTATATATTTTACAAAAATTGCATCAGTTTATTTTTGCCATCGCATTTTAAAAAAACCTGCAGTCTCAAAGATTTTAATATTTATTTTTTTATTCCGATCAAACATAACAGTAGTCAATTATCGAATCTTAAATTTTAAAGAGTTTTAAAATCAATTTTAACAATTATAATCAAACAATCAGCTAAACAACAATTATACTCAAATACTTAAAAAAGTTTGAATTACTTATATATTTTATTAAAATACTATTATAAATCTATTCATTATGATGTTTTATACTACAATAAATAATATTTAAAAAATAAAATATACACAACTAAAAATAACATAATATTTTGTCCATTGAATATATCAATTTATATACTATTTGTGACTTCTCATTCCCAAGTATGTAAAATTCAAGTTAATCTTTATAAAATTTAATACTATAGATAATCTGTATCCCAAAAACTTTGCTATTAAAACCTAAATGAAATTGAGTACGAATATTTCTCATAAATGTTGTATTTACAGCATCTGTTTGTGATATTAATTTTGAACCTTTTTTTATTTTCAAGAAGCCTTCAACAATTACTTCTACAGTGATAAAAACATTTACTGTAACAAAAAAAATTATATTTTTTCAACAACAGGCTCAAATATGGGCTTAGATTCTTTCTCTATCTTTGTTATTAATTTAAATTACCGCTTAATTTATTGGAATTTATGTTATATAACTTCTAATATAAGTACTCAAAAAAAAAAACTACGAAATTAACATTATACTAACTCTACCATACTTTTACAGTAGTTAAATAAAAATAGTAATTTTCAAAAAAAATGTCTTCATTAGGTAGTCCTTTGTGGGTATTTTAAGAAGGTTCAAGGGTAGAAGTTGTAATTCTTATAAACGAAAAAATTACACGAAGCCGTTATTATTAGACAATGCAATATTTTAAACCGATCTAACATAATACGACATATCCAATTTTTGATAATATTCCTATGATATTAAATCAAAACTTTTGTCCAAGTTAACCTAATTTTTGTCAAATTTACCACTTTGATATATCCAAAGGCATCTTTTAACTACCATTTAAAATTACTGCTTTTGAAAAGAAGCATCATACTGTATTGTTTTGTAACCTGGTAACACTTTTTGATTATTATTTTTTATTTCAACAATTTCTTTAAATGGATATGTCTTGTATTTTAAATTTATAAATTTATAATAACTCTTCTATTATATCGTATTATTATTATCTATTTTTTTTAAACAATCTCACAAGACAAGATATACATTTCTTATTTCAATTTCCCTTAAAATACGACCAAGTTATAAGAGAAATTACATAAAATCGCATTAAAAATTTAATTACTATAATAATTATTTCAAATGAACTTTTAAAGTTAGCATGCGTTTGAAATTAGTCTCTTTACATTTATCTTGTACGTAAGTAGATAGAATTTTGCATTCCAAATGACTTAGTGCCAAATAAATGAAATTACCACATCAATAAAACCGTGGTATCACTATCGTTATTCATTTTTGATAATCACAATTTTTAAATTTAATTGATATTTTATATATACCTTTATAGCCTATGTTAAATTTATTATAATGTATACTGATTTCGTGATATCGTGTTGTATGTTTCTTAAATATTGATCGCGACAAAGTATTTGTAAGTTGTTTGAATGTAATTATTAATCTAGCCTGTGGAGGTGCTAAAATATGTAAACAATTTTTTTTCTGTCATTTTGTGTATTTTAGTTCAAATGCAGGCGCAGCGAGTGTTTAATTTCTGAAATTCATTTATCCTATCACAAATGTAACAATCAAATGACATTAAATATTTTCTGCGCCAACATTTGGTTGAATGTGGATTTTGTCGAAACTTCACAGTATTCATATTATTACATAATTTATAAATAGTCCTGTACATAAAATATATTGACAACTGAAGTTTTAATATTATAAATACCATGTTAATAGTGAACAATTTAATGTAAATATTATAGAGTACCTATTAAATTTAATATCAGATATAATATTTATTTTATTTTTGAATTCATTGCACAAATAAATCTTAGGCTGCGGTTACATTAGACAGAGACGCGAACTGCGATTGGTGAGCGACTCATACAAATACAGTTTAAACCATGGGGATCTCACTCACTATGACAAAAATTTATATAAACCAACACCATCTACCAAAAGGGGGAACCCTAACAAAAGTTTTATGGTTGTTTCAGTCATAGTGTATTATTTATGCTCTCAACTATGCATGTGGCTACACTCGTCGCAAGGGAATTTTGATTCATGTTGAGCGATCGCGCACGAACTAAATTGACGAACAAGTTTCCCTAATACTGTGGATGAATATAACTGTGCAAATGTGTGCGAGCTAAATTGATAAAACCTCTCCCCTTCAGCAACGCGTATTTCAAATCTGAATTTAAATCCACTAGATCAGAGTAGACGAACCTTTATATATCAATGTACTATTTTTTTCTAAGTAAGTTTATTGAGGTCGTACTCGTTCTAAGTAAAATGTTGACTCAATAATTGGGAAACACAATCCGCGTCCCCTCATCAAAAATACCTACTTTACTTTTTCTCTTTGTGCATTATGCATTTCGCCATCTAATGTGTCTTTTGTCATATGTCATGTCATGAAGTAAGAAGATAGATTGGGATGCAAATTGCAAAGAAAGGGAATGATATAAATGAAGATAATATTTAAATAATTGGATAGTGGCGCGTATAACGCTTATATGTAAACATCAATAAAATAATTTGTTGAGTCTTAAGTTTATTTTCAGCCATTGTTATGTCTCGAATGTGTGTTTGTTTGTCGTTTTGCATCTACGTACTAATTCGTATCGTGTATTTTGAGTTTGGTATGATTACGAATGGACAGTTGAAAGGCAAGTAATAGAGGCTCCTTTTTACAGGCGTTAGCAATGTAAAAATCATGATAATGATGATCAAAATCGACATGTTTACACGCACCCTTATCTGAGTAAGCTAAATGTAGGTAATATAGGCAAAACTAAATTATTTTTATACCCAATAGCATTATGTCTTATGGAATATTGCTGTGGGGTAAATGCGCGGATAGTGAAAAAATTTTCGTATTACAAAAAAGAGCCATACGTGGCATCTACAATTTAAGTCCGCGTGATTCCCTGCGAGAGAAGTTTAAGGAAACAGGTATTCTAACATTTGCTTCACAGTATATTTTAAATAACGTAATTTTTGTATATAAAAATATAAAGAATTATAAAACGTTAGGTGATGTATATAATAGACAAAGTAGGAACCGACATAAGCTTGCGACTCCTGCTTTGCGCCTAGCAAAAGTACGTAAATCGTTTGTGGGTTTGGGTATAAGATTCTATAATAAAATTCCGAAATCAATTTCGGTCATGCCATTACAGCAGTTTAAAAACACTGTTAAAAAGAGGCTGATACAGAAAGCCTACTATACTGTTGACGATTACTTAGATGATAAGGATGTGTGGATATAGGTGCACCTCTACCCTGTACAAGACAGTAATAAATAAATGTAACTAGTTCTAAGATTTATATTTTAAAAAGAGCAACCGCCGAGTTTCTTGCTGGCTCTTCTCGGCAGGAACAGCTTTCCGAACCAGCAGTAAAGTTGACGATTCAAAAGCACTTGTTTACAAGTTTACTTGAATAAAGAATATTTTGATTTTTGTTTTTTTTTGATTTCGGACATATTATGTCAAAGTTGATGTCTAAATAAGAAAATTTTTAGTTCTGGACTTACAATAAAAAATATTTGTTTAGTTATGAAATAAATAAAGTGGTTTTTGATTCGACTAATCGTAATGCATATTGAATCATTCTGCTATTTGTCTTTGGTTATCTGTCAATGATTGTCAAATGTCAAAAGACAACTGACATTTATATACGATAGGGATAGAGAAAGTTGGTAAGAAGCGAAATTAAACTGTCTTAAAATTATACAGTCGTCATAAAAATCAGCAAAAATTCTTCACTTTCGCCGAAGTAGGATGCCATCAATGAAAGTAGAGGGTGACAGCGATGGGGATGGAGATATGTCGGGAGGTGACACAGAGAGATCTGGAGGGTCTTCCAGAGGTCCTGATCGAGATTCCAGTGCAGAGGAAGCGGACGAGGCTGACTCAGATGATTCTTCGGAGATGGACGAGACTGAATGCGAGCGCAGAAGAAACGAATGCTTAGATCACTTAGGTTGGTTGTTATAGGTTATGTTTACTAACAAGTACTTGTGTACGCAAATATGAACCCTAAAGTCGATTAGTATATGATCTTTCGCTATTAATATCAATTGCCTTTATAAACCTAAATATTATTGTTATATTATCCGCAAATAAAACTCAATTTTTCATAGCTGATGATAGCAATTTATCATTTTCTTAATTGAGATTTTGTGAGTTAACGCCAACTTCTATTATATGTATTATGTATTACATGGAAATGTCATCTGGGAATTATATTATTACAAAGTATACTTATGCAGGATCTGCTTCTAAAAGATACATATCAAATTTTTACATTTATCTTATCAGAAGAAAATAAGATGTTTAGTATCAATATCAACATTAAATACTTATAATATACTTACATACTCATTATAAGTGTCATGTTAGGTTGACACCTAACAGTAGGACACATTGACATCTGTCCTACTTTATAAAGGAAAAGCTACTCAAAAGTTACGAATAGTGTCTACATGCATTGGATTGATACATGGTGAATGATTATAATATTTAAAAACAATTAAATAAGCTATATGAGTACTTCCAATTAGCAGAAGAGGAATTTAAAACAATATACACCTTTACAATATACACCAACATACAAACCTTTTGTGAGGTTTCAGATCAATTTGTAAATTATTGTTACCTTTGTGTAAGGTTCAAGGTCTCGGCAAACTGCATCCACTGTGGTCACAAATTGTCTCAGTCAGTAATACATATATTTATATATATGTATGCTATGCAAAAGTTTAAAATCTATCATATACAAAAGTAATTATTGATTCATTCACATTAACATGGTTCCTGGCAGACCATATTGTGAAGACACTTCATTCTGGCCATAAGTGGTATGCCCACCATGCAATTAATGCACGTAGATACTAGGTATGAATTGAAGTAACAAATATATTTACATATTTTATAAGAGAACTGTATTTTTCTGTGAATTTATTTCTGTAAAACATTGTATACACAAAGCCGAGCAATGAACACAGCCCCAACCCACTGGTGAATTCAAGCCCCATTGCAAAAGTGTGAATATCAGAGTCATATACCCCAGAGTTTTATTACATATATTCAAATAGGTTTTATTATAGTGTGCCGTGTGGTATCCGGTTGAATAGAATAGACTACCTTAATTTCTTACCGAAGTGTCGTAAAAGGCGACTAAGGTAATGACATGCCGTATGGTGTCCGGCTGAGTATAATAGACCACCCTCATTTGGTACCGAGGTTTCCTAAAAGGCGACTAAGGTAAGTTGACACGCCGTGTGGTGTCTGGCTGAGTAGAATAGACCACCCTCATTTCTTACCGACATGTTGTAATAGGCGACTAAGATAAGTTGACCCGCTGTGTGGTATCCGGCTGAGTAGAATAGACAACCCTTATTTGTTACCGAGGTTTCCTAAAAGGCTAAGGTAAGTTGACGCGTTATGTGGTATCCGGCTGAGTAGACTACACTAATTTCTTACCAAAGTATCCTAAAAGGCAACTAAGGTAAGTAGACGTCAGAAAGGCGGCAATTCGTAAAATAATTAGCGAATGCATGCAACATGTTTTGATCGATGCAGGTGAATGATTATAAGAAGCTTGTTATCTAACTATGAATAGTCTTGCAGTGACAAAAGTAATAATATAATTATTTTGCTATAATCCGCGATACGATAGTTGTATTATTACTTTTGTATTATGGATCTCCGCAAAGTAACGCCTAATTCTATAAAGTCTTGCATTGCTTGAGAGTTGATATTTAATACATCATCCTCCTGCCCTTATCCTACACTAAGTGGGATCGGCACAACATGTTACAAACAAGTTGTCACATCATTTGGCTGTGTATTAGACGACTGGCCACCTGCCTGACGTCAACTTGCCTTAGTCGTATTTTACGACCCCTCGGCAAGAAAGAGGGTGGTCTATTCTACTCAACCGGATACCAAACAGTGGGTCCACTTACCTTAGTCTCCTTTTACGACCTACCTCGGTAGGAATGGGGGTGGTCTATTCTACTCAGCCGGATGACACACGGCAGAGAGTTGATATTTAATACATGAATTAAATAATGTTCCA
Source organism: Morpho deidamia (assembly GCA_947086505.1). NCBI lineage: Eukaryota > Metazoa > Arthropoda > Insecta > Lepidoptera > Nymphalidae > Morpho > Morpho deidamia. The sequence continues at coordinate 15,564,352 of CAMTZC010000012.1, read as the reverse complement.
GCAAATCTGGAGCGCCAGTTCACGGTGCTACGCGAGCAGCTCTACAACGAGAGGATGAAGCATGTAGAGTATCAACTATCGGAAGTGCGCGGCGGCAGGTCGCAGGAGTACCTCGGACCTCTGCACCGGCTGCAGGAGAATATGAAAGTGAGGTGAGAACATTGGAATTTCACTACACAGCCGGCTATTAAAAGTCTTTCTGTCTATTTAGCTTTCACTACTAATCAGCTGGTACAATATAGATAAAAATAATAAAAAACCTCAATCCATTCTAGAACAGTGTACAGAGACATTCGAACTAAGTGTAAAAAGTATGCTTATACGTAAAGCATATTACAAAATTGAAGATTATTTGGTTGATAAGAAAGCCTGGATTTGAAAATCCTTTCAGCTTCATACGAGACAGCGGTTAAAAAATGTATAATTGAAAATATTTAAAAGATTGACCGCCGAGTTTCTTGCTGGTTCTTCTCGGTAAGAGCAACATTCCGAACCAGTTGTAGCTTCATTTATCATATTGATGCTTGACGATTCAAAACTGCCTGAAATGGTTTATTTTAATAAAGATTATTTTGATTTGATTTGATTAGATAACATGTGACACAATTATAGCTTAACGTATAAGGTTAATATCCTCAATGCTGAGGGTCGTGACCCCCAATACGGATCACTTTGGTGCAAAATATGTTGTGCCGACGTTGTCTGTTCCCAGCATGAATTGCCTCATACATCCTGTTGACGAGGGTAGTGTAGATTTGATTTCTCCAGCACATTGGACTGCACCATCGTGGTCTCTTCCCCTAGACGTTACCGGTGATTTTTAAATAAAAAAATAAAATTAGATATATGGGACATTTACACACACGGTCGTCCGTCCCCAAAGTAAGTAACATAATACTTGTGTTATGGGTGACAGACAACTGGTAAATACAACAACAACAAGACATTTATATATTTTTGCAGGCAATATACAAAATAAATCTTACAGGGAAGAGCACTTAAGTTTAGTTTATATAAAATCATATACGAATAATTAAAATAACAATAAAAAAAACAAATTATAAAAAAAACAATGCATGAAAAATTAAAAATTAAAAGAAAACAGATAATAGAAAATAATTAAACACTATAATAAATTAGGAAAAATCGATAAAAGTAAAAATTAATAAATATAAAAATAAAATAAGAAATAATATGAAACTAAACTACGCTTGCAACTTAATGAAGGTAGATTCAAAGTAGGGAAATATCTGCCACATAATTTTGGAATTGTTTCTGCCATTAAACTAATACTTTTTTAAGTGCCAGTTAAACGTGTATCCGTGTCTAAATATATACAGTTTAAAAAATATAAACAAACAAATATACAGCCAGGCTCTAAGAACCAACAAATTGCTTATAGAAAATGTTGGCCCTCGGCGGGAATCGAATCCGTGACTCGCGGAGCTGAAGGTAGGGTTACTAACCACTGCGCCAACGGGCCAGTCATTTGTCCAGTCTTATCACTCCACACATCCACCTTAACATTCACATCTCACTTGCATGCACTGTTCTTTCATCCCAACATCAAGAGATGAAAAAGTTTTTCGTTCTGTCTGTCAGTATGTCTTTTTGTTACGCTTTCACGGCTAATCCGCTAAATGAAATTTGAACCTTAAATGCCGGGATATAGGATAAAAAATTTCCGTTTTATTTTCCGGAACAAGGAAAACTCATACATTGCATTAGTGAGGATACGTAAATAGTTAAGTAGGCGCGAACGAAGCTATTACCACTAGTTAGAAATAGGTGGATACTCTTGGTTTGTAAATTAGTAATATGTTGTTATATTAATTGTTCGATTTGTATTGTTTGTTTCGCGAATACAATTGAAATAATAATAAATCACGTATGCAGGATTGAGGTGGCCGGTATCCTGAAGAAGATGCGTATAGAAAACATAAAGCACAAGTACGACGCTGAAGAACAGGCGGCACATCAGCATTTCAGGGTGAGTACTATTAGTTTTATTTTTGGTTACTTCTATTATGTCTTATGGAATACTGTTATGGGGTAAATGCTTCGTCATCATCATCATCAACCCGTTATCGTCCACTGTTGGACATAGGTCTCTCCTATAGCACGCCATGTGATTCAAGGGAGTACAATTCCATTTAAGTACTCCCAGTCAACATCACCTGCTCGTGATGCATCCTGCCGATCAGCGAACGAGACTCTGGCGACTGACCAATGGCGGTATAACTATTTTATTTGGGCGTAGTTAAATACTACAGATCGGTGACAGGCAGCAGTGTCACCGGTGACACTGCTGCCTACGCCTTGCGGTGATAGACTACGCCTTGCGATCACCAACACGTCTGCCCGGCGTGGTGATTATGGACAAAATCCTTCAATGGTAAATACTTAGATGTTGAAATGATAAATGTTTTTACAAGCAATATAACAGAACTAACTACTTTGCTATAATCCGCACGGGTTAAGTGAATGCATGCAAAGCCAATGTGTATGAAGCAGGCAAAATCTACGCACCTTATACATGCAGGACAAGCCACCACATGCAACCCCAAGGTGCATTCACCAGCAACAACGCACACAAAAGCAGCACACACACCCACCACCACAATCTCGACGATCGTTTCGCCCCGAAACTGAAGCATCATCAGGAGGATAGGCTCCACGACAAAAATCGTAATACGCCGCGCTACCCATACAAGCAGTCTTAAATAGTTCAACTCCCACCAATACTCTCCCCTCCAAACACATGTAGCAAAACGGAATTAGATACATTTACTTGCTCGTTAATTAAGTGACCATTGTTATTTTTTATTATCTCAAGCTGCTCTAACGTATTGAGTCGGAGTCCCTTATCACAAGTGTGGAGAATATGAAATGAATGGTCATTAGGCACTTTATGACAGCTTTCCAGCAAATGTTTTGCAAAATTAGAATTTTGTGGTTTATTATTCCTAAACGCAGCCATATGTTCCCGGAATCGAACCGCAAAACTTCGGCCAGTCTGACCTACATATGTACCGTTGCACTCAGGACAATCTATTTTATAAACCCCGGATTTTTTACCCTTATCTAACATTTGCAGCTACATGTGTTCGGAGGGGAGGGTACTGGTGGGGGTTGAACTATTTAAGACTGCTTGTATGGGTAGCGCGGCGCATTACGATTTTTGTCGTGGAGCCTATCCTCCTGATGATGCTTCGGTTTCGGGGCGAAACGATCGTCGAGATTGTGGTGGTGGGTGTGTGTGCTGCTTTTGTGTGCGTTGTTGCTTGTGAATGCAATGATTTTGCCTGCTTCATACACATTGGCTTTGCATGCATTCGCTTAACCCGTGCGGATTATAGCAAAGTAGTTAGTTCTGTTATATTGCTTGTAATATGGAATTCCGCAAAGCAACGCCTGCTTCTATAAATCATATAAATGTTTTTACTCGGTGAAAGATTTTCTGGAATTTAACATGTAAAGGAGCATTTAATAATATAATATAAATAAAATATTATAATCATTAAGACATTACAATCATATTTGTGAGTATGGATGGATGTTTGTTACTCTTTCACGACGAATCCGCTAAAACAATATCGACGAAATTTGGCACAATTTTTCCTTATACACCGGGGTAACATATGGGCTATAAAAATCCTGTTGATTCTACAGGAATAGGATGACAGTCAAAAGCGCCATCTATTTTCAACCTATCAAAGTTTAACATGGCAAAACAACGTTTGCCGGGTCAACTAGTAATTCATAATTGCATGTCAGATATATGACTAAACACGTTGCTACTAAATGTTGCTAATATCTTGTTCCACCTGTTGTTACCTTGTTTTTGGCAAATAAATTAATTTGAATTTCAATTTGAAAACATCTTTGAATTGCCATAACGAGCTATATAACTAGCTATATAACGAGCGTGGAATTTACAAAGTACGCGTGATTGCTAGAGAGAAATTAAGGGAAATAGGTATTATTACATTAGCTGTAAAGCAATATGCTTTTTGTGCATAAAAATATTCATAACTAAAATAAAATTGGCGTTGTATATAATAGAAGAAGTAGGAACCGACATAAGGTTGCGGCTCCTGCTATGCGCCTTGCAAAAGTACGTAAGTCGTTTGTGGGCTTGTGTATAAGATTCTATAATAAAATTCCGCAATCAATTTTAGGTTTGCAATTACAGCAGTTTGAAAAAAACTATAAAAAGGAGGTTGATAAAGAAAGCCTACTATACTGTTAAGGATTTGTGCATATTCTACTCTTCGACATTATACGAGACAGCAATGAAAAAATGTAAAAAATGTAACTAGTTATATGAATATTTTTTAAAATAAAAAGAGTACCCGCCGAGTTTCTTGCTGGCTCTTCTCGGTAGCCATACAAAACAAAAAAGAGTTAACAGTACAAAACGTTCTGTTAACTTTAGTTTTTGAAAACATTCTCAATTATGTACTAATTATATATGTTTTTTTGTAGAGCTATGATAGCCCAGACATTTCCTGTTTAAACTTATTGTCTAACTTTCGTAGTTAGTTTGATTGATAATTTCAATTTATCACGAGGTTTTTGGTGAAGGAAAACGTCGTGAGAAAACCTGCATAATCTCTAGAAACTTCTAGGGATATGTGTATCCCACCAATCGGCATTGGAGCAGCGTGGTAGGTCTTAGCTCCAACCCTTCTCTCCAAAAACGGAGGGAGGAAGCCTATACCCAAAAGTGGGATAGTATCTTTTATGTTTTTTATTTCCGGAAGTAGAACGGGAATTTACGGAACGGGAATTTTTCTATCCTATATGTTAGTCTTATGTTGTTATGTTGTCTTGAACAATAACAAATTCCTTCAAGATAACTCAATTAATTCAGCAAACATATTTTATCCTATTTATTGCAATTGTCTGTTGATTTGAACATTAAGTTCTAGAACGTGTAGCTGCGAAAAGGTAAGTAAAATAAAAAAGTAAAAAATTTTTTTAAGTTAACGGTTTTATATTGCAGATAAATGTACTTAAAGCTAAAAAATAATATATACAGTCATGGGTACCAATATATATACATTGTTATATTTTCAAAATAAAGTAACTCGTAACCTACTCATTTTCTGGAAATATCTATGGTCACATAAATTCCTAAAAATGTAATATACATTTATGTAAATACTTATGACAAAAGATGTCATTCTTTTAATATACAAATTTTAAACATATGCATTGATTAAACTAAAATAAAATCGTGGGGCACGTCCAATATCTACAATTGAAAGACATGGCATGTGACTCCACCCACCTAGTGGTAAGTAACGCGTGAGCGTTTAATAATCGTACAAGTCTCTTTTTAGAAAGAAACTCCAAGCGATGACACGATCCGGCAGCGTAAGAGTCTAACAACTGTATTAGTAGAAATCCACAACAAGACTGCCTTCGCTATGGAAAGCTCAGATATTTATAGGCGTTCCCTACTCGTAAACAAGCTCCTACTCTGTACTATTGGTCACGTTGGTGACTATAAAGAGTTGACATTTGACTAATTTTATTGCTAACAATAAAGTTAATCCAAAATTCATTTAAAGTGGACGTGCCCCACGATTTTATTTTAGTTTAATCAATGCATATGTTTAAAATTTGTATATTAAAAAAATGTCATCTTTTGTCATAAGTGTTTACATAAATGTATATTGCATTTTTAGGAATTTATGTGACCATAGATATTTCCAGAAAATTAGTAGGTTACGAGTTACTTTTTTTTGAAAATATAACAATGTATACATATTGGTACCCATGACTGTATCCATGAAATTATTTTTTAGCTTTTAGTACATTTATCTGCAATATAAAACCGTTAACTTAAAAAAAAATTTACTTTTTTATTTTTAAGTTTTTAGTTTTTATTTCTCATTCTTTTCAATTCGTTGAGTGCCTCATTATGGCAAGGTTTCTTGCCTTTTAGTTTGTTGCAGTCAAACTCTTCAATACGTAATCCCTCCAACGATCTCACTCTACTAAGAGCAACGTAGGCTTGGCCTTCCTCAAATAGTTTAGCGCTTAAGCGCTATACTTAAGTATACGACGGCGTGATCCACAGTGCTGCCCTGGATTTTATGCACCGTGGAAGCCCATGACAATACTAAGGGCAACATTCGTCTTTCGGCCGTCCCGTAATTAAACTTGGCTGGAAACTGTATGGCTTTCAGGCTATGTACAATGTAAGATGTGCCTGAATCTTGAGCGGAAAACGCTAACGACATATCATTTTTATCCACCCTAATGCCATACAGTTCTCGGCACGCTTTTACCTTTTACCTTAACTTGGGTGGTGTACCCCTAAGAAGTTATCATTTTTAGCCACCCTAACGCCACACAGTCCTCGACAGGATACCAGATTTTGACTTGGGTGGGAGATTCATATTGTAAGTTTGTATAGTATACTGTATTATACTTACCAAGCCCTTTATTTTGATACCCATATTGATGGGAATGAAACTACATTATCCGCCATTTTGCAGCAGTGGCCATCTTTGATTCTGATTTTGTATAGTACACTGAATTCTACTTGATAAGCCCTTTCATTTGATACCCATATTGATGGGATTGAAAAAAACTAAGCCGTCCGCCATCTTGTAGCGGCGGCCATCTTGGATTCACAATAATTTTGAATATGGATAATTGTATTGTCACCAGAATCAAAGGCGTATACCAAATTTCAGATCAATCGGTTAACGGGAAGAGGGTTAAATTTCAATTACTAGATTTGACCCAAACAAACAAACGGGGTGAGCTAAATAAAACCGTTTAAAAAGTAAGTTTTATTGTTTCATTGTTGTTGTGTGTTCAGTGTTTTCGTATAATCATATCAGCAATCGTCAGATAGTCATAAAATAGAGAGATATTCACAGAGAGTTATTAATACTAGAGTAGCGGAGCCGTGTAACTGTGATAGTGTCACAATTAATAATGAGAGGGAAAAGTCATAATAAAATTATTTTGCTATAATCCGCGATACAGTAAATAGTATATTGTTAAATGTATAGTGGACTATCCGTAATTTCATACCCGATACGTGCATGATTCGTAAAAACACATGCACAAACCTCCACCAATTCCACCACAATACAATAGCACTACACACTATCACAAACTCAACAATCGTTTCGCCCCGCAACCGAAGCATCATCAGACTCCACGACAAAATCGCAGCTTTGCGATCGCTATATATATTTTCTATTTACTGTATCGCGGATTAAAGCAAAATAATTTTATTATTACTTTTGTATTATGGATCTCCGCAAAGTAACGCCTAATTCTATAAATTATTTAATGAGAGGAAAGATGAAACTCGTATACTTCATCTTTCTCTAATCACAGATAAAAAGAGAGACAGAAATCTAGATCTTAATTTATTTTCTCTATCTCTTTATTGTAATATGACACATGTTAGGTTGACTTCCCTACTCTAGTGTAATTAAATAAATAAATAAATGGTACACTTATACAATCGGTCGTCCATCCCCGAGGTAGGCAACTTAATATTCAAATTCTTCTATATTCAAGTAAACTTGCAAACAAGTGCTTTTGAATCATCAACATCTACTGCTGGTTCGGAAAGCTGTTTCTGCCAAGAAGAACCAGCAAGAAACTCTGCGGCTGCTGTTTTCAAATAATAATTCTTGTTACTAGTTACATATAGTTATTAATGTCTTGTACAGGGTAATACTTGTGTTATGGGTGACGGACAACTGGTAAATATACTACATATATAATTTGAAATACATACTTGAATACAAATACACACTCAGACTCGAAGAACCAACAAAGTGTTTGAACAAAGTGTTTGTGGATCGAACCCGCGATCTGCGGAGCTGAAGGCAGGGCACTACCCACTGCGCCGACGGGCCAGTCAAATAATAACTCTATGGATATTCGTCATAATTACAATACCGGATCCTCGCGCAGTGATTTTTATTAGCCTTTGAGTCCACGATCTAAAGTGAAACGCTGTTCATATTGAGTAAATATTTTTGGAATTCGCATTTTTATTTATTTTTCGCTATTACATTGTTATACCTAAGTTAAATAATTAATTCATACAGTAAACAGAAATCAAAATTTATAAAATCTTTTTTCAAATAACTCTTTCGACGTAATGTCGGGTTTCCAATTACCATGCGGGAACATCGCCGCCGACTCGCCAGCGACTTTTAACTTTTGTGTCCTCATTAAAGCGATCATTCAGTGTCCATTTGGTAGTAGATGTGATGAGATGTGAACTCTGCGAATTTTTAATGAATTTTTGCCTGTTTTAGTGTGCTTCGTTATTTGTTACGTCTTTAGATAGCCAAATTTGCTTTTAAACATTCACGATTCCGATAAATTTCTTTAAACTTCAATAAATTCTACTACAAACGAAAAGAAAACAAATGAAAAGTTACGAACGTCCGCCATGTTAATTTTTTCGTAAATTGGCTTCTTTTTTTTCGAATAAGTAATGCTGTTAGCCCTAATAGCTTTTACACCGTCACCGAGAGATTGGGCGCAGAAGCATCGCCGGGGTATAAACTGGGAAAGCAAGGCTCGCAGGGTCCTGGGAGCGTCGCCATAAGGGTGCCTGTGAGGCCGGACCTCAGCTTAAAGCGACGCGTTGGAGGACTGTATCGGACTTCAATTGAAATTAACTAGCGGCAACCATTTATACTATGTCCTCGCAACAGCGATATACCTGGCGACTTTATATAATTGCGGCGATCTGATTACCGCAATTGTAGCCACGTTAAGTCACTTAATATTCACGTACGCACTTGGTGGCTCTTGGTAAAAACAATTTTCCGATGATGATGATACGATATGATTTAAAAGCACTTATGACAAGTATACAGAATAAAGAATATCATGAATTTAAATTTAAAAAAGGAGTCCGCCGTGTCGTATCCGGCTGAGTAGAATAGATCACCCTCGTTTCTTACCGAGGTGTCGTAAAAGGCGACTAAGGTAAGTTGACGTCGCAGGCGGCCGGTCGTAAAATACGTAGCCAAATAATTTGACAACATGTTTGTTACATGTCGTGCCGACCCCGCTTAGAGTGGGATAAGGGCAGGAGTATGATGATGATGATGAAATTTGAAAAAGGAGTAGGGCACAGATAGAAATCCTGGCTTTATAAAAAATGGCGAACGCCGCTGAGATGATCTGGTTGTATAATAGGGACGTATTACAAAGTTTACTACTAACCTTTTGTTAGTTGGAGTAGAAAAACCAGTTAGAATTACTTCCTTCAATTGATATTGATTGAGTTTGCTTTGCCATCTTTTGTGTCCTGCGTTGATGTCTTTTTTTGAGCAATTTTTTACTTAGTCATATTCTAACTCAATTTGAGTTGGTGTTTAACAAAATACATCCTCCAGAATTAATGTTGATTTGATTACTTCCTTCCACAGCTGTGATAGCCCAGCGGTGAGACAGTGTGACTCTTTCGAGGGGAACACGAGTTCAAACCCAGGCAGGCACCAATGAGTTTTTCTATTAAAACTCATGTGTCTAATTGATAATTGCAATTTATCACACGCTTTTCGGTGAAGGAAAACAACGTGAAGAAAACTGCATGTCTCCAGAGAATTCTGGGGATATGTGTGACCTACCAATCCGCATTGGAGCAGCATGGTAGGTGTTAGCTCCAATCTTCCTCTCCAGAAACGAAGACAGGAGGCCTATGCCCAGCAATGGGATAGTAGTGCTTTTTCTTTATAACTAGACTAAATTATTTGAGATTGTACTAAATTTTAGTTAAGTTATATTAAGTAATATTCTATTCACTTTAAAAGTAAACACTTAAAATAGATACAACTTTACCTTAGTAATGAGCAAAAATACACTGGCAAACTGTCTTGCTTGCGAAATTGTATAATACAAAAGTAGTGACAGAATTATTTTGTTATATTCCGCGTTTGTTTTGATAAATTGTGAGTCAAATCAACTTATACTGGAAATATGTAGTGGATTTTAAGTAGGTAGTTGTTTTATTCGAATATTATCCCTTATCCCGCTCTAAGTGGGGTCGGCATAACATGTTACAAACATGTTGTCATATCATTCGGCAACGTATTTTAAAACCGGCCGCCTGCCTGACGTCAACTTACCTTAGTCGCCTTTTACATAGAAGTCTATTGAAGAGAGAGATAGAGATGCTACTGGTATATTACTAGTAGATGTTGCACGAGATTGTATACTGAGATGATAATTATTATTAACTATGTCACCGGCGTCGCCCGCGTGGAAATCTGCGTGTCACAATTTTTGTCTAGAATTCGAATTTTAAACATAAAAGTAGTTATTGTGAGTTAACCATAAGAGATAGAGACATGTTATCACAGACTTACTTTACTACTTCGTAGTACTTTTACAGATCTACAATTCTCTAGTACATTACTTTAGCGTACCTCTGCTGGTCTACGCAGCGCACGCGACTAAAGCTCCCAGCAAGCAAGTTTTTTAACAACTGCGCGATCTCTTCAACACAATTTACATAATACCGATATTTACTATTTACCTAAACCATCCGGAAGTATTGCACGATCTTTTGGTGAATACCGTATTAAAATCCGTTCAGTACAATTTGAGAAAATCAATTACATACAGACAGACAGCTTTTTGGGACTTTTTTATAATAAGTACTAAAAATACGTGCGGCTTCGCCCGCGTGAAATTCAGCGTTTAGCACGTTATAGTCGCTCGAGTCTCGGCAGGAAGCTGACTCTCTGGTACCCTACACCGCTTTTTATACCTATTCCCCCTGTAAACTACAATCGACACTGGTTTGTTACTACACCCACTAAAAGTTGTTGTAAAACGACCGCTTTAACTCAATTTACATGAAACAATTATGTGCTCTTAACCTAAACCTTTTGGAGAAATTGCACTACCTTTTAGTAAAATCGTACTAAAATCTGTTTATTAGATTTTAAGAAAATCGATTACATACAGACAGACAGCTTTAGGGTCTTTATTTCATAATAAGTATAGATTAGATAGTGTCCAAGCCGCAGACGGGTCGTATACGTCTATCTGTACGTATGACGCTTAAATTCATTGCACCAAGGTTCATGTTTCCCCCACTAGTGAAGTCCGCGTAAGAAGTATCGATAGATTTTTAAACGATTATAAAACGATATTTTTCTTTTACACTTATTCAATAGGTAAGAAGAAATTTTCTCAAAAGTAAACCCAGTCCTTCAATATTCCCAATTCCGGAAATACGTGACACTACGGGGTAGTGTAATTTATAAATCGCAGAGCTGTGATAGCCCAGCGGCGAGACCGTGCGACACTTTCGAGGGGAACACAAGTTCAAACCCGGGCAGGCACCACTGATTTTTTTAATTAAAACTCATGTGTCTAATTGATAATTGCAATTTATGACACGCTTTTCAGTGAAGGAAAACTTCGTGAAATCTACATATCTCTAGAGAATTCTGTAGATATGTGTAAATTACTAATCCGCATTGGAGCAGCGTGGTAGGTCTTAGCTCCAACCCTTCTCTTCAGAAACGGAGAGAGGAGGCCTATTCCCAGCAGTTGGATTGTAACAGGCCGCTACTTTTTTATATTAATTATAATAGCTGAATGCAATAATAATATTTGATGATATCTCAGCTATATATTTAAAAACTAACTCTTAAAATACATCTGTCAGTTATTATATCTGAAGGTTATAAAGATACGCTACATATTTTACGATCGGCCGCCTGCCTAACGGCAATTTACCTTTGTCGCCTTTTACGACCCCTCGGTAAGAAATGAGGGTGGTCTATTCTACTCAGCCGTATACCACACGGCGGATAATCAATTCAAAAATATATAGGATATTTGTTGAATCATTTAATATGTAATGCCGTTGGAGATTCGAATAAATAAAGTGACCGAGTTCAAAAAGTTGTTTTAGTTCGGAGCGTGATGTCATAAATGCCATTAAAGTAAGGACTACAATGTCTCTCAATTCACAAATCTCAATTAAGCCTCATTTTGATTTAAGTCAAACTAAACTTAAATAATAAGCGTTCGATATATGCTTGGGTTGCAGATTTTGCAATGGCGAACTTATTAAACGAAGCATTGTCATTATAAAACAAGTAAAAAGGTCTTACAAAATTTTTCGAATATCTTTACGCGAATAATCTATGAAAGAACAAATACATTTAAGGTGGATCTCGGATTTAAGTTTATAGTAAAGGAATTCGCATGATTTTTATGTCAAATTTACTCAAATTTATTTAATCGAACTTACGGTTATATCTATTTATTAAGTACGTTTTTCTATTAGTAAATGATATTTTCTTGATTATTTTTACATTATCAAAAATGAAATCAAACCATATCAGAATACAACTTTACAGATTCGCATTCGCATATTTAACGAATCGACTTGTTTATATAAAAGAAATAATATCGATACTTTCTATACGCCTATCGTCCGATCATCCCTTTAACCTTTGCTTTGGTCCCCTGTTTGCGCGACTGCATTAATTAGGTTTACGTTTTAATAAAGTTCCGATCAGATATTCGTTCGTTCGTTATATTTTTTTGAAACTACGCCATTTTTGCTTAAATATCGACATGAGCTAACAGACTGAAACCGAAACCATAACTAAAAATGATTCAATTAACGATCTTGTCATTTCATTGTCATTAATTGAACAATCTTGTCAGTGATTTCATGCGCAGTAAAAATCTTTTTCAGAAATATTGTTTTTTAGAAAATTTTCAGAAAGAAAAATTATAGTTCCGCTTTCTATGTTCATTTGGTTGTCACCAAACTGTTAAAGTATATGTCCGTGGTAATAAATCGACACTCTCGGTGGCCCTTTCTTTCTTTGTTTTGTTCGTTATTATTCAATTATTACGAGTATATACTATTATACTTATATAGTACTAGCTATAAGTGCCGCTCACAAAGTTTTCTCACTTAAATCTCGACGTTGGCGACGTGGCGTTCAATTTTAAACCTGCAATATCTTCTAAAGTATTTATTTGATTTATATAGTGTTCAGGACGATTTTAATCTATATTAAATGGCAAAGCTATCGAACGCATTTATTTTAATACGGACTTATACCGAACAGAAGAAAACGGCCTCGAAAATAACGTAATATTTTGAATTGAAATTTTGAAAATAAAAGTAATTATTCTGAGTTAACTGTAAGAGATAGAAACATGCTATTACGAACTTTTTTGTATTATTTTTATGGATCTATAATTCTTTAGTATATTACTTTAGCGTAACTTTGCTGGTTTACGCATCGCTAAAGCTCCCAGCAAGCAAGTTTTTTAACAACTGTTCGATCTCTTCTACACAATTTACATAATACCGATATGTACTATTTATCTAAACCATCCGGAAGTATTTCACTATCTTTTGGTGAGAACCTTACAAAAATCCGTTCAGTAGATTTTGAGAAAATCGATTACATACAGACAGACAGGATTTGGGACTTTGTTTTATAATAAGTATAGATTCGTATAATGTTACTACTGTATTTTTACATTAGCTTCACAGTATATTTTAATCAATAAATTTTTTGTATATAAAAATATATCATAGATAAAGTAGGAACCGAGATAAGCTTGCGGCTCCTGCTTTGCAACTTGCGAAGCAGCACGTAAGTCGTTTGTGGGTTTGGGTTTAAGATTCTATAATAAAATTCCGCAATCAATTTTAGCTTTGCCATTTTTGTTTAAAACCACTGTTAAAAACAGGCTCATAATTTAAGCCTTCTATACTATTGAAAATTACTTAGATGATAAGAATGCGTGGTTATGGCTACTCTTCGACCATGTACAAGACAGCAATGACTAATTGTAACTAGCAATAGGAATGATAATTTGAAAAGAGCAACCGCCGAGTTTCTTGCTGGCTCTTCTCGGTAGGAATAGCTTTCCGAACCAGCAGTAGAGTTGACGATTCAAAAGCACTTGTTTGCAGGTTTACTTGAATAAAGAATATTTTGAATTGAATTCACTTTTTCTTCATAACACAGTAAAATATTAAAGTCGAGAACAAAGTCTTGAGTACTGTACGTGTATTTAGCTATTTATACCAGGATTTGGATGTTTTACTTGACTGGCCCGTTGGCGCAGTGGGTAGTGACTCTGCCTTAAGCTCCGCGGGTCGCGGGCTCGATTCCCGCCGAAGCCCAACATTTTCTATAAAAAAATTGTTGGTTCTTCGAGTCTGGGTGTATATTTGTATTTAAGTATGTATTTAAAATTGTATATGTAGTATATCTACCAGTTGTCCGCTACCCATAACACAAGTATTAAATTAGTTACTTTGGGGACGGACGACCGTGTGTGTAAGCGTCCCATATATTTATTTATTTATACTAATATTACTATATCACTGCTGGTCGAAGGCCTCCTCTCACTTTTTGGAGAGAAGGGTTGGGAGATTAGACCTACCACGCTGCGTCAATGTAAATTGGTGGGTTGGCCTCATACCCCAGGAATTCTCTTAAGATTAGCAAGTTTCCTCACGATGTTTTCCTTCACCGGAAAAGGGTGATCAGTTTTATAAAGATACTCATTAGTGGTTTGATTCCGTGACCGCCTCTTATAGTATAATATATACAATACCACTTCTTTGTTACATTTACCTTTTAGTTTATTTACTATATTGTTTTTTTTTATTCCCGTAGGAAGAGCAATTTTTTTTATCTGATACTAGCTTCTAAGCGCAACTTCTTGTGGACTGCAGTCTTATTATTTGAGTAAACCTTAACACATATTATTTGTGGTTGAAGTGGGTTAATCTTAAAAGCTAGACATATGCTGTCGCGGACTTTTATTAAGAACTTTTAGAGGGGAACAATTTTGTAGTACATGATTTTTTAATAACTTTCACCGTTTACTTAGCGCACGCAAGGAGAGCTTTAAATTTTTCCGTTTTCGCGATATTTTTTATTGCTGCTCCTCTCCTATTCATCTTAGCGTGATGGTATATAGCCTAAATGGACTATCTTACACTCATAGAATTTTTCAAATCGGTTCAGTAGTTCCTGAGATTAGCGCGTTCAAACAATCAATCAATTAATCAAATAAACTAACACAAATAAACAAACAAACAAACAAACAAACGAACGAACGAACGAACATACAAACAAACTCTTCAGCTCTATAAATATTGCAGCGGATTAGAGGTGTAACCACGACAGGCAGACAGTTTTTTGCATAATATATGTATGTATAATAAACGTTGTTACACCTCTTATATATAAATATACTCCTCCGAACGGCTTGACCGATTTTTATGAAATTTTATATTCATACTCAGTTAGGCCAGAGAAGCCAATTCTCTCTATTTTTCATACCCCTAAGTGATAAGGGTAGTCATCCCCTAACAATTTTTTTTATTTTTTTGGACAATTTTTTTATAATGCACAATAGAAATTGCCACGAAATAATGAATATGGCAAAACAACATTTGCCCGGTATAATATAATAAAATATACCAAATTTCTTTACAGACGTATATTAGGAAAAGAATCGCCTTGTGGTATCCGACTGAGTAGAATAAACCACCCTCATTTCTTACCGAGGTGTCGTAAAAGGCGACTAAGGTAAGTGGACCCGCCGTGTGGTATCCGGCTGAGTAGAATAGACCACCCTCATTTCTTACCGAGATATCGTAAAAGGCGACTAAGGTAAGTTGACCTGCCGAGTGGTATCCGACTGAGTAGAATAGACCACCCTAACTTCTTACCGAGGTGCTGTAAAAGGCGACCAAGGTAAGTTGACCCGCCGTGTGGTATCCGGCTGAGTAAAATAGACCACCCTAACTTCTTACCGAGGTGTCGTAAAAGGGCGACTAAGGTAAGTTGACCCGCCGTGTGGTATCCGGCTGAGTAAAATAGACCACCCTAACTTCTTACCGAGGTGTCGTAAAAGGGCGACTAAGGTAAGTTGATCCGCCGTGTGGTATCCGGCTGAGTTAAATAGAACACCCTCTTTCTTACCAAGGGGTCGTAAAAGGCGACTAAGGTAAGTTGACGTCAGGCAGACGGCCGGTCGTGAAATACGTAGCCAAATCATTGGAATGCATGTTTGCAACATGTTTTGCCGACTATTCAAAAATATTAACATAATGACAGTGGTAAGCCAATATATGAAAATATAATGTATATGAGGAAAAATACGGATAGTTTTACGACTAATTTTGAGCGCCATCACTTGAACACTCGTAATAAAAACGAAATTGAGACGGGAAAGACTAGACTCAAGAGGTTAGTTCTTCCTTCTTAGGAAATTGCATACGTTTTTATAATAAGATTCCCGCAAAGGTTCTTGAGTTGCCAGAAGGGAAATTTAAAACTTACATTAAAAAATCATTATGCAGTAAAGATTATTATAATATTGTCGATTATTTGAGAGATAAAAATGCCTGGACTTAATATATCTCCAATAATATTTAGATTGAATTCAATATTTTTTTTATTACTATTATCACATTATAAATTATATTTGTTACTAATTTGTAAACTAAAGCCGTGTGGTATCCGGCTGCATAGAACAGACCACCCTCATTTCTTACCGAGGTGTCGTAAAAGGCGACTAAGGTAAGTTGACGTCAGTCAGTCGGCCGGTCGTAAAATACAATAAAGCCAAATCATGTGACAACATGTTTGTAACATTTTGTGCCGACCCCACTTAGAGTGGGATAAGGGCAGGAGAATAGTACTAATTTGTAAACTATTGTTTATGACATTTTGGGGTTCAAAAAGTGTATGCTACTACCAATTTTGAATAAAATGTTTGATTTGATTTGATTTGACCTCACTTAGAGTGGGATAAGGGCAGGAGGATGATGATGTCGTATATTAGTAAAAGAAAAAATTCTAATATAGTTTTCCGATACTTCCTTAGATGTTTCGAAAATTTTCCATCAATAAACACACGTCCCACGTAATTTTATTTATATATAGCGATTGCTATGTTTTGCCAAATAAGTATATGGCCGGAAGTTGCATTTGAAAACATAATATTGCACTTGTTTGATAAACATGAAGTGACTGCGCGATACAACATACATGGGCGCATGCGCGGGCGCCGGATGTGACGTCACGGCTTCATGAATGGTCCAAGTGTCGATGACACCACGGTCTACTTTGACCACGTATGCGGAGGTATTTATATTTAGACGTATTCTTTGTTTAATTGTATTCAAACGGTTTAATTGTTATAGTATTTGTGCGGAAAAATATTCACTTATGGCTGAAGCGGCGATAGGTCTTAGAAATAATGTGACTACATACTACTACCGAATACATCTTAAAGTTACGTGAAAAGTTTATACAAAAGTAGTAAAATTATTTTGCTATAATCCGCGATAAAGTAAATAGGAAATAAATATAATGGTAAATGTAAAGTGGACTATTCGCTTTCATACCTGATACATGCAGCATTCGTTAAAACACATGCACAAACCACCACACACAGTTAGCCTTTCGGCGGGATATATAATAGAAAAATGTAATTTACAAATGGATATTAGTATAAATTAATTAAATCAAATTTGCATATCACATTGGCTTCGTATTAAATAGATAATCCTACTTAATATTATAAATGCGAAAGTTTGTGAGTATGGATGGATGTTTGTTACTCTTTCACGAAAAAACTATCGGACGGATTTGGATGAAACTTAACAGTTATATGGGTTATACATCGGAATAACATATAGGCTACAATTTGTAATAATTTTATGTAATATAAAGATACATGTCAATAAAGTCGGATAGAATCTGGCCTCTGAGAGCTATCTCGGCGTACGCTGCCTAAACTATTAGAGTTACACAAAGATGATGTACCGTAATATTGTTTGTCTTTAATAGTTCTAAATAAAAGTCCGGGACAGCATATATCTATCTTTTATGTGGAAGCCACTATGACCAAAGTTGTGAATCATAAATTTAATTAAATTAGATACTGTGACAGACAAAATTCCTAGCAAGCGAAGCCGCGGGAAAAAACTAGTATTTATATAATAACATGTTGTACCGACCGCACTTAGATTGGGATAAAGTCAAGAGATTACTGATCGTAAATATAGAGATAGACTGATTAGAAATCGACATAAATTTATGATGCCTATGTCTTCAGAAGCTGTGATAGCCCAGCGGTGAGACCGTGTGACTCTCTAGAGACGATCATGAGTTTCAAACCCGGACAGGCACCACTGAGTTTTTCTATTAAAACTTATATGTCTAATTAATAATTGCAATTTATCACACGCTTTTCAGTGCAAAAAACCTGCATATCTCTAGAGAATTCTAGGGATATGTGTAACCTACCAATCCGCATTGAAGCAGCTTGGTAGGTCCTAGCTCTAATCTTTCTCTCCAAAAAATGTGGAGGCCTTAGCCCAGCATAGTATAATACTATACCCACTAACTCTCAAAACTATGCTTATACGTAAGACATATTACACGATTGAGGATTATTTGAATGATAAAAATACTTGGATTTGAAAATCCTTTAAGCTTCAAACAAGACTGCAATTAAATAATGTAAATGTTTAAAAGATTGACCGCCGAGTTTCTAGCTGGTTCTTCTCGGTAAGAGCAACATTCCGAACCAGTGTAGCTTATCAAATCTAATCGATCCTTGACGATTCAAAAGTGCTTGTAAGAAGCTTACTTGGATAAAGATTATTTTGATTTGATTTGATTATAAGCCTGAGAAAAACAGGGAAAAATGTGGCAGCACTCAAGCTTGGCGCATCAACTCGGCCGTGTCCCAAATACGAACAATGGCGTAACCGCGTAAGGATGGCCGCTGCCTTTACTTTGGAAAACATTTACTTGCACGTGATGAAGATTGTTCCTAATTACGCGTTGTTCATGGAAAACTCTATATATATATCGTGTAAGGAGTGGAGATCTCAAAAGCCCTTTTCTATTGATGATCCTTTTCTTTTTTAATTTATAGAATTAGGCGTTTCTTTGCAGAGATCCATAATACAAAAGTAATTTGCTTTGCGATTTTGTCGTGGAGCCTATCTCCTGATGATGCTTCGGTTGCGGGGCGAAACGATTGTTGAGTTTGTGATAGTGAACGTGTGTAGTGCTTGTGTATTGTGGTGGAAGTGGTGGAGGTTTGTGCATGTGTTTTTACAAATCCTGCACGTATCGGGTATGAAAATAAGTATAGTCCACCATACATTTAACACTATATATATTTTCTTTTTACTGTATCGCGGTTTATAGGAAAATAATTTTATTACGTTCGTCTTTTCTTTTTTTTATTGGTATATAAATTATCTACTCTAGCACTTTAAAATCTATTGTGAAAGTATTATAATAGATTGTGAAAAAACTTTTGTATTGTACGAAAAAGAGCCAAACGTGGCATTTACAATTTAAGTCCGCGTGATTCCCTGCGAGAGAAGTTTAAGGAAATAGGTATTCTTAGATTAGCTTCACAGTTTATTTAAATTTATGTATATAAAAATATAAAGAACTAGCAATACCCCGCGGTTTCACCCGCGTACATACCGATCTCGTGGTAGTGGAAAGTCTACTGAATCGGACTATAGATTTATTTTTGTAAATTAATAGTTTGGCCCTGGGACTTTTTAATGGTTAAGGGAAAGGAAGTTTTAACTCTTAATTGAATTCTTTTAAAAGGTATAGCTAAATCCGTTTGTATCATTGGTGTCGTTGGAATAAGAGCTAATTTACCAGTTGCAGGCCCTGTTATAATGGTTGCTACAATGAATTTGTTGTGGCATTATTTTCGTTAGATTGTCATTTTTAAATTCGCTAAATCTTTTGATTGTAATGTCCGATTTTATTAATTTAAAAAGTATTTTACAGGTATTGAGACGGTTTTTAATAAAATATCATTTAATAGGATAAGGATTAATATAGAGATATGTATTAAATGGTTTGATTATTGTCGGCACTTTTATAAACTTTTACACTGTAAAAAAGTTCTTATATTGGCGTAGCTATAATAGTTAGACATACGGTATCTTGAACTTTTTTGTAGATATTGATACGTTCTATAATACTGTAGAATATTTTTTTGTCCTATCATCAATAGTTTCCGCAGCGCACGCGATGAAAGATTTTTACGACTGAATTTTTCACAACTTATTACAATTTTATTAAGGATTCTTTTTTTTTTAAGTGTAATATATGCCTATGTTGCTCAGTGAAGAATTTGTTGGTTCTTCGAGCCTGGGTGTGTATTAGTATTTAAGTATGTATTTCAAATTATATATGTAGTATATCTACCAGTTGTCCGTCACCCATAACACAAGTATTGAGTTACTTACTTTGGGGATGGACCACCGTGTGTGTAAGTGTCCCATATATATATATTTTTTATAGATAACTATCTCTTTTACTGACATATTTTTAGGACGCATTCCGAACGCTCATTCGGCAACGTCTTAAAGTGTGCGTCTTTAAGACGTGATGGTATGGAAAAGCAAAACAATTTCGTTTACGTCTTCAATTGAGTCGCAATAAGAGTTCATGGTAGGCCTGCAGGTCTTGTACGGAGAGCTTTTTCACTATATACTCCACTAGATGTCGCTACTGATACGCGAACATTGCAACATTTTTGTTTATCGCCAATATTTTAATATTTATTATGTTGTTCAATGACCCGAAATTGTGACTGATAATTTATGTTTTAAAAGTTTTTGCAATCGACAGACACGTTCTTACCAAAATGTAAATAAACTAAATGGTGTAGTAGTTAGCAAGCTATACTTGGAGTTAAGGTGGTCTAAGTTAGTTGGTTTAAAAGCTGTGATAGCTCAGCGGTGAGCTGGTGAGAGGTTCAAATCTGGGGCAGGCACTAATGAGTATTTCTGTTTAAACTTAAGTATCTAGTTGATAATTGAAATTTATCACACGCTTTTTGGCGATGGAAAACATCGTGAAGAAACCTGCATATCTCTAGAGAACTCTAGAACATATGTAACCTATTGAGCAGAGTGGTAGGTCTTAGCTCCAATCCTACAATCTAAAAACGGAGAGCAGATCTATGCTCAGTAGTGGGATAGTAACAGGCCGTTACTTTTAGTTAGTTGGCCTTAACGTGATCAAATCGAGAACGAAGAGGTCGGTATTAGAGCCAAAGTTAGTTATAAAGCTCAGGCTGTCACAGGATAAAGTAACGTTAGCAGTGGCACATAAAACCACAGGAAGCAGGGGTCATGCTAGAAGAATACCGGCTCTTATGCCTATCTTGATCCACGGTGCAGAGGGCAAAATGCATCTTGGCGCCAAAACCTTTTACTAATGGGGGGGAGGATTTATTTTGGGCGCCGAAACACAACTACCCAGGTACATATTGTGCTGAAGATGGGCTTGAACTTGAAGCAGAAAACTTAGCGTAAATATTTAAGTAAATATGGTGAGCTTTCTTATTAGGCCGCCGTGTGGTATCCGGCGGAGTAGAATAGACCACCCTCATTTCTTACCGAGGTTAGTTGACATCTGGCAGGCGGTCGATAGTTAAATACTTAGCCAAATCATTTTACAATACGCTAAAAGCATGTTGTGCCGACCCCACTTAGACTGGTATAAGGACAAGAGAATGATGATGATGAGCTTTTTAGTTTAGCCCATACTCTGCGACCTTAGGGCCCAATGTCCATCAATTCTTAAATAATTTATAGAATTAGGCGTTAATTTGCGGAGATCGATAATACAAAAGTAATAATAAAATTATTTTGCTATAATCCGCGATACAGTAAATATAAAATATATATTTCCTGATAAATGTATAGTAGACTATCCGTTTTTTCATACCCGTTACGTGCAGGATACGTAAAAACACACGCACAAACCTCCACCACTGCCACCACAATACACAAACACTACACACGTTCACTATCACAAACTCAACAATCGTAATTTGCTAATACAAAATAAATATATAGACAAAAAAAAACAATACAAAACATTAAAAAAAGCATTAACATCACAAGACATATATTAGTTAATAGATACACATATGTATAAATTTTATATCTATGAACTTATAAAGCTAACTAAATAAAATATAAGTAAATAATAATTAATAACTACATAAGTGTGGTGTTACAAACCCGCGCGAGACGGCTGAAGCTACAACTCTGATTTTCAGTAACACCCTAGGAGTAGGTAGACCTAGCATAGGCAGCGTATGTTATATATAAAAACCCATAGATATATAATAAGTGTCATTAAAATAAATACTTAAAAATATATTAGAAATAAATAATAAAACTGAAACTAAAGTTGTGTGTAGTACTGAAAATTCTGTATTCGTTAATTTACTGATTAAAAAAATATGTGTGGGATTTATATGATTTATAAAAGATTGCAATATCCGATCTACATCATGCATGGGCAACTAAATGATTAACAAAATAAAAGAAAGTTTAGGAAAAGTTATGCAAAAATTATATCGGTAATATATGTGTATCAGGCTGCATTAAAAGATAATTCGCCGAGTTTCTTGCTGGTTCTTCTCGGTAGGGGTAAACTTCCGAATTATTCTACTTGAATAAATAATATTTTGAAATTTAATTTGTATATCGTAGTAGTATCATTATTCTTATTAGATATACAATCGTATGATATCCTCAATTTAATATTTATTTTCAAAAATTAAATTAAACTAAATCCCTTAAAAATTCATGCATTTCATCACAAGTCCTGCCTAGCGGGTCTTACTTAAGGCATATATTTTACTATCCAGGGCACGTCGCGTCCTGTAGTAAATAAGTAAAAAAGAACTTTAGAATATGCCCTACAGGTAAACTATATAAGCAAATCTATTTTATTGATGAATTTCATGGCAATGAATGCATCTGCTAATAGGGAAAAATATTTAGATTACCTTAGATTACCTTAGATTACCTTAGATTACCTTAGAATTGATCATAATTTATTTTTTGGCCAAAGTTATACTTGTTGGAATGTTTTACGGAATATTTGGAATTCGAATTCGAATTCGCCGAGCCGTTTTTCAGTGGGCATATGGCCACGTGACCATTTCCGCCGCCGCGCGTCTCGCGCCGTCCCAAGTGACCCCCGAGCGAGTGAATGATCGCGTTATGCCAAACGAGTTCATTGACCGGCCGGGGTCGAGGACCCGCTGCGGCCGTTTTCAGAAACGACTCTATAGAGCTTCCTCCCGGCCCTAACAACACGTTTTGGTTGAAAGAAAGAAATAACGAAACTTTATCAATAGGTAATAAATTAATATATGGAACATTTACACAAACGGCTGTCCGTCCCCGAATAAAAATTAAGACTTAATTAAAACTTAATACTTTTCATATTAATTTATAGAATTAGGCATTACTTTGCGGAAATCCATAATACAAAAGTAATAATAAAATTATTTTTCTATAATCCGCGATACCGTAAATAGAAAATATATATAGTGTTAGTGTTTGTCGTGGAGTCTATTTCCTGATGATGCTTCGGTTGCGGGACGAAACGATTGTTGAGTTTGTGATCGTGAACGTGTGTAGTGTTAGTGTATTGTGGTGGCAGTGGTGGAGGTTTGTGCATGTGTTTTTACGAATCCTGCAAGTATCGGGTATAAAAATACGGATAGTCCACTATACATTTAACTATTTACATGTATATTTTCTATATATATCGTGGATTATAGCAAAATTATTTTATTATTACTTTTGTACTTTTGATATTTGTGACAGAGAATTGCTATATATACATACTAGATTTTGCCCGCGGCCTCGCTCTCGTGGAATTGGGTCTGCCACATTGACAGTAAAAAATATATATTTATTTATTTACTTTCGGACTTCCCGGACTTTTATTTAGAACTTCTCAAGACAAAAATCCTACGCTACATCATCTTTGTGTAACTCCATTGTTTCAGGCAGCGTACGCCAAGATAGCTCTCAGTGGTTCGATTTTTCCAACTTTATTGACTTCTATAGTTATGTTACATAAAATCATTGCAAATTTTAGCCTATATGTTATTCCGGTGTATAACCTATATTACGGTAATATTTCATCCAAATCCGTGCAATAGTTTTTTCATGAAAGATTAACAAACATCCATCCATACTCACAAACTTTCGCATTTATAATATTACTAGCTGCGCCAGCGGCTTCGCCCGCGTGGAAACCAGCGTGTCACAATTTTTATTCTAGAATTCAAATTTTAAACATTAAACTAGTTATTGTGAGTTAACTATAAGAGATAGAGACATGCTATCGCGGACTTTTTTGTAGTATTATAGATCTACAATTCTCTACTACATTATTTTAGCGTATCTCTGCTGTTCTACGTAGCGCACGCGAGTAAAGCTCTCAGCAAGCAAGTTTTTAACTGCGCGATCTCTTCAACACAATTTACATAATACCGATATGCACCATTCACTTAAACCATTCGGAAGTATTTCACTATCGTTTGGTGAAAACCGTACTAAAATCCGTTCAGTAGATTTTGAGAAAATCGATTACATACAGATAGACAGATTTATGGAACTTTGTTTTATAATATGTTTAGATAGTAGGAAGTAGGATTATTAGGATATCATTTCAAATAGTACATTTCACTATCATTTAAATAGAGATTTCTTTATAGAGAACGAATCAATAAAGTTCTAGTATTGCATAATAATACTGAGCCAATTTTCGTAGGCCGAAATGAAATAAATTATTGCAATCGAAAAATATACATCACGTCAAGCTATTGTATATTTTGAATAATATACTTTAATATTTTGACGTATGCCGTGTGGTATCCGGCTGAGTAGAATAGACCACCCGAGGTGTCGTGAAAGGCGACTAAGGTAAGTCGACCCGTCGTGTGGTATCTGGCTGAGTCACCGCCCTCATTTCTTACCGAGGTGTCGTAAAAGGCGACTAAGGTAAGTTGACGTCAGGCAGGCGGCCGGTCGTAAAATACGTAGCCAAATGTGACAACATGTGTCAACATGTGCCGACCCCACTTAGAGTGGGATAAGGGCAGCAGAATGATGACTAATATTTTTACGTATTGAATCCATAATTTAATAGTCGAATCTAATAAACGTATCGTTTTGGTTTCTTATACCCAAACCCACAAACGACTTATTTACTTTTGCAAGGCACAAAGCAGGGACCGTAAGCTTATGTCGGTTACAGCTTTGTCTGTTATATAACATCTCCAATCTTTCCATAATTATATATATTCCTATGCACAAACATTAAAGTGCTAAAAAAATCAATAACCTAACTTGTAAGTAATACCTAAAGATCGAAACTTAATCAGTAACCTAAGGATTCTATACAACTACCTCCCGCATTACACGACACGTCTTGGCAATTGAGACGATGAAAACTCGGGTTCCTAATGATATTAGTTCGGCCAGTGATCTAAATAATACAAACTGACCGAAATAAATAATACATTGGGCGATAATTATGATCAGGCCTTTAGTCAATTTTACTTAGGGGCAAGCTTTATTCTCTAAAGGTAAGTACATAATTTTTGACTTATATGATTTCGTTTTATTTAGTAATATAATAATATAAAAATAAAAAAGCTGTGATAGCCCACCGGTGAGACCGTGCGACTCTATCGATGGCGTCACGAGTTCAAAGACCAGGCAGGCATCAATAAGTTTTTCTGTTTTAAACTTATGTGTCTAATTGATAATTGCAATTTAACACACGCTTTTCGGTGAAGGAAAACATCGTATGGAAACCTGTGTCTGAGAAAAACATGTCTCTAGAGAATTCTGGAGATATGTGTAACCTACCAATCCGCATTGGAGCAGCGTGGTAGGTCTTAGCTCCAACCCTTCTCTCCAGAAACGGAGAGAGGAGGCCTATGCCCAGCATAGGGATTGTAACAAGCCATTATTTTACTTACTAATTTTAATATATTTTATAATTATGAATATTAAATAATTAAATAATTAAGTAATTATTAAAACTAACTGACCCGGCAAACTTTGTTTTGCCATTAAATATGTTCTAGAGAATTTCTAATAAATATTATAAAAAATTGAAAAAAAAAATTACGGTTAGCTCTAGTACAAGGTCAAGTGCAGCTATATCCACACATCCTTATCATCTAAGTAATCTTCAACAGTATAGTAGGCTTTCTGTATCAGCCTCTTTTTAACAGTGTTTTTAAACTGCTGTAACGGGATGGCCAAAATTGATTTCGGAATTTTATTATAGAGTCTTATACCCAAACCCACAAGCGATTTACGTACTTTTGCAAGGCGCAAAGCAGGACTCGCAAGCTTATGTCGGTTCCTACTTTCTCTATTATATACGATATACGGTTACGATTTACAATATAATATATACGGTTCGAAAAGCTGTTCCTACCGAGAAAAGCTAAAAAGAAACTCGGTGGTTGCAAAGATAGTTCCTATAACTAGTTACATTTGGTCATTACTTTCTTGTACAGGGTAGAGGACTAGCTATATCCACGCATTTTTATCATCTATATAAATCCTCAATAGTATAGAACGCGTTCTGTATCAGCCTCTCTTACAAATATGTGTTTCTTCGGAAGGTCCCGGATAATAGGTAGACAGGGGACGTTCGCGCATCTGTCAGAATTTTATATGCATAAATATTCAGTAGGTCTGAGAATCGACTACTATCTTTTATATTCCTAAGTGTTTAGAGTTGCCAACCCTGAAATTAAAAAAATCATATACATTAGAAATTCCCTAGAACATATTTATCTGGCAAAACAGTGTTTGCCGGGGCAGGTAGTCACTATATAGATTAAACTTAGTTTTAATAATTACTTAATCATTTTCAAAATTAACATAATGTATAAACATTATATAATATATTAAACTTAGTAAGTAAAGTAACCGTGTGGTATTCGGCTGCATAGAATAGACCACCCTCATTTCTTACAGAGGTGTCGTAAGAGACGACTAAGTTGATGTCAGGCAGGCGGCCGGTCGTAAAATACGTAGCCAAATCATGTGACAACATGTATGTAACATGTTGTGCAGACCCCACTTAGAGTGAGATAGGGGCAGGAGAATGATGAGTAAGTAAACTAACGGCCTGTTACTATTCCACTGCTGCAGGCCTACCATGAACTCTTATTGCGACTCAATTGAAGACGTAGAATAATTTTGTGTTGCTTTTTCATACCATGACGTTTTCAAGACGCACACTTTAAGTCGTTGCCGAATGAGCGTTCGGAATGCGTCCTGAAAACATTTGAGTAAAAGAGACAGAGTTATCCATAGTTCATATAACGTTATCCTTTTCAAACATAACGACCCCAATGCAATCCACACTTCATGGTATGAAAAGAAAGCGGTTGGGTTAAGGTACTGACTTTGAATTGAACCGTTATCTAAAAGTTCATGATACAGGAGACAGGCCTCCTCACTCAATTTTTGGAGAGAAGGGTTGGAGCTAAGACTTACCACGCTGCTCCAATGCAAATTAGTTCCTCACTCCATTTTTGGAAAGAGGGGTTGGAGCTAAGGACTTACCACGCTGCTCCAATGCGGATTGGTAGGTTACACATTCCACAGAATTCTCTAGAGATATGCAAGTTTTCTCGCGATGTTCTCCTTCAACGAAAAGCGTGTGATAAATTGCAATGATTAATTAGATATAAGTTTTATAGAAAAACTCGTTGATGCCTGCCCAGTGTTTGAACCCATGATCGTGTCTAGAGAGTCACACGGTCTCACCGCTGGGCTGTCACAACTTAGTCACTCCTAACTTCAGCGAAACTCACTTAACGAAAGGTTAAGGAGGAAATAAAAAATTCTTTACACACTTAACTTTTCCTATGCTAAATAGGAATCAAGCTGCTCTTGTCGTTCGTTTGTATCTGTAGGTACGGAGATAATCTCATGAATATTACAAGGAGCACTCGACAGCGTTGTCTGGAAGGGCCACGCCCGCCTGCCGCTGCGGGTATCACAGAGCGGAAGTGAATTTTAATTATTTAATTCTCATATTCATCGTTCTCAAACACGAAATACCGCTATTTAAATTCCAATTGACTTACATTTTTCTAAAAGCTGTGATAGCCCAGCGGTGCGACCGTGCAACTCTTTCAAGGGGAACACGAGTTCGAACCCGGGCAGGCACCAATGAGTTTTTCTAGTAAAACTCATGTGTCTAATTGATAATTGCAATTTATTACACGCTTATCGGTGAAGGAAAACATCGTGAGGAAACTTGCATATGTCCAGAGAATTCTGGAGTCATCTCTAACCTACCAATCGGGATTGGAGCAGCGTGGTAGATCTTAGCTCCAACCCTTCTCTCCAGATACGGAGAGAGGACGCCTATTCCCAGCTGTGGGATTGTAACAGGCCGCTACTTTTACATTTTTTATATATAAAGGCTTATCCACACTAATAAAATTGGGTGACACTTAAATAAATCCTTTACTATAGATAATATTATTTTTATAATTTATAGAATTATTCGTTACTTTGCGGGGGTCCATAATCTTCTTCTTCTTCTTTGTAAACTGATGGTCGTCCACTGCTGGGCATAAGTCTCTTCATGGGATCTCCACAACACACAATCTTGTGCGCTTGAATCCATACTACAAAAGTAATGCATTTTTTTGGTATAACCTTTTATACTTATTATAAAACAAAGTCCCAAAAAGCTGTCTGTCTGTATGTAATCGATTTTCTCAAAATCTACTGAAGGGATTTTTGTAAGGTTTTCACCAAAATATAGTGCAATACTTCCGGATGGTTTAGGTAAATAGTACATTTCGGTACTATGTAAATTTCGTTGAAGAGATCGCGCAGTTGGTTTAAAAACTTGCTTGCTAGAAGATTTAGTCGTGTGCGCTGCGTAAACCAGCAGAGATACGGTAAAGAAATGTAATAGGGAATTGTAGATCTTTAAAAATACTACAAAAAAGTCCACGATAGCATGTCTCTATCTCTCACAGTTAACTCAAAATGACTACTTACTTATATACTATAGTAAATATTGTAACTACTTTTTTGTTCAAAATTTCGAAAATTCGGGTAAAGTTCCGTAAATCATAAATTCTACGCAGGCGAAGCCGTTGTTGGCACGGCTAGTCCTAAATAAAGTAAATAGAAAATATATTTTCATACCTGATGTATACAGTCGTAAAAACACATCCACCACTGCCACCACAATACACAAAAACTACACACGTTCACTATCACAGTGGCAGTGTAGTGGCCCTCCCTTTAGCTCCGCGGGTCGCAGGTTAGATTTCCGCCGTGGGACAATATTTTTACTTTAAACTGTAAGGTGCATTTTCGATATAAATCTTGTAAAAAGTTCCTAAAGGCTTGATTTTTATCGAAATTTTTTTACAATTATCCATATGCCGTTATCTCCAATGCCAATTAAAAAATACGTTTATTTAAAACTCTAAATTTTAATTTTTTAAATCAAGAACAGACAGATGTGCCACGAGACTTAATCCCGTCGTCCGTCGCCAAAGTAACTAGGTTTATATTTGTGATTTGGGTGACAGACGGCTGGTAAATATATATTTTTATGATGTTCAAATACATACTTAATTACATAAATACGCCCAGACTCGAAGAGCGTACTGTAGCAGCACAATATATATATACATATATAACGATATCCTATTCGTACGAACACATATGCATATGTATAAGACGAAATTTGAAAATCATAGACGTACCGAGGGCACAGTAAGCTTGACTCCTGTGTCGCGACTCAGCAGAGTTAGCAACTCATTCGTTGGTCTCGGTATTCGCTTTTACAATAAAATTCCGCAATCCATACTAGACCAGTCTACAGAAAGGTTTAAATTAAGTCTAAGAAATATGCTTATACGTAAAGCATTTACAAAATTGAAGATTATTTGGATGACAAAAGTGCCAGGATTTGAATATTCTTCCAGCTTCAAACAAGACTGCGGTTTAATAATGTAAAATTGAAAATTTTTACAATATTGATCGCTGAGTTTCTTGCTGGTTCTTCTCGGTAAGAGCAACATTTCTATTTATTCCAGGACAACGGTCTACGCGGATGAAGTCGCGGGTAAAGGCTAGTAATATTATATGTACATTGGTTGAATCTTGTATTAATTTTACTTTTACCGTCTGAAACTTGTCTATAAGGTTCGGAAATATTTAAATACAATATTTAAAAATAAAATATTTGTCAAACTTAAACTATGCAGATGTTGTTTTCGGTCCTCGTCTTCTTTCAAAAACGAGTAGATTGATACAAAGGGTGTAAAACGCTTGTGCTTGATTCTGTTGGGACATACCCCCTAGAAGTCACACAAGACCTTTTTTAAACCAGCACAAAATGTTAAAGAAGAGGTATAGAAGGAAACTTCATCTTGCCAGTCTCGTATTTGGAGTTGTCATGACCGATGAGCCGTCATACCTATTTGATAAATTGAACTGGACCAATGATTTACAGTTGCAAAGAAGTTCGCGAAGTATTCCTAGAACTCCACGTCACTTCACTTCCGCCTTCAGGGGAAGTTTCAAATATGCCGCCACACGATGTTGGAATAATATTCCTCCGCCCATTCGCTCAAAGTTTCGCGTTCCAAAATTGCATTTAAGAATAAATTTAAAATATTTATAATTAATAAATAAATTGAATGTCAAAACTTTACGGTGGAGACATCTATTCTATAAAGCGGTATATTATTACATTCTCTTATTCATAATTATTATTATTCACATATTCTTCTGAATCGTTCCCTCATTGCTGAGGATCGTGACCCTTTTTCAAATTATCAACTGCCCTTTTCCAGATGTTGCGATCGGCAGCTCTGTGTAGTGCGGTACTGATGGGTATATCCAGTTGTTCCGATATTTGGTCTGACCATCGTTTCGGACTCCGGCCTCTGGGTCTCTTACCCTCTACTTTCCCTGTAACCATCAGTCGTTCTAAATTGTCGCTAGATCTACGAGCAATGTGGCCAAAGTATCGCAGGATCTTCTGCAAACAGACACTAGACAGTCGCTGTGTTTTCTCCATTTTTAGTTCTTTTAGAACGGAAATATTAGTGCGCCGGGCTGTCCAGGGGATTCTTAATAACCGACGCCAACACCACATCTCGAAGGCATCTACCCTTTTTCTATCGGCTTCTTTTAGTGTCCATGTCTCCGCCCCATAGAGAAAAATGGAGAAGACAAGAGTTCGGACCACGTGTACTTTTGTCCGATTTGAAATGTTCCTGTCTCTCCATATGTTGTTGAGTTGGGTCATCGCTGATTTACCCATACCAATTCGTCTTCGAATCTCTATTTCACTATTGCCTTTATTTGTGATAACTGCACCGAGGTATTGAAAGTGGTCTACAGTTTCATAGTCTTGAAGCAAATTGGTACGTTGGGCAGATGCGAGCCGGTCGACTACCATAAGTTTGGTTTTTTTCTAGTATTTTATAGTGAGACCCATGCTCAAGCTGACTGTTTCTAGTCTCTTTATCAGTTCATACATTTCCGTTTCAGACGATGTTAAAAGAGTTGTATCGTCTGCATAACGAAGGTTGGATATCGTTGGATAGGTTGGATATGAAAAATAATATTCACATATTATTTTATTATATATATTACACCTTCGTTAAGCTGTTATATCATATAAATTTTACACTATGATTTATTTATTATTTTATATAATATATGTATATATACACTGATGCCATACTTTGCAACCACGGGGTATTGCTGAAAATCAGCGCCTAGGTAGGACATACGCTGAGCTGTGACCTATTCGGTATGGTGTTACAGACAGGTATGTCACATTAGTTTAAGTATCTGTTTGTAACACCATATCTGAATAATTGATTATTATTATTATTATTATTTATTAATAACACGAGTTCGTATGACACCGAACTGTCAACATTGCGTTTATCGGCCACAAGTCGACTACGTGATTATTTTGGTGATAAAGGCACCAAACAAATAATTGTGTTGGCCATTAAGTTTCTCTTATTGGGTGTACTTTGGAAGCGATAACGCCGTGTTTTGACGTCTAAATAACCAACAAAGAGGGTTATTGCAACGTATCTATCCTAATATTAACTCTTTTATGTGGATAACCGTATGACTGGCTTTTCACGTTATTTTTTTAAGAGATATTCTTAGATACGAATAACAACGAATACATTAATTAATAATGAACCTGAAGAGGTAATTAACCGAAGTGTTAAAACGGATAACAATTTTTTGCACTTCGACTCCATGGCCCTAGGATCTCAACTGCAAACGGCACAATATATAACATTTTTTTATATTTTTTTTATATGGAACACTTACATATACGGTCGTCCATCCACAAAGTAAGTAACTGGTGTGATGGTTGACGGACAACTGGTAGATGTACAACATATATAATTTTAAATACATACTTAAATACAAATATATACTCAGGCTCGAATAGTCAACAATTTTTTTTAGAAAATGTTAGCCCTCGGCGGGAATCGAACCTGCGACTAGCAGAGCTGAAGGCAGGGTCATTACCAATTGATATAGTACATTGATAGAATTGATAAGTCCGTTGTGGGTTTGGGTATAAAAATCTATAATAAAATCTCGGAATCAATTTTAGATTTCCCAGTTTAAAGAAACTATTACAAGAAGGCTAATACTAATAGCCTACTACTATAACTGTAGAAAATTACGTAGAGGGTAAGAATGTATGTATACTCTTCAACCCTGTACAAGAGAGTAATGACTAAATATAACTATATTGCAAAAAAAAAACCATACATGGCATTTCCAATTTAAAGTCGCGCGATTCCCTGCGAGAGAAGTTCAAGGAAACAAGTATTCTTACATTTGCTTCACAATATATTTTTAGTAATTTAATTTTTGTACACATGCATATAAATAATTATATAATTATATAATAGACAAAATAGGAACCGACATAAGCTTACGGTTCCTGCATTGCGCCTTGCAAAAGTTCGTAATATGTTCGTGGGTTTGGGTATAAGATTCTATAATAAAATTCCACAATCTACATTAACTTTACCATTACAGCAGTTTAAAAATACTATTTAAAAAAGGCTAATTCAGAAAGCCTATTTATTATACTATTGAAGATTACCTAGACGATAAGAATGCGTGGATGTAGCTTCTCTTCAAGCCTGTACAAGACATTAATAACTATATGTAACTAGTGATAAGAATTATTGTTTGAAAAGAGCAACCGCCGAGTTTCTTGCTGGTTCTTCTCGGCAGGAACAGCTTTCCGAACCAGCAGCAGATGTTGACGATTCAAAAGCACTTGTTTACAAGTTTACTTGAATATAGAATATTTTGAATTTGAATTTGAATTGTAAGCGGTTGAAAAGAGCAACCACAAAGTTGCTTGCTGGCTCTTCTCGATAGGAGCTTTCCGAACTAGCAGTAGAGTTAACGATTCAAAAGCACTTGGTAACAGGAACTTGAATGATGAATATTATTTCAATTTGATAACGAGCTCCTAATAATATTTTTATCCATATAAAGATGGAATTTGAAAAAAGGAGAACAAATCTAACTAAAGATAACACGGAGAAATAGATCTTTCGGTCTAGAGTCTTTCGGTTTTGGGACCGCCCAATTTTCAACTTCTATAAGCAATTCCAACTATTATAAGCAACAGATAGACAAAGCGACTTTCGCATTTATAAGGTTAATTTATTTATTTTATTTCTTTATTGTCACACCACGAAGGTTAGGCCTACTTCTATAAATTAAAAAAAAATTAAGGACGTAGGTATTTTTCATGTTATACTTACGAAAGTTTGTCTGTTGCGCTTTCACGGCTAATCCACTTCCACTATAATGATATTTATCAAAGTTGGTACAATTGAAGCTTCTTCTTTTGCGGGCTGTTTTTCGCACTTAATCGCATCTTGGCGACCATTGTGCCTGAGGGTAGAAGGGCTGGTTAATATAACCAGCTTAGCTCCTTCCAGAAGCCGAGGACCCTATGCAGGACCCTCAAGACTTGTTGTAATGTCCTCGGTGAGCCAAGGATGTTCGCCCGATTTTCTGCCACCTCCGTGCAATTCAGCATGACGTGAGATGGTGTTTCCAGTTTCCTAAGGGATCATCTGCAAATTGGACTTTCGGTCGCTCCTATGTGAAATAAGTGTTTATTTAGCACACAAAGCCCGGTAGTTATTATCATTCATAAGAAGACAGTTGGTCAAGCGAGGATTTAAGACCGACATTTCTTTCCTGCAGGCCTACCATGAACTCCTATTGCGACTCAATTGAAGACGTAAACGACGAACGCGAACCGCTGTCTTTTCGTACCGAGAAGTGTGAATTGTATTGGGTTCGTAATGATTGAAAAGGATAACGTTATATGAACTATAGATAACTCTGTCTCTTTTACTCACGTGTTCTTAGGACGAA
This sequence comes from Morpho deidamia, assembly GCA_947086505.1. Lineage (NCBI taxonomy): Eukaryota > Metazoa > Arthropoda > Insecta > Lepidoptera > Nymphalidae > Morpho > Morpho deidamia. The sequence goes on along the minus strand of CAMTZC010000012.1, from coordinate 15,529,974 downwards.
TTCCGAACGCTCAATCGGCAACGACTTAAAGTGTGCGTCTTTAAGACGTCATGGTATGAAAAAGCAAAACAATTTAGTTTACGTCTTCAATTGAGTCGCAATAAGAGTTCATGGTAGGCCTGCTAGTTTGCGTACAGTCAGTCCGATTTGTCCAGAGTGTATTGTGTGTTTCAATGGTCATCTCTTTAAGCCATGATCTTAGTAGGCTGAAGGGAAATGGGACAATAGGTTCAGGTCCTGACGATTGAAGCTTATATATAGATTTAATATATAGTAAAGAAAAGAAAAATCATTTTTTTCTTCGGGGGCAAGAATAACCCTTTTAAGGAGATTCAGACAACTACAACTAGTTGATAACTAAGATAACACTAATGTCGGTTTTCGACTTAAATTTTGTTTATACTATCCTCTATCTCATAATTGAACGGAGCGCCCAATCTGCATCTTGTATGTAAGATGTATATTAGGTTTCACCCGAAACCAAATCATAAGGAAACCAGCGAGCCGATATGATTCAATGGTGCTTTGAAAGTTTTCTTTACGAAAATACATGAACATGCAAAAACGGTAGAAAATTAAATTGAATCTAATAATATAATATAATAACTTCATTATTTATTTTAATGTACACAATTAATTTCATACTTTTATACTATAGCAATGCCATCCTTGCATGTCTGGCAATGCCTTAGTTCATTTTAAAATATCTTTAACATATATATGTATATATTAATAAAACAATAAAAAAAATATATAAATTACACAAAACAGAAATTCTCAATGAAGATTGTCTAAACACATTTAAGATGTACATAGGCGGTTTTAACGGTCTTAAAAGCAACGTAAAAAAAGCAAGATTATCTCTATTTTATTATCTGTTTCTCGAAAAAGTGGCAAAACGGATGTCAAACATATGTAACTAGGTATAAAAAAATCAACCGACAGAATTAAAGTAGCTTTATTCATAAAGAATTTCTTTTGAATTAATAAAAATTAAGTAAAAATTTGTAATAAAATTCGACAATCAAAACGAACGTTTTATCAAATTCAAATTCAAATTCAAAATATTCTTTATTCAAGTAAACTTGTAAACAAGTGCTTTTGAATCGTCAACTTTACTGCTGGTTCGGAAAGCTGTTCCTGCCGAGAAGAGCCAGCAAGAAACTCGGCGGTTGCTCTTTTTAAAATATAAATCTTAGAACTAATTACATTTATTTATTACTGTCTTGTACAGGGTAGAGGTGCACCTATATCCACACATCCTTATCATCTAAGTAATCTTCAACAGTATAGTAGGCTTTCTGTATCAGCCTCTTTTTAACAGTGGTTTTAAACTGCTGTAATGGCATGACCAAAATTGATTTCGGAATTTTATTATAGAATCTTATACCCAAACCCACAAACGATTTACGTACTTTTGCTAAGCGCAAAGCAGGAGTCGCAAGCTTGTGTCGGTTCCTACTTTGTCTATTATATACATCACCTATCGTTTTATAATTCTTTATATTTTTATGTACAAAAATTACATTACATTATCACCGAATCAATTGTTCGTAATGATAAGCAAACCGCAAATGTCGCACGCTCATTCAATGTACTGTCTGAAATAAACGTTGACATCATAAAATATAAAGAACCTGGACACAAATTACATTAGGAGCGCATAAAAATAACCACCGCGGTCTATAACCTTGTATGAATCGTGTTTACCAAGTTAGCCGATGGATGGAGTTAGCTGTCGCACAGCGAAGCAATATAGTTTCAGGTTATGTCTAAAAATATAACACGACTTGACTAAGATTGTCATCGTGTTCACGGCGTTCGAATTTCGAATATGTAAAACAAAAAAAGTATAATCTTATCTATGGCCGGCGTAGATAAAATATTCTAAGGGCTAATCTATCGTTTCACGATCGACGTTGGTTACATAATTGTTTATGACTCCAAACTCTGCAGTAACTGAGAACGTGTTTGATATTATAATATAGTTTTAGAAGTTTTTTATATAAATACATTTGTAATTTGTATAAAATAACTGTGACGTCCAAGTTACGTATTATTGATAAATACCAATGCGCAATATTCGTAAAACATAGTTCCGTCTCTTTCTAATATCGTTTACATTCGCATTATATCTAGATAATAAGTTTTAGCTGTCTCTGTTTAGTAAAAACTTATACTTTTTATACATATATTAGATGCTCTTTAAACCACCGATAATTCAAGTATTATAGTTTCTATGTAAAACTATTCAAATACTAACCTTATTTTGTTGTCTATTTAAGGGGTAGTTTTGATTACTATTGTTTTATAGAAGCAGGCGTTACTTTGCGGAATTCCATATTACAAGCAATATAACAGAACTAACTACTTTGCTATAATCCGCAAGGGTTAAGTGAATGCATGCAAAGCCAATTTGTATGAAGCAGGCAAAATCTACGCACCTTATACATGCAGGACCAGCCACCACATGCACCCCAAGACGCAATTTACCAGCAACAACGAACACAAAAGCAGCACACACACCCACCACCACAATCTCGACGATAAATTGCTCTCTCTCTCGATGGTAAATTGCGTCTTGGGGTGCATGTGGTGGCTGGTCCTGCATGTATAAGGTGCGTAGATTTTGCCTGCTTCATACACATTGGCTTTGCATGCATTCACTTAACCCGTGCGGATTATAGCAAAGTAGTTAGTTCTGTTATATTGCTTGTACTATTGTTTGATATTTAGTGGAAATTGGTTTTTATCACCCGCTAACCTAGTGAGTTGCAAGCTACTATCCCATTTGGTGCAGGCCTCTTTTGCCCATGTAGTGTTAGGTTACACATATCCCGGGAAACGATATGATATTCAGGTTCTCCAACGATGTATTCCCACACTGTAAAGTACGCGATTTATTCTATTTATTTATACCTAGTGAGTTGCAAACTGCTATCACATTTGATGAAGGACTCCCTCGGCCTTGTATTGATAGGTTACACATATCACGGGAAACATTTATCAGAATTTTCTAGAGCTATGCAGGTTCTCCCACGATGTATTCCTATACTGTTAAGTACGCGATTTATTTATTAGGCATATAGATTTTTATTCAAAAAACTTTGTTTCTAAATACTTTAAAGTTAATGCTCGAACTGTCTATCTGCAACCAGAATAGATGCAAGATATCTTTGCACGAATGGAGTTTTGCAAAACGTCGTTATTTTATTATTGTTGATTCTTGTAAAAAATAATAGACTTGTAGAAGACAAGGTCCTTAAGACGACCTGATTACAAACGAGCCAACGGAATTAGATTCGGAGAACGTCGGGGAGACCACAAAATAGGGCCTAGGCTAATACGTCGACTGGGGCAAGTCCTGCTTAGTCCGGGATATTTGAGAATCTACTAGAGTTTTACATCTCAAAACTTTATACCTCTCTAAATTATAGTGTTAATGGCGAGATGCCATTTAAATTTGGAGAGCCGTGATAGCCCAGCGGTGAGACCGTGCGACTCTTTGGAGGGGAGCATGAATTCAAACCCGGGCAGGCACCAATGAGTTTTTCTATTAAAACTCATGTGTCTAATTGATAATTGCAATTTATCACACGATTTTCGGTGAAGGAAAACATCGTGAGGAAACCTGCATATCTCTAGAAAATTCTGTTGATATGTGTAACCTACTAATCCGCATTGGAGCAGCGTGGTAGGTTAGCTCCAACCCTTCTCTCTAGTTACGGAGAGAGAAGGCCTATTCCCAGCAGTGGGATTGTAACAGGCCGCTACTTTAAATTAATATTTATACCAATATTTATAAATGCGAAAGTCTGTGTATTACGTTTAACGCTAAAGTTATCCTGGTCTAGTTTGATACAATCTTATGTGCCGGGCTAACGTATAGGAAAGAAAGTCCGGTTTTACGGGAACAGTAAAGGATTCATCATCATCATTTTCCTGCTCTTATTCACGCTAAGTGTGGTCGTCACAAAATGTTTTTCTCTTCCATTCATCATCACCATTTATCATTCGTCAACTCTGGCGCTACTCCTTTTATATGCCATACTTTACACAATCCAACAATCTCTTTTTAGGCCTCCTTCTAGTCATATATAATCATCAACCTCCAACCCTTATCCCACTCTAAGTGGGGTTGACACAACATGTTACAACCATGTTGTCACATGATTTGGCTACGTATTTTACGACCGGCCGCCTGCCTGACGTCAACTTACCTTAGCCGTATTTTACGACACCTCGGTAAGAAAGAGGATGGTCTATTCTACCCAGCCAGATACCACACGGTGGGTCGACTTACCTTAGTCGCCTTATACGACACCTCAGTAAGAAATGAGGGTGGTCTATTCTACTCAGCCGCATAACACACGGCGGGTCAACTAACTTCAGCCGCCTTTTACGACACCTCGGTAAGAAATGAGGGTGGTCTATTCTACTCAACCAGATACCACGCGGTGGGTCAACTTACCTTAGTCGCCTCTTACGACACCTCGGTAAGAAATGAGGGTGGTCTATTCTACTCAGCCGGATACCACACGGCGTTTCAAATTACCTTAGTCGCCTTTTACGACACCTCGTTAAGAAATGAGGGTGGTCTATTCTACTCAGCCGGATACCACACGGCGTGTCAACTTACCTTAGTCGCCTTTTACGACACCTCGGTAAGATAGGAAGGAGGATGGTCTATTCTATTCTGCCGGATACCACACGGCTGTATTCTTACATTGGCTTCTATGTATGTTTTTAGTAATTTAATTTTTATACATATTAATATAAATAATTATAAAAGGATTGGCGATGTATATAATAGACAAAGTAGGAACCGACATAAGCTTGCCGTTCCTGCTTTGCGCCTTGCAAAAGTTCGTAATTCGTTTGTGGGTTTGGGTATAAGATTCTATAATAAAATTCCACAATCTACTTTAACTTTACCATTACAGCAGTTTAAAAATACAATTTAAAAAAGGTTAATTCAGAAAGCCTATTATACTATTCAAGATTACCTAGACGATAAGATTGCGTGGATATAGCTTCTCTTCAACCCTGTACAAGACATTAATAACTATATGTAACTAATGATAAGAATTATTGTTTCAAAACAGCAACCGCCGAGTTTCTTGCTGGTTCTTCTCGGTAGGAACAGCTTTCCGAACCAGCAGTAGTTGTTGACGATTCAAAAGCACTTGTTTACAAAGTTTACTTGAATAAAGAGTATTTTGAATTTGAATAATAAATGCGCCAATCTGAAATCTGTAAAGATTTCACGGTGAACTATCAGTTATTTTAAAATTTTATCATGGCAAGGCTAAAAATTAATTGTGGAAATTTATTGTAGAATCGTATACCAAAACCAACAAACGGTTTACGTACTTTTGTAATGCGCAAAGAACGAGCCGCAAGCTTACAATGTCGGATTTAAATAACTGATAGACTAACTATTGTTTATATCGCCAATTTTTATATGATTCTGTATATTTAAATGCACAAAAGTATGGTGTATACTAGGGATGTTACGGAGCTCCGACTTCGGTTCCGAAAGGTCGGAACTTCCGATTGCATTCACACCTCCGACTCCGACTCTGGCTCCGATAGATTTTAGTTGGAGGTATAACGAAGGTGACTATTATCATGCGAATTCTGACATTGTTTATTTTCAGTATCAATGGTTAAACGCGCTGAAGTATTCAATTATTTAAATCGTGGTGGTCATATAGTCTAAGTACAGTTTACGGGTCAAATTTTAGATTAATAATGAAGGAGGTGGAGGTGGAATCCTACGCCTCCGACTCCGCCTCCGACTCCGACTCCGGCTCCGATAATTCAAATATGAAATCTCCGGTTCCGACTCCGGTTCCGGTAAACCCACCTACGTAACATCCCTAGTGTATACTGTGACTGTGACTTAAATTGTAAGTTCCACAATGACATAATGTTATTGCACTTTTACGACTTGGGCTGTTATAGCTCGGGGGTAAAACGGTGCTACTGTTCAGAAGACATTACGGATTGAAACCCAAGGCTAGTTTCTAACTGATATTTGCAATTTATCACACGTTTTTCGCTAAAGGAAAACATCGTGAGGAAACTTGCATATCTTTAGAAAATTCTGCCGATATGTTGTAACCTACAAATCCGCATTGGAGCAACTTAGTAGGGTAGCTTAGCTCTAAATCTTCTCTCCAAAATCGCAGATATAGGCCCAGCAGTGGGATAGTAACACTCCGTTACTTTAACTTTTTTCCGGGTGATTATCACTGTTTCATATTTAAACATATGATGTATGAGGCACAAATTTATGTTTTATCTTCTCCATATCATATTGCATGTTTTAATATCGTAATGGGAATTTTATTGAACGTATCCAGCCATTGTGTTCTACCGGCGTGTAATTAAACCGTGCATAATAGATGGATGAAAGCACGGTGAAGCAAAACATCATTTTGTCAAATGAAATATGTTGATGGAACATCTAACCACGTTATTAAAAGCATATAAGAAAAGAAATTGTAGCTTTTCATTCTTCGTGTAAGTTTATTATACAAAAGTAGTGATAAGTTGGGTTTGATTACTGTATATGTATATGTAGATGATAAGAATGTCTAGACATAGCAACTGCCTTGTGCAAGATATTGACGTGATGCGAGTTAAATGAATGAGTTTGCTATATATAATCTTCGATTAAGTAAATAGAAAATATATACTCCTGTAATGCTAAATGTAGAGTGGACTATCCGTTTTCATACCTGATACATGCAGGATTAGTAAAAACACATGCACAAAGCTTTGTGACTTTGTCGACAAACCTTTGTGATTTTGTCGACAAACCTTTGCGATTTTGTCGTGGAGTCTATCTCCTGATGACGCTATTAGTATTATTTTGTATATTATAGTATGTTATAAGTATTATTTTGAAAAGAGCAACCGCCGAGTTTCTTGCTGGTTCTTCTCGGTATGAACAACTTTCCGAACCAGCAGTAGACTTGACGATTCAAAAGCACTTAAACACACGCTTAGACAGGTAAATAAATAATATTTTGGATTGAGTTTTGAATGAAATTGAATTTTAAACGTGACTTATACCGTAAACTAAATATTATAAATGCGAAAAATCTGTCTGTTTGTCTGTTTCGCTAACACTACTAATCTACTAGACGAGCACGAATGAAATTTGGCAGTTTTTTTCTTTTAAGGACGAAGAAAAATATATATTGTGTATTAAGAGTACTTCAAATTCAAAATATTTTTTATTCAAGTAAATTTCTGTTGATTCGAAAGCTGTTCCCAGCAAGAAACGCGGCGATGGCTCTTTTCAAAACATAATTCTTATTACTAGTTATACATAGTCATTGCTGTCTTGTACACGGTCGGAGAGCAGCTATAACCACGCATCATTATCATCTAAGTAATCCTCAACAGCTTTCTGTATCGGCCTATTTTTAACAGTGTTTTTAAACTGCCGTACTTCAAGGCTTACGTTGGTGTCGTACCAAACATTACAGTCTATTCTACTAAACTACTTCAATAAAATGTTTTTTTAAAGGCAAGTGTTTGATGGTAATCAAACACTCGCCTTTTATTTATAAAAATAACCTATAAAAAAGACGCTAAAATAATCTATCAACAAAAGGAACAACAAGATGGCGGTTGCGACCGAGCCGCGTAGCGTCTGAAAGCGTTCGTCTACGGGTTGTGCATCTCGCTCGCACGGTTCGGCTACGCTCGCGTGCGAGAGGGACGGCCGTAGTACCCGTGGGGCCTCGTGTGACGTACCCTCGGCACGCACACGCTGGCAGTCTGCGCCGGCGCAACTAGTTTGTCCCAATTTGCGAATCGGTTTTTTATACGCTTTCCGCAATATTAATTGCTATTGGAATAACTTAGAACTGTGATGGGAAACCTGTAACTCTTACGATGTTGTGTTCGTTTCCTCAGCTAAGCATATTTGTATGTTTTTAGGGTAAAAAAGGGTTATTACGTTATATTCTCATTTTCAGATTAGTTGAGTAGTTTTCTATGAGATAATAAAAAATTATATCTGTTTGAGTTTATTGTTAAATCTCACCACTTTTATTAACTTAAATACTTCTAATGCTTTAACTTAACAGCTATTTTCAAGGTCTTTGCTTTCCAAAAATACGATCATTTAAAAACATTGTCAGGTTTCATTTCTAGTCTGGTGTAATTCCGATATAACAAGGGGTAATAACGTAAATTTTGTAAAATGGTCCTTTCTGAGTTTTGACAAGGGATTTATAATTACTTTTTGTTTATCTTTATTTCAATACAGATATCATTTGAATATCCTTTATGGTTTTATCACAATCATATTTTGTTGCATTTTCGCAATTACCACACATCGACGTCCAGAGGCTCTCAACATTTATCTAAGGTGTTCTGTAATAAATCAATTTAAAACTTTAAACTCTTAAAATTTGTAACCCAGTTTGGCAGGTATATTATTTTTAAATGAGGTTTTTTAATTATTATCTTTCATGTAATCACCAACTGTCTTCTCAAACCAAATCCTCGCTTTTCCATGATGTATTTTCGAATTCATAAAGGTGGGAATAAAAGCCCTTCTTTCGTATAATGTATATTGAAAATATATTAATACAGTCTTTTTTGTTGCTTTGATAATTCGATCGTAATAGAAAAAATGAGAGAGGTTGACAGCTTGTGAAGAGGTTATATATGATTTATAGAAGCAGGCGTTACTTTGCGGAATTCCATATTACAAGCAATATAACAGAACTAACTACTTTGCTATAATCCGCACGGGTTAAGTGAATGCATGCAAAGCCAATGTGTATGAAGCAGGCAAAATCTACGCACCTTATACATGCAGGACCAGCCACCACATGCACCCTAAGGCGCAATTCACCAGCAACAACGAACACAAAAGCAGCACACACACCCACCACCACAATCTCGACGATCGTTTCGCCCCGAAACCGAAGCATCATCAGGAGGATAGGCTTCACGACAAAAATCGTACTGATATAATCGTGATGATATAGACTGGTTATATATTTTAACGGCCTGGAATCGAGTCCTTTAAGATGAAACGTCAGAAGTCTGAACACATGATTACAATGGCATTTGCTCCTCCGTTCTTGATCAAAGTGAGATAGTGTAGTCTACCAACTTTCTTTCTGCTATATTAACCTTTTATTCTATCAAATAATGTCGTTCTGGGAATATTAAACTGTTTTGCAACAACAAAACACTAATCTCGTTAGATACGATAGCTTGAATCGCTTTATACATATCGTCTTGCGTCTATGGTAAAACTCTTTTTTAATATATTTACGAGGCATGTTTTCCTTAAACAATTTATATAGATTGATAGTTATTTACTATAAAAGTGATAGTTTTACATCTAAACGTTTTATGACATAAAAAAATATTTTTTACCATCAAATCACTTTATTTTTATTGTCTGTGTTTATTCTCTTTTCTGCTAGATAAAGCACAATCATCTTAGTTTTATTCTTATAACTTTTACCTTCAAAAATAAGGAAAAATGTGGGTTAATAATCATATATGTTTTACGCGAGTTTTTCTTACATTCCTCCAGTTATTGTTGACAGAATCGACAATTAGTTAATGTGAAAATGACAATCACTCGAAACTGCTATGCAAACCTTGTTCGTAATTTGATTCGTAATTAGTACTCTAGGGCCATTTCCGAAAAAAATACTTTAGCTGGCATATCCTAACATAAAAAATAAAGCGTCGAAATGGACTATCTATCATTGGCATTTACAATCATCAAGATGTCTTACGAAAAACGAAAAATCTTTAAAAAAAGGTGGTGAGACGCAAAAGTTACGTTCATACAAGCTCATTTACTATTAGCTACTTGCCAAAACTGACGAGACAAAGACGGTTAATGTGGCGTTAAGAATTATGTTACTAAAGTAAAAAAATATTGCATAGTATAGCACACACAAATACACCAATATATTCACAAATTTCGGGTTCCCTCGTTTTCGGAATTACCCCAAAGTAGGGTACTTATGGAAATATTTTTTCTTCTGTTTCCAAACTATACGTTCAGATCCATACTTTATTAAGCATGAATGAACTCATAGTTTACTTTATAAATATTGCGTAGTATAGTTATATATATAGTATAGTTATATATATAGTATAGTTATATATATAGTATAGTTCAGCAGCCTATGCTATTCGAAAGATAAGACAGTTTACAGACGTCGAAACAGCAAAACTAGTTTATTTTGCTTACTTCCATAGCATTATGTCTTATGGAATAATGTTATGGGGTAAATGCGCTGATATTGAGAAAATTTTTGTATTGCAAAAAAGAGCCATACGTGGTATTTATAATTTGGGTCCGCGGGAGTCCCTGCGAGAGAAGTTTAAGGAAACAGGTATTCTTACGTTAGCTTCACAGTATATTTTTAGCAATTTGATTTTTGTGCATAAAAATATACATAATTATAAAAAGATTGGCGATGTATATAATAGACAAAGTAGGAACCGACATAAGCTTGCGGCTCCTGCTTTGCGCCTTGTAAGAGTACGTAAGTCGTTTGTGGGTTTGGGTATAAGATTCTATAACAAAATTCCACAATCAATTTTAACTTTGCCATTACAGCAATTTAAAAATACTGTTAAAAAGAGGCTGATACAGAAAGCCTATTATACCGTGGAGGCTTACATTGATGATAAGAATGCGTGCTCTTTGACCTTGTGCAGGATAGCTATGACAAAATGTAATTAGTATTAAGAATCTTCTTTTTTAAAAGAGCTCCACCGAGTTTCTTGCTGGCTCTTCTCGATAGGACGGCTTTCCGAACCAGCAATAGAGTCGACGATTCAAAAGCACATGTTTACAAGTTTATTTGAATAAAGAATATTTTGAATTTGAATTTGAATTTGAATTTTACCTGAATAGGTATAACTTATAAACTAGAATTTTCTTATCACATTCCTATAACTCTGGAAACGTGCTGCGCGGTTTGTGGTCACTGATAACAGTTCCACACGAACGGTCGGACGAATGGCCGTAACTGTTATAAAAAAAAGAAATGTGTTATTACTTATTTATAAATACTGGCAATCGCCCGGTGATCATAAAATAATTATAAACTTTGTGAATGCACTCGTTTCACGAAAGTAAGAATAATTTACAAAAAGCACATAAATAACCGCGCATGGGCTGCATTAGTGGCACAACTTAGAAAATCATACTTTGATGTAAATGGGCTTAAAGTTTTCATTGATACTTTGGATTGCCTAAACGAACGGCCTAACATTGCATTATAAATTCCGGTATTGCTGCTGAAAATAATGTTTTTTTTACATTTACACCCATTTCATTTAGTCCAAAACACGTGTATCGCTGTTGCACCCCATTGAATGTCTTAACATAATTTCATCGCTTCGCCATCATAATCCCAGGAGGATTATCCCAATCTGAGTGATGTCTGCACAATATTTTAAAAACATGTTGTCACATGATTTGGCTCCTTTTTTTACGACCGGCCGCCTGCCTGACGTCAACTTACCTTAGTCGTATTTTACGACCCCTCCGTAAAAAAGGTGGTCTATTCTACTCAGCTGGACCACAAGGCGGGTCGACTTACCTTAGACGCCTTTTACAACACCTCGGTAAGAAATGAAGGTGGTCTATTCTACTCAGCCGGAAACCACACGACGGATTTTCATCGCTTTGTATATTGTTAAAATAGTTAAATTTACATATATTTAATGACTTCTTTTACATCGGAAATCTAAAAGTTACAACTATCCTAAATTACTAGTACTATAGTAATTATGCTCACATAAATTGGTCCAAAGAATGAAGCTGATGCTGCGTTATAATTTTAAATCTCTACGCCGACTCTTTGTGGGTCAAATGATCCAGCCCTCTCATGAGGAAGGAATTAAACAATGTTTTAGAACGCATAAGCCTTTTTATACACTTTGACTCCATGGCCTCCATATTTGTGGCCCTTGATCGCCATTAATCAGATTTGGCTATTTCCGCAGCTCCAAGTCTTGAAGCCAATTGATATGGGAAGAGAGAAAGTGAATAGACAGGAATACATTCTTTCGTGTTTGTAATATTACTATAGACATGGATAAGCTCCCAAATTTTTAAAATACCGCCTATTATATCCATAAATTGACAATTTAGAAAATTATGCTCGTCTCCATAATACGAGAGTTCCATAATACAAAAAAATAACAATAATTTAACTATAATCCCCGATAAGACAAAATGTGTTTCATACAAAAGTAATAATAAAATTATTTTGCTATAATCCGCGATACAGTAAATAGAAAATATATATAGTGCTAAATGTATAGTGGACTATACGTTTTTTCTTACCCGTTACATGCAGGATTCGTAAAAAAAACATATGCACAAACCTCCACCACTTCCACCACAATACACAAGCACTACACAGGTTCACTACACAATCGCAAAGCTTTGCGATTTTGTCGTGGTGTCTATCTCCTGATGATGCTTCGGTTGCGGGGCGAAACGATACACATTTAGCACTATATATATTTTCTATTTACTGTATCGCGGATTATAGCAAAATAATTTTATTATTACTTTTGTATTATGGATCTCCGCAAAGTAACGCCTAATTCTATAAATGTGTTTCATGCTGAAAGAAGAGGTTACTATCCGCTACCGTGCCAAAGTATCTGAATAGTTAGGAGTTATTGGATTCTTTACTCTCTCTTTACTAGCGAACCTGTGAACGCCGTGATAGCCCAGCGGTGAGGAAAACTGTGATAGTCCAGCGGTGAGACCGTATGATTCTTTCGAGGGTTTACGGGTTTAAACCCCATGTAGGCACCAAATAATAAGCACTAAAAGTTTTTCGGTTAAAACTTATGTGTTCAATTGATAATTGCAGTCTATGACACGCTTTTCAGTGAAGGGACAGTAAGGAAAATGCATATCTCTAGAGAATTCTAGGGATATGTAAATAAAGTAGCGGCCTGTTACAATCCCACTGCTAGGAATAGGCCTCCTCTCTCCGTTTCTGGAGAGAAGAGTTGGAGCTAAGACCTACCACGCTACAATGCGGATTGGTAGATTACACATATCTCCAGAATTCTCTAGAGATATGCAGGTTTCCTCACGATGAATTCCTTCACCAAAAAAACGTGTAATAAATTGCAATTACCAATTAGACACATGAGTTTTAATAGAAAAACTCATTAGTGCCTGCCCAGGTTTGAACTCGTGTTCCCCTCGAAAGAGTCGCACGGTCTCACCGCTAGGCTATCACAGCTCAGGAGGAAGGGATATGTGTGACCTACCAATCGGCATTGGAACAGCGTGGTAGCTCCAATCCTTCTCTCCTAAAAACGGAGAGAGGAGTTCTATACCCAGAAGTGGGATAGCAACAGGTCATTACTGTAAACGTTGTCCAACACGTTAATACGTGTTAACTTATAAGCATCCAAAACGGCGGGAATCACTAGTTCAACGTAACGGTAGATATCTTAAGAATCTGTTATTTAGTTGCTCTCTCACACGCTCTCTAATACCGTTCGAGCATCGCGCGCTACTTTAACGCGATCCGCGCAATTCAATGATGTATGATGCTGTTGGAAAGTGAATTATTAGAATATATACGTTCGATGGCTTTTCTAAAATATATAGGATTGTAAAACAAATTGGCGATCTATATAATATACAAAGTAGAAAAAGACATAAGCTTGCGGCCTCTGTTTTGCGCCTTACAATAGTACGTAAATCGTTGTGGTGGAATTAATTAATGATATATACTGTTTCGTAAATTAAATTATAGTATCCGTATATAAATAATGTACATTGAAGCTTAGAGTGAGAAAATCGTCTATATTCTGCTTCACAGAGCATTGTCTCTGATGCACAGACTGACGAACCCGTGTGAAACGTCACATACTAACTGAGTGACAGTGACAGCGCTCTACGAAACCGAACTGGCCGGCTGTTTCGTTCTAAACATCGATGTGCATTATTTAATGCCGGGTACTATACATATTATATTAAGAGCTGTGATAGCCCAGTGGTGAGACCGTGCGACTTTTTCAAGGGGAACACGAGTTCAAACCCGAGCAGGCACCAATGAGTTTTTCTATCAAAACTCATGTGTCTAATTGATAATTGCAATTTATCACACGCTTTTCGGTGAAGGAAAACATCGTGAGGAAACCTGCATATCTCTAGAGAATTCTGGAGATATGTGTAACCTACCAATCCGCATTGGAGCAGCGTGGTAGGTCTTAGCTCCAACCCTTCTCTCCAGAAACAGAAAGAGGAGGCCTATTCCCAGCAGTGGGATTGTAACGGGCCGATACTTTACTATACATATTTAAACAAACCTAATCTTTTATTGACTAACATATGTCAATGTGAATAAAATGGCTTTATCAATCTATATACAAATATATCGCCGTTCTTGAAGAACAATGATGCACTTGCTAAAACTAAAATTTTATAGGAGAACCAATAAAGAAAATATATTTCAAGAGTTTGAAAAGTTAATATAAAGCGGATTATAATTCCCAAACATATATTTGCCATTATATTTATTCAAGACATCTTCGATCTTTTATTCGATTCCATCGTCATCATTTCTTACCGAGGTGTCGTAAAAGACGACTAAGGTAAATTGACCTACCGTGTGGTATCCGGCTGAGTAGAATAGACCATCCTCATTTCTTATCGAGGTGTCGTAAAAGGCGACTAAGATAAGTCGAACCGCCGTGTGGTATCCGGCTGAGTAGAATAGACTCCCCCTCATTTCTCACCGAGGTGTCGTAAAAAGCGACTTAGGTAAGTCGAACCATCGTGTGGTACCCGGCTGAGTAGATTAGAACACCCTCTTTCTTACCGAGGGGTCGTAAAATACGACTAAGGAAAGTTGACGTCAGGCAGACGGCCGGTCGTAAAATAAGTAGCCAAATCATGTGACAACATGTTTGTAACATGTTGTGCCGACCCCACTGAGAGTGGGATAAGAGCAGGAGGATGATAACCACGCGTTCAGGATGTATGTTTTCTTCGTGTCTTAGCGTATTTATGTACTTTGCTATTTATGACCACGCGTTCAGTTATGTATTTATGTATGTTTTCTTCGTGTCTTAGCGTATTTATGTACTTTGCTATTTACCTACACAAACTTTGCAACGCCTGTAGAACGATGAGACATCGCTATTTACTATATACTCGTATATAACGGTAGCGAAAGTATGTGGCGCTCGCTTGACGATCTCTATAGAAATTTCTGATGTGAATTTGAGAAATCTACGTATAGTCAATGCCGATGTCCCGATCAATAGATCTATAAAAAACTTTAACTGGTTTTTAAAGTATCATTAATAAAATAAAACAGAGTCCTGAATATATTTTTATGATACACGCAAAACTACTAACTAACTAACGGTTTTTTATACAGTTTTGTTCATTAAATAATGATTAAGGAGTATAAATTGACTAGGTTTACTTTTGTTGTTTTGTTTAGTTTTTGACTGACCCGTTAGCGCAGTAGATAGGAACACTGCTCCGCGGGTTGCGGGTTCGATTCCCGCCGTGGGCCAACATTTTCTGTAAACAATCTGTTGGTTCTTCGAGCCTGGGTGTATATTTGGTATTTAAGTATGTATTTAAAATTATATATGTAGTATATCTACAGTCATCATCATCCTCCTGTCCTTATCCCACTCTAAGTGGAGTCGGCACAACATGCTACAAACATATTGTTACATGATTTTGGTACGTATTTTACGACCGGCCGCCTGCATGACGTCAACTTCCCTTAATCGTCTTTTACGACACCGGTAATAAATGAGGGTGGTCTATTCTATGCAGCCGGATACCACACGGCATTTACCTTAGTCGCCTCTTACGACACCTCGGTAAGAAAGGAGGGTGGTCTATTCTATGCAGCCGGATACCACACGGCATTTACCTTAGTCGCCTCTTACGACACCTCGGTAAGAAAGGAGGGTGGTCTATTCTATGCAGCCGGATACCACACGGCATTTACCTTAGTCGCTTCTTACGACTCCTTGGTAAGAAAGGAGGGTGGTCTATTCTATGCAGCCGGATACCACACGGCATTTACCTTAGTCGCTTCTTACGACTCCTTGGTAAGAAAGGAGGGTGGTCTATTCTATGCAGCCGGATACCACACGGCATTTACCTTAGTCGCCTCTTACGACACCTCGGTAAGAAAGGAGGGTGGTCTATTCTATTCTGCCGGATACCACACGGCTTATCCATCTATATAAAATCATTTTGCTATAATCCGCGATAAAGAAAATAAAAAATATATATAATTAAATGTATAGGGGACTATCAGTTTTATTTATATCCGATAAATGCAGGATTCGTAAAAACACATGCTCAAACATCCACCACTGCCACCATAACACACAAGCACTACACACGTTCACTATCACATACTCAACAATCGCGAAGCTTTGCGATTTTGCCGTGAAGTTTATCTCCTGATGATGCTTCGGTTGCGGGGCGAAACGTTTTAGCATTATATATTTTATCTATTTTCTATATCGCGGATTATAGCAAAATAAATTTATTACTTTTGTATATAGTATCAATTATAGGACATTACATAATTCTTAGTTACAATATTACAATTATAAACCTAAAACTAAACACAAGATAATAGTGAAAACATAAAAATTCAAATTCAAAATATTCTTTATTCAAGTAAACTTGTAAACAAGTGCTTTTGAATCGTCAACTTTACTGCTGGTTCGGAAAGCTGTTCCTACCGAGAAGAACCAGCAAGAAACTTGGTGGTTGTTTTTTTTAAAATATAAATCTTAAAACTAGTTACATTTGGTTATTTCTGTCTTGTACAGGGTAGAAGTGCACCTATATCCACACATCCTTATCATCTAAGTAATCTTCAACAGTATAGTAGGCTTTTTGTACCAGCCTCTTTTTAACAGTGTTTTTAAACTGCTGTAATGGCAAAAAGCTTAAGGCTCAACTATTAAAACTCTAAAATTAAAATTTTAGTACATATTTTTATAAACGATGAAAATCCATCGCAGCTAATATCCAATGATTATGTGTTATGTGTTCAGCTATTATATAAGCGCGAGATACGTGATATCGGGGTATTGACAAGTTGACAATAATTATGGCAAATAACAACAATACGAATAGTAACTGCGACCTTGTTTTAACTACATAATTAACTTAACAGATTTGTTTTTTTTGTATTATGCGTCATTCATTACCCTGCCCTTATCCCACTCTAAGTGGGGTCGGCACAACATGTTACAAACATGTTGTCGCATGATTTGGCTACGTATTTTACGACCGGCCGCCTGCCTGACGTCAACTTACCTTAGTCGCCTTTTACGACACCTCGGTAAGAAAGGAGGGTGGTCTATTCTATTCTGCCAGATACCACATGGTTTTTTTTATGCATTGAATCCATATTAATATAATAAATGCGAAAGTATGTCTGTCTGTTACGTTTTTACGCTTTAGTCCTGAAGCAATATTGATGAAAATTTTTATAATTTATGCGTATATGGCGGGCTAATATATTAGTAGCCTTAGAAACCTTAAAAAAAAGTCAGTCAAGGTTCAAACCTGTTCAAACCTTGTGCCTAATGAATATTTGCGATTGATTAGCCGTGTGGTATCCGACAGAATAGAATAGACCACCCTCCTTTCTTACCGAGGTGTCGTAAAAGGCGACTAAGGTAAATGCTGTGTGGTATCCGGCTGCAAAGAATAGACCACCCTCATTTCTTATCGAGGTGTCGTAAAAGGCGACTAAGGTATGTTGACGTCAGGCAGGCGGCCGGTCGTAAAATACGTAGCCAAATCATATGACAACATGTTATAACATGTTGTGCCGACCCCACTTAGAGTGGGATAAGGGCAGGAGAATGATGAATATTTGCGATTGATGACACGTTTTTCGTGAAAAAAACATCGTGACGAAATTATTATCTATAGAGAATGGCTGGGATATGTGTTACCTATCAATCCCAAATTCAGACACTTCTCTCCAGAAGGAGGGACGAGACCAATGCCCAGCAGTGGGATAGTAACAGGCCTTACTTTGTGTCTTGGTGCTTTATTAATAGAAGTCTAAATAATTTATAGAATCAGGCGTTACTTCGCAGAGATCCATAATATAAAAATATTCATAAAATTATTTTCCTATTTTGTCGTGTAGTCTATCTCCTGTTGATGCTTCGGTTGCGGGACGAAACGATTATTGAGTTTGTGATAGTGAACGTGTGTAGTGCTTGTGTGTTTTGTTGGTGGTGGAGATTTATGTGTTCTTACGAATCCTGTATGTATCAGGTATGGAAACGGATAGTCCACTCTACATTTAGCAATATACGAGTATATATTTTCTATTTACTTTATCGCGGATTATAACAAAATAATTTTATTATTACTTGTGTAATAGAAGTCTGTTATGTTAGAAAGAATGATTACAAGATAATAATAGATCCAACACACTGCAGCGAGGAATGGCAAGTCTACTTTTTTTTAATAGTACTTAGTAGCAGAGTTTATAGGACAAAATAATAACCCCTTAACGGCGTTTTTTAATGCAAACTTTAATTACCTGACTTTTTTCAGGAGGTAAAAATTATAACGCCTACAGAAATTATGTATACGATTTATTTATTGTTTAAAAAAGTTTGATCTTGCCTCGGAGTATCGCCTTAGGCTTCTATAAAATGGCTTCTAATACGATATCATCGTAATCGTTGTCCTCTCTGTCCTTTATACTACTCTTTTCCTACCTCATGCGCCACTTTATCTTAAAGATCGGTTCAATTTCCTTTCCTCCTATCCTTCACTTCAAAGCTGATGTATATAATAGACAAAGTAGGAACCGACATAAACTTGTGGTTCCTGCTTTGCGCCTTGCAAAAATTCGTAATTCGTTTGTGGGTTTGGGTATAAGATTCTATAATAAAATTCCACAATCTACTTTAACTTTACCATTTCAGAAGTTTAAAAATACTATTAAAAAAAGGTTAATTCAGAAAGCCTATTATACTATTGAAGATTATCTAGACGATAAGAATGCGTGGATATAGCTTCTCTTCAACCCGGTACAAGACATTAATAACTATATGTAACTAGTGTTAAGAATTATTGTTTTAAAAGAGCAACCGCCGAGTTTCTTGCTGGCTCTTCTCGGTAGGAACAGCTTTCCGAACCAGGAGTAGATGTTGACGATTCAAAAGCACTTGTTTACAAGTTTACTTGAATAAAGAATATTTTGAATGGAATTGAATTGATGATCAAGACAATCAAATGCACGACTATAGTCTAACAATACCAAAATGGATGCACAATCGTCATTTGAGACAGATAAAATTTCATCCACAATATGTAACAATGCATTGGTCGTGCTATGTCTCTTACGAAACCCCGATTGTTGCATAGGTATAACATTAAATTCCTCAAAATATCTAGACATCTGGGTAAAATGTACAAATCCGCGAAAGAAAACTTCTTTCGCGGGTTTGTGCACTTTTGATGGTGGTGGTTAAAAAACATTACACTCGCGTCAGGTCATATGACCAGCAGGCCTACCATGATCTTTTAAATAACGATTCAATTCAAAGTCAGTACCTAAACCGAACCGCTTTCCTTTCGTACCATGAAGTGTCGATTGCATTGGGGTCGTAATGTTTGAAAAGGATAACGTTATATGAACTGTAGATAACTCTGTCTCTTTTACGCGCATGTTCTTAGGACGAATTCCGAACGCTTATTCGGCAACGACTTAAAGTGTGCGTCTTGAAAACGTCATGGTATGAAAAAGCAAAACAATTTAGTTTACGTCTTCAATTGAGTCGCAGTAAGAGTTTATGGTAGGCCTGCTGATCTAGAGTAGGGAGAGTAGACTGCCGGTGCGACGTAGGCGAGGAAGTATCCCCCCTCTTTTTATACCACGTGGAGAAAATGTTTGCCTACGCCGGCTGTTTAGTATAGGTGGCGCAGGGAGCTTGCGTGAATTGAATTGAAATAGTTCTGAAGTTTAAATTTTTTATATAAAATAAATTGTCATCTTTGTGTACGATAGCGCAATAAATGATTATTATATTTTACCATAAAAA
Organism: Morpho deidamia; assembly: GCA_947086505.1. Taxonomy (NCBI): domain Eukaryota; kingdom Metazoa; phylum Arthropoda; class Insecta; order Lepidoptera; family Nymphalidae; genus Morpho; species Morpho deidamia. Next base: position 15,509,850 of record CAMTZC010000012.1, on the reverse strand, counting down.
TGATAGTACGATGGTACTTTGGATGGCACTTTTATTTATTGATTTATTTATTTATATAATCTACAGCTACACAATATATATTTAACAAAAAAACTTAGTCTATTAATAAAGCCAAACTGATTATATAATTTTACATATTAAATCTAGATTTTGCTTAACAGAATTAATGAAAAATGTAGGAAAGATGCAACAACGACGTGACTTGAGCGCGAGCGAGCGTGTGCGTGCGTTGTGGGAGTATTGTATGTGTGGCAGGAGTGCATGATAGTTGTGAATGGGAATACGTTTAATTTTATTAATTATTTATTTGCGATTGTGTTTAAGTAACTCCTTTTTAAATTGTGCCTTGTATAAATTAAATATTCGTGCAAAATATTTCTCTAATCATTCCAAAATATGGAAATTGCACAACGTTAATATTCAAGTTTTACAAGCAATATAACAGAACTAACTACTTTGCTATAATCCGCACGGGTTAAGTGAATGCATGCAAAGCCAATGTGTATGAAGCAGGCAAAATCTACGTACCTTATACATGCAGGACCAGCCACCACATGCACCCCAAGGCGCAATTCACCAGCAACAACGCACACAAAAGCAGCACACACACCCACCACCACAATCTCGACGATCGTTTCGCCCCGAAACCGAAGCATCATCAGGAGGATAGGCTTCACGACAAAAATCGTACTGCAGTACTAGATTACATGTGGTGGCTGGTCCTGCATGTATAAGGTGCGTAGATTTTGTCTGCTTCATACACATTGGCTCTGCATGCATTCACTTAACCCGTGCGGATTATAGCAAAGTAGTTAGTTCTGTTATATTGCTTGTAATATGGAATTCCGCAAAGTAACGCCTGCTTCTATAAATCATTCAAGTTTTCACTACTCCAGCACTACCGGAGTGCCACTCGTTTTTTTTTAAGGTGAACCATATACAAAGGTATTAGCTAAGCAAGCGGACTCTTCTCAGGCAATTTCGAACGAGGTTGCTAGCACCTTTCAGTGTAAAACTCCTACGATGTATGACGCAAATTAGCACGGCGACATTTCACATCCTCAGTTACCTAACACTGTTACGTTTCGAGTGTTCAAACTAACGTAATTAGATTGAATTTTAAATATTACTAACTAATAGTATCCGCGGCTTCATTTGCCAAATAATTATTACATATTACATACTGATATAAAAAGAAAAAACAATAGCACATGTACCTTTCCTAGATATATATTTTAATACTAATAGAAAGAAAAGGACAAGAAGTGAAATATGGATAATGAAAAAAGAAAGGAAGAAAATAGTAGTTTATGATACTGTTGCATAATTATGTACAATATCATACACTACTTTATCTACTCTCATACTATAATACATAAAATGTACGTTTCCATTCCATGAACTCGTGGTAACATTTAATATAGTTGCTCCTAGATTTCGTCGGCAAGAGGTTCACGGTCATGTTTGACGCAGCTTTTAGAATATCTGGTGGTGAACGATTAACTATCCCCGCTCTCAGACATGTTTTTACACAAAAAAATATTTTTTTACAAACAAAACTAAACTTCGTTTATATATTGAAGAGCTTTATTAAATGTCATATATTGGCGCCAAGGCGCAAACATCGATTGCGCATGCGTGTTGCGTCGCCGCGGACCCATTCATTGAAACCTTTTTTTTTAAGGTGTATCGTTATGATTAAAAAGTTACATTATGATACAGGTGTCCATACAAGACCTGTATCGTAATGAAACTTTTTAATTTTTTATTTTTGTTCTGTACGTAATGTTTGTCATTAGAATTTTGTTTTCAGTTTTATAATCTTTGTATTATAGTATCAGAGTAGATAAAGAAATATAACGAAACACTATATACATAGATTAATGTTGAAAAATTGTGTAATATAGATAATAGTGATTATTTCATCATCATTCTCCTGCCCTTATCCCACTCTAAGTGGGGTCGGTACAACATGTTACAAACATGTTGTCACATGATTAGGCTACGTATTTGACGACCTGCCGCCTGCCTGACGTGAACTTACCTTAGTGATAGTGAGGGTGATCTATTCTATGCAGCCGGATACCACACGGTACTTACCTTAGTCGTCTCTTACGACACCTCGGTAAGAAATGAGGGTGGTCTATTCTATTCAGCCGGATACCACGTACGGCGTAGATAATAGTCATTATTTGGATTTATAAAAATTAATTATAGTTTAAGTACCCTCAATAATGCAGTATGTGTTTCTTTCCCTATTCTCGAAAGAAAAACGTTGAGTAGAATAGACCACCCTCTTTCTTACCGAGTTGTCGTAAAATACGACTAAGGTAAGTTGACGTCAGGCAGACGGCTGGTCGTAAAATAAGTAGCCGAATCACGTGACAACATGTTTATAACATACTAGCTGAACCGACAAACTTTGTTTTTCCATATAAATTACCGAAGTTGTGACTTGACTTTGACACTTTGATAGGTTGATAATAGATGGCGCTTTTCAATATCATCCTATTTCTGTAGAATAATCAGGATATCAGTACCCTATATGTCACCGCGGTGTATAAGGAATAATTGTGCCAAATTCGATATTGGTTCAGCAGATTCGCCGTGAAAGAGTAACAAACATACATCCATAATCACAACCTTACATATTTGTAATATTAGTACATGTTGTGCTGATCCCACTTAGAGTAGCAGGGCAGGAGGATGATGATGATTAGAGTATGGAGTTAATAAAGATAGCTTCTGAAATAAATAAATATTTTACAATAGCTTCAATTGCAAAATCTTTATTATAAATATAAAAAGTTGTGTCTATACGAAGTGCATTGACACTTAAATGCAAAAGTTTTCAAAAACTGGATTTAACCCTTTGACCGACAAGAAGCGGGGGGATATTCGAATTTGTTACCTTCATTTGTAGATTATGTTATTAACTATATAATAATTATACCATTTTCTTTGTTATTAAATTTCCCATTGAATACCATAATGAATTTTATAATAATAATTTAAATTTTTTGTTGCTGTCGAAAAAATTTTTTTATTTTTAATATTGAATTTGCGCATATGGTCATCGCTAGACGTTTGAGAGATTAATCGATGTGTGTACTGAACTTTTCATATACCAAACAAAATAAATGTACTCGACAGATGTACTAGAAGTTGAATCAAACTTGTGATTCATGTTAGTTATTGGCATGAATGATACACATAAATCACAAACTCTGCTGAACAGCAGGCCTACCGTGAACTCTTATTGCGACTCAATTGAAAACGTAAACGAAATTGTTTTGCTTTTTCATACCATGACGTCTTAAAGACGCACACTTTAAGTCGTTTCCGAATGAGCATTCGGAATTCGTTCTAAGAACACGTGAGTAAAAGAGACAGAGTTATCTATAGTTCATATAACGTTATCCTTTTCAAACATTACGACCCCAATGCAATTCACACTTCATGGTACGAAAAGAAAGCGGTTCCCGGTCGTCGTTTACGTCTTCAATTGAGTCGCAAAGAGTTCATGGTAGGCCTGCTGTGCACATTGTTGCAAATGATTTGTAAGTATTCGCTTGGCTTGACGTTTATACTTGTGTATACACCAGGTTAGATAAATTATTAAATAGTAATCGACTATCCACAGGCTGCAGGTTTGTTAGTTCTTCGAGTCAGGGTGTGTTTACATAAATACTTAAATAAAGTATTTATTTAAAAATTATATAAGTAACGGAAAATCGCGTGAAAATCAGTGTATCATAATGATTTTCTGGCGTTATATTTCAATCAATTTATATAAAACCTTAATTTAAACCATAATGTTTGAAAAGGAAAACTTTATATGAACTATAGATAACTCTGTCTCTTTTACTCACATGTTCTTAGGACGAATTCCGAACGCTCATTCGGCAACGACTTAATGTGTGCGTCTTTAAGACGTCATGGTACCAAAAAGCAAAACAATTTCGTTTACATCTTCAATTAAGTCGCAATAAGAGTTCATGGTAGGCCTGCAGGAATCAGTTTTATGTAAATTTAACAATATTTCGAATATTGTTTGATACCTGCGTTTATTGTTGATTCACTTAGTTAAGGAAACGTTAAAAACTGGCTTCAATTTATCCTTAATAATTCAAAAAGGCTCGTGAAAGTCACAGGAAGTATTATTTTGTAGACCTTCTTCTTTGTCAAGTGATGGATGTCCACTACTGGGCATAAGTCTCTTAGTGGGATCTCCAGAACACACGATTTTGTGTCGCTTGAATCCAACGGCTCCCGCGACCTTTTTGAAGTCGTCAGTCCATCTCGTACGGAGTCTACCAACACTACGTTTTCCGGTGCGGGGTCGCCATTCAAACACCTTAAGACTTGAGAGCCCATCGGTTGTGCCAATTGCTACTTTAGCTTCGCGACATGCTAGGCTATATCGGTGACTCTGGTTCTTCTATGGCTCTCCTCATTTCCAATTTGATCACGTAGAGATATCCCGAGCATAGCCCGCTCCGTCACCCGCTCAGCGACTCTGAGCCTTTTTATGAGGCCTATAGTCAGCGACCACAGTTCGGATCCGTAGGTCATCACTGGCAACACGCATTTTGGTGATATTTGACGTAAACCTTCGTGTCGATCGTATGCAAATTTTTATTAAAATCAGGTTGGCAGTTTATTATTTTTTTATCTCAATCCTTCCAAAGTGTAAAAAAATTGTTTTGATCTTAGTTACCACTTAAATTAATAATGCAAAGGCTATGATAGCCTAGCCGTGAGAATCTAAAGACTATCATAGGTTCTAACCCCGGGTAGGTTGAAACCAATGAGCTTTTCTCTTAAAACTTATGTCTAAATAATAATTGCAATTTATCACACGCTCGGTTAAGGAAAACATCGTGAGGAAACCTGCATATCTGTAGAGAATTCTAAGGATGTGTGTAACCTAAGAATCCGCATTGAAACAGCTTGGTAGGTCTTAGCGACAATCCTTCTCTTCAAAAACGGAGAGAGGTGACCTATGCCCAGCAGTGGGATAGTAACGGGCCTGTACGTTTTTGCGTGCAGCTAGCTATGTACGCGCACTGCTTGTCTTGGTTCATGCATATCGTCGATTTTTGTCGAGATCTCGGCTTCCCCAGCAAAAGTCAGGCACCATACGCTCAGCATTACTTAGAATATCTTGCATATAATAGCAAAGAAAAATGTAACTAGTTATAACAATAATATTTTGATAACAGCTACCGCCGAGTTTCTTGCTGGGTGTTCGTGGTAAGAGCAATTTTCCAAACCAACAGTAAAGTTGAGTATTCAAACGCAGTTGATTACAAGTTAGCTTTATATATAATTTTGAGTCTTGGCTTATAGTTTAGTAATTTTATTATTACTTTCGTGCTATGGGCAATCCGCAAGGTAACACCTGTTCAAAAAAGTTTAGCAAAAATCGACAACAAATGCGTCTAACACCAATATACCTCGTTTATATAATAAGATCATATTTTTTTATAGGAGTAGTACAATGTTTATGATTTTTTTGCAAAATTTCATACTAAGAGGCTTTACCCTTAGGACTCTTCTGCTGTGAACTGTTTAAGTTAAGGAAAACTTAGCTTAGCTAAGTGCAACAAGTAACATAACATGTTAGTTAGATACATTAAATACTAGTTCATAAATCGTTAATCTCCTGTAACAATATTGATGAAATTGGCACAATTGTTGCTTATATACCGCTTTAAAATATACGTTAAAAAAATGCTGTTTTTAAGTTGACGTTAGGCATGCGGCCGGTTGTAAAATAACTAAGGCAAGTCATATAACAACATTTTCATAACACGTTGTGTCGAACCGAGTCGTATTTTACGACAACTCGGGAAGAGATGAGGGTGGTCTGTTCTACTCAGCCGGATACCACACGGCGTTCTCTATCTCTTATGATTAATACGCAATAAGTACTTTCAATTACAAAATTTCAATTACACTGATTTTCACGTAGGTGAAGCCGCACGCACAGCTAGTAAGTACAAAAATATATATATATAAAATATATATGGGACATTTACACACACGGCCGTCCGTCCCCAAAGTAACTTAATACTTGTGTTATGGGTGACGGACAACTGGTAGATATACTATATATATATAAGTTTAAATACATACTTAAATAAAAATACACATCCAGGCTCGAAGAACCAACAGTTGGTTTATAGAAAATGTTGATCCTCGGCGGGAATCGAACCCGCGACCCGCGGAGCTGAAGGCAGGGTCACTACCGACAGCGCCAACGGGCCAGGCAAAATAAATTTTATTTTTCTGTGTTCCTTTTCCGTCAAATATAATTAGCAATAATGTCATTTTCTTTCATACACGCTATATACTTAATAAGGGATACAAATTTTTTGCTTTACGTTTTTATTATTATGGTCAGATTACTATTAAATAAATAGGGCAAAGTGGCATCAACTAAATAGTACATATATAATTAAAATATCATGTATGCAAACCAGCCAGTATGACAACAGTTTTATTAAGTTTACAGAGATAATAAGATTTTTTTTTTTCGAACTGACTGTATGCTGTTAGCCCTAATGGCTTTTACAGCGTCACCGGGCGGGACGGGCGAGCGCAGAAGCATCGCCGAGGTTGCTAAATGCAGGGAGTAGAGCGCAGAAGCTCTACTTAAGTCGGGGAACGTCGTCCTAAGGGTGCCTCCTGTGAGGCCGGACCACGGCTTAGGGCGACGCGTAGTGGAGGGCTGATGGTATGACTTAGATTAGTCATTGCGGCGTCGGAAGGGTGGCGAGAAGCCACGACCGACCGACGTCAGAAAACTGGGACCTCGTCTTCGCCGGCGAAGACGCTGTGTGTGTGTATTACGTGTATCTGTGTTGGCGATCGTTATTTGATCGTCGGGGTCATACAAGACGCTTTTTGGACGCCTATATTTTCGATGGTCGGACCTAACTGGGATGTAGGTAGAAGCAACTGAAATCAGGGGGTTCGAGTGTACCTCAGATTTCTCGAAGTAAGATTTCGAAAAACGTTTAAAGAGGTGAGTAATGGTAGGGAGATCGAGGTCTCTATGGAGGTCAACGTTCCGCATGAACCACGGACACCCAGTGGCTGTCCGCATAAATCGGTTCTGTAGTCTTTGGAGCTTGAGCAATCTGACCTTTGAAACGTGCGCGAACGCAACGCTCGCATAGGACATTATTGGTCTTATACAAGTTTTGTAGAGTGTCACTTTGTTGCGGAGCGACATCTTACTTTTCTTGCATAACATCGGATAAAGTAAGATAATAAGACCTTTTGATAATATCTATTACGTGAATCGCTATATTAATGCAAATAACAATGCCGCGTCGCATACAAACAACTGATCTTTGTTTATAATACAAATAGTACATGCGACTGCAGTATTCCCTTAACAGACGTTGGATAGGAATGTTTGGATGTTTGAGTGGAAAGCGGAACCCACCCCCTACTTCTGGTAGGCAATTTTTGTCAATCGATTTATATTACAGATCGATTTTCATCCACAGTACAAAGCGGGCACGCTTTTTGCGTTCGAAATTCAGAACCGATTTATGCGAACAGCCACTGGGTGTCCGTGGTTCATGCGGAACGTTGACCTCCATAGAGACCTCGATCTCCCTACCATTACTCACCTCTTTAAACGTTTTTCGAAATCTTACTTCGAGAAATCTGAGGTACACTCGAACCCCCTTATCCTTATTTCAGTTGCTTCTACCTACATCCCAGTTAGGTCCGACCATCGAAAATATAGGCGTCCAAAAAGCGTCTTGTATGACCCCGACGATCAAATAACGATCGCCAACACAGATACACGTAATACACACACACAGCGTCTTCGCCGGCGAAGACGAGGTCCCAGTTTTCTGACGTCGGTCGGTCGTGGCTTCTCGCCACACTTCCGACGCCGCAATGACTAATCTAAGTCAAACCATCAACCCTCCACTACGCGTCGCCCTAAGCCGTGGTCCGGCCTCACAGGAGGCACCCTTAGGACGACGTTCCCGGACTTAAGTAGAGCTTCTGCGCTCTACTCCCTGCATTTCGCAACCTCGGCGATGCTTCTGCGCTCGCCCGTCCCGCCCGGTGACGCTGTAAAAGCCATTAGGGCTAACAGCATACAGTCAGTTCGAAAAAAAAAAAAAGAGTGGAAAGCGGAACCCACCCCCTACTTCTGGTAGGCAATTTTCGTCAATCGATTTATATTACAGATCGATTTTCATCCACAGTACAAAACGGGCACGCTTTTTGCTCTCGAAAACCGGCCATTTTCACATTGCGAACGTTTTATCACGTGACGTCACAATCAACAAAGGCACACGGGTTGAGTGCTTGCGACGTTGCCGCGCGGCTGCAAGAATGCGGCCGCGTTGCCAAGTCGCTCCTCGATATGGCGGGCGATAATGCGAGTGCATTGGGCGGCTCGGCCACCCGAATCCGCCATTTTGTTTATATACATTAAACGTTAGGACGTGTACGATTTTAGAATCCTTCAAAACGTATCAACTTTGTTGCTAACACGTTTGTTATCTTCGTCTATTTTATTATAACGCAATACTCTATTTATATTTATAAGAGGTTGGTCAGTGCTTAATATGTAATCTAGTTATCCGAGTCACGTTTCACTCGGCACGTGTAATATCTATGCATGCTTACTACTTTTTTTTAAATAACAGTCAGGACCGTTGTAGGGAAAACTGCGCGTCATTCAACCTAAGTGGTACACATAACACATAACACACTACTATTAAAAAAAGGTTAATTCAGAAAGCCTATTATACTATTGAAGATTACCTGGAAGATAAGAATGCGTGGATATAGCTTCTCTTCAACCCTGTACAAGACATTTATAACTATATGTAACTAGTGATAAGAATTATTGTTTGAAAAGAGCAACCGCCGAGTTTCTTGCTGGTTCTTCTCGGTAGGAACAGCTTTCCGAACCAGCAGTAGATGTTGACGATTCAAAAGCACTTGTTTACAAGTTTACTTGAATAAAGAATATTTTGAATTTGAATTTGAATTTGAGTTTATCTCGTTTTTAGACGATATTCATGTAACAAGCAATATAACAGAACTAACTACTTTGCTATAATCCGCACGGGTTAAGTGTAATGCATGCAAAGCCAATGTGTATGAAGCAGGCGAAATCTACGCACCTTATACATGCAGGACCAGCCACCACATGCACCCCAAGGCGCAATTCACCAGCAACAACGGACACAAAAGCAGCACACACACCCACCACCACAATCTCGACGATCGTTTCGCCCCGAAACCGAAGCATCATCAGGAGGATAGGCCCCACGACCTAGATTACAGTACGATTTTTGTCGTGAAGCCTATCCTGCTGCTTTTGTGTTAGTTGTTGCTGGTGAATTGCGCCTTGGGGTGCATGTGGTGGCTGGTCCTGCATGTATAAGGTGCGTAGATTTTGCCTGCTTCATACACATTGGCTTTGCATGCATTCACTTAACCCGTGCGGATTATAGCAAATTAGTTAGTTCTGTTATATTGCTTGTAATATGGAATTCCGCAAAGTAACGCCTGCTTCTATAAATCATTTGATATTCATGTATTTATCTGTATTTGTTCTAGCGTACGTGACGTACGCCTTTTGATATTTACGTTAGCGTGCGATTTAGAGGTCATATGAAAGTTGTGCGAGGCTCATTTTTTTATTAGGACGCAATTGCGCGTCCGCCGGTTACACGAATGAGAAACTTGTGTGATTTATTACGATTACACAATCACTACGAAGGATGCTATGTAAATTAGGTATATGTACTTTTTGTATCGTGAAAACTGAAGACTTGATAGCTTATTTTACTGTAATTTGTTTCTATATAAAGATATCTATGTAAAGACAATATTAATATTAAAATATGTTCATCAAAATCTCATTACAGTAGAAAAACATCCATTTATGTTTTGTACTGTTCGATAAAGTTAATTTCTTTTACATAAATGAAATATTATTTATCGATAACAAGAGGGTCACTAAGTGTAGAAGATATAAATAAGTTCGGGTGTCCTATTTCCGTCTCTTTCTAAAAATAAATGGTTTTTTTTTGCATTGTGACATCATCCAGCCGTTTTCGAATACGTAGGACATTGCAATTTCACAAACATTTGTCTCATTTGTGTCATTTTTTAGTAACCTTTCGTTCGTACTACAATTAAATTGCAACTATAATCTAGTTTGATAATTAGTTCACGTCACTTAAAGTTACGTAATACTTTAAAGATTATGTAATAGTTTAAGAATAATGAGTAGGTATTTTGATATATTAATGATTGAAGTAATAATAAATAGGCCGATATTATTATTTTAATGGAAGAAACATCACGTTCGTTGCGTCGATGAAATAAAAAAAATAGCATTGCGAAACAGCGTTATGTCGTTAGATGGCGGCACACGGCGCGAACGCGAGATTGATTATTATGTGACATACTAGTTTTTCGCCTCAGCTCTGTCCTTAAAATATAATATAACTAGCAATGCCCCGCGGTTTCACCCGCGCCCATACCGATCTCGTGGTAGTGGAAAGTCTACGAAGTCGGACTATAGATTTATTTCATACATTATTTCATTATAAAAAATGGGTATCATTAGTATTCTTGGAATAAGACCTAACTCACCAAATGCAGGCCCTGCTATAACGGTCGCTACAATGAATTTGTTATGACATTATTTGCTTTCGATTTACATTCTTAAATTCGTAATATCTTTTGATTGGGATGTCGGATTTTAATAATTTAAAATGTGTTTTACAGGTATTGAAACAGTTTTTAATAAAATATTATTTAATGGGATAAGGATTAATACAGAGATATGAATAAAATGGTTTGATTATTGTCAGCACTTTTAGCAACTTTTACAATGTTAAAAAGTTGATATATTGGCATAGTTATGCCAATATATCAACTTTTTAACATTGTAAAATTATAGTTATAATAGTTAGACATATGGTATCACGGACTTTTTTGTGGATATTGATACGTTCTATAATATTGTAGAACAAATTTTTAGTTCTATCATCAATAGTTTCCGCAGCGCACGCGATGAAAGATTTTACGACTTAATTTTTCACACCTTAATACAATTTTGTTACGGATCCCTATTTTTTTAGAAAATGACATATAAGCCTATTTTTCACAGTGAAGAACCAGCTTTCTAGTGGTAAAAGAATTTTTGAAATCAGTCCAGTAGTTTTTGCGTGAAAACATTACTAACATACATACATACAAACAAACATACAAATTTTTCCGCTTTATAATATTAGTATAGATAAACGGCAAGGTATAAATTTCAAATACCTGTATCTATACTTGTAAACTGATAAAGTAAAACATCACGAGGAAACCTGCATATCTGTACAGAAATTCGGGGATATTGGTAACCTACCAAACATTAGAGCTGCGTGATAGGTCAAAGCCCCGAATTTTTTTTCAAAAAAGCAGAGAGGTCTATGCCCGGCATTTGGATAGTAGAAGACCGTTACTACTCGAAATTGACCAGAAAATTCTGAACAAAATGAACATGAGACATCTCTTAGGATTTTCCAAATTTTGTTCGAAGTTATAAGTTATAAGACCTATACCAATATTATAAATGCGAAAGTCTGTCTGTCTTTCTGTTTGTCCGTTTGTTACGCTTTCACGGCTAATCCTCTAGATCAATATTGAAGAAATTTGTTGCAATTGTATCTTATATACCGCGCTAACATATAGTATTGAAAAATTTCGTAATTCATCCAATTTTGTCAAACCGCACATACAGCTTAACATTCTCATCTCTTTTGAGGCACTCTTCCTTCGTCCGCCTTTTTAATTGCCCAACTTTGTAATCCATACATTACGATAAACTAAACTTGTATAAGACCATTGATATCCTATGTAGGCGTCGCTTTTGTTTTTTAAAATACAAATTGATTACATTCTAAAAACTCCTAAAATGACTCTTGTGCGGACAGCCGCTGGTTTTTTGTGGTTCATAACAACGTCGGATTCACACTGCAGCTAGATTTAATTTTTTAGTTAATCTCTTAAAGTTTTTCAAATTCAAATTCAAATTTAAATAAGTCTTTATTCAAATTGGCCTATTACAAGCAATTTTGAATCGTCAAATTAAAATTAATCTGAAGCTACAACTGGTTCGGAAAGGTGCTCTAACCGATTAGAACCAGCAAGAAACTCGGCGGTCACTCTTTTTAAAAATAAATATTACAATTTTGTATTTACTATTGTTAACAAACAGATTACAATATCATCTAGTGCATAGCTGGTCGCAATTTAGTTCCAAGCTTTCTTATCATTAACATAGTCTTCAACATTATAGTAAGCTTTATTAGTGAGTCTCTTTAATTGCTTTTTTGAACTCGTGTAAAGTCCAAAATAGATTGAGGATTTTTTTTATAAAAAAGTATACCGAAGCCCACAAACGAGCTACGTACTTTCTGAAGCCTTAGCCTTCATGTTCATGCCGGAGTCATACTTGAAGAAAGCTGAACTGCATTTGAACCTGCTTATTACGGTGATTTCCTTGTATATACTAGTAATGCCTCCACTCATACAAATAAAAAGAGGCGTAAGACAGGGAGACCCGGTCTCACCAACAATCTTTATAGCGGTGCTAGAATCAATCTTACGAAAATTAAACTGGGAGAATGTCGGCATAAACATGAACGGATGCTACTTGAGTCACCTCAGATTTGCTGACGATATAGTTTTGCTATCAGAGAATACAAGCCAACTGCAACTGATGATAAACTCGCTGATGAAATTTCTTCACCGTCCATTGAGAGGGGTTCTTGCACAACATAATATAACAAACTTTTCCTACTACTAATACTAATATAACTTCTATTATTATTTATCTAACTTTTTTATATTTGTTTTTTAAAAGTATTTGTACATTTAGCAAGAAATAAAAGGCTTTTTATTTTTATTTTTATTCATTTATTTATTTACTAGTAATGCCTAGGCGGCGTCATGTTCACTTCCGTATTATTGAGATAACCGATGTGGAATATTGACTCAACAGTAATTGTTTCTATTGTTTCGGCAAACGGTCTAGTAACGATGAGTCTCGGCCAACAACTCAAGAGGCCTTCGCTTAATTGTTCGATCACGAATAGCATACAGAAGGCAGTGCTGCTTGAGATGGTACTTTATAGTTAGGAGTTTTCTCACTTTGGATTTCTGGATTCTGAACCACCAGAAGCCCAGACCCTTTCTCTGCTCCCTGTAGATATATTTTTTCTAAAACATTTTTTTCCATAATTAAGATGTAATTGAACAAGTAAATGAGTATAATTGGTATAATATGGTCGATAAAAAAGAAATGTTCTGCTGGGCATAGACCTCCTCTTTCCTTTTGATTAGAGATAAGGGTTGAAGCTAAGACCTACCACGCTGCTCCAATGCGGATCAGTAGGTTTCACATATCCCCAGAATTTTCTCGATATGTTCACGTTTCCTCACGATGTTTTCCTCCAACGAAAGGCATAAAAGGATAAAAAACAGACTTTACAATTATTATATGTTTAGCGTAATTATGGAAAAGACTAGCCAACAATATTACAAATATTATTAAGTATTATATTAAGTAGTGTAATATTATTTAGATTGTATAATAAAATTCCGCAATCTACTTTAACTTTAACCATTACAGCAGTTTAAAAACACTATTTAAAAAAGGCTGATACAGAAAGCCTACTATACTGTTGAGGATAACTAGACGATAAGAATGCGTGGATATAGCTACTCTTCGATCCTGTACAAGACATCAATAACTATATGTAATTAGTAATAAGAATTATTCTTTGAAAAGAGCAACCGCCGAGTTTCTTGCTGGTTTTTCTCGGTAGGAACGGCTTTCCGAACCTTCAGTAGATGTTGTCGATTCAAAGCACTTGTTCACAAGTTTACTTGAATAAATAATATTTTGAGATTGAGTTTGAATAGCCCTGTTAATATATATTTGGTGCTTATATAGTTTTGGTAACGAGGCGGTAGCTCTTTGATTTTTTTGGCAGTTAGATGAAAACTTGGCGGCCTCGATATCGTAACCGGGTTGTCGGCAAGGGAAACACCGGCATAGCTAAATCGGGGAGAGGAAACCGTGTCACTATTTGATGTATGTAATATTCCGGTTTTCCGATACGTAATTAGGTATTTATTGCTAGCTTAGACAAAGGGAATTCACTGGTAAAGTCAACTTGCCAGACGTGAGGTAGAATAATAAACTTATGGATTGATCAGTTATTTATAGTAAAATATCAGATAACGTATTATTAGTCTGGGATTACGGGGAATTTTGATTTTGAAAATGCACTTGACACTAGTTTAACCCTTTCGCTACAGATCATTTAAATTTAATGCTGTGATTTCAGTGCCAAATTAAACGAAGAGACTAAATGCTTCTTTTCAAAATCTATCACTTAGGTTTCTTAAGCGAATAAACCTTTTTTTTTAACCTTAAAAGCTATGTTCATTACGTAGGGAGCATTAGACTTTTAGAAAGGCTTTTAGGGCATGGCGCAAAAAAGGTTGGGTATATTTGTTATCCAAAACCTTAAATTTTACTATATTTTATACTTACAAAAGTATTAATTCCAATAATACAATATTTTTGGAGCCTTATACCATAAACGAATTGATAGTCAGCATACAATTAATTCATATATTCAAATTCAAATTCAAAATATTCTTTATTCAAGTAAACTGGTAAACAAGTGCTTTTGAATCATCAACTGGTGCTGGTTTGGAAAGCTCTTTCTACTGAGAAGAGCCAGCAAGAAACTCGGCGGTTGCTCCTTACAAAATATAATTCTTATAACTAGTTATATTTAGTCATTACTATCTTGTACAGGGTCTAGGAGTAGCTATATTCACGCATCTATATAATCCTCAACATTATAGTAGGTTATCAGCCTCCCTTTAACAGGTTTTTTTAGATTGATGTAATGTAATAGTTTAAATGACCCCACAAACAACTTACTTTTACAAGGCGCAAAGCAGGAATTGCAAGCTTATGTCGGTTTCTACTTTGTCTGTTATATACATCAGCAATTTTTTCTTTATATTTATATATCTACTAGCTGTGGCAGCTTCGCCCTCGTGGAAATCATCGTGTCATAAAAATTTCTCGAATTTGAGTTATTGTGAGTTAACCATAAGAGATAGAGACATGCTATTGCGGACTTTTTTGTAGTAGTTTTATAGATCTACAATTCTCTACTACATTACTTTGGCGTATCTCGGCAGGTTTACGCAACGCACGCGACTAAAGCTCCCAGCAAGCAAGTTTTTTAATTTCATCATCCCCCTGCATTTGACAACATGTTATAAACATGTTGTCAAATGATTTGGCTACGTATTTTACGACCGGCCGCCTGCCTGACATCAACATACCTTAGTCGCCTTTTACGTCACCTCGGTAAGAAATGAGGGTGATCTATTCTACTCAGCCGGATACCTCACGGCAATTATTAAATAACGTATATGAGGCACTTATCGTGTTTCTATCATTGTAGTCGATTTTCCTAAAAAGTCACCTTGGGCATATGCGTTTTCAAATAAACTATATTTCTATATAAAATCATCATTCTCCTGCCCTTATTCCACTCTAAGTGAGGTCGGCGCAACATGTTACAAACATGTTGTCACATGATTTGGCTTCCTATTTTACGACTGGCCGCCTGCCTGACGTCAACTTACCTTAGTCGCCTTTTACGACACCTCAGTAAGAAATGAGGGTGGTCTATTCTCTGCAGCCGGAAACCACCCGGCACATACCTTAGTCGCCTCTTACGACACCGGTAAGAAAGGTGGGTGGTCTATTCTATTCTGGATTTTTTTATGGAAAATACATTTACATAGCAAACATTCTGGCAACTTTGTCGAAGTTCTTAAATTTGATTACTACATCGCCTTTTATCTGTTACAAACTACATAACGTGCTGAAGCTTAAATTAAAATTCATAATATTCTTTATTTAAGTAAACTTGTAAACAAGTCCTTACGAATCGTCAGCTCTACTGCTGATTCGGAAAGCTGTTCCTAAGAAGAAGAGTTAGCAAGAAACTCGGTGGTTGCTCTTTTCAAAATTATTCTTATAACATTAGTCAACATTAGTAACATTTAGTCATTACTGTCATTGAATACAGTGATGAAATAAATTGGCGCTTAGCTATCATCAGATCTATAGATAGACTTAAAAAAATGGAGAAACAGGAACATAACTTCTTCTTCTAGTGCCTCTTCACTACCGTTGGCCGTTGTAAGGTTGGCCGTTAGCAAACTGTAAGCCACTCTGTCCTTCGCAAGATGAAACAATTCTTCAACGGAAGTAACTCCGGTCCACTCTCTTATGTTTCGCAACCACGATTTTTTCCGACGTCCAGCGCGCCTCTTCCCTTCAATATTATAAGTTGAAGCAACCTGTATCTCTAATGCCTAAGCAACATAACTAAAGCCATAAAAATAAAAATAGGGCTCTTAAGTTACCCATGTATTTCTACTCTTTTGAGACGTGAACGCATCGGACAAATGAGAAGAACGGGATAGGCGCTCTCGATTAGTATTGCCGGAAAAGAATGTTTGGAATTTTCGTGTACCAAGGACTAACGGGATCATCCTTCAAGAACTCGGCATCAAGCATCTTCAGTCCTTCATCGCTTAAAAAAGCATTCTTTCTTACTTCGGATACGTGTCTAATCGGAGAGCCTCGTGGTTCTTGGCAAAATCGGAGGCACCAGAGCACTCGAAATTTCGAAAAAATAAAACCGCTCTGGGAGCTTTCCTTGAAAATGTCCGCAAATCCAACCATGATAGCGTAAATCTCTCTGGTAAGTATAACTTCCGCTTTAAGTTGCAGTTTCTGTAAAGCTATTGCGATGGATACATTATTAGTTCTCATCCGCTTAAATACTTTAGTAACTTTAAGCTCTGCAACATTAAAACTAACCCGCGCCAAAATATAATATTAAGAGCGAGGATCTCAAGAACATACAACGAACTTGCTAGTTGTTTAATTAAATTAAATTAAAGATACAAAAGTAATAGTAAAATTATTTTACTATAACCCTCAGTAAAGTAAATAGTTTTTATAAATAGTTTTTATACCCGATATATGCAGCATTCGTAAAAGCACATGCACAAACCTCCACCACTGCCACCACAATACACAAGCACTACACACGTTACCTACCACAAACTCAACAATCGTTTCGCCCTGCAACCGAAGTGTCATCAAATTCCACGACAAAATCGCAAAGGTTTGTGCATATGTTTTTAACGAATGCTGCATGCTGCTGCATATAAATTTCCTATTTACTTTATCGCGGATTATAGAAAAATAATTTTACTATTACTTATGTATTATGGAAATCCGCAAAGTAACGCCTAATTCTATAAATTATTTAAAAGACAAGACAGTCTAATGATTAGTTTGTCTTTTTATAAGCTATAACTAAATAGTTCTAGGATGTTTTGTTACGGGCATCGAAATTTTCCTCCTAGTCCTCGAGGCCGTATTTAGGGCATTTGCAACATTATATTGCCAGTGATTACGTCAAGTCTGTTTGTCACGACGCATGAAGATGTCGCCAGTAGTGTTTCTGACGATAACAGATGACCCCGCGACCTCAAAGGCCGCTCGTTAACAAACCATACAAATAATATATTATATTACTAGCTGTGCCAGCGGCTTCGCCCGCGTGTAAATCAGTGTATCACTATTTTTGTCTAGAATTCAAATTTTAAACATAAAAGTAGTTACTGTGAGTTAACCATAAGAGAGAGACATGCTATCGCGGACTTTTTTGTAGTAGTTATATAGATCTACAATTCTCTACTACATTACTTTGGCATAAGTATAGGTATATATATTTGATATAGGTATGTATCTCTGCAGGTTTACACAACGCACGCGACTAAAGCTCCCAGCAAGCAAGTTTTTTAACAACAGCTCGATCTCTTCAACACAATTTACATAATACCGAAATGTACTATTTATTTAAACCATCCGGAAGTATTTCACCATCTTTTGGTGAAAATCGTACAAAAATCCGTTCAGTAGATTTTGAGAAAATCGATTACATTCAAACAGACAGCTTTTTGGGACTTTGTTCTATAATAAGTATAGATAAATGCGAAATTGTCTTTCTTTTCTTCTGTCTTTCACAGCTAAATCACTTGGAATATTAATGAAATTTGGTGCAATTAAAGCTTACATACCGTGCTAGCGTATAGGTTAATAAAATCCCGGTTTCCTATCAAGAATAAACAAAAACAGTGGTGGGCCAACTTTTTTTTAATCGGGGGCTAAAAGTTCTAGAGGAGGGCCAGAACCATAGAAAAAATGCATTTTGTGTGAAAACTGAATTATAGCGTAAGGTTTGCCAAAGCAGTTGATTCTGACGAATATGATATAATACCAGAAGACAAAATTGAAGTATGTATTACAGGAACTGAACCGATACCAAAACAATTTAAATTGGCTAAATTATTAAAGGCGGAAAAATTGAGAATATCACTCGAGTAAAATATATAAACTCATTTAAAGTATTGATACAATTGAATAACGAAGAAAGTGTAGAAGATTTGTTGAATTTAAAGGTTTTCAATGAAGTACTATCAATATCGGCAGGCCGGGTTAGATGATTTCGCCGGAGTTGGCCCGCGGGCCGTATGTCGCCCATCACTGCACGCCCTAGATTCTAGGGTATTTCACCCTTAAAATGATCTCCGTAAAGTACCACCTTACACTATTAATGCAATGGACTATATAAATTTATAAATAATTTCTTTATAGGGTTAGGTTAACTTAATAAAATCGAAATAATATCAATTTCTAAGAAGGTATTTTTGACGGGCTATTATTTACTTTGTATTAACTGATATTTCCTGTTCAGAAAGTAATATTGTCTTAGTCGAACGTAAACTTTACTTATTGCACTTCTTTCATAGAAATGTGCAAGAATGGTAGAATGTAACACAGAGAACGTTCCAGAAGGTAAGGAGAAGGTACAGAAATATATGCGTATGCATACGCCTATTCAAATACACTATTTGCATGCAAGATGTATTTGTATAGGAAATTTTCTAATAACTTTGTCGACATTCTTATATTTTATGGCTGTATCATCTTTTGATTCCTTATCAAACTTCAAAACATGCTGAAGCTAAATAACTTAAGATTAAGTTATATATCTACGAATACACTGTTGAAATTAATCAAAGCTTGGCTATCACCAGATCGTCCATATTCATGGACGTCAAAAATACCTTCTTAGAAATTGATATTATTTTCATTTTATTAAACTAGTTACATATGTTACATGTAGTTAACATAAACTAGTTATATGTAGGTCCATGAACTTTGATCAGCAACTCCAACCGCTTTGTGTGAATTGTTCATTTAAATGGTCTAAACATAAATAGGTAAAGGTAATTAGATGTAAATAGAAATGATCTAAGGACTCTCTAAAAAAGTTTTGATTCCGTCAATTAAAGTACAGGGAAACTCGGTGTATTTATTTCGGAGGTAAATTTAATTAATAAATTTTTATTTTACTTTATTTTAATAAAAAGCTCTTTTTACAAATAAAATTGTATTCTTATACAGAAATATCATCATCATCATTCTCCTGCCCTTATCCCACTCTAAGTGGGGTCGGCACAACATGTTACAAACATGCTGCCGCGATTTGGCTGAATATTTTACGACCGGCTGCTTGCCTGACGTCAATTTACCTTAGTCGCCTTTTACGATACCTCGGTAAGAAATGAGGGTGGTCTATTCTATGCAGCCGGATACCACACGGCACATACCTTAGTCGCTTCTTACGACACCTCGGTAAGAACGGAGAGTGGTCTATTCTATTCTGCCGGATACCATATGGCACATACCTTAGTCGCCTCTTACGACACCTCGGTAAGAACGGGGGGTGGTCTATTCTATCCTGCCGGATACCACACGGCGTATATTCTTATACATAAATATATTTTTTTTAATAAGGAAGGAATTAAATCAAATGTAAATAATGTGGAGAGATCGTAACATATCTCGCAAGACGAAGATGAGACTGGTCAATTTATTGGTGATCTCCATTTTGAGATATGGCTCGGAGACATGGACGCCTAAAAAACCGGCCGTGATCGCATTGACTCATTCGAGATGTATTGTTCTAAGATGCTACAGATTCTGTGGTCAACAAACCAGTCTATCAATTGTGAATTAAAAAATAAGTATAGGCTATCCACTATACGACTGCGAAAGGTCTTGGAGTTATGTAGACACATCGCCGAAAACACGGACAAAATCTGAAACAGCAGGCCTACCGTGAACTCTTATTGCGCCTTAATTGAAGACGTAAACGAAATTGTTTTGCTTTTTCATACTATGACGTCTTAAAGACGCACACTTTAAGTCGTTGCCGAATGAGCGTTCGGAATTCGTTCTAAGAACATGTGAGTAAAAGAGACAGAGTTATCTATAGTTCATATAACGTTATCCTTTTCAAACATTACGACCCCAATGCAATCACACTTCATGGTACGGAAAGAACGCGGTTCGCGGTCGTCGTTTACGTCTTCAATTGAGTCGCAATGAGAGTTCATGATAGGCCTGCAGGTCTTGATCACCGACAAGTTGAATTGAAAACGGCCAAGAAGCTGCAGTTCTAGTAGATGGTCTGACCAGATACGTGTCACACATGACTCCAAACTGCACGACGCACTTCTCGTTGCTAAGGACAGGAACAGATCGAAGTAAGTCCTACGAGAAAGTCTGCTTTCTAATTGTCCAATTCGTATTACGACCCTTAGTAATAAAGAACGCTATGGGAGGAAGAGGAAATAAAAAGAAATTTTAATTTCTTTCTTTAAATACCCTCAATTGATGATGATTTTCATGATCATTTCACTTTCAATAGTTTTGTTGTTTTCAGATACTCTTTTTTGTATACATATATAGAAATTTCCCAATCTTAATTTTGGGACAATTTGCATTGATTGTTTGAAGTGAGTAAATGTTGTGCGGACCTGTAATTTGGAAACATATATTAAAGACGAGGTGTTGAGGTGTTGTTAACATGTATATTTTATCTAATGGGTAAGCGTTTTTATAAATTAATAAATAAATGTGGCTTTTCTTGTTTCCGTAGGAATTTTTTTAATGGGCTTTCACTATTCACTAGTTGATTCTATGTCTACTTTTAGCGTAATTTTTCAAGTTCTTCAGAGACGGATAAAATTGCGTCGCAATTTTAATTATCTAAATACGTCATGTTATCAATCACGTTTTAAAGCCAATACGAAGTATAAATGCGCATTAATTTTTGTTTATTTTGATGCAAAATTTTCCGGGAGCTAGCGTCTACTTATACACGCCTAAATAACTCCCGACCTTTGCTCTATGTCGATAATCAAGTTTAATGTTTCTCTCGATATCTGTCTTTATAGATTTATATAAAACAAAGCTGTAATAGCCCAGTGGTGAGACTGTGCGACTCTCTAAAGACGATCAACCCCGGGCAGGCACCAATGGGTTTTTCTATTAAAACTTAGGTGTCTAATTGATAATTGCAATTTGTCACACGCTTTTCGATGAAGGAAAACATCGTAGGGAAACCTGCATATCTCTAGAGAAGGGAAATCTCTAGAGAACTCTGGGGATATGTGTAACTTTGTATAACAACCCGCATTGGAGAACCTGACTTAGCTCTAATCCTTCTCTCAAAAAACGGAGAGAGGAGGCCTACGCCCAATAGTGGGATAGTGACAGGCCGCGACTTCATTAACTCCGTCAGAAGTGTACAAGTTTCCTTAACTATGTATTATATTGTTTTTTTCTTATTCCTGAAGTAATAATGGAGTTTTTTTATATTAGCCCGTTATATGAGCTTTGATTATAGCAAATATATACCCGCGACATCGTTTGCGCGTACCAATCTTTTGAAATCAAATACAAAATGTGAATTGCAATTCATACAAATCGCGATAATATTTGAGATTAATTTTGCGAATTGAGAAAAAGATGGTTATATCATGCATTATTTTATGAGAAACTATACGAGAACAAATGAGAAATTGCTTTTCAAAGAAATATGTAAAATTTTAATATTGTTAGCTGCCGAATTTTGTATCTGGGTCTAATAAAAACTACATTCTGACCAAATCTTGATTGATCTGACCGTTCTATGACAAATCGAGTGCTTGAAAAACATTAATGGAATTAAAAATAAATTTGATCGCTTGATAATATAAGGGGAAATCTGAAAGTTGCGCCCATTATAGAAAAGACGAGAAGTGCGAGAGTAAGATGGTATTAAAATTCAAATTCAAAATATTCTTTATTCAAGTAAACTTGTAAACAAGTGCTTTAGATTCGTTAACATCTACTGCTGGTTCGAAAAGCTGTTTTTACCGAGAAAAGCCAGCAAGAAACTCGGCGGTTGCTCTTTTCAAAGAATAATTCTTATTACTAGTTACATTTAGTTATTACTTAATTATCTTGTGCAGGGTAGAAGTGCAGCTATATCCACACATCCTTATCATCTAATTAATCTTCAACAGTATAGTAGGCTTTCTGTATCAGCCTCTTTTAAACAGTGGTTTTAAACTGCCGTAATGGCATGGCTAAAATTGATTTCGGAATTTTATTATAGAATCTTATACCCAAACCCATAAACATGTCGCAAGCTTATGTCGTACTTTGTCTATTATATACATCACCTATCGTTTTATAATTCTTTATATTTTTATGTACAAAAATTACATTGCTTAAAATATACTTTGAAGCATGGTATGGATATGCAATGACGAGGGATTAATGTGGATGGATATGTGGCTAGAGAAAGGCCTAAAAAGAGATGGTTGGAATGTGTGAAGTGCGACATTAATGTAAAAGGACTACCGCCAGAGTTGACGAATAGCACAGAATGGAAGAGAAAGCCATGTTGTGCCGACCACACTTAGAGGATAAGGACAGGGGAATAATGAATTGATTGATTGATAACGACTATATATCTATAAAAAGTTCCCTTTTCCGAGTATCGCGGAAATACTGAGTCTTCCACTGACAAAATCGAAAGCGAAGCAAAGTTGTTTCTGTGTTTCCATCTGCTAACATTTATCAAGCAAATTGCAAAATAACTACAATTTTGCTAACTTAAATCGTTTAAAATGTAAATAATTTTACTTTTCTTTTTAAAAGATCTTATACAACTTGCCGTGAATTTATGTGAAGGAAGACTCTGTCAAGTTAAATTTGAGCCACTTCCGATGACAATGCATGTTATGATAAACTGACCTGCAGGCCTACCATGAACTTTTAGAAAACGATTCAATTCAAAGTCAGTACCTAAACCCAACCGCTTTCTTTTCGTACCATTAAGTGTGTTCGAAAAGGACAACGTTATATCAACTATAGATAACTCTGTCTCTTTTACTTACATGTTTTAGGACGCATTCCGAACGCTCATTCGGCAACGACTTAAAGTGTGCGTCTTTACGAAGTAATGGTATGAAAAAGCAAAACAATTTAGTTAACGTCTTCAATTGAGTCGCAATAAGAGTTCATGGTAGGCCTGCTGATGCTACTGTCAGGATTGGTTTCAGACGAATGAACTCCTCAACGATTAATAAAAGGGAAATTAAGTTTAGTTAAATGCGTTTTTAATTTAACTTGGTTTATATCAGTATATTCAAAATATGGAACGCTTTTCCCAACAATATTTGTATTCTATTTCTAAACTATAATTTTGAAGAAATTCTTTTAGAAACAGCTTACCCAATCGCAAACGAAATAATAATTTGTGCTACACAGAAAAATCTCATATATTTAGTTTTTTGCCTTAATTCAACATAACTCTGGGTGATGTTATGCCAAAAATGGCCACATACGTTTGCGCTAACTGGCGGATTGCCAAATAGAGTATTCATGTATCTTGCTAGCATTACAGGCGAAAGTTTTTGGGTGTGTGGGTCGCTTTATTTAAAAATTTTCATAGATTTATCAGAAATTTTGCTTATTAATAAACATTAACTATTTTTATTCTATGCTACCACTGAAAGCGATTAACAAAACAATTTTTGGTCGACGACTATAAAAGCTATAACAGAACTGCTTTTATAAACAACACAAACGCGGATTATAGATCAGATCAGATCAGAACCTTTTATTAATAACACAATAAAGTTGACAACAGGAAAGATAATAAAAAATAAATATATATACAGAAATGTGACGTTACGAATTGGAACACCATTCAGCTTAAGTTGAGGAGTACCTCAACGCTGGTTTTCAATGGCGACCATTGTTCCTTAAATCTAAATCATAGTCTAGAGACAGTAAAAACCACAGTGTCAGACAGTTAGATGTAGAAATGTTACTTATAAATTGATATAATAATAAAATAAAAATAAACGATTATTATAATATAATAGAATAATAATCTAAAAAACCACTACAGCAATCGAGGAAGTTGAAACTTTTACTTTTCTTTGAAAGTTGCTACAGATTTTAAGTCCCAGTACGGTGGAGGCAAATATATTATAGCAAAGTATATCTGTTATAGCTTCTGTATTAAGGAATTCAGTAAAGTAACGTCTACTTATATAAATCGTCTAGAACTATATTTCTACAGGACTCAATTAGCGTATCGATTAATATATAGTTTGGCACGATTTAATAAACGGGATACTAATGTAATAATAAAAAATTATTTTGCTATAATCCGCGATACAGTAAATAAAATATATATATATAGTGCTAGATGTATAGTGGTCTATCCGTTTTTTCATACCCGATACAGCCAGGACAAAATTTTTGTCGTGAAGTCTATCGCCTGACGATGCTTCGGTTGCTGGGTGAAACGATTTTTGAGTTTGTGATAGTGAACGTGTGTAGTGCTTGTGTAGTGTGTGTATCGTGGTGGTAGTAGTGGAGGTATGAAACAACGGATAGTCCACTATATATTTGGCACTGTATATATTCCCTATTTACAGTCTCGCAAATTATAGAAAAATATTTTTTATTATTACTTTTGTATTATGCAAAATCTCCGCAAATAATGCCTAATTCTATCATAATCCTGCCCTTATCCCACTCTAAGTGGGGTCGGCACAATATGTTACAAACATGTTGTCACATGATTTGGTTACGTGTTTTACGACCTTTCGCCTGCCTGACGTCAACTTACCTTAGTCGCCTTTTACGACACCTCAGTAAGAAATGAGGGTGGTCTATTCTATGCAGCCGGATACCACACGGCACTTACCTTAGTCGCCTCTTACGACACATCGGTAAGAACGGAGGGTGGTCTATTCTATTCTGCCACGGATACCACACGGTAACGCCTAAGTCTATAAATTATTAAAAAACGGGATACTGTTCAAATTTACCTAAAATTATACCACGGAAGAAAGATGATGCTGTTTTTATCTAACTTTAGAATTTTCGGGCGTTTTACAAATTGTCCCTTACCTAAAAATGCATATCTCCCTCCTCGTTATCTTCATTGGTGAGGGTCGGGATCCCTAGTGCCTAGTGATCATCTTTTGGACGGTTGCGCTCTATTTGTCCCTCGCCTTCGCTGATTGAAGAACAACGTGCAGATTTGTGTACAAGGCAGTTCGTACCAGAGTCAGTCCACCAAATTAAGCTACGTCCTCGAGGTCGTCTGCCGTCAATCTTGCCGGTAACCGTGACTTGCTCGAGGTTATCACCTTCTTTTCGGGCGGTGTGTCCAAAAAAACTCAAGCACTGTACGCAGGCAGATAGACGAGAGAGGGGTCTTTAGTTCGTGGAAAATAGTCGCATCATCAATTTATGAAATTAGGCGTTACTTTGCGGAGATTCATATCTTCATATTCATCTTCCTGCCCTTATCCCACTCTAAGCGGGGTCGGCATAACATGTTACAAACATGTTGTCAAATGATTTGGCTACGTAATTGACGACCGGCCGCCTGGCTGACGTCAACTTACCTTAGTCGCCTTTTACGACACCTCGGTAAGAAATGAGGGTGGTCTATTCTACTCAGTCGGGTACCACACGGCGGTTTGAGGAGATCCATAATAAAAAAGTAATAACTAAATCGCAGCAAAGTCTCTTTGCGATTTTGTCGTGGAGTCGGCAACAGCAACTGATACGGTTGCGGGGCGAAACGACGGTTGAGTTTGTCATAGTGAACGTGTGTAGTAGTGTTTGTGTATTGTTATGGCGGTGGTGGAGGTTTGTGCATGTATCCTAATAATCCTGCATGTATCGCGTATGAAAAAACGGATAGTCCACTATACATTTAGCATTATATATATTTCCTATTTACTTTATCGCGGATTATAGTAGGACGCATGACTATTTAAACTCCTTATAATCCTTTAGATATAAGGTGGGAGTCACTATTATAACCAAGTTATTAGAAACTTTTCGAGTTCCTTAAAGATTTATTCTGATAAAACCTTCCATCGACCTATTTACTTAAACTATATGGTGTTGAGGATAATAATTTTAAGCGTAAAATGACTTAAATATTTAACTTGATAAGGTTAAATACTGTCTCCTAGTAAATAGCTTTCCAAATACCGTATTGTAAGTGATAAATTTTTAAACGTTAGTAACACGGATAAAGTAAGCTAACCTTATAATTTATTTGTATATGGCATTACGGACTATATATTGTTTTGTCATTACTCAAAGGTATTACGCCGTATTTTTTATTATCTCTATATTTCAACAAATTTACACAAGACCTAAGAAATCTAACACCTAAACCTTACCCTTAAATTAACCCCTTTACTTCAATGACACGTTATATTTGAATGAAAGGTAATTACGATTTTCAATTTATTATGTTAACATGATATTATTATTCGCAATGTTGCTTAAATTGGATGAAAGAAGAGTACATGCAAATGAGATGAAGATGTTAAGGTGGATGTGTGGTGTGACAAGACTTGATAAAATAAGAAATGAGTATATAAGGGGAAGTCTGAAAGTTGCGCCCATTATAGAAAAGACGAGAGGAGCAAGATTGGGATGGTGTGGACATGTAATAAGGAGAGATGAAAATCATGTGACCAAACGAGTGTTGAGTATGAATGTGGATGGATATGTGACTAGAGGAAGGCCTAAAGAGAGATGGTTGGAATGTGTGAAGTATGACATGCATATAAAAGGAGTAGCGCCAGAGTTGACGAATGATAGAAGAGAATGGAAGAGAAAAACATGTTGTACCGACCCCACTTAGAGTGGGATAAGGGTAGGAGAAAAAAGAAGAAGTTGCTTAAATGTATTTCATCTTTACCGTAACTAGATTTCATTTAAATCAAATAACGTAATAAGAATACTAAATGGTCGCAGCTGCCCATAAACATCGTTGAATATCGTTAAAAACCGAAGGCTGTCTTGGTATTCTGCCAAGGAGTTTATTTTTGTATCGAAAGTGTGCCGGCGCAGGCGGGGAAAAGAGCCGTTAGCCGAGCGCCGCCGAAGACACCCGACTGTAGCCGATCGCGCGACGCAAGCGAAAACGAGAACGCCTAACAAATACAATCGTATTTCATTTGATTTGAGATTAATATCCCATGTTTTATTCGTATTTTTAAAACAATTATACATATACATACATTTTAATTTTATTTAAAAGCTATTTTAATGAACGAAAGCGAAAAAGACTGCCTATGTGACGGATATTGGTGTTTGAAAGATGCTATTTAAAATCCGATGGCAGCTTACCCCTCGGTTGGCGCGTTTTTTTTTCCTCTTTATTATTATTACGCGTCTCGCTCGATCACCGACATACATAAATACGTTATCTCACCTATACACCTTACACTGTCCTCTATTGGTTTAGGAATAAAGGTTGAAATTGAGTGCACTATATTTTTTGTTTGTTGTTTGTCGCCTACAGTACACGGGACGCTCTGTCGAGTTTATTATCGAGCATGAATATGAAGGGTATTTAAGTCTGAGACTTAACAATGAATTCATAGTTAAATAATTGTATTACAGAAAAGAGCCAAACGTGGCATTTACAATTTAAGTCCGTGTGATACACTGCGAGAGAAGTTTAAGGAAATAGGTATTCTTACATTAGCTTCACAGTATATTTTAAATAACGTAATTTTTGTACATAAAAATATAAAGAATTATAAAACGATAGGTGATGTATATTATAGACAAAGTAGGAACCGACATAAGCTTGCGACTCCTGCTTTGCGCCTAGCAAAAGTACGTAAATCGTTTGTGGGTTTGGGTATAAGATTGTATAATAAAATTCCGAAATCTATTTTGGTCATGCCATTACAGCAGTTTAAAAACACTGTTAAAAAGAGGCTGATACAGAAAGCCTACTATACTGTTGAAGATTACTTAGATGATAAGGATGTGTGGATATAGGTGCACTTCTACCCTGTACAAGACAGTAATAAATAAATGTAACTAGTTCTAAGATTTATATTTTAAAAAGAGCAACCGCCGAGTTTCTTACCGTCTCTTCTCGGCAGGAACAGCTTTCCGAACCAGCAGTAAAGTTGACGATTCAAAAGCACTTGTTTACAAGTTTACTTGAATAAAGAATATTTTGATTTGATTTGAACATAAGGTTGCGTCTCCTGCTTTGCACCTTGCAAAAGTACGTAAGTCATTTGTGGGTTCGGGTATAGGATTCTATAGAAGTTCAATGAAACAGGTATTCTTACATAGGCTTCACAGTATATTTTTAGTAATTTAATTTTTGTACATATGAATATAAATAATTATAAAAGGAATGGTGATGTATATAATAGACAAAGTAGGAACCGACATAAGCTTGCCGTTCCTGCTTTGCGCCTTGCAAAAGTTCGTAATTCGTTTTGTGGGGTATAGGATTCTATAAGAAAAATTCCACAATCTACTTTCACTTAACGATTACAGCAGTTTAAAAATACTATTAAAAAAGGCTAATTCAGAAAGCCTTTTATACTATTGAAGATTACCTAGACGATAAGAATGCGTGGATATAGCTTCTATTCAACCCTGTACAAGACATTAATAACTATATGTAATTAGTGATAAGAATTATTGTTTGAAAAGAGCAACCGCCGACTTTCTTGCTGGCTCTTCTCGGTAGGAACAGTTTTCCGAACCCGTAGCAGTAGATGTTGACGATTCAAAAGCACTTGTTTACAAGTTTTCGTGAATAAAGAATATTTTGAAATGGAATTTGAACATGAAATGCAACTAACATGTTTCAGTTGATAAGGATTGTAAGCTTATAATATTGACTAAGCAGATTTCTAATGATGATGATTCGTTATGTGACGATTAACTAGCGCTTACGACGAAAAACTCCCAGGTATCTTTACTTAGCGCGATGTTTTCAAAATATATCTAAATAACTTAAGCCTTTTTAAAAAAAACTTTACAAATAATACATATAAACCTTTCTCAGGAATCACTAGGTCGATTAGTGAAAATCGCATAAAAAACCGTATCGTCAATTTTGAGTTTATCGAGAACATACAGACAAATGCTTTGTACTATATATAGTCGTACAATACTATACGATTTATATTAGGCCAGTGGCAGTAGCGATAGTAAAGAATAGGCATAACTTATCAAATCAAATCAAAATCAAATCAAAATAATCTTTATTCAAGTAAACGTCTTACAAGCACTTTTGAATCGTCAAGGATCAATTAGATTTAATAAGCTAAACTGGTTCGGAATGTTGCTCTTACCGAGAAGAACCAGCAAGAAACTCGGCGGTCAATCTTTTAAACATTTAAATTTACATTATTTAACTGCAGTCTTGTTTGGAGCTGAATTTTTATCATTCAAATAATCTTCAATTATGTAATATGCCTTGCGTATAACCATAGTTCGTACACTTAATTTTAACTTTTCTGAAGATAAGTCTAATATAGATTTTATTGTAAAAGCGAGTACCGAGACTAACGGATGAGTAGCTAACTTTGCTGAGTCGCGACGCAGGGATTACAGGTTTTTTGTGACTTCTGGTATATGTACATATATTATACATCGAATTTGGTTTGATACATTTGAATATTTTTTCGTACGTAATATATTGTGACGCTATTATGCCTATAGTGATTACGAATTATACAGTCAAGTTAAAGAAGCTTTTACCGAAATTACATGTCCCTACTGTTAACCGTTGAGGAACTCGTCTGGCGCCAATCCTGGCAGCAGCATCAGGTCATGCTTATCATAAACACGCATTGTTATCGGACCTGGACCAGTAAATAAAATGTCAGCTCAATCGGACACAGGGAAGTGAGTCAAATTCAATTTGCAATATTCAACATTATAATATCTATCTATTCTTATTGTAATACAAAGTCCCAAAAAGCTGTCTGTCTGTATGTAATCGATTTTCTCTAAATCTACACAACGCATTTTTGTACGGTTTCCACCAAAAGATAGTGCAATACTTCCGGATGGTTTAGGTAAATATCGGTATTATGTAAATTGTGTTGAAGAGATCGCGCAGTTGTTAATAAACTTGCTTGCTGGGAGCTTTGGTCGCGTGCGCTGCGTAAACCAGTAGAGATGTGATAAAGTAATGTATTAGAGAATTGTAGATCTATAAAAATACTACAAAAAATTCCGTGATAGCATGTCTCTGTCTGTAATGGTTAAGTCACAATAACAATTTTTATGTATAAAATTTGAATTCTAGAAAAAGATTGTGACACGCTGATTTCCACGCGGGCGAAGCCGCTGGCACAGCTAGTTATGAAAGCTATAGTTATGATAGAATTATTTTTTCACCACTTATTTATTTTGCATATATCAGGTTTGAGAACGGATGTTACACTCTACATTTAGCATTACATATATGTATTTTCTTTTATCATCGGCTATGGCAAAATAACTTTTTCAACCCTTTTTTTTCAATAATTTTTAATTAAAAAGTAAATTTCCAGCGACGCACATATATCACGTCCGATTGGGAAACTTCTAATAGCAGCTGTTTTCATTAGAGAGTTAAATTTAATTAGAAATGAGAAGGAAAGTTGTATAATATATCAGATACAAACAGTACCGGCGACTTTTCAGTGAAAGAAACATCGTACCTGCATATCTCTAGAGTTCTTGAGATATGTGTATTACAGAATCTTATTGAGAATTTTAGAAAAATAATTCATTATTTTTTTATGGAACTCCGTTGTATTATTTGCTTAAAAATTATAATTACCGCCGTATGGTATCCGGCTGAGTAGAATAGACCTCGGTAAGAAATGAGGTTTATTTCTTACCAAGGTGTCGTAAAAGGCGACTAAGGTAAGTTGACCCGCCGTGTGGTATCCGACTGAGTAGAATAGACCACCCTCATTTCTTACCGAGATATCGTAAAAGGCGACTAAGGTAAGTTGACCCGCCGTGTGGTATCCGGCTGAGTAGAATAGACCACCCTCATTTCTTACCGAGGTATCGTAAAAGGCGACTAAGGTATGGTGTCCGGCTGAGTAGAATAGACCACCCTGATCTCTTACCGAGGTGTAAAAGATGACCAAGGTAAGTTGACGTCAGGCAGGTGGCCGGTCGTAAAATACCTAGCCAAAACATGACCCCACTTACATTGGGATAAGGGCAGGAGATTATTTAAATAATTGTAATTAGAAATATACTTAATGTATCGCATTGATGCTATATCATTTATGGGCTGCAATAGTGAGATAACTCAAAAAACGCGTGTTTTGAACTATGAATAGGTGTACCTAGATGTTAAAATACACAATTCTTTACAGGAGCAATACCGGCAGAACGCATACTTATAAGGCCGAATAATCAAACTAAAGCATTTTTTATGCATTTTCGTTAGCAATGAAAACTATACCCATGAAACCGTCTCAAAAAAATTTTTTTTTTTTGAGTTGTCCCACTATGTACAATCAAATGACCACTAATAATCAACGTAAGGCTTACCGTCCTTATTAGTCTGAGTGTTGATCACATTTCTTTTTTTCACACCGCTACACAAAGTCAAAATAAGGTTTTATATTTTTTATATTATTTTTTCTATCTAGTACTTATAATTAAACCAAGTCTCCAAAAGCTATCTCTCCGTATGTGATCAAAAGCTATTCAAAAGCTTACTAGTACATTACGGTTTTATGTAAATTGTGTTGAAAAGGTCGCACAGTTATAAAAAAGCCACGCCTTTTGAGAGCTTTATTGGCGTAAACCAACAGTACACTAATGTAATTAATTAGAGAATTGTAGATATACAAAAATATTACAAAAAAGTCCGTGACAGCATGCCTCTATCTCTTCATCATCCTCCTGCCCTTATCCCAGCGGGTTCAGCACAACATGTTACAAACATGTTGTCACATGATTTGGCAACGTATTTTACGACCGGCCTGACTTCAACTTAGTTGTAGTTGTAGTGGTAAGAAAGAGGGAGGTCTATTCTACTCAACCGTGACCACACGATGGGTCAACTTACCTTAGTCGTCTTTTATGACACCTCGGTACGAAATGAGGGATGTCTATTCTACTCAACCGTGACCACACGGTGGGTCAACTTACCTTAGTCGTCTTTTATGACACCTCGGTACGAAATGAGGGATGTCTATTCTACTCAGCCGGATACCACACGGCGGGTCGACTTTCCTTAGTCGCCTTTTATGACACCTCAGTAAGAAATGAGGGTGGTCTATTCTATTTAGCCGGATACCACACACCACATGTCTCTATCTCTTATGGTTAACTATTTTTGTACTTTATGTTCAAAATTTCAACTAAAAATATTGCATTATTTTTTACGCTGTTTTCTTCTGTTCAGTATCAATGCTCAAAAAAGTAAAGTAATGTAACGGCCTGTTACAATCCTACTGCTGGTAATAGGCCTCGTCTCTCCGTTTCTGGATAGAAGGGTTGGAGCTAAGACCTACCACGCTGCTCCAATGCGGATTGGTAGCTTACACATATCAACAGAATTCTCAAGAGATATGCAGGTTTCCTCACGATGTTTTCCTTCACCGAAAAGCGTGTGATAAACTGCAATTATCAATTAGACACATGAGTTTTAATAGAAAAACTCATCGGTGCCTGCCCGGGTTTGAACTCGTGTTTCCCTCGAAAGAGTCGCACGGTCTCACCGCTGGGCTATCACAGCTCAAGCTGGCAAATAGGCTGGCGTATAAATGCTTATCTAAATAAATGTCTTCGTTAGATTTGCCATTAAATATAGGCAAAAATTATCCTTTGTGACACTACGATTTTCCCACGGGTCAAGCAAGTATTATTGCAGTGTGTAGAAAATAAATAAAAAGATTATATTCTACTCTATGACGATACGTACAGAAGATTCGTGTAGAAAAAAAAAAATATATATTCTACTCTACGACGATCCGTATAGAAGATCCGTGAGTCGGTAATTGATATTCGAGTCTTGTGCGAGACCGGATCCCAATTTAGAGTTCCGAGTCTAGCTCACGATATATGTGGTGTCTGCACGTCGGCGCTGACATCTATCTGATATCTTGCGAATCATCGCGATAAACTTGGGTAGAAATTAATTCCGCTCTTATTGAACTCTGGGAGTACAAATAAAAAGATTTTTTTTTCATGTCACAACCCTTATCCCTGCAGTTCACTGCTATGTTCGTTGTTATCTTCTATAATGAGCATGATCTTCCTGCACGTGTCAACACATGCAAGCATCACAAGATTATACGTAATGTCATACACATGTCATTATGTATAATAACCTTCTATCTATATACTTATTATAAAACAAAGTCCCAAAAAGCTCTCTGTCTGTATGTAATCGATTT
The DNA here is from genome assembly GCA_947086505.1 of Morpho deidamia. Classification (NCBI taxonomy): domain Eukaryota; kingdom Metazoa; phylum Arthropoda; class Insecta; order Lepidoptera; family Nymphalidae; genus Morpho; species Morpho deidamia. The sequence goes on along the minus strand of CAMTZC010000012.1, from coordinate 15,476,034 downwards.
CACAAAACCTACTGAACAAATTTTTGTACGGTTTCCACCAAAAGATAGTGCAATACTTCCGGATGGTTTAAGTAAATATCGGTATTATGTAAATTGTGTTGAAGAGATCGCGCAGTTGTTAAAAAGCTTGCTTGGAGCTTTAGTCGCGTGCCCTGCGTAAACCAGCAGAGTTCTACCTAACCTCTAAACCTAACCGCTAAAGTAATGTACTAGAGACTTGCAGATTTATAATATTACTACAAAAAAGTCCGCGATAGTACTTTTCTATCTCTTGGGCTATAAAATTAGACGTGAGTGTAGCCGGTCTCTCTACATTAATTATGAAAACCACTCATGATAGTTAAGGAGCTTTGCGATTTTGTCGTGGAGATCTCCTGATGATGCTTCGGTTGCGGGGCGAAACGATTGTTGAGTTTGTGATAGTGAACGTGTGTAGTCCTTGTGTAGTGTGGTGGCAGTGGTGGAGGTTTTAGCATGTGTTTTTACGAATCCTGCATGCATTTGGGTATGAAAAAATGGATAGTCCACTATACATTTAGCACTATATATATTTTCTATTTACTGTATCGCGGATTATAGCAAAATAATGTTTTTATTACTTTTGTATTATGGATCTCCGCAAATTAACGCCTAATTCTATAAATTAATCGCTAAATAATTTAAGATCATTGGTAATATGGATATAAAATCTAATAAAAATCGCTCGAGCCGTTTCAGAGCTGTATGGTAACATTGTGTGTTTTCTACACATTTATTATAGGTATTTTCATTTTAATATCCAAGATTAAATTATTTATTCTAGCTCAATGGAATATTTACGACATAACATTGTTTGTTTTTCTTTATTATTTTTATAATTAGTATTTATTGAAATATACACTAATTGTTATTATAAAACGGCACAATCATTTAATATGATAAATTTAAATATAATACAAACAAAAGGAGACTTAAGATTCAGCCTTGAGGCACACCCATGATTGCAGCCGATCCGGATGACTGCACACCGATAATGCAAATTCTTATGCTCTATTCTGTTTGATTGATTTAGCTAGCGTTACTTTGCGGAATTCCATAGTCCAGAAGTTATAACGGATTTTTTTGTCCTGGAGCCTGATGATGCGTCAGTTTCGGGGCGAAACGATCGTAGAGATTTTTGTGTATTAATCGGATGCGTGTGGCAAATTGCAAGTATCAATTAGACACATAAGTTGTAATAGAAAAACTCATTGGTGGCCCAGGGTTTGAATTCTTGACCCCGAATACTCATTGACCCCAAAAGTCTAACACATATAAACAGTTCACGTGTCACCAAACGACTTCTCATCATGTCGCTAAATGTTGCCAGGTCAATCTTTAATGACCACATACAGTAGAGAAAAATGAATAGCATACAATACACAAAGACTGACTGCGTGATCAGAGACTAACTGCCTGTTAGTTAGCCTGCCTTCAGTTCTGGCCGTCGCAGTTGCGTTTTCCGCAGAAAGCCTACTTTTAACTTTTAGATAACGATTCACTTCACAGTCAATACCTAAACCGAACCGCTTTCTTTTCGTACCATGAAGTGTGTTTGAATAGGATAACGTTATATGAACTATAGATAACTCTGTCTCTTTTACTGACATGTTTTTTAATGCGCATTCCGAACGCTCATTCGGCAACGACTTGAAGTGTGCGTCTTTAAGACGCCATGGTATGAAAAGGCAAAACAATTAAGTTTACGTCTTCAATTGAGTTGCAATAAGAGTTCATAGTAGATCTGCAGGTATACCGGCCGCCTCGTACCTGTAAGTCAGGCGTCCAATATACCCCGCTCGGAATGCCCGAAATTCCAAAAAAAAAGGAAAGTAATGGCTTGTTACTATCTCACAACTAGACATAGGCCTCTTTACTCCTTTTAGAAACGGGTTGGAGACCCTCCGAGCTGAACAGATACCGATGGTAGTTTACACATATCCAAGGAATTCTCTAGCGATATGCAGGTTTACTCACGGCGTTTTCTTTCGCTGAGTAGCTTGTGATACGTTGCAAATATCAATTAAGCACAAGTTTTGATAGGGAAAACTCATAAGTACCTTTTCACACACTTTAAGTCGTTGCCGGATGAGCGTTCGGAATTCGTCCTAAGAACATGTGATTAAAAGAGACAGAGTTATCTATAGGTCATATAACCTTATCCGTTTCAAACATTACGATTACCCAATGCAATCCTCACTTCATGGTACGAAAAGAAAGCGGTTCGCGGTCGCCGTTTACGTCTTCAATTGAGTCGCAATAAGAGTTCATGGTAGGCCTGCTGATGCTCTCGAGGCATCGGTTAGCGGAAGATGATGGGTGTGGATGGGGTGATGTGTACAACAGTACCCCGTCCTCACCACAAAAAGTAGGTGGAGCACAACCTGTATGGTCGTTTTAGTCGGTGCGAATCCAACATAATCGCCGCCTGTCTCTGTTTTTCCTGTATAAAAAAAATTACTTTAATTTTACTTTCTTTTGTATATATTGTTCTTCTTGCTGGACATAGGTCTCTACACGGGATCTCCTCAACACGATCTTGCACTAGGGGTAGAGGTGTAAGGAGGAGGCTCGTCCCAGTCTCTTCAATTGCCAACCTCACCTGCACGTGGTGCACACTGCCGATTTACCAACGAGGCTCTGGCGACCGACAAAATGGCGGTATAACAGTCTTTTAGTATTACTGGACTCTTACGGTTATTAGCTTACGCGGCTAGACCGTTCTCTTGGAGTTTCGTTGTAAACGAGACTTGTACGATTATTAAACGCTCCCGCGTTTAGATCGTCTCTTGGTTAAACAAGCAGGTGTAATTATTACTGTGTCGTTTTATGTTGGTTGGTAGATCCGCGAGTACCTAAATTAAGCGTTATTTGTTATTAGAATCTACCCTCATATTCGTGTGATTACTATAGTGGTGTTTGATGTTGTTCGGAGTTCGGACAGATCCGCACCTACCTACATTACGTTCCGTATTATTAAAATCTTACCTCGATAGTTAATTTTCGTGATAAGAGTAACCAACTGTGTTTCTTGCCCGTTCTTCTCAGTGGATTAGTGTTCCGAACTGGTGGTAGAATCGTTCTGGCATAATAATTCCAAATTATATGAAACTTAACCTGTTAATACATGTTTAGCCATTTTCATATCTTATAGCTTTACGTTTATCTTTGTTGACTATGTGAGAGAGCTAAAATATTTAAGTGAAATTCCTGCCATTTCTAATACTCTATTATTATAAATGTATTGTGAAGCTACAGTAAGAATACCTATTTCTTTAAATTCAATTTACTGAATCCAAAAATGAAGTAAATCCTCTGGGACAACCGATATCTCGTTATAGCAACTGGGCTACAGGGTCGAGTGACGTACGTGGCCTTTGTTGTTCGCGCATCATATGAGAATTGACCTCTATTGTTTCGAATTTAACACCGTATCAGGCTAAATACTCACGCTACGCGCTCATGAATCAAATTCTAATTCGAATATTTAATTAGCGTTATACAGGTCAGATACAATTTATATCATGTAATGAGGGATGAAATTATGTGAACAAAAAGTTTAAAATATGATCGTCGATGGATATTTATTTATTAATTCGGATCTCCAACAGAATTAAATTTTAAATATACAAACCAATATCCCGTATATTTTTAAATTAAGAGCTGTGATAGCCCAGCGGTGAGACCGTGCGACTCTTTCGAGTTCAAACCCGGGCAGGCACCAATGATTTTTTCTATTAAAACTTATGTGTCCAATTGATAATTGCAATTTATCACACGCTTTTCGGTGAAGGAAACCTGCATATCACTAGAGAATTCTGGAAAAATTAAAACAGAAGAGAAAACTGAAACATAAAAAATAAAACTATAAGTTTCAAATATTAAATAAACATAAAAACGAGTCTGAAATTAGAAATTTACTACATTTTTTATAAATGATGAAAGCCCATCGCAGCTAATATTCGGTGATGACGTGTCCTTAATACAGCTATTATATAGGACTAGAGGGAGGCTGATAGAAGATTCATGGTTGTACAATGCCGTGTGGTATCCGGCTGAGTAGAATAGACCACCCTCTTTCTTGCCGAGGGGTCGTAAAATACGACTAAGGTAAGTTGACGTCAGGCAGGCGGCCGGTCGTAAAATACGTTGCCGAATCATGTGACATGGTTGTAACATGTTGAGCCACCTAGAGTGGGATAAGGGATGAAAAATAATGAATGATGATGTTGTGTGAAGTACAATATGCATATAATCGTAAAAGGAGTATCGCCAGAGTCATTCGTCAACTATAGATAAAAACGTATTATACCGACTCCACTTACAGTGTAATAAAGGTATAAGAATGATAGAACTATCTGTATCTTGATACTCAGGGCGTTCAAAAATTAAAGTAAAGTAAATAAAGTACGGCCTGGTAATATTCCACTCATCTCTCCGTTTTTCGGATCGAAGGATTGGAGCTAAGACCTACCACGCTGCTCCAATGCGGATTAGTAGGTTACACATATCAACAGAATTCTCCTGATAAATGCAGGTTCCCTCGAGATGTTTTCATTCACCGAAAAGCGTGTGATAAATTGCAATTATCAATTAGACACATAATTTTTTAATAGAAATATTCATTGGTGCCCTCGAAATTGTTGCTTAGTCTCACCGCTGAGCTATCACAGCTTTGTTAAAAAATAAAGCGATATACTATACTATACTTTTGAATATATATATATTCAAAAGTATCGATGGATTGTTTTCCTACAAGCCCCGTCGATAGGAAATTCACGTAGAGTGCAATGTCCGTTCTAACACCTCATTATGCAGCATAAGTAAACATCAACCACCACAAGCCACTATCGCACTACACGTCACTGTTCAATTCAATTAAACCTAAAATCTATGTCTATACTTATTATAAAACCTTTCACCAAAAGATAGTGCAATACTTCCGGATGGTTTAGGTAAATAGTACATATCGGTATTATGTAAATTGTGCTGAAGAGATTGCGCAGTTGTTAAAAAAAACTTGCTTGCTGGGATCTATAGTCGCGTGCGCTGCGTAAACCAGTAGAGATACGCTAAAGTGATGTAGTAAAGAATTGTAGATGTATAAAAATACTACAAAAAAGTCCGCGATAGCTTGTCTCTATCTTTCACGATTAACTCACAACAACAAAATTTCGAAAATTCAGAAAAAGTTTCGTAAATCGTTAAAAAAAACTGAATGTCACGCGGGCGAAGCCGGTGTTGGCACATCTAGTATTTTTTAATAATCAAAAGTAATGAAAATATTTGCTTTAATTCGCGATGAAAGAGATATACGATTTTCTACAGGTTTACTTGAATAAAGAATAATTTTAATTTCCATTCCCGATCACCACTACAACTCAGCCGGATACCACACGGTGGGTCGATTTACCTTAGCCGCCTTTTACGACACCTCGGTAAAAAATGAGGGCGGTCTATTCTACTCAGTCGGATATCACACGGCTGATAGAAATAGCTATCTGTTCTGATAGATGGCTTCGCCACTACAAATCAATGATTGGACTTGTTCCGATTCCAAAATATAGAAGTTTAATATTTACACATAATGTTTTAGGTGTATATAAAGATTTTTAAATTACATAGTAAGTAAATAGAGTGTGTGCCGCCCCTCATGGAGGGCATGCGCAATACTGCCATCGATCCACTCCTTTAAAATTATACTCGCTACATGTTTTATTACTTTTTAGACGTTATATATAATTTACAACTGCCAGCGACTTCGTTTGCGTAACTTTCGTTAGCGCAGTTTGTATTACCGCCTAGGACTAATTTTTCTATTTATTCTTCAAAACTGAGTGTATATTTATTTATATTTAAGTATTTATTTAAATAGCTCCAACCATTCTCTCCAAAAAAAAAAACCGAGAGCGGAGGCCTATGCCCAGCTGTGGGATAGTAAAAGGCCGTTACTTTTATTTATTAAAAAATTATCCGCCTATTAACTAAATTGTTTTGCTTTTCCATACCATGGCGTCTTAAAGACGCACACTTTACGTCATGTGAGTAAAAGAGACAGAGTTATCTATAGTTTATATAACGTTATCCTTTTCAAACATTAGAACCCCAATGCAATTCACACTTCATGATACGAAAAGAAAGCGGTTCGCGGTCGTCGTTCACGTCTTCAATTGAGTCGCAATAAGAGTTCATGGTAGGCCTGCTGATGCTGATTACGGCATTAGATCCAGATGAGGAAACTCCTTTTTTTTAATTTACTTTATTTTACAGTTCAAGAAACATTCAGGTCTTTTAAAATATTTGTAAACTCGGTATATTAGTTTGAATGTTGTTAAATTTCATCTATATTGCTACAATGGACCATGAAAGCGTAATATACAGACGGGCATACACATTTCACATTTATAATATATGCATGAATTTAGGCAGTCAAATATTTTACCGACGCTGGTTTTAGTTATTATCTACTATATGTAAAAGATAGACCGTAAATATATGTTCTCTACAGACTCCGAAAAGGCTGGACCGATTTTAATGATATAGACTTAGCGGGTAATCGTGAGCATTTTTTATAACAATAATTAATAGTTCTTTAAATTAAGTCCGCCGAAGCGGGTACTGTGTGACTTATAAATAGCAGTTATGAGAATTCACTTTAAATTTAAATTCATTCGTGAGTTTAAACATTTAATAGACCAGTGAATGCCAAAGTATGGCCCGCGAGGGAATTTAATCCGTACAGTATATGACCCGCTATAGTTACGATTTGACACAAAACATTTTTTGTATAATTCTGGCCCTCTAGAATACCCTAAACTTTGTGCCCCCCCCCCTCATTAAAAAAGTTTTCCCAACACTGAGATAGACTGTTCTTACTGAAAAGGATTAGTCGAAAAGTGTTTCGATCGATCGTGGCTTAGCGCATGTGCGTCTGGCGCAATGCGCTCCAAAAAACCCAAACGTACAACCAAAATTGAATTCCAGCCTCATAAATATATCTTGATTTATGGTGCTAATATTTAAATTGTAAACTTGTTTTGTTTTTATTTATTTATATATAAATATATATGTTAAAGACATTAAAATTAACTAATACATTGCATTGCCAGACATGCAAGTTGCATACATCATTACATTAGTACATTACATTATCATTACATACATTGCATTGCCATACTTCCTTTTTATTTTTTATTTTGAATAATTATTAATTTTTTTTTTTCATGCTATAAACATGTTGTCACATGATTTGACTACGTATTTATCTCGTATCGTTTCACCCCGAAACCGAAGCATCATCAGGAGGATAGGCTCCACGACAAAATCATAATTTTTTATAATATAGTAAGTCTTCTGTATCAGCTTTCTTTTAATAGTTATTTTAAACTATCTATTATAATGGCAAAACTTAAATTGATGTATTGTTGAAATGATTATTGCATTATGTGATTATAGTATTATGTTATTATTGCAGAACTAAGTATACGTAATTTGCACGTCGTACCGTGCAGAATGAAATTGTTGCAAAATTTATTTTAAGAGCAATTAACTGTTAATATCGTAACGTGTGGCTAATTTTAGACGAACGGCACTTGGCATGGGTCTCATTTACTCCTTCGCAGATTCATTATAATGACGATATTGAAGTGAACATTTTCATTGATTAAAATGAATTTTGAAAAATATTGTGGTAGATCGTTGTGCGTATAAATGTAAAATGGGTCAAGCAAAACTGTCAATTTACAACATGTCCAAAATATTGTACAATAGAATTCCCCTTCTCTGTAAGGTTGTTGAGAAGATGTTCTATGTCTGGTATGCTATCCTCTTTTATGTTTTTTGCAAAAATATAAACGATTTATAGAAGCAGGCGTTACTTTGCGGAATTCCATATTACAGGCACTATAACAGAACTACCTTGCTATAATCCGCATAGGTTAAGCGAATCCATGAGAAGCCAGTGTGTATGAAGCAGGCAAAATTTACGCACCTTACACATACAGGACAAGTCACCCGCACCCCAAGGCGCCTCCACCAGCAGCAACGCACACAAGCAAAATACACAACCACCACCACAATCTCGACGATCGTTTCGCTCCGAAACCGAAGCATCATCAGGTCACATCATTGCGATTTTCTCGTGGAGCCTATCCTCCTTAAATATAAACGTGGACCAAAAAAATGATTTTTCGCATAAACCAATTTATAATATAAAAATGAATCGCTGAATGTGTTGCTAAGCGCAAATCTCTAAATCTGAGCCGATTTCGCTAATTCTTTTTTTTATAATATTCCTTGAAGTACGAGGATGGAAATTGAATCTGAAATTGTTATTTTCATTGTGATTTTTTAGGGAAAATTCCATCCATCCTCCTGCCCTTATCCCACTCTAAGTGGGGTCGGCACAACATGCTATAAACATGTTGTCACATGATTTGAGTACGTATTTTACGACTGGTCGCCTGCCTGACGTCAACTTACCATAGTCGTATTTTACGACCCCTCGGTAAGAAAGAGGGTGGTCTATTCTACTCAGCCGTATACCACACGGCGGTTTTTAGTGATAATTAAAATGAATTTTAAGTGTTTTATAATTTTTATTTCACATAGTGATAGAATTTTAATGAAGTTGAGACACGCAGATGGTGCCATTAATAAAATTGATTAATGTTGGTTTCTATCCCATTGAAATTATGATTATGAGTCACGAAAATCGGCTTCGTCGATTTTTATTGGAATAGTTTTTTTAACGCCTATATCCACTCATTTCATCGCTTACACGTTAATCCTGGTTTTACTAGTTAATGATTAATAAAGAAAACTGGACTATTTTAAATACCTTAAAATAAATTTCCTTCTAAATTCTAGAACGATTGCACCACCGAATCGGTAACTAGCAAAAAATTCAAAACAGAATACATTTATAATGAGAAATTGAACATATATATTTTGTCTTAATTTAACGATAATAATTTGAAAGTAATCATTAGTTTTTTTTTTTGTTTGTTCAATGTACAATGTTAATATATTATTAATAAAAGCGGCCTATATAGAAAAGATTTTTGATGCCCAAAAAAGAGCCATACGGGCTATCTATAATATGAAGCAACATGAGTCCCTTCGCGAAAAGTTCAAAGAAATAGGCATACTGACTGTAGCATCACAATATATATATAGTAATATTCTATTTGTACGGAAAAATATAAGTACGTATAGAACAAAATTTGATGTAAATCATAGACATACGAGAGGTCACAAACAGCTTGTGATACCTGCGTCGCGACTCAGCAGAGTTAGCAACTCATTTGTTGGTCTCGCTATTCGCTTCTATAATAAAGTTCCTCAATCCATTCTAGACCTAGAATGGATTCTAGTGTACAGAAAGATTCCAATTAAGCGTAAAAAATACGCTTATACATAAAGCATATTACAAAATTGAAGATTATTTCGATGATAAGAAAGCCTGGATTTGAAAATCCTTTCAGCTTCATACGAGACGGCGGTTTAATAATGTATAATTGAAAATATTTAAAAGATTGACCGCCGAGTTTCTTGCTGGTTCTTCTCGGTAAGAGCAACATTCCGAACCAGTTGTAGCTTCATTAATCATATTGATGCTTGACGATTCAAAAGTGCCTGAAATAGTTTATTTGAATAAAGATTATTTTGATTTGATTTGATTTGAATTTTAAGTGTGTTGTTTGGTGGTGATCTATAAATAAATAAATAATTAAATATGAATTATTCAATTTAAAAAAAATCTATGGTTACGCTATGACTCTTAAAAATTGCCTTACAAAATTTATGAACGAAAATAAATTTTATTTAAAGATTCATATTAAATATATTTTAAACTAATCAATTAGAAGAGTTTAAAGTAGAGAAAACTAAAAAAAATTCAACAAACTTTTTTTAAATATCATTTTTATTCATACTCTCACTTGTGAATTTGTAAATATTAATAAATAAATAAATCTATGCTTGAACACACCTCAATACAACAATAGTATAAATTAATAAAAAAACAATAGTAAAAATTATTATAAAATAATGTCCCCAAAGCTGTCTGTTTATATGTAATCGATTTTCTCAAAATCTACGGAACGGATTTTAGTACGGTTTTTACTAAAAGGTAGTGCAATTCCTCCGAAAGGTTTAGGTTTAGGTTAATAGCACATAACGGTTTCATGTAAATTGAGTTGAAGAGGTCGTTTTACAACAATTTTAAGTGGGGATAGGAACAAACCGGTGTTGATTTTAGTTTAGGGGGGGGGGGGATAGAAAGCTGTGTAGGACTATAACATGCTAAAAACTGAATTTCACTTGAATTAATACTTTCTGCAGGCAGTGTCACGGGCGTCTACTAGTCGATGAAGTATTTAAAATTAATGTGTAGCGAACAATTATCATTTATATATACATAATTAAACTGTCATACTTTCCGTCTAATATATTTCGTAGCGCGTAGCACTCTCGTAGCTTGAACGGTGCTACGAAACCAAATCCATACAAAATTTGGAAATTTACATACACACTAAAAATGTTTCTTTGAACTTGGTTTGTGTTAATATTAATTTAACAGACACGATTTATATGGTATTTGATGAATATTTACAATATGACTAACAACAATCTTTGTTTGTTTTTTTTTTAATTTTTATATTATCAGATAATTCTATATCTGAGCCATAGTAGCAGTGGTGTGGAATACTGCACAGTTACCGAAAGTCGCACGTTCATACCTCGAGCAGGCATTTATGAGTTTTCATAATAAAAAGTTTGAATGAAGAGTTTCGATAAAAAACTTAATTTTTAATGTGCTTAATTTATGCAAATTGTTTATTATGTGCTATGTGGTAAAAATTGTAGTCAACAAAGCTAAAAAAAATCTAGATATCCCTAAAGAGCTTTTCTTATATATGCGTTCTAATATCTATATATCTTTCTTAATACTTGTGTAATTGGGTAAAAGACAACTGGTAAATATATACATATATAATTTGAAGTACACAATTAAATACGAATATACTCCCCAGACTTCAAGAACCAACAAATTGTAAGTAGATAATATTGGCATTACCGGAAATACAACCCGCGACCTGCGAAGGTCGCTGCCAACTGCACCAACGGGCCAGTCACTTTCGTGATATGTGTTATGTCACAATTCTGCATCCACCGCCATTCTGCATTCGAATAGCGTCGTGGATTATAACCACCACTTCAAAGAAAAAAGAGGGTTCTTGCCCAGCTGTGGGATCGTTACAGGCCGCTACTTTACCTCTGTGTTTTAACGTAACATTTTCCATTTCCATTCACATGCCGTGTGGTACCCGGCTGAGTAGAATAGACCACCCTCATAACTTACCGAGGTGTCGTAAGAGGCGACTAAGGTGAGTTGACCCACCGTGTGGTATCCGGTTAAGTAGAATAGACCACCCTCTTTCTTACTGAGGGGTCGTAAAATACGACTAAGGTAAGTTGACGTTAGGCAGGCGGACGGTCGTAAAATACGTAGCCAAATCATATGACAACATGTTTGTAACATGTTGTGCCGACCCCACATAGAGTGGGATAAGGGCAGGAGGATGATGATTTTTCATTTCCATTCACTTTATAGGTATATAACATGATTCATATTTGACATATTCCAGAATGTGATTCATACAAATTTCGTCGAAGCCACATTTGTGAATCATTGAAGTTGCCTAAACGGAAATCGTATTTTATGTATTTTCTCTAAAAACCGTACATGAATTTCATATTCAATAAAAACAAGTTAATTGAAAAAAGTCTATAAACAGAACAAAAGTAATAATAAAATTATTTTACTATAATCCGCGATATAAGCTGTGATAGCCCAACGGTGAGACCATGCGACTCTCTAGAGACGACATAGGTTCAAACCCCGGGCAGGCACCAATGAGTTTTTCTATTAAAAACTTATGTGTCTAATTGATAATTGCAATTTATCACAAGCTTTCCGGTGAAGGAAAACATCGTGAGGAAACCTGCATATCTCTAGAGAATTCTAGGGATATGTCTAACCTACCAATCCGCGTTGGAGCAGCGTGGTAGGTCTTAGCTCCAATCCTTCTCTCCAAAAACGGAGAGAAGAGGCCTTAGCCCAGCAGTGGGCATAGTAACAGGCTGTTACTTTACTTTTTTTTTTTTTTATAATCCGCGATAAAGTAAATAGAAAATATACATATATAATGCTAAATGTATAAGTGGACTAACCGTTTTTTTCATACCCGATACATTTTTTTCATACAGGATTCATAAAAACACCTGCATAAACCTTTAACACTGCCACCGCAATACACAAGCACTACACACGTTCACTATCACAAACTCAACAATCGTTTCGCCCCGCAACCAAAGCGTGATCAGGAGATAGACTCCATAACAAAATCGCGAAGCGAAGCATTATCCAAATTTTGTTAAAAGCTGTTAACTGCTACCCGATGTAACTGTTAACTGTTGAGGAGTTCACTCGTCAGGAGCTAATCCTGGCAGCAACATCAGCAGGCCTACCATGAACTCTTATTGCGACTCAATTGAACTCATAAACATGCATTGTCATCGGGGCTGGACCAGTATGCAAGATTCCAGCAAAACCTAACACCGAGAAGTGGGTCAAATTTAACATGCAACATTCCACCTTCACATACATCATCATCCTCCTGCCCTTATCCCACTCTAAGTGGGGTCGGCACAACATGCTATACACATGTTGTCACATGATTCGGCTACGTATTTTACCACCGGCCGCCCTGACGTCAACTTACCTTAGTCGTATTTTGACCCCTCGGTAAGAAACAGAGTGGTCTATTCCACTCACTACCGGAAACCACACGGTGGGTCCAACTTACCTTAGTCGTCTTTTATGCCATCTCGATAAGAAAGAGAGTGGTCTATTCCACTCACTACCGGAAACCACACGGTCGGTCAACTTACCTTAGTCGCCTTTTACGCCATCTCGGTAAGAAAGAGAGTGGTCTTTTCCACTTACTACCGGAAACCACACGGTGGGTCAACTTAACTTTAGTCGCTTTTTACGCCATTTCTCTATGAAAGAGAGTGGTCTATTCTACTCACTACCGGAAACCACACAATGGGTCAACTTACCTTATTCGCCAAGTTTACGTGTATAAAAAATATTTTGACTTTGAATTTATCAACTGCTCAAGCGGTTCGAGTATGAGCGTACATAGAAGTCTGCAATCGCAGCTTGAAGCAATCTGCACTGGCTTCAAGCTGCGATTGCAGACTTCTATGTCTTGTTCTTTGTTCTTCGTCCGTGTATAACCTAAGTTCACGCAAAAAAAAGGCGCGGGTAGCTTGTTCTTAATATTTAATGCGTATGATTCATTAAGTGGGCGTAAGATATTTAAAATGACGGGGGATGAGTCAATAGATGACACGTTGGACGGTCGAATGACGTCATAGGTTAAGCGTCAATTATCGGCCCACGCAGTAAATTTTAACCGGGACTCGTTCATTACTACCAGTGTTTAACTTAAACAATTGAATTTCGATCTTGCTGGAATAACATCCCACCAATACAAGATGTTTATAATAAACGACTTATAACATAAATAGTAACGGCCTATTACTATCCCTTAGAGCTTTGATAGCCCAGCGGTGAGACCGTGCGACTCTTTCGAGGGGAACACGAGTTCGAACCCGGGCAGGCACCAGTGAGTTTTTCTATTAAAACTCATGTGTCTAGTTGATAATTACAATTTATCACAGGCTTTTCGGTGAAGGAAAACATCGTGAGGAAACCTGCATATCTCTAGAGAATTCTGGAGATATTTGTAACCTAGCAATCCGCATTGGAGCAGTAGTGGAGTAGTTGGTAGGTCTTAGCTCCAACCCTTCTCTTCAGAAATGGAGAGAGGAGGTCTATTCCCAGCAGTGGGATTGTAACAGGCTGCTACTTTACTTTTTTTTACTATCCCTTACATACAACATAAATACCTAATATAGCTTCGGAAGGATGCATGACGATGAGATCCATAGCCTCGCGAACTTTCTGCCGCAGAGCGTCTTCAGCAAGAGTACTAAGAGTTGAGCCGGGGTTAATTCTAGCAACATACCCGTTATTTTGCCTGCGAAAGTTGAAGGGAATGCATCTGACAAAATATTTTTTAATACAATTAAATTAAATAAAATAATCTGTAGATTTGATAGTATTATTATAAAATTCCTATATTATCAAGTATCTGTAACGCCTAAATCTATATAATAAGGGTAAAATGTAACTAGTTACGATAAAAGAATTATATTTTGAATAGAGCAACCGCCAAGTTTCTTGCTTGCTTTTCTCGGTTGAAACATCTTTCCGAAACAGCAGTAAAGTTGACGATTCAGAACACTTGTTTAGAAGTATACTTAAATAAAGAATGATTGGAATTTATATCTTAATTGTGGTTAAGCGAATACATGCAATGGTAAATGGCATCTACAATTTAAGTCCGCGTGATTCCCTGCGAGAAAAGTTTAAGGAAATAGGTATTCTTACATTTGCTTCACAGTATATTATAAAACGTATATAAACGTATATATTATTATATAAATAATTATAAAACGATAGGTGATGTATATAATAGACAAAGTAGGAACCGACATAAGCTTGCGACTCCTGCTTTGCGCCTAGCAAAAGTACGTAAATCGTTTGTGGGTTTGGGTATAAGATTCTATAATAAAATTCCGAAATCGATTTTGGCCATGCCATTACAGCAGTTTAAAAACACTGTTAAAAAGAGGCTGATACAGAAAGCCTACTATACTGTAGAAGACTACTTAGATGATAAGGATGTATGGATATAGGTACACTTCTACCTTGTACAAGACAGTAATAACTAAATGTAACTAGTTTTAAGATTTATATTTTAAAAAGAGCAACCGCCGAGTTTCTTGCTTGCTCTTCTCGGTAGGAACAGCTTTCCGAACCAGCAAGTAAAGTTGACGATTCAAAACCACTTGTTTACAAGTTTGCTTGAATAAAGAATATTTTGAATTTGAAATTTGAATATGAAGCGGGGAAAGAAGGCATGTGTATGGTTAACCCACGCGGATTATAGCAAAGTAGCTCTGTTACAGTTTCTGTAAGAATACCTATTATCATTTCTATAGTGATAGACAAACAAACGGCAGGTAACGTAGCCATCTGAATGGTGTTTATCGGTACCGAACGTGATGTCATTGATATTTTGTATTATATTATCAGATACGCTTATCAGTTTCTAGATAACAATGAATATTGTGGCTCGTTGCAACCAGCGTGGCTCTTGGATATCTTATGTATAAAATTCTCGTTTGCAATAGTACCTACCGTAATCCTCCGAAACGAAATTTTATCCATATTGCTACAGCGGATTAGACTTGTAACCATGACCGACAGACTGTTTTTTGCGTTTATAATATACTAGCTGTGCCAGCGGCTTCGCCTGCGTAGAAATCAGAGTGTCACATTCAAGAATTTAAATTTTAAACATAAAAGTATTTATTGTGAGTTAACCATAAGAGATAGAGACATGCTGTCGTGGACTTTTTTATAGTAATTTTATAGATACACAATTCTCTAGTACATTACTTTAGCGTATCTCTGCTGGTTTACGCAGCGCACGCTACTAAAGCTCCCAGCAAGCAAGTTTATTATACAACTGCGCGATCTCTTCGACACAATTTACATTACTATGTAAATTACGTTATGTAAATTATGTTAAATTACCAATATGTACTATTTGCCTAAACCATCCGGAGGTATTTTTCTATTTTTTTAGTGAAAACCGTACAAATGAGAAAATCGATTCCATACAGACAGACAGCTTTTTGGGACTTTGTTTTATAATAAGTATAGATTATAAATGTTATTACATCTCTTATATATAAAATTCTTGTGTCACAATGCTACTTACCATAATCCTCCGAAACGGCTAGACCGATTTTTATGAAATTTTACATGCATATTCATAAGATCTAAGGATCGACTACTATCTATTTGTCCCCCTAAGTAATGGGGGTTGTTCAGTCCTAACACTTTTTTATAATGTACAATAGAAATTCCCTATGTCATTAAAATATAGTCAACCGATTTTTGTACGGTTTTTACTAAAAGATATTGCAATTCTTCCGAAAGGTTTAGGTGAATAGAACATTACGGTTGCATGTAAATTGTAATAGTAAACAACTCGCCAGCTTAGAACTTAAGTTGCGTGCTCCGCGTAAACAAACAGAGATACTCTAGAGTAATGTACCAGAGAAATATAGATCAATAAATATACTACTAAAAAGTCCGCGACAACATGTCTCTATCTCTTATGCCTAACTCAGAATAACTACTTTAACGTACAAAATACGAGTTCGCTGATTTTCACGCAAAGCCGCAAGCACAAATAGTAATATATATGGCAAAATTACGTTTGCCGAATCAGCTAGTTATAATATACAAACTGTATCCGCGTTTTCATTCGCGTCAACTTAAACGTTAAAATACCCTCAATCGTACCAAATTTCCAAATCTCCACCGGATTAGCCGTTAAAGCGGAAATAATAATAATAATAATAATGTTAAGTATGTATTGTATGTATGTAAGCTGTGATGAGCCCAGCGATGAGACCGTGCGACTCTTTCGAGGGGAACACGAGTTCAAACCCGGGCAGGCACCAATGAGTTTTTCTATTAAAGACTCATGTGTCTAATTGATAATTGCAATTTATCACACGCTTTTCGGTGAAGGAAAACATCGTGAGGAAACCTGCATATCTCTGGAGAATTCTGGAGATATGTGTAACCTACCAATCCGCATTGGAGCAGCGTGGTAGGTCTTAGCTCCAACCCTTCTCTCCAGAAACGGAGAGAGGAGGCCTATTCCCAGCAGTGGGATGTTAACAGGCCGCTACTTCACTTTACTTATGTATTGTACAATTTACGAAGTGTATTTAATCATTATGGCGGTAGCAGATATAAAAAATATTTTGCATTTATAATATTAGTATTATATACAAGAATAAAGTTAATACTGGGTTAAGCAAACGAGATTAGAGAGTTGTGAGCGAATATTCCTGCACAGCTATTAAATCACAAAGGATGCATCATGCAACATATCAATTTGCAAGATGGCGTCCGCCCGTTACCCGCGCGCCGACCTCGCCGCGTTTCCCGGAAGGCGGCCATGTTGGGTCGGCTGCGCGCGCGCACACTCTTTGTGCGCGCCAACGGTATTTAAACTTATTAGTGAAATAATGTTAAAGTTATATTATATATATATATATATGTATATATATATATATATATATATATATATATATATATATATATATATATATATATATAATGAGCTGTGATAGCCCAGCGGTGTGACCGTGCGACTCTTTCGAGGGGAACACGAGTTCAAACCCGGGCAGGCACCAATAAGTTTTTCTATTAAAACTCATATGTCTAATTGATAATTGCAATTTATCACACGCTTTTCGGTGAAGGAAAACATCGTGAGGAAACCTGCATATCTCTAGAGAATTCTGGAGATATGTGTAACCTACCAATCCGCATTGGAGCAGCGTGGTAGGTCTTAGCTCCAACCCTTCTCTCCAGAAACGGAGAGAAGAGGCCTATACCCAGCAGTGGGATTGTAACAGGCCGCTACTTTACTACTTTTTTTTATATTATATAGTATATTACGACTAGCCGCCACGCCATGCGACTCAGTTTGTTTTTAACTTTTTTATATTAAGCACGCTTCTTTTCTTATTCTACTTCTCAACTTATAGGCGTCCACTGCAGAACATAGGTTTTTTGCCATAATCCATGAATCAGGATCCTGTGCCGCTTTCTTCTCGCAGCTCCCCACGACCTTTTTGAGGTCGTCTGTCCGTTTTAGCACGCATAAGTTTTAATTCTCATATTATATAAGAACTTTAACTTTACTAAACTAAAGAGAAAAATTTACACATCGGTCATAAGACCTGTCGTAATGTATGGATCAGAATGTTGGGCAATGAAAAAGATGGATGAAAGAAGAGTACATGCAAATGAGATGAGGATGTTAAGGTGGATGTGTGGTGTGACAAGACTTGATAAAATAAGAAATGAGTATATAAGGGGAAGTCTGAAAGTTGCGCCCATTATAGAAAAGATGAGAGGTGCAAGATTGGGATGGTATGGACATGTAATGAGGAGGGATGAAAGTCATGTGATCAAACCAGTGTTGAGTATGAATGTGGATGGATATGTGACTAGAGGGAGGACTAAAAAGAGATGGTTGGACTGTGTGAAGTATGACATGCATATAAAAGTAGTAGCGCCAGAGTTGACGAATGATAGAAGAGAATGGAAGAGAAAAACATGTTGTACCGACCCCACTTAGAGTGGGATAAGGGTAGGAGAAAGAAGATTATATAATCCTTGATGATTCCAAAGTTCTTGAAAAAGCCAATTAGGCCATTTATAGAATTAGGCGTTATTTGCGGCGATCAATAACACAAAAGTAATAGTAAAATTATTTTGCTATTATCCACGATAAAGTAAATAGGAAATATATATAATGCTAAATGTAGAGGGGACTATACGTTTTCATACCAGGAGCATGCAGCATGCAAAAACACATGCACAAACCGTTGCAATTTTGTACGTTTGTCTATATTGTTTCTACTACTATATAACAATGCTTGTTAGGATAATGCTTGTGTATTGTGGTGGCGGTGGTGGAGGTTTGTCCATGTATTTTTACGAATCCCGCCTGTAACGGGTATGAAGACACGGATAGTCCACTATACGTTTAACATTATATATATTTTCTATTTACTTTTTCGCGGATTATAGCAAAATAATTTTATTATTACTCTTGAAATAAAAACTGTGTGATTTCTACGCGGGCTAAGCTACGTCGTTAGTCTAGTATAGCACAATATCATTGGTACATACCAGTATGCACGTGTAGCATCACAACAATGTTGAATGCGCCTTGTATAGTATGCCTTTTATAACAGTTTCTTTGATTTCTTTGTTACTAGAACACTAATATAAATGCGGAAGGAAGGTTGTCTGTCCCCTTGGTTTGTTTTCACTTATAAATCTTAGTTTAAATATACCTAGATGGACGACCGTGTGTGTAAGTGTCCCATATATTTATTATTATTATTATTATAACGTATTTCTAAGAGATTTTCAATAACTTATCTTACTTAGCCGCTGTTATACACAATTTTAAAATGCATTAATATTATATACTAGCAAACTTCTCGTTATGCTTGACCTCAATTTACCACAGTCGCCGTTTACGACATTTCGGTAAGAAATGAGGGTGGTCTATTCTTCTAAAGCGTACTCACGATATTAAGCTATTAAGTGCCCACGAAGAATAATGATTTGTCTAAGGACAATCGTCATCAGAGCGCGCACCGGACGTTACTCGTTTCTAATGCGTGCAAATAAGGTATGGAATGTTTTCCGACATCTATTTTCCCGGCAATATAGAAATATTCAATACGCAATCTTCAAAATAACAGTGATAAAGGAAATTAAATCAGAAGTTATCGATACATAATATAATATATTAATATAGTTTAAAAAATTCTAAAAAACAGGCTTTTATGGAAGTAAAGAGTGAAAAAAAATTCTTAATATAAATTAAAAATAATGATCTAGAAATATTAGTATTGTATTATATCAAAAAGTGTGTGGTAATTTTACAATGGTATACCTATTATACAATGTTTAGATTTCTTTTGTTTAAAGTAAAAAAGTAACGTAACAGCCTAATACTTTCCCACTGCTGGGCGTAGGCCTCCTCTCTCCGTTTTTTTTTTAAACTAAAAAGCTAAAACCTACCACGCTGCTCCATGGCGAATTAGTAGGTTACTGCACATCCCTAGAATTCTCTAGAGATATGCAGTTTTTTCACACGATGTTTTCCTTCACCGGAAAGCGTGCGATAAATTGCAATAATCAATTAGACACGTAAGTTTCCCGATAAAGTAAAGAAAGATAATCCTGATTAAAGCTTGGTGGCGAACGGAGAATCTTTTTAAACTGTAAATGACAGTTTTTTTTTCGAGTACAAGTTGAAACAAGACTGAGCCACAACAATGCGTGATCGGACCGCTAGTTTGATATAAAAATGACTCAACTTTAGTTCTTATATATATTTGGGTTGGCGGTATTATATATAATCAGTAATTTTGAGAGATCTTACATATTAAATGCTAAAATAAATCGAACTTAAGCAAAGTAATATATAATTTATAGAATCAGACATTACTTTGCGAAGATCCATAATACAAAAGTAATAATAAAATTATTTTGCTATAATCCGCGATACAGTAAATAGAAAATATGTATAGTGCTAAATGTATAGTGGACTATCCATTTTTTCATACCCGTTACATGCAGGATTCGTAAAAACACATGCACTCTCACACACACATCGCAAATCTTGCGATTTTGTCGTGGAGTCTATCTCCTGATGATGCTTCGGTTGCGGGGCGAAACGATTGTTGAGTTTGTGATAGTGAACGTGTGTAGTGCTTGTGTATTGTGGTGGCAGTGGTGGAGGTTTGTGAATGTGTTTTTACGAATGCTGCATGTAACGGGTATGAAAAAATGGATAGTCCACTATACATTTAGCACTACACTACACATATTTTCTATTTACTGTATAGCGGATTATAGCAAAATAATTTTATTATTACTTTTGCAAAGTAATATATGTCTACTTGAAGAGAAATTATTAAAAGGCTGAGATACCGCTGCTTTATTTCATTATTGCTGACTTAAAATGGACGTGTCTACATTCAACGTGGGATAATTGCAAAAAAAACGCATCCTGATTTTATTGTATCTACCTGAGGCTCCCTAAAGCTGCAACTGTGCCCAAACTAGGGAGACCATATCGTTTATCTGAAGCATGCGATATTGCTTACAAAAATATTAAATCTGGCCATCGGGGATTGTGGTAAAATATTGTAGTTAAGTAACAAAAAAAACTATTTGTAATACAACGATAAACTAAAATTAAGAAATAACATTAAGAAATGATTTATAGATGCACACGTTACTTTGCGGAATTCCATATTACAGAAGCTATAACAGAACTAATTTGCTATTTTATTATATTATTAACTAGCTGTGCCAGCGGCTTTGCCCGGGTGTAAATCAGTATGTAACAAGATTTATCCAGAATTCAAATTTTGAACATAAAAGTAGTTATTGTGAGTTAACCGTAACAGATAGAAAAGTACTGTCGCGTACTTTTTTGTAGTATATTTATAAATCTGCAAGTCTCTAGTACATTACTTTAGCGTATCTCTGTTGGTTTACGCAGCGCACGCGACTAAAGCTCCCAGCAAGCAAATTTTTTAACAACTGCTCGATCTCTTCAACACAATTTACATAATACCGATATGTACTATTTTAAACCATCCGGAACTATTTCGCTATCTTTTGGTGAAAACCGTAATAAAATCCGTTCAGTAGATTTTGAGCAAATCGATTACATACAGACAGACAGGTTTTTGAGACTTTGGTTTATAATAAGTATTAATTAATTAATTAATAAGTATTTATATTATTAATTAATACCAAGTGTATGAAAATTAGGATTTTGTCGTGGCGCCTATCCTCCTAATATGCTTCGGTTACGGGGCGAAACAATCGTAGAGATTTTGGTGGTGGTTGTGTGTATTGCTTGTGTGCATTGTGGCTGGTGGAGGAGTCTTGGGATGCATGTAGTGACTGGTCATGCATGTGTAAGGTACGTGAATTTTGCCTGCTTCATACACTTAGCATTACATACATTCGCTTAAAAAACGTGGATTATAGCAAAGTAGTTCTTTTTTACTTTCTAAAGTTTAAGAAATTTATTGTTATTGAAAGTTAATGATTTATTTCGATTATTGCTTACTTATTTAAATAAAGAATAATAAAGACAAAATTAACTAAAACATAACTACTATCTTACTTTTGCTACCACTGCGATCTTTTCTTTTTATTATTAACCTGCGTGGTAATCAGCTTGTAACAATTTTTGTCTAGAATTCAAATTTAAAACATAAAAGTAGTTGTTGTGAGTTAACCATAAGAGATTGAGACATGCTATTCCGGACTTTTTGTAGTAGTTTTATAGATCTACAATTCTCTAGTACATTACTTTAGAGTATTTCTGCTGGTTTATGCAGCCCACGCGACTAAAGCTCTCAGCAAGCAAGTTTTTTAACAACTGCGTGATCTCTTCAACACAATTTACATAATACCGATATGTACTATTTACCTAAACCATTTGGAAGTATTGCACTATTTTTCGGTGAAAACTGTACAAAGATCCGTTCAGTAGATTTTGAGAAAATCTATTACATACAGACAGACAGCTTTTTGGGACTTTGTTTTATAATAAGTATAGATTTATTTAGCGGTGACATCCCGCATAGTAATGCCTACTTACTTACTACTTTAAATTTAAATAATGTGTTGTGTTAAAGTAAAGTGCTTTTTGTGAGAAGAGACAAAAATAATCTTTATTTGACCTGAATCATACAATATATAAGGGAATTACGTTCATCATCCATCTTTAAGGTTAACTATTTAAAAGACAACCATCATCCTCCTGCTCTTATCTCACTCTAAGTGGAGTCGGCGTAACATGTTACAAAAATGTTATCACATGATTTTTTTTTTCGAATTGACTGTATGCTCTTAGCCCTAACGGCTTTTACAGCGTCACCGGGCGGGACGGGCGAGCGCAGAAGCATTGTAGAGGTTGCGAAATGCAGAGAGTAGAGCGCAGAAGCTCTTTAAGCGTCGGGGACCAGGCCGGACCACGGCTTAGAACGACGCGTAGTGAAGATCACATGATTTGGCTACGTATTTTACGACCGGCCACCTTGCTGGCGTCAACTTACCCATATTCGTATTTTATAACCCCTCGGTAAGAAATGAGGGTGATCTTAACAGAATTACGTTATCGTAAACTATGTGCGCTATGTGACTGCTATGCGCACTTTCAATAGTTTACTCAACAGCGATGATTTATTAATATCATGTTTCCCTGTAATTACATTAAAACTAAAATTAGGTCTGCGTGCCGCAAAAATCTAAAGGAGTTTAAGGATTGACTTAATATTATAGACGTTGCATTTATATATACGTGTTTTTTTACCTTTTATACAAGATTTCCAACTAGAAATTCAACATTAAGCTATATTGAGAAGATACAGGTGTCACAATAAAAAATAAAAAAAATATTTGTTAAAATAGACATTTTCCAGTTTGTGAAAAGCACTTGTCCTGCGAAATCCCAAAATATATTATCCCTACAAATAATTTATTATTACTGCGAGGGGTTGAATTTCTCTTTATGTAAGCCGTTTAGGGTGTAGAAGGTAAATGCAATGCAAGGGATGAAACGAATTGGAAAGGGCACTTGATGCGAACTACTACGGGATTACTTAAAAAAATTACTTACATATCCTTTAGCGGTATACAACTATATTATCCATTTCCATGTGGTTCTATGGGCCGCATAAGAAAGCTCAGAATCGCTCAGCGGGCGATGGAGTCAGCTATACTTGCTATCAGTTGCTTGACAGTATATTTTAAGCAATTTAATTTTTGTACATAAAAATATAAAGAATTATATAACGATAGGTGATGTATATAATGTAATAACAGGGACATAGGTCTATTAAAGGAAGAATTAAAAGCTCAGACCCACCACTTTACTCCAGTGGTTGGCTTGTGAAAAAGTAAAGTAACGGCCTGTTACTATGCCCACTGCTGGGCTAAGGCCTCTTCTCTCCGTTTTTGGAGAGAAGGATTGGAGCTAAGACCTACCACGCTGCTCCAATGCGGATTGGTAGGTTACACATATCCCTAGAATTGTCTAGAGATATGCAGGTTTCCTCACGATGTTTTCCTTCACCGAAAAGCGTGTTATAAATTGCAATTATCAATTAGACACATAAGTTTTAATAGAAAAACTCATTGGTGCCTGCCCAGGGTTTGAACCTATGTCGTCTCTAGAGAGTCGCACGGTCTCACCGCTAGGCTATCACAGCTTCAGCAGCAGTTGGCTTGTGAGATAGTATATAATGTCGAAATTCTATGACAATGTGCTAATTTTGTCACGATATTATCCTCTTTCGTAGAACGCATAATCCGTACCAATACTTTAAATGCGACAGTCTGTATGTTCGTGTGTCGTCAATCTGTTATGCTTTCACGACTAAACCATTAGAGCAATCATCATTCTCCTGCCCTTATCCCACTCGTTAATGGGATCGGCAAATTGTGTTTAAAAGATGTTGTGGCAACTTCTAGTAAATATAATAAATTACCTTTCCTTGTCAACAGAGCGAAAAGTGGCTGTCATACGAGAATCTGAAAGAAGAAATCCTCGAGAAGATTAGGAAGATTGAAGAGGACAGACACACTGTGGACCTATGGCCGTGCAGCGCGGACTGGGGCCGCAAGAAAAGACGGAGGCAGGTGGCGGTCTCACCTCCGTACGTGGTCTACATGCTCCCCGACTCTGACATCATGGAAGACTGGAGGCTGGTGCGGAAACTTCTAGAAAGGGGTGATTAAGGGGTTGTTATAAGTGAAATAAGAATACAGTATCTTGTGACATAAATGCAGGGCCAGAGAGTGTCATGAAAGTCCCCAATGTACGGAAATCGGTGATAGATATGTATGGAAGGTTGGTAAATTCAAATTATTTTATAATACAAACTTATGTTAGTGACTTTATTTTTAATTACAAATACAATTTAAACTTACATTGTCATATTGTCGTACCAAGATATCTATAAAGTTTGCATATATGCGCGACTAAAATATACTTGATTATTAAACGAGTAAGATGTGTGATTTTAGTTGGTACATTAAAAATTTCAAATATTACTTTAATTTTTTTTTATTTTCGTTATGTAGCTAGAGAATCAGTCTAGAGTATATTGAAACATTTCGTTGTTAATTTTTTAATTTTTAGTTGTTGCTATGATCCCACTTCTGAAAAAAGCGTCTTCTCTCATTTTGGATTGAATATACCACAGATATCCTTACGATTCCTTTACCGAAATGCTAGTGACCAATTCTAATATCAATGAGGCACTAAATTTTTGTAGAAAAACTGTCTGCCTGTGTTATGAAATCGTATGGACCCTAAGTCACATAGATTCTCCGAGCGCCTAACACATTTTATTTGTGTTTTGACTTTGACTTAAGTAAAATTCCTGGAATTCATTCATTATTGAAATAAGTATAGTTCAGAGACCTTCAGCCTGTTTTTTGCTAGCCTCCGTGGAAAAATGGAAATATAATTTCACGTACAATTTCTATAATGTTAATTGGGTCGTGTAGATATTGTTGAGAATTGTAACTAAATACAATACATATTTCAGGTTAATTTACTTCCTCCCTAAACTTTTACGTCACTCAACAAATGTGAGATGGAGGTTTAATTCAAATCCGTTAATAATATAAAACTTAATTTAAAAATACATATATCACTTGAGATATTGTATTAGTCATTATTTAAAAAAAATCGCATTAAATTTTCCCTTTCTAAGGACTATATCTCTATCCAAAAATTAATCAAAATCAGCTTAGCAGCTTTGATGTGAAATTGTGACGGGTCATATATTGTCATAGACATGTAAAATATTAACAATAATATACTGGTTTTTTTAATAGACTATTATTCATTATTTAATTAGGGGTGATTAGCACAGTAATTACTTTTCGTACGACTGAACGGTATTATCAATTAATAATTAATCATATAGTTAAAGATTACGCGTAATTATTTTCGTTAACGATATGTTTATTTAAATTAGTTTACAGAAATTGTAATTACAAAAATTTTTGTTTTCGATCGAGTTAACTGTAAAAGTGTCAATATCTTCATTTCTTAATAAATGTTTTATATACTGAGTAGCATTTTTGTTTTCATATGCGATCGACTCTCCAATCCTACCCTATCCTACTAAAATTATAAATGCGAAAGTTTGTGAGATTGGATGTATGTTTGTTAATCTTTCATCAAAAATCTTTTGGACGGATTTGGATGAAACTTTACCGTACTATCAATTAATTTGGCCTTTTAAAGCTATTTTGGCGTACGCTGCCTAAACCATTGAAGTTACACAAAGGTTATGTACCGTAGGATTGTTTGTCTATTATACTACTATCATCAAAATTTGTATGTTTTTAATGTTTTTACGCAACAACTACTGGATCGTTTTGAAAAATTCTTTCACCGTTGGAAAGCTGCTTCTTCAGTGAGCAACATAGGGTATATAACATTTTTCAAAAAATAGGGATCTCTAATAAAAATGTAATAAGGTGTGAAAAACTTAGTCTTAAAAATCTTTCATCGCGTGCGCTGCGACAACTATTGATGATAGAATAAAAAAATGTTTTATAGTATTATAGAACATATCAATATCCGTAAAGAAGTCATGGATACCATATGTCTAACTATTATAGTAAACCAAATATAACTACTTTTTTACATTGTAAAGTTGATAAAATTGCCGACAATAAACCCTTTTATTCATTTCTATGTATTAATCTTTATCCCATTAAATGATATTTTATTAAAAACCGTTTCAAGACCTGTAAAATACCTTTTAAATTATTAAAATCCGACATCCCAATCAAAAGATATTACGAATTCAAGAATGGATATCGAAAGAATATAATGCCATCACAGATTCATTGTAGCGACCGTTATAGCAGGACCTGCATTTGGTGAGTCAGCTCTTATTCCAAGAATACTAATGATACCCTTTTTTTATAATTAAATAATCTACAAAATAAACCTATAGTCCGACTTCGTAGACTTTCCACTACCACGAAATCGGTATGGACGCGGGTGAAACCGCGGGGCATTGCTAGTCTTGAATAAATCTAAAGCAAACTCCGCGGTAACATATATCTATTTTACATGCTTATTTTCATATATTTATTAAACTCTTATTAAATTCAATACATTTCTCGCTTTAGGTATTTCATGTAGATGAACTTTTTCTTCCACACTAAGTAATTTGGCCGAATAGTCACAAAGTTACGAATGGTGAACTTGAATGGAGCGCCAAAGAACCAGAAAAGTTTTATTTGCCCCATTTATATCATCATTCTCCTGCCCTTATCCCACTCTAAGTGGGGTCGGCACAACATGTTAGAAACATGTTGTCACATGATTTGGCTACGTATTTTACGACCGGCCGCCTACCTGACGTCAACTTGCCTTAGTCGCCTTTAACGACACCTCGGTAAGAAATGAGGGAGGTCCATTCTATGCAGCCGGATACCACACGGCACATTTGCCCCATTTATAGTTCACGACAAAAATCGTCATGGCATTACGATTTTTGTCGTGGAGCCGATCCTCCTGATGATGCTTCGGTTTCGGGGCGAAACGATCATCGAGATTGTGGTGTGTGTGCTGCTTTTGTGTACGTTGTTGCTGGTGAATTGCGCCTTGGGGTGCATGTGGTGGCTTGTCCTGCATGTATGAGGTGCGTAGATTTTGCCTGCTTCATACACATTGGCTTTGCATGCATTCGCTTAGCCCGTGCGGATTATAGCAAAGTAGTTAGTTCTGTTATATTGCTTGTAATATGGAATTCTGCAAAGTAACGCCTGCTTCTATAAACCAAAATCCCAAAAGCCAAAAGTCCCAAAAGCTGACTTTCTGTATGAGATCAATATTCACATAATCTGCTCAATGGATTTTCGTAAGGATTTTACTAAAATTTGGTGCAAATCTTGCGGAGCGTTTAGGTTAATAGTACATTGCACTTTAATTTCAATATTGTTGAAGAGATCGCGTGGTTGTATTACGCACATCGACTTGCTGAATGTTCAATGTTGCTTGCATTATTTTTTGACTAGATATTTTTAGGTGTAACTTAGGTGTCTAGGTTTATTTTAAAATTCCGTATAAAATAAAAGTATTTACGCAGAAAATACTTTATGACACACCGATTTACACACGGACGAAATCAGGAAGTTCAATATACAAAACACTTCGTGAAATACCTCTCACTTATATGGTACATTTATCGCTTGTATAGTATAGTAAATTTATATAATATAAGCTGTGATCTTTCGAGGGGGTAACGAGTTCAAACCCCGGATAGTTACCAATGAGTTTTTCTATTAAAAACTTTTGTGTCTAATTGATAATTGCATTTTATCACATGCTTATCGCTGAAAGAAAACATCGTGAGAAAACTGCATATCTCTAGAGAATTCTGGGGATATGTGTAACCTACCAATCCGCATAGAAGCAGCGTGGTAGGTTTTAGCTGTAACCCTTTTCTCCAGAAACGGAGTGAGGAGGCCTATACCCAGCAGTTGGATCGTAACAGGCCGTTACTTTAAGTTGTGTAGCAGTCAGATACATATAAATATGCATAAAATATCATTATATACATAGAGAAAGTTCTGCAGCAGCAATCTGCAAAAATAACCTCCATTATATTTTAATAATTACATTAAATAATTTAGATATTAAACTGATTATGGTTGGTTTGACCATCGAATAATAGTTAATGAAAAAATTTACTACAATTTTAATTTCTTAATTATTGTTTTTATATTTACATTATCTCGTTTATTTTTAGGTTTATAATTCTAACACTGTAACTAAGAATGATGTGATCTCCTATAATTTGTTACAACATGTTTTAGATACAACCTCCTTCATATAGTTGGTTGATAATATAAAAAACATTGTCGCTGTCAGTCTGTGTTGTTGAAAGAGATAAAATGGGTTGAATTTTGAGAAAATTGCTTCTAATGTATTGTATAATTGTAAAGGAAAAATATCGTTGTTATAAATTAGTACTACATAATTAATTAAAACTATGGCCGTGTGGTTCTCAAGCTGTTCCTACCGAGAAGAGCCAGCAAGAAACTCGGCGGTTGCTCTTTTAAAAAATATAAATCTTATAACAAGTCACATTTAATAATTACTTTTTGTTTAGGGTAGTAGCGCAGTCCACACATTCTTATCTAAGTAATCCTCAACAGTATAGTAGGCTTTCTGTATCGGCTTCTTTTTAACAGTGTTTTTAAACTGCTGTATGCCAAGGCCAAAATTAATTGCGGAACTTTAGTATAGAATGTTATACCCAAATATAGTTTCTGCAATATTGAATTCCGCAAAGTAACTTCTGCTCATATAAATAATTGTTTTATAATATATTGTGCCGTGAAAAAAGCTGTGATAGCCTAGCTGTAACACCGTGAGACTCTCTAGAGACGATCATGGGTTCAAATCCCGGACAGGTACCAATGAGTTTTTTTAATTAAAACTTATGTGTCTAATTGATAATTGCAATTTATCATACGCTTTTCGTTGAAGGAAAACATCGAAGGAAACTTGCATATCTCTAGATAATTCTGGAGATATGTAAAAAAAAAGTAAAGTAACAGCCTGTTACTATGCCCACTGCTGGGCTAAGGCCTCCTCTCTCCGTTTTTGGAGAGAAGGATTGGAGCTAAGACCTACCACGCTGCTCCAATGCGGATTGGTAGGTTACACATATCCCTAGATTCTCTAGAGATATGCAGGTTTCCTCACGATGTTTTCCTTCACCGAAAAGCGTGTGATAAATTGCAATTATCAATTAGACACATAAGTTTTAATAGAAAAACTCATTGGTGCCTGCCCGGGGTTTGAACCTATGTCGTCTCTAGAGAGTCGCACGGTCTCACCGCTAGGCTATCACAGCTGGAGATATGTGTAACCTACCAATTCGCATTGAAGCAGCGTGGTAGGTCTGAGCTCCAATCCTTCTCTCCAAAAACGGAGAGAGGAGGCCTTAGCCCAGCAGTGGGCATAGTAACAGCCCGTTACTTTACTTTACTATATTGCGCCGATCCCATTTAGAGTGGGATAAGGGCAGGAGGATGATGATGAAGTGTATAGAGAACATCTTCGCAATGGATATTGTATACAAAAAATTTAAAACTATTCAGCCTGCCGTATTTTTTAACGATTTTACTACGCGGTCATTGACCGGATCTTGGTTGTGCGGAGTTTTAAAGCTTTTTAAGTCCATGACTCGCAGCATGAACGTTCACTCTTATGATAAAGAGGTCATTACACTCTACAGAGTTAAATGTATACGTAAATGAGTGTTCTCGTTGAATATTTAATACGTTTTACAACTACAGTATAACGCCTAAAGTAAATGATTTAATTTATAGAATTAGGATTTATTTATTTGCTTTATTTATTCAGTTATTCGGATCTCGAACAGCATTACATAATAAACTATCAAACATATATCAAATCAAATCATATCAAAATAATCTTTATTCAAGTAAGCTTCTCACATTTGAATCAAAAGTAATAATAAAATGATTTTGCTATAATCCGCGATACAGTAAATAGAAAATATACATAGTGTTAAATGTATAGTGGACTATCCGCAATCGCAAAGCTTTGCGATTTTGTCGTGGAGTCTATCTCCTGATGATGCTTCGGTTGCGGGGCGAAACAACTGTTGAGTTTGTGATAGTGAACATGTGTAGTGCTTGTGTATTGTGGTGGCAGCGATGGAGGTTTGTGAATGTGTTTTTACGAATCCTGCACGTATCGGGTATGAAAATACGGATAGTCCACTATACATTTAACACTATATATTTTCTATTTACTGTATCGCGGATTATACCAAAATCATTTTATTATTACTTTTGTATTATGGATCTCCGCAAAGTAACGCCTAATTCTATAAATCACTTTTGAATCGTCAAAATCTACCGCTGGTTCGGAAAGCTGTTCCTACCAAGAAGAGCCAGCAAGAAACTCGGTGGTTGCTCTTTTCAAATAAAATTCTTATAACTAGTTACATTTGGTTATTACTATCTTGTACAGGGTAGAGGAGTTAAGGATCAATTATATTTAACGAAGCTACAACTGGTTCGGAATGTTGCTCTTACCGAGAATAACCAGCAAGAAACTCGGCGATCAATCTTTTAAACATTTAAAACTTACATTATTTATTTGCAGTCTTGTTTAAAGCTGAAAGGATTCTCAAATCCAAGCATTTTTATCATTCAAATAGTCTTCAATTGTGTAATATGCCTTACGTATAGGCATAGTTCGTACACTTAATTTAAACTTTTCTGTAGATAAGTCATAAGTCCATAATATCATAATATCTTATAAATTTAATATCCCATATAGTTTTCAATTCATTCGTCGTTCTCCTGCCCTTATCCCACTCTAAAAGGGGGTCGCCACAACATGTAACAAACATGTTGTCATATAATTTGGCTACGTATTTTACGACCGGCCGCCTGCCTGACGTCAACTTACCTTAGTCGCCTTTTACGACACCTCGGTAAGAAATGAGGGTGGTCTATTCTATGCAGCCGTATACCACACGGCACATACCTTAGTCGCCTCTTACGACACCTCGGTAATAAAGGAGGGTGGTCTATTCTATGCAGCCGGATACCACACGGCACATACCTTAGTCGCCTCTTACGACACCTCGCTAAGAAAGGAGGGTGGTCTATTCTATGCAGCCGGATACCACACGGCACATACCTTAGTCCCCTCTTACGACACCTCGCTAAGAAAGGAGGGTGGTCTATTCTATGCAGCCGGATACCACACGGCACATACCTTAGTCGCCTCTTACGACACCTCGCTAAGAAAGGAGGGTGGTCTATTCTATGCAGCCGGATACCACACGGCACATACCTTAGTCGCCTCTTACGACACCTCGCTAAGAAAGGAGGGTGGTCTATTCTATGCAGCCGGATACCACACGGCACATACCTTAGTCGCCTCTTACGACACCTCGCTAAGAAAGGAGGGTGGTCTATTCTATGCAGCCGGATACCACACGGCACATACCTTAGTCGCCTCTTACGACACCTCGCTAAGAAAGGAGGGTGGTCTATTCTATGCAGCCGGATACCACACGGCACATACCTTAGTCGCCTCTTACGACACCTCGGTAATAAAGGAGGGTGGTCTATTCTATGCAGCCGGATACCACACGGCACATACCTTAGTCGCCTCTTACGACACCTCGCTAAGAAAGGAGGGTGGTCTATTCTATGCAGCCGGATACCACACGGCACATACCTTAGTCCCCTCTTACGACACCTCGCTAAGAAAGGAGGGTGGTCTATTCTATGCAGCCGGATACCACACGGCACATACCTTAGTCCCCTCTTACGACACCTCGCTAAGAAAGGAGGGTGGTCTATTCTATGCAGCCGTATACTACACGGCACATACCTTAGTCGCCTCTTACGATACCTCGGTAAGAAAGGAGGGTGGTCTATTCTATGCAGCCGGATAATCCGCATAATGTCAAAAATAATTATAATTATATTAAATTTAATTAAATTTAATTATGTTAGCAAATAATGCGTCTTGGTTTTAAAAGTGGCGAAGGAAACCGAAAATATGTCAATGACTAATGTCCAGTAAACTTTATTGAGAGCTGTGATAGCCCAGCGATGAGACCGAGCGAAACTTTCAAGGGGAACACGAGTTCAAGCCCGGTCAGGCACCAATGAGTTTTTCTATAAAACTCATGTGTCTCATTGATAATTGCAATTTATCACACGCTTTTCGATGAAGGAAAACATCGTGAGGAAACCTGCATATCTCTAGAGAATTCTAGGGATATGTGTAACCTACCAATCCGCATTGGATGAACGTGGTAGGTCTTAGCTCCGACTCTTCTCTCCAGAAACTGAGAGAGGAGGCCTATTCCCAGCAGTGGGATTGTAACAGGCCGCTACGTTATCACACAAGTAATGTGGCCTGTGTGCCTTAAGTTATTTGTAGTAAGTTTAAAAGTAAGATATTTTTCACAGATTTTATTAAATTATTTTATAACTAGCACTGCCCTGCGGTTTCACTCGCGTACATACTTGTGGTAGTGGAAAGTTTACTAAGTCAGACTATAGATTTATTTCTGTAAATTGGAAGTTTGGTCCTGGGACTTACCAATAGTTAAGGCAAAGGAATTTTTTAGCGGAAGGTATTCATAGGTACACAAATTCAATTCGCTACAATTGTTATGGCATTGTTTTCTCTATATTGACATTTTAAAAGTCTTTTAGTGACAAATCTTTTAATTGGAAATTCGGATTTTAATAATTTAAAATGTTTTTTTGCAGGTATTGAAACAGTTTTTAATAAAATGTCATTTAGTAGAATTAGGATTGATAAGGAGATGTAAATATTATGGTTTGATTATTTTCGCCACTTTTATCACCTTTTACAATGTAGAAAAGTTGTTATATAATAGTTAGACATATGGTATCACGGACTTTTTTGTAGATTTTGATACGCCTTATAATAATGTAACATTTTTTTGTTCCATCATCAATAGTTTCCGCAGCGCACGCAACGAAAGATTTTTAGATATAATACATATTACAATTTTATTAGGGATCCCAATTTTTTTGAAAATTTTATATAGCCTATGTTGCGTAGTGATGAAACAGCTTACAAACACCGAATTAATTTTTGAAATCGGTCCAGTCGTTTTTGCGTGAAAACATTACATACACACATACACACAAACATATAAATCTTTCCTCTTTATAATATAAGTATAGATAGTATAGATTCAGTTATTCAGTATTGTCTGACTGTATGTTAACTTCCAGTGCGTATTAAACAATTATAAATAAACACTGACTTTATAAAGATACCGTTAAAGATACTATATTGCTATTCTAGATGTACATACTTTATTACCTGAGTAGTAAAAACGCGGCATTAGAATTTCAACAATTATAATCAGAAAGTGAGTCTCGGATCTGACTCTAATTTATTAACAACTAAGTAATTCAATACCGTGACCGCGTCCTTCTAACGGATTTAGGATCGCCATATCTGCCATTTACATTTTCTGTATATGTCCTGTTGAAATTTTTACGAAAGTAATAATAAAATTATTTTGCTATAATCCGTTATACAGTAAATAGAATATATATATAGTGCTAAACGACAGTGTATAGCGCTATAGTGCTAACTCGCACTCCACGACAAAATCGCAAAGCATTGCGTCTATCTCCTGATGATGCTTCGGTTGCGGGGCGAAACGATTGTTGAGTTTGTGTTAGTGAATGTGTGTAGTGCTTGTGTATTGTGGTGGCAGTGGTGGAGGTTTGTGCATGTGTTTTTACGAATCCTGCATGTAACGGGTATGAAAAACCGGATAGTCCACTATACATTTAGCGCTTTATATATTTTCTATTTACTGTATCGCGGATTATAGCAAAACAGTTTTATTATTACTTTTGTATTATAGATCTCCGCAAAGTAACGCCTAATTCTATAAGCATTTGTTACGCTTGTTGTAAACATTTTCTTACACGGGGAGACGAACACCTTAAGAAATAACAGCGTTAATTTAAATAGTACAATATCATAATAATCATATCACATACATAATCATAAATTTCCGCTATGTAACGCCTAATTCTGTACCTATATATATTTGCATAAATAAACAAAGTTATATTCGAAAATACAGAATCAATTTAGAAATCAGTGATTTTAAAACGAAAATACTTCATATACAATACAAAATTATTATTGCTGTACTCGCCTTAAAAAAGTGTTTTACCTAGAACTTGCTTTATGGTAAAGTGTATTAATGAGTATGATTTGTTAAATGCTATTGGCTTGTCATAATAAATAAATAAAATTATGAGCCAAAGTCGCAGTAGGGGATGTGAATTCCATTGAAAGTTCCGATCGCGGTATCTGAGTCAAATCTCCCATCATCCCTAATGGATATGTACAGTACATCATAGGTCTATTTCTAGATGTCATTACTAAGTTTATGCACCACTGGAGTTTTTAGGTAAAACTGTAATAGTAGCATAAGTTCAAAAGAAAACTAAAATTTGTGTATATATTTATTATCTGCTAAAAATTAGGTAAGAAGGTTGTTTAATTAAGTACGGAAGTCCCACGCATCAGCATGAAAGAAATTGTATGTAACATTTAAGCGAGAGATAGCACAAAGGAAGATTCAGCGTGCAGAAAAAGATGATCCATCCTGTAATATAACAATATAACAGAACCAACTTTCCAAAAGGATAGGCTTCACGACAAAAATGCAGTACGATTTTTGTCGTGAAGCCTATCCTCCTGATGATTCTTTGGTTTCGGGGCGAAACGATCGTCGAGATTGTGGCGGTGGGTGTGTGTGCTGCTTTTGTGTTCGTTGTTGCTGGTGAATTGCGCCTTGGGGTGCATGTGGTGGCTGGTCCTGCATGTATAAGGTGCGTAGATTTTGCCTGCTTCATACACATTGGCTTTGCATGCATTCACTTAACCCGTGCGGATTATAGCAAAGTAGTTGGTTCTGTTATATTGCTTGTAATATGGAATTCCGCAAAGTAACGCCTGCTTCTATAAATCATTTAAATGATCCATCCTGTATTGACAGGCGTCCCCGAACGTAAATAGATGGAAGCGAGACCAAATGCGAGAACTAGTAAGGAAGTATGCAATCACAAGTTATAAGACGTTTACACGGATTATAGCAAAAAGCTTTGATAGCGCAGTGGTGAGAACAGGGGATTCAGGACTCTAGAGACGATCAATGGTTAAAACCCCGAGGTTTTTCTATTACAACTTAAGTGTCTAATTGATAATTGCTATTTATCACACACTCTCGGTGAAGGAGAACATCGTGAGCAAACCTGCATATCCCTAGAGAATTCTAAGAATATGTGTGACCTGCCAATCCGCATTGGAGCAGCGTGGTAGGTCTTAACTCCAATCCTTCTCTCTCAAAACGGAGAGAAAGAACCCATGCCCAGCAGTGCGATAGCAACAGTAGGCCTACCATGAACTTTTAGATAACGATTCAATTCAAAGTCAGTACCTAAACCGAACCGCTTTCTTTTCGTACCATGAAGTGTGTTTGTAAAGGATCACGTTATATGAATTATAGATAACTCTGTCTCTTTTACTCAAATGTTCTTAGGACGCATTCCGAACGCTCATTCGGCAACGACTTAAAGTGTGCGTCTTTAAGACGTCATGGTATGAAAAAGCAAAACAATTTAGTTACGTCCTCAATTGAGTCGCAATAAAAGTTCAGGGTAGGCCTGCCTACTTTAGTTTATAGCAAAATTTTGTATAGGAAAAAAATTATATCACAATTTTTGTACAATGAATTCCGCAAAATAACACCTACTTCTATAATTAAATGAAGTATGGTACACGAACCGGTACACGTTAAATATAGCCTTCTATTAAGTAGGAGGTACTGACTTAAGAAAAATTCATGTATACGGTCGTCCTCAGACATGGTCACCCTGCTCGTCCTTGCAATGAGGCCGCTCGCCGAGGTCGGGCCCTAGTTAAGGGAAAACACTTTATTTTCATTTTTCGCTAGATTTTCCGCGCTATCATTGCACTGGCGTCGGCTAAATTAGCTATAAAGATATTACTGCTAAATAAATATTGATGCAATTCAATATGCTATGCTTTCCGCCTAGCAATAGTACGTAAGTCGTTTGTGGGTTTGGGTATAAGATTCTATAATAAAATTCCACAGTCTACATTAACTTTACCTTTACAGCAGTTTAAAAATACTATTAAAAAAAGGCTAATTTAGAAAGCCTATTATACTATTGAGGATTACCTGGAAGATAAGAATGCGTGGATATAGCTTCTCTTCAACCCTGTACAAGACTGTAATAACTAAATGTAACTAGCTTAGCAGTAAAGTTGACGATTCAAAAGCACTTGTTTACAAGTTTACTTGAATAAAGAATATTTTGAATTTGAATTTGACCTTAAAACTTTTTTTTTTAATATATGGGACACTTACACACTTACACACACGGTCGTCCGTCCACAAAGTAAGTTAATGCTTGTGTTATGAGTGGCGGACAACTGGTAAATTAACCATAAGAGATAGAGACATGCTGTCGCGGAGTTTTTTGTAGTATTTTTATAGATCTACAATTCTCTAGTACATTACTTTAGCGTATCTCTGATGGTTTACACAGCGCACGCGACTAAAGCTCCCAACAAATAAGTTTTTTAAAAACTTGACGATCTCTTCAACACAATTTACAAAATACCGATATGTACTATTTACATAAACCATCCGGAGGTATTGTTCTAGCTTTTGGTGAAAACCGTATTAAAATCCGTTCATTAGATTTTGAGAAAATCAATTATGTGCAGACAAATAGCTTTTTGGGACTTTGTTTTATAATAAGTATGGGTATAAATAATTTATAGAATTAGGCGTTTCTTTGCGGAGATCCATAATACAAAAGTAATAATACAATTATTTTGCTATAATCCACTATACAGTAAATAGAAAATATATATAGTGCTAAATGTACAGTGGACTATCCGTATTTTCATACCCGATACGTGCAGGATTCGTAAAAACACATGCACAAACCTCAAACTTTGCGATTTTGTCGTGGAGTCTATATTCTGATGATGCTTCGGTTGCGGGGCGAAACGAATGTTGAGTTTGTGATAGTGAAAGTGTGTAGTATTGTGTATTGTGGTGGCAGTGGTGGAGGTTTGTGCATGTGTTTTTACGAATCCTGCACGTATCGGGTATGAAAATACGGATACATTTAACACTATACCTACATATTTTCTATTTACTGTATCGCGGATTATAGCAAAATAATTTTATTATTACTTTAGTATAGATATAAAATTGACGTGTTACAATATTAGTTACCGCAGACCTCAGAAATGGCCTGACGCCTTTATATGCATATTCAGTAGGTCTGAGAATGGGCCAATATCTGCCCATAAGTGATTAGCGTTGTCCACCCTTAACATAATATTTATATTTTTTTGACAATTTTTTAATTAGATATATTAAATTCCCTAGAAACAATTTATATGGCAATATAACATTTCCCGGGTCAGCTTCGATATACTATTTCTAAATAACATATAAAAAGTCCATCTTTATATGATATTTTGCCAATTAAAGTCCCTCGTCCAATTAACTTCAAATCTCTTCTGACCAATTTTAAGCCCCCCGTTATTGACCTCTTGTGTAAATATATAAAAAGTTATAATATTAAATTATAAGTATCTTAGTTGCATATAATATATCATAGTACAATTTAATTGTCTTGTCTGATAGTATTCATGTGAATTTGGGAAATTATATATTGCTTTTGTTTGTGATGTCAATTATTTTAGTCTATAGCTTCTTTAAATATTTTTAATTATTATTAATCGAATAAATTTTGACTCTGGTTTTACATGTACTAACACACTAACTAGTAATATATATTAATGTATTATATATCTAACATGTATTTGTGTTTGTCATGCAGGTTAACTAATCTCACCGAACAATCTCTTCAAAAAGTTGCTATCAAAAAATATTTTTCCACTACACTGACATTGGCGGAATTACTGCTAACATCAAAAGCAGTCAAAGTGCCATTAACCAAAGGAGAAGAAGAAGAAATAAAAAGTCACCGCCGTGTGGTATCCGGCTGAATAGAATAGACCACTCTAATTTCTTACCGAGGTGTCGTAAAAGGCGACTAAGGTAAGTTGACGTCAGGCAGGCGGCCGGTCCTAAAATACCTAGCCAAATCTTTTGACAAAATGTTAACATGTTGTGCCGACCCCGCTTGAGAGTGGGATAAGGGCACGAGGATGATTATGACAAATAAAAAGTCATTTTCAAAATGAGTTTTACTAGAGTGAAAATTTTAAAAATAAATTTTTATTATAATAATACCTGTTATACTACAATTTTATTTTTAACTAATATTTATGGCCCGAAGGGGCGGATGAAACATATTTAAATACAACGCTAACTGCGCATGTCCAAAACTTTAACACCCTAAGTAACCGCACCCTCCCGTTTTGAAATAAACCTGTTATGTATTGTCTATACACGGACAATCTATTTAATCTCTCTCAATTTCTTTTGAGTATGTATTTTTGAGCTGTGATAGCCCAGCGGTGAGACCGTGCGACTCTTTCGAAGGAAACACGAATTCAAACCCGGGCAGGCACCAATTAGTTTTTCTATTAAAACTCATGTGTCTAATTGATAATTGCAATTTATCACACGCTTTTCGGTGAAGGAAAACATCGTGAGGAAACCTGCATATCTCTAGAGAATTCTGGAGATATGTGTAACCTACCAATCCGCATTGGAGCAGCGTGGTAGGTCTTAGCTCCAACCCTTCTCTCCAGAAACGGAGAGAGGAGACCTATTCCCAGCAGTTGTATTGTAAGACCGCTACTTAACTTTTTTACTTTATGTATAAAAACATTAGTAATAACATTAGTAATATAGTTTTATAATACAAAAATGTATTATAAAACAAAATCCACTAAAACTGTGTCTATAAGTGATCGATTTTCTTAAAATCTACTGAACGGATTTTCGTACGATTTTTACTTAAAGATAGTACAATTCTTCCGGAAGGTTTAAGTTAATAGTACATGACCGTTTTATGTAAATTGTGTTAGAGAGGTCATGGGTTTGAACCAATGAAACTTATATGTCTAATTGATAATTGCAATTTATCACACGCTTTTCGGTGAAGGAAAACATTGTGAGGAAACTCGCATATCTCTAGAGATAACTGGGGATATGTGTAACCTACCAATTCGCATTGGAACAGCGTGGTAGATGTTAGCTCCAATCCTTCTCTCCAAAAACGGAGAGAGGAGGCCTTAGCCCAGCAGTGGCAGAGTAGCAGGTCGTTACTTTATATGTATAAACACACGTAGCACCTACAATATTGCGTTCTGTCTAGTAACAACAACGTTTAATTCAAATTCGAAATATGCTTTATTCAAATTTACAAACACTATTTTTCAAATTATAATGAAACTACCGCTGGTTCGGAAAAGTGACCTTACTGAGATAATACCAACATGAAACTCGACACTCTTTTCAGAAAATAATTTTACATGTGTATGTGTGTGATACTACACGGCATATGTTTTATATGTTTACACGTTTTTATATGTTACTAAAGTTAAAAGAATATTCACATTAAAAAAAATACATTGAAAGAAGTAATAAAATAAAACTGATCATGTTAATACTCGTATGTCATAATCAGAATTTATTTTTACAAATTTTCCTCGAAAGATCGTTAGATGTAACTTAACATAATTAATATAATTAGAAATAATATCCATTGCTCTCGTTAAATATTTGTCCACAAGTTCGAAGGTCAAATCAAACTGTCCTTGAATTTGGATTCAGTGGGTCGAAATAGGTACCATAGGTCAGTCTGGTCAAATGCTCTTTCAACTTTATATTACTATATACATATTATGTTACAAGTTGTCTCAAGTTAAACATAATATGTATAAATAACATTTAATAGCAGACGATTTTCCTATTAGTGGCTTCCTCACTTTCTATAGAAGTAGCTCTATGAAATTCTCAAGAGATATACAAGTATCCTTAAAACATTTTCCTCATAAATCATGCATTTTATACAAATTAATTAAAGCTTTGTAAGCACTCGAAAAGCTTTTTTATGACACAACACCTGCTTGTTAACCTTTAAAATTGAACTACTAAAATTTCAAGTTAGTTTACTCTTTAGTGATATAAGCGATAAATTGCATTTGAATATTTCGAACTATCATCAAAGGGAAAAACCAAACCTTAACATCAAATTTCTAACAAACGACTGACAAACGACGACGTCCCCCGTCTCGTCTGTTTGTTTGCGATAAACTCAAAGAATACTCAATGGATCTTCATTTAGTTTTCACCAATAGACAGTAATATTTACGAGAAAGGTTTAAATATATAAGATCTTGTTTAATGAATTGAAATATGACGATAATTGTTAAAAATTTCAAACTCCGAAATTTACCAACTAAATGATATAATTTTAGGAGAGGGGAAAAGGAGAACAGCGATGCGCGGACGGTTTGTTTATAAGGAATGGGTGGGTAAAAATGTAGATAGTAATACGTCATCTTGGAATTTCCCGGCTGTTTTCCAGGTTATAAGGAATTGTAATGAAACCCATGACTAAGACGTTAGGATTTTCAATATTAGTAAAACCCAATGTTTAGTTACATGAGGGATCTTTTCAATTTAGATTCAATATATTTTTTATTATTTACCCTCACTGATGGGATGGCCTGGGGTCCATTTTGTGACCTCCGCGTTCTAATTGATTCGGTTTTTTTTGTTCTTTGGGGTCGTCTTTAGGAACTTGTCTGGTACTAGTCGATTAAAAATTTACATGAATTAACAATGAAATAAAGGCGTTTTGAGAAACTGCTCGAAAGGGTCTTCGTTACAAGATATCTTGCATGTATCTGGGTTGCAGACAGACAGTTTGAGCATTTACTTTAAATTATTATGAAAAATAAAGTTTAATTACAATGTTACCTCGTTTTTTTATGAAACTTTTGCCATTAAGTATAGTTAACTCAAGAAAACGAATTATATTTAAGTTTTTTGATTCTTTAGTCAGATTTACGCCTTCAGCATACTAATGATAATATCGCTGTATTTATATTACAATTACATATTATAAAAGCATGTTACGCTTATGTACATTTTTTACACTACGTGCGCTTAAACTTGGCAAAAAAAATACCTAATTTTTACATGAAAACTGAAGTTGAGAGTCCTTTTCCAAAAAAATTATAACCGCTTCTCGTATCATTCACATATCTATTTGTACAGTTCATGAAGATTATAATAATAAAAAATATGAAAAAGCCACATATATTACTTATTTGTAGCTTCGGTAAACAGAAACGCAAAGTAGTGGGAAAAAAATCAACGATTTACAGAAAACATTCATGCTTTGGGTACCATTTCGAAAATTTATAGTTTT
Source organism: Morpho deidamia (assembly GCA_947086505.1). Classification (NCBI taxonomy): domain Eukaryota; kingdom Metazoa; phylum Arthropoda; class Insecta; order Lepidoptera; family Nymphalidae; genus Morpho; species Morpho deidamia. The sequence continues at coordinate 15,434,156 of CAMTZC010000012.1, read as the reverse complement.
TAAATTGATTCTGAGTCGTGAATAGGTCAACATTCAGGTGTTACAAGGTCATCCATTCATTACGGAACACCCTGTATATATATTCATATTAAGTAGGTCTGAGAATCGGCTACTATCTATTATTCATAAATTCAAATTCAAATATTCTTTATTCAAGTAAACTTGTAAACAAGTGCTTTTGAATCGTCAACTTTACTGCTGGTTCAGAAAGCTGTTCCTGCCGAGAAGAGCCAGCAAGAAACTCGACGGTTGCTCTTTTTAAAATATAAATCTTAGAACTAGTTACATTTATTTATTACTTGTAAAGACTTGTCTTGTAAAGAGTAGAAGTGTACCTATATCCACACATCCTTATCCTCAATGTAAGCCTCCACGGTATAATAGGCTTTCTGTATCAGCCTCTTTTTAACAGTATTTTTAAATTGCTGTAATGGCAAAGTTAAAATTGATTGTGGAATTTTGTTATAGAATCTTATACCCAAACCCACAAACGACTTACGTACTCTTACAAGGCGCAAAGCAGGAGCCGCAAGCTTATGTCGGTTCCTACTTTGTCTATTATATACATCGCCAATCTTTTTATAATTATGTATATTTTTATGCACAAAAATCAAATTGCTAAAAATATACTGTGAAGCTAACGTAAGAATACCTGTTTCCTTAAACTTCTCTCGCAGGGTCTCACGCGAATTCAAATTATAAATGCCACGTATGGCTCTTTTTTGCAATACAAAAATTTTCTCAATATCAGCGCATTTACCCCATAACATTATTCCATAAGACATAATGCTATGGAAATAAGCAAAATAAACTAGTTTTGCTGTTTCGACGTCTGTAAACTGTCTTATCTTTCGAATAGCATAGGCTGCTGAACTGAGTTTCCCTGCGAGAGCTGTTATGTGTGTGCTCCATTGGAGTTTTGTATCCAACGTCATTCCCAAAAATACAGTTGTATTTTCTGTTTTTAGTGGTACATTGTCTATTAAGAGCTCATTTGCTTTTTTAGCTGTATTAGGTAATGCAAATTCTAAACATTTCGTTTTATTTGAGTTTAGTACCAAATTATTTAGCCTGAACCATTGAGCTACCTGCGACAATCCACTGTTTACTTCGTCAATATTATTATCGTCATTCCTATTCCTATTTACTTTAAATAAATACTCCTGTGAGTATCCTCCTTAGTGATAAGGGTTGTCCATCCGTAATATTTTTTTATTGATTTTTTGGTAATTTTTTTTATAATGTACAATAGAAATTCCCTAAAGAATATTATCTATATGGCAGAGCAACGTTTGCTGGATCTATAGTAGCTAGTCATTATCCTCCTGCCCTTATACTACTTAAAGTAGGATCAGCACATGTTATAAACATGATTTATAGAAACAGGCGTTACTTTGCGGAATTCCATATTACAGAAACTGTAACAGAAATACTTTGCTATAATCCGCGTGGGTTAAACGAATGCATGCTAAGTGTATGAAGTGTTCCCACACGGATTATAGCAAAGTAGTTCTGTTATAGTTTATGTTATAACCATGTTGTTAAATGATTTAATTAAGCTATTTTAAGACCGGCCGCCTGCCTGCCTCAACTTCATTAGTCGCCTTTTACGACACCTTGAGAAAAATTGAGGGTGGTCTATTCTACTCAGCCTGATACCACACGGCATAGTCTATAGTAGTACAAATGTAAAGTAATACTAGGTTTATAGTAGCAAGTATTATTTTAAATTTTTGGACTGATAGCGTCACTCTTCGTTAGTTCCTTTATACACTTTATTACTTAGCATCAAAAGCTGTACGTCATTAATCGTACTTTACTTTATATGAGAAAACACAGCGCCATATATCAAACATTTAAGAACATAGCGCCGTATATCAAACATTTTAGAACATAACGCCGTATATCAAACATTTTAGAACATAGCGCCATATATATTAAACATTTTAGAACATAGCGCCGTATATCAAACATTTTTGAACATAGCGCCGTATATCAAACATTTTTGAACATAGCGACGTATATCAAACATTTTAAAACATAGCGCCGTAAATCGAACATTTTAAAACATAGCGCCATATATCGAACATTTTAAAACATAGCTCCGTATATCAAACATTTTTGAACATAGCGCCGTATATCAAACATTTTAAAACATAGCGCCGTATATCAAACATTTTAAAACCCATATGCTCTACCATTATGATCCCTCATACCCTATAATTTAAGTCAATAACTGTGAAGATACAGCTAAGTTGAAACTAAAAGAAAATTATAAGGAAAATTAAATGAATAAATAAATATATGGGACACTTACACACACGGTCTTACTTACACTTACACAAGTAAGTAACTTAATACTTGTGTTATGGGTGACGGACAACTGGTAAATAAACTATATTTATAATTCTAAATGCATACTTTAATACAAATATACACCCAGGCTCAAAGAATCAACAAATTGTTTAAAGAAAATGTTGGCCCTCGGCGGGAATCGAACCCGCAACCCGCGGAGCTGAAGGCAGGGTCACTACCCACTGCGCCAACGGACCAGGCAAATCGAATTGAAAACTGATAGCAACGCTAAGGGCGGATCAGTTAGTCATATATTTTCTAGAAGTCAGCGTGAGCCTGCAGTAACTGTAATGCAGCTCAGTAGATTTAGGAAATCATCTATAGGTTTAAAGCTTCAGTAGAGGGAGTGTGACTATAAGATAGATGGATTGAGTGAAGTAAGACATGCGTATAGAAGCAGTCTTGCAGCAGTTTAAAGACAAAGGCTTTGCGATTTTGTCGTGGAGTTTATCTCTTGATGATGCTTCGGTTGCGGGACGAAACGATTGTTGAATTTGTGATAGTCGTGTATTGTGGTGGAAGTGGTGGAGGTTTGTGCATGTGTTTCTACGAATCCTGCACGTATCGGGTATGAAAATACGCATAGTCCACTATACATTTAACACCATATATATTTTCTACTTACTGTATCGCGGGTTATAGCAAAATAATTTTATTAATACTTTTGTTTTAGTTTAAAGACACTCAAAAAAGGCTAATACAGAAAGCCTACTATACTGTTGAGGATTATCCAGACGATAAGAATGCGTGGACATAGCTACTCTTCGATCCTGTACAAGACAGTAATGACTAAATGGAACTAGTGATAAGAATTTATATTTTAAAAAGAGCAACCGCCTAGTTTTTGCTAGCTTTTCTGGATTCTTCTTCGTAGGAACAGCTTTCCGAACCAGCAGTAGAGTTGACGATTCAAAAGCATTTGTTTTCAAGTTAACTTCAATAAATAATATTTTGAATTGCTAAGAGTATCGGGAAACATATTGGAATGTGTTATAAATAGAAATAATGTAAAGGGACATAATTTTGTTAGGTACCTAAACCTATGGAGTAAAAGTAGCGGCCTGTTACAATCCCACTGCTGGGAATAGGCCTCCTCTCTCCGTTTCTGGAAAGAAGGGTTGGAGCTTAGACCTACCACGCTGCTCCAATGCGGATTGGTAGGTTACACATATGTCCAGAATTCTCTAGATATGCAGGTTTCCTCACGATGTTTTCCTTCACCGAAAAGCGTGTGATTAATTGCAATTATCAATTAGACACATGAGTTTTAATAGAAAAACTCATTGGTGCCTGCCCGGGTTCGAACTCGTGTTCCCCTCCAAAGAGTCGCACGGTCTCACCACTGGGCTATCACAGCCTATGGAGTACATCAAATCAAATCTTTGTTCAAGTAAGTTTACAAGCACTTTTGAATCGTCAAGGATCAATTAGATTTAATGACACTAAAACTGGTTCGGAATGTTGTTCTTACCATGAAGAACCAGTAAGAAACTCAACGGTCAATCTTTTAAACATTTTAAATTTAACCGCAGTCTTATTTGAAGGTGATAGAATTTTCAAATCCAAGCATTTTTATCATTCAAATAATCTTCAATAGGTATACGTAGGTGTATGTTGCCTCTAATTATACTTTGTCCTATTACAAACAATTAGCGCACTAATTAAGGTAACAAGTTATACTTAATTGACGTTGATTAGTTTATGCCTCACGCTTCAACTGAAAGCTATTCTCTGTACATATTGTCAATTTATTTGTTCGTATTTAGTAATGAGATACTCTTCAATTCGAATGTATAGTACCCGGCATTAAATAATCGATATTTACAACGAAACAGCCGGCCAGTTCGGTTTCGTAGAGCGCTGTCACTGTCACACACCGGTTCGTCAGTCTGTGCGACATAGACCATGCTCTATGAAGCAGAATCTAGCCGATTTTCTTTCTCTAAGCCTCGATGTGCATTATTTATTGCTGATTGCTGCCGTAAAACTTTTTCGTGGCGTCTTTCTTGTTCTTCAACCCATGGATATCCACTGCTAGGCATAGATCTCTTTAAAGGATCTCCATAGTCCGCGATCTTCTGTTGCTTGAACCCAGCGGCTACCTGCGACCTTATTGAGGTCGTCTGGCCACCTCGCAGGGGTCTACCGATGCTGCACTTTCCGGTGGGAAGTCGCCATTCCTACACCTTAGGCCATAACCTAACCCTGGCAATAAACAACAATAATTAAAACTAATGTAAAATACATAAATATATGGGTCATTTACACACACGGTCGTCCGTTACAAAAGTAAGTAACTTAATACTTCTGTTATGGGTGACGGGCAACTGGTAGATATACTACATGTATAAGTTTTAAATACATACAACAGTAATAATAAAATTATTTTGCTATAATCCGCTATACAGTAAATAGAAAATATATACAGTGCTAAATGGATAGTGGACTATCCGTTTTTTCATACCCGTTACATGCAGGATTCGTAAAAACACATGCAGGAGATAGAGTCTATCTCCTGATGATGCTGATGATGGCGAAACGATTGTTGAGTTTGTGATAGTGAATGTGTGTAGTGCTTGTGTATTGTGGTGGCAGTGGTGGAGGTTTGTGCATGTGTTTTTACGAATCCTGCATGTAACGGGTATGAAAAACCGGATAGTCCACTATACATTTAGCGCTTTATATATTTTCTATTTACTGTATCGCGGATTATAGTAAAATAATTCTATTATTACTTTTGTATTATGGATTCCCGCAAAGTAACGCCTAATTCTATAAATTATTTAAATACATACTTAAATACAAATACACACCCAGGCTCGAAGAAACAACAATTTGTTTATAGAAAATGTCGGCCCTCGGCGGGAATCGAACCCGTGACCCGCGGAGCTGAAGGCAGGGTCACTACCCACAGCGCCAACGGGCCTGTCAAGTAATATTAACTTATAATCTATCGCAGTGGTCGGCAAAATGGGGCTCTTTGGCTCCTTAAGTGCGGCTCTGGCACAAATATCTACCGAAAGCGCAATAATATTTTCAAAAAAAAACTTTGTAATAAAAAAATCCTAGTAATAAAAAAAATCTTATTTTGATAAATTGAAATTCTTCTAGAAATCGAGAACATGTATATTTTTTTGTTTAAGTTAAAAGATAGATAGGTAATTAAAATTTTATATTTTTCTAAAACAATATAACGAACAAGACGTTTCCTAAACAAGCAGATTTGGCTCTCAATTTTTTTTCAAATTGTTGTTTTTTTAAATGTTCATATTTGGGCCTTGGGCTAATAAGTTTGCCGACCACTGGTCTATAGCAATACAAGTCAAGTTAAAAAAGCTTTCAAGAAGATTTCATGTGCCTACAGTTAGCCGTTTAGTTCCCTCGTCCGGAGCCATTCCTGGCAGCAGCATCAGGCCATGCTTATTATAAACATACATTGTCATCGGGACTGGAGCGCTATGTTAAATTTCAGTTCAAACGGACACCGGGAAGTGGGTCAAATTTAACTTACGAAATTCCACCTTCACATACAAACATCATCATTCTCGTGCCCTTATTCCACTCCAAGTGGGGTCGCGACAACATGTTCAAACATGTTGTCAACTTGTCACATGATTTGGCTACGTATTTTACGGCCGGCCGCCTGCCTGACGTCAACTTACCTTAGTCGCATCTTACGACACATCAGTAAGAAATGAGGGTGGTCTATTCTATGCAGCCCGATAATACACGGCACATACCTTAGTCGCCTCTTACGACACCTCGGTAAGAAATGAGGGTGGTCTATTCTATGCAGCCGGATACTACACGGCACATACCTTAGTCGCCTCTTACGACACCTCGGTAAGAAAGGAGGGTGGTCTATTCTATGCAGCCGCATACCACACGGCACATATCTTAGTCGCCTCTTACGACACCTCGGTAAGAACGGAGGGTGGTCTATTCTATGCAGCCGGATACCACACGGCACATACCTTAGTCGCCTCTTACGACACCTCGGTAAGAAAGGAGGGTGGTCTATTCTATGCAGCCGGATACCACACGGCACATACCTTAGTCGCCTCTTACGACACCTCGGTAAGAAATGAGGGTGGTCTATTCTATGCAGCCGCATACCACACGGCACATACCTTAGTCGCCTCTTACGACACCTCGGTAAGAAAGGAGGGTGGTCTATTCTATGCAGCCGGATAGCACACGGCACATACCTTAGTCGCCTCTTACGACACCTCGGTAAGAAAGGAGGGTGGTCTATTCTATGCAGCCGGATACTACCCCGCACATACCTTAGTCGCCTCTTACGACACCTCGGTAAGAAAGGAGGGTGGTCTATTCTATGCTGCCGGATACTACCCCGCACATACCTTAGTCGCCTCTTACGACACCTCGGTAAGAAAGGAGGGTGGTCCATTATATTCTGCCGGATACCACACGGCGTAGTAAAGTAACGCCTAATTCTATAAATTATTTCAAACGTGTCTTAGGGCTTGAACATGCTTGATAATGCTTTACTTGATTTAATTATTTTTTAATCTTTAGTATTTTATTGAATTGATGGCAACGATAATGTTCCGTAGGGATTTTGAAACGAAATATCGAAGCTTGGCCAGGTTAAACTGGTGTTTTATAAAAATTCAATAGCACTGCAACGTGGCAAGATGCCCAAAAAGTTGGCCGACTTACCTGATCGAATGACAAGGCTATCTTATATACTGGCCAAATTTCACTATATATATATAGGTGATTTAAATAGAGTTATTTATAGTTCAGTTTGCCTTTACACAAGTTCAAAAATCCCTCTTAATAATTATACATATGGGATAAAATTACACATACGGTCTGTCCCCGAAGTATTTAATACTTGTTTTATATGTGACATACAACTAGTTAATATATATACGAAGATATATAATCCTAATATATAAAAATTATTGTTTATCTGTATGTTCTTTATAGACTCCGAAATGGCTGGACCGATTTTAATGTAATTTTCAGTCAACCTTAAGAATGACCGAGCGGAAGGATGATTCTGTAAAGTTATGTGGCGATCGAACCATTTTTTACTGTTATTGACAGTTTTGTTTCTAGGGAAAGTCGAAACAATGCCACTGCAATGCGTGGCTCGAGAGCTAGTTTGAAATATATATTTAAGTACATATATACACTTTACTATAAATTGTCTCACTTCATAGGCTGAGATCTTTTTCAAAAGGATAAGTTGTCCTTTGTACACCTTTTATATTAATAATATTTTTCTGATGTTCTTCATCGTACATAAATAATAATAAATCATTAAAATAGACATTGAAAATGTAAAAAAGAATTCAAGCCGTCTGGAAGCTTTCATCGGACACGTTTTCTAATAGGTATATATCTCAAATAGATTAACCATTTGAGAAACATATTGGAAAGATTATTTGAGATTATTACTCTTTGTTTTTGAGTACAACAGGCTATACTTACTTATATATGACTTATTCTATCGGGTTAGCACGACTAGTATTAAACTGAGCGGAAATAGTTCTCGCCGCGATAACACCGTATAAAGAGCTCATGACAAAGGGCCCTGGTTGAGCTTGAAACTAGTCAGATGCACCCGATAGAATAAGCCGTGAGTATAGCCGGTTTCTACACATAAACTATGAATATTACTCACGATTTTATAGGTCTACAAGAAAAGTTGACGTTGGCATATATTTTTTTTTCTGCTTTTCGCCTTTTACGTGGGTCATTTGCGGGTTTGGGTATAAGATTCTGTATTAAAGTTCCGAGTCGATTTTAGCTGTTCCACCAGCTGTTACAGCAGTTTAAAAAGACTGTTAAAGGGAGGCTGATACAGAAAGTGTACTATACTGTTGAGGATTACTTAGATGATAAGAATGCGCGGATATAGCTACTCTTCGACTTTGGTCAAGATGTTACTAATAAAATGTAACTAGTAATCAAAATTATATTTTGGAAAGAGCAACCGTCAAATTTCTTGCTGGCTCTTCTCGGTAGGAACAGCTTTACGAACCAGCAGTAGAGTTGACGATTCAAAAGTACGTGTTTACAAGATTACTTGAATAAATAATATTTTGAATTGGAATTTGGATAGCTCAATATACCCCTTAATATTTCTAAAGAAATGCTCACGTACAATGTGAAAAGTGGAAAGCTATTTAGACGGACGAATCTTTATCAACTGTAAGTTAACCATAAGCGATTAATGCTAAATAATTTATAGAATTAGGCGTTACTTTGCGGAGATCCATAATACAAAAGTAATAATAAAATTATTTTGCTATAATCCGCGATACAGTAAATAGAAAATATTTATAGTGCTAAATGTATAGTGGACTATCCGTATTTTCATATCCGATAAGTGCAAGATTCGTAAAAACACATGCACAAACCTCCACCACTGCCACCACAATACACAACCACTGCACACGTTCACTATCACAAACTCAACAATCGTTTCGCCCCGCAACCAAAGCATCATCAGGAGATAGACTCCACGACAAAATCTGGATTGGATTAATTTGGAATTATGCTTAGTTATAATCCGACACATCATGTAAATAAAATGAAATCATTCATTTTATTTACATGATGTTTCGGGTTATAACTATAATTAATTTTTACGGATTATAACTATAATTAACTATAATAAATTATAACTCCTGTTATATATCAATATAACAGGAGTTATCTATAGCACATTAAATATTAACGCGGGCTTAAATTTATAAAGCAGGTTTTACTTAGGGCATTGTATATCTTATTAGCTTTTAAACTCAACTTCGTTCGCGTGGACTGCAGTCTGAGTAAACCATAACACATATTAATTATAGTTAAAGTGGGTTAATCCTAAAAGCTAGACATATGCTGTCGCGGACTTTTATTAAGAACTTTTAGAGCGGAACAATTTTATAATACATGACTTTTTTTATAACTTTCACCGTTTACTTAGCGCACGGAAAGCTTTAAATTATGCTGTTTTCGCAATATTTTTTATTCCTGCTCCTCTCCTATTCATCTTAGCGTGATGGTATACAGCTTATAGCCTTCCTCAATAAATGGACTATCTTACACTCAAAGAATTTTTCAAATCTGTCCAGTAGTTTCTGAGATTAGCGCGTTCAAACAATCAATCAAGCAAACAAACAAATTCTTCAGCTTTATATATTAGTATACATAGATATCTAAAATTCTCATGTCACACTGTTAGTTATCGAAACGGCTTGACCGATTCTTATAAAATTTCAAATGAATACTCAGTAGGTCTGAGGATCGGCTACTATCTACTATCTATTTGTGATACCCTTAAGTGATATGCATTGTCGACCCCTAACATTTTTTTTGGACTTTTTTTTCTATAATGTACTCTAGAAATTCCGTAGAAATAATATGTATGGCAGAACAACGTTTGCCGGGTCAGCTATTTATACTATATAATGCCCTTAGCAAGTTGGGCGGGTCGGCTTATATCTTATAAACATAAATGAAAGAGAATTAAATTTTATTATTCGAAATAATAATGAACACTTCATGAAAAATGTTTCAAGATTACATTATGTTTAAGATCGTTTTAAAAATCATTACAGAAACCTTTAGGAATACTATACACGTAATTTTATAATTTTCATACTATTCATGATACATAAAGTATGTTACGGAAATGTTATGATTTCGAGGCATATACTATTTGGCAGAAAAACGTAAAACGATGAAATTTTAATTTCACAGTTGTGGTCAAATACACAGATACCTTGAATAGAGGTTTAACACCTAAAATTGCATGCTAGTTTCATAGACGATCCAAAGTTATTCCGCGTATCTCTCACGTGTTGATGGAGTTAACTATCTAAAAGCACTTAACTTGAAAGCACAGCACATAAATTATGATTTAACCAGCTTATAAGATGGTTATTGAATCGATTCATATCAATCATTCAAATGCAATATTGCATTTAAATGATTGATTCGAATCGATTCATTAATTCATGATTCATTTAATAAAACTGATTCATTTCACTTTAGAGCAATACAACAGAACTAACTACTTTGCTATAATCCGCATGGGTTAAGTGAATGCATGCAAAGCCAATGTGTACGATTTTTGTCGTGGAGCCTATCCTCCTGATGATGCTTCGGTTTCGGGGCGAAACGATCGTCGAGATTGTGGTGGTGGGTGTGTGTGCTGCTTTTGTGTGCGTTGTTGCTGGTGAATTGCGCCTTGGGGTGCATGTGGTGGCTTGTCCTGCATGTATAAGGTGCGTAGATTTTGCCTGCTTCATACACATTGGCTTTGCATGCATTCACTTAACCCGTGCGGATTATAGCAAAGTAGTTAGTTCTGTTGTATTGCTTGTAATATGGAATTCCGTAAAGTAACGCCTGCTTCTATAAATCATTTATAAATCACTTTAGAGGGTAACCTCTTCGATTTATTTAAGTATTTTCAAAATCGCAAACGACGCTTAAGTACGTTTGTAAACTTACTTATAAGGTTACGGGCGTGAAATTTCAAATTTGCCAAAAACCCAGTGTATGTTTGTGAAAATACTTATATAAAATTTAATAAAGTTACTTGAAAAGTGATACTAGTAAAATATATTTACCTACAGTAAATTTCATATTTATTTTATAGTAAAATATATATTTTACTACAGTTCGAATCGAATCATTTCAGGTTTATCTGCAGAACTTTTACTGTAAAGAGTAACTACCTACTAACTAACCCACGAAATATTATTCAAAATCAAAAATTGCTATCCCGACTCAAACCAAGGTCCCGGCCTAATAAGACCATAAATTTTAATTACGTAGAAGTTAATTAAACAATAATTCATTAACAATACAATGTATACCAACATAAAGCTATTAATAGACACGAAAAACAATGAATTTAACCCTGTATTATTTAGCTATCGATTACACGTCATATTCTGAAAGCACTTGGCCTTGATAATACATATTTACATAGGTACATAAACGTTCATCGCATTACGTAACTCGTACTCGCACATCGATTGCTATCCAGTAAAACTTTACTAACTTTAAAACATACGTAAATGGTTTATTGCGCAAATAACTAACCTAATTTACTTAGAAAGACATTGAATAACCTAAAAGAAGTTGTATGCGAGGATTATTGAACTGAAAAGCATGCTAAATCGGCATGCTAAGATATAGAAAAGTTGTTTTGAACAAAGAGAAGTGTGTCTGAGTCGAAAATAATATCTTGGCGAGGCCCAAAGAACTCCGGGCGGATGTTATATAGCTACGTAGATAAAACCTTCCGCCGTCGACAGCGCTCCAAGTGGCGGCTGAACGTAACGTGCTTCATGCCGTGTACACCTCGCACAATAAGTTGCGCTGATTGCGTCGTATCATTTAGTTATTTATATTTCTTTTATTTATTTATCTTTATTTATATTTATATTTAGCTTTATTTTTATTTTTTTTAATTTATTTATCTTTATTGTATAAACAAAAGGCGGACTTATCCCTAAAAGGGATTTCTACCTGCCAACCTATGCGTAACAGAATGAAAAGAAAAAAAAATTGTTGATGGAAAAAAAAGGAGGGAAGAAAAATAAAAATAACGAAACACTATACACAGATTAAAGTTGAACAATGAATGAATAAAATAATAGATAATAGTGATTATTTGAATTGATTAAAATGTAATTTAATATTGATAATTTCTTTTAAGATTTTCTATTTTCTCAATCTGTTTTATTTTATATATTAGTTGTATATAGACATACGAAAATACGCACACTCACTCACACTCACACCCATACGCACGAAAACTCACTCACACACTATCAAATATTATGTGCTGCTACAAATCACATAAACACCGACTTACCATTTATTTTTGTTTTCCTTATATTATTTTTCCTAAATTTGTTTACTTGCATCTAATTTATTGTAAAATCTGGGAGAAGGCGGGGATTCCGAGATACAGGTTTAAATAAACTTAATTTGTTTTTTACAATATTTGCACAATAAACTATTTTTATTTATTTTTATTACATTTTATTAATTTCTTAAAAGTTATGCTATTGATTATGAATTCGAAATATATGATGTATAGAGCAGCAGACGCATTTCTTGGTCGTTCTAGAATACATAACTGTATTATTATTAGATTGTTTAAATAAATTAAACATTCATTCAACAAGTGTTTATAAATTGCGTGTATTGCTTATAAATCCAGTTACTTTACAAATAGATAAGGTATAAAAAACGCTAATTAAATCTTTCACAAAAATTACCTTGCAATTAAAGCAAGTAAAGTACAAAAAAACTCACGTGAGTGATTGACAAACGCGAGATCGCGATGCTTGTCACAACGAATTATTCCACGGCGGTAAGAAAATTACCAACACGATGTCTCTAAATAGTTATACTTTTTATTAATCGTAAGTAAAATATCAGATAATCTATCCGGACTATAATCAGCCTCATAATCACTTCTAGGTTTATAGATTATTTTAATATTTAAGATACACATTGGTTCTATTTTCATGGCATCGTGAAATTGCAACATGCATTGCATCATAAATAAGTTACCTTAATTGTACATTGGTAAATGCGGAACAAAATTGATTTGCCCAAACATGTAGCAGTATGTTAATGTTTACTGAGGATTATTAGCGACTACTTATTACTTTATTTATACCATTAAACCGAAATATATAAACTGACTGACTATATCGAACAAGATAACTAATTATGTATCATAGTTTAGCTTTTCAACACAATTAATTTACCGCAAATATAAATTTTAAAGGCGTATTTTGAAATAAAAACAAATAGGTAATGAAGCGCTGAATGATTTATTCTTATGAATAAATGTACTAATAAAAAATGTACTAACATAATTTTCATTTGGACATTTTCAACCTAAAACCCTTGTTCGTAAGCCCAATCGCAAAGTGTAGTGACATAATCACCCTTAACTTCAATAAATCTGCCTAATTCGTGCACCCGTGTTTCTACATAACTTTTCTGGATATTTTTCAGATGTTCTTTGATTATATCGTTCAATAACCATATATCGCCTTCAATTCTTCTAATTTTCGATATTTTTCTTTGACCTCTGCAAGTTATGTCTAAATATATTGGCAATCGATTGTTTTTTGTCCTTTGTAGAAAATAGGGAAGATTTTTCGCTTCTTCTTTAGGCGGTATCCACCCTGAAGGATATACATCTTTTGGTTTAACTTCTGGAATCGTTTCAAAAGGTAAAAGTCGTTCCACGTATTTCCACTCAGGCGGGTTCTTTACAATTTCAAAGTCATATTGTTCTTTAATTTTTTTTACAAATGGGGAATGTGCATAGTTAGAATAGTATCTTGGGCTAGAAATCTGGAACAAAATAGAAACAGAATTATAAGTAAAATTAAAAAACCCAAGACTGAATGATTTTAATTAAAACCATATGTTAATCAATGAGTAGATAACATAAATGATAACGATAGAAATATTTTACAAATAGTTACTCTAAGGCATGGAAATGAATCAATTAAAGTCTGAACTCTGAAAAGTAATTTAATTTTTTTGGGACGATAGCTCTTTGTGACAGTGTACACCCATAGTTCTGTCACATGTCGCACTCAAAGCAACATTACAACGCGGCGCGTGTAAAAATAATTGTATAATTACCGATATTGACTCTGGCATAAGTTTTATACTCAAATCAGAAGCGTTGTTCAGGATCTGCCCGGTTTTTCCGACGAAAAAACGTGCAAATACGCGCTGTGAACGCCACACGGTCGCCATTTTGAATAGCGAATAGAGCGATTGCTTGCTACAAGAGCAATAAGAACTATATTATTCGTTTCGAAGGAAACATTATGGCGGACGCCTGCAGACATTTGGGCTTTTCAAAAATCGTTTTCTAAGTTTAATCGCGAGTTTTTATTGAACTTTTTCGCATATTATGGTGCATTGAGTGTCTGATTGACTTTTTATTGTGGTTTTTGGCAGTTCCATGGGATAAATTGTGAGTATTTTGTGAGTACATAGCGGAGGTGCGCCACGGGTAGGGAAATGATTTGGTGCTTTCTGTCTCTTGCTGTCGGTCGACGCATACGCAGCGCACAGCTGTAGGTGGCGTTGCGGTCATACGAGATGTGTACCATCAAAACATGATATTTTCATGACTTTTCCGGCTGACTTTTCTATGCAACGACCGATCTAAACGTAAATATTATTTTATATTATGCATTATTAGACATGTTACTGTTAACGTGTAGTATTATTTAGGGGTGTTTTATAACAATAATTTATGAATTAAGTCCGCGAACTTGTTGATTCTCGAGCATCGCTTTTGTTTACTTCGACTTTTAGGCTTATTTTATGTTCGAATTTGTTGAAATAAGTGTAAATCAAGTATTTTAAAGTTTATAGAAGGCATTCGAATTATGATAAAAATTTAAATAATGGAATTCATCGCGTTTATAGTTTAATATATTATGTTAGAATGTTATACAATATTAATAAAGATTTCTTAATATAGGTTATTAAAATATTTCTTTATCTCATTCCAGGTCTCAATAACATGTCATAGAAGAAATTATTTACCCATGTTATTTAAACTCAAACAGTGTAGAGACATATTATCTATAGAACTTATAAGTAAACTTAAGTAGCTTTACTTGCCTAGAAGATAACTTAAATTATATATAAATAAATTAAGAAAGGCTGTGAAAATAACAGCCTTTGGACCAATTGTCTACATTTGGTTCCCCTTGATACCTGTTAAGCCACGCTGAGAAACAGCAACCTGATGTCCGGAAAACAGTATCGTCTCCCACCAAACATTCCATCATGAAAACTAAACAAGCTAAAGAGGAGCCAGACAAGAGTATAGATGAAGAAACAGTGGTAGAGCCCAAGACCCGAGCCCGTAAGAAGGCCTCTGATTTTATAGAAGAGGAAAAGAGCAAGCCTCCACAAGATGATCCAAAACCTTCCAGAGACCAGAAAAAAACTGGAC
This sequence comes from Morpho deidamia, assembly GCA_947086505.1. NCBI lineage: Eukaryota > Metazoa > Arthropoda > Insecta > Lepidoptera > Nymphalidae > Morpho > Morpho deidamia. The sequence continues at coordinate 15,418,801 of CAMTZC010000012.1, read as the reverse complement.
CTAAACCTAAAGCTGTTGTTAAAAAAAGACCTTTAGGTATCAGAAAAACAAAAAATTTGAGAGGCAAAAAAGTACCACCCGTGAAGAAAAATGTCATAAAGAAAACAATTACTAGATCAAGAAAAGCTGTCAAAGATTCTGATAATACTCGTGATAAGGAAACCGTCCCATTAATACCTGCAACAGAAATTAAAAAAGAACCACTTGACGATACAACACCCAACTCTAGGTCTTCCAGTCCTAAGACTGCTGGTCGAAGAGTGCGACTTAGTTCGGATATGGTCATGATGAAGTCTGTCCTAGGTGATAGTCCCAGCAGTTTAGTGGTTGGCCCACGAACCAGCCCTTACTCTATGCGCTCTGAAAGAAGCAATAGCCCCTCATTATTTGAAGGAAAGAACTTAAGAAGTGGGAAACCTAGAAAAGTTAAAAGTAAATTGTTAAATGAGGTTGTTATGAAAGAACAGAAAAAGAGGCGATTACTTTCAGATTCAAAAACTCCAGATGCTCCTGAAACTTCAGAAGAGTCAAAAAAGTTGAAAAGAGGACGTTCTTGCTCAAGAGATGGCAGTGAAATCTCAAAATGTTCAGACATTACAGAATCTGATGTCAGCCTCAGCGAACCTCTCAATGATACTGAAAATAAGGAGCTCAGCAAAAACTTAGATAAAACTAAGACTGATCTAGATTTAGATATTGAAAATAATGTACAGATCTCTCCTATTGGAAAAGTGCCTTCTCTTAGTGTTGACTCAAAATTATCTGAAACCAAACATTATACAGAGCCTAGTTCTATGTTAAAAGAAAAAAATAAGAAGAAAGTGAGCTTAAAAAGAAGTACTTCATTAGACTCAGACAACAATAACAGTAATAGGATTAAGTTAGAAAATATAAATGTATCAGACCTAGAAGACAAATATTTGCTGAAGACTGAAAATGATGCGCTTATAGAAGAACGTAGTAGTATATTGACTAGTATGTCCAAGACATTTAACTCAAAGGAAGTATCTAAGAATATTAGGAAAGCAAGAAGAGGGAAGAAGGCTGCAACTACATCAAGGCCTATAACTAACCAATCAACAAAAAATGGCATTACCAGTACTATTACAAATGACTTAGTAGAAGACAGACCAGAAACTGTAGACTCATTATCAAAAGAAATTAGTGATCTCATAAATGACTTAGACCAAAACATCGACCGTGACCAAGAATTAACAAATGATACAAATGTTGATCAAATGCACACTAAGTCAGTAAGACAGTTTTATGGAAATTCAAAACCGCTTGGTGATAACAATAGCATAACTGCACCTGAAACACCAGTAAAAGATAAAGATACAGTTTTACAAGTAACCAATGAATGCACACCTTCAAAGAATGATGATAGCGAAAATATTAGACTTCACTATGAAGACTCAGTAGAAAAATGTCCTGAAAATAGACAAGATATAACATACAAGTGTAACCCTTCAGTAGCTAGCATAGACAAACTGATGGATAGATTGAAAGTGTTTGAAGAATTTGATAAAAGAAGGCAGAGACAAGAATCAGAATGTAAACCAAATGATAGTAAATCAGTTATGGTGACTGATGATGTTGTTTTAATACCAAAATCCGGAGCTGAATTTAGACACTTAAAAGACTTGCAACCAGTACGATCTCCTGAAAAAGTGATTGAGAAAGAAAACGTTCTGAGTTGTTTTGAGAATAATTCTGCTATATCAATAGTAAAGAGAGATCAAGTTAGACGTTCTATAGATGTGGATCTTCCTAATTCTGTCACTTTGATCAAAAGAAATAGTGTTAGTGCCAGGAAAGAGTCCACAAGCTCCAACCATTCAAAAGAATCTGATGCTATCAGTATATTTGAGAAATCATTGGGCAAGGATGTAACATTGACAGAAATCAGGAAATCGGTTGATAAATCGGCGCCGGCGCAGCAAATAGATTTACATCATTTTGCAGCATTACATCCCAATAATCCCTGTCAGACTTTCAGCGTTTTAGATTCTAATCAAATATCGATAACGCCCCGTAATATTGAAACTAAATTAAATAGCAATGAAGTCCAAATAACAAAAAGAAAGTCAAGTGGCTCAATCTCCCGTAAGTCTTCCGAATCAGGGGTAGAAGTTGAAGAAAAGAATACAGCAACAGAGAAAATGATGTCGCCACCACACCAAATCAAATCACCACCCCATCAAATTAAATCCCCACCACATCAAATTAAGTCTCCACCACATCAGATTAAGTCTCCACCACATCCAATTAAATCCCCACCACACCAAATGAAGCCACCAGCTGTATCGATAACACCAACACCAGTAGCTATAAAGTCACCAGAGCCCACACAACCAATCGAAGCGGAAGCTGTTGCACCACCTTTGGAAACAGTAAAAGCTGTTCCTGACAATATATCCCTGACCTCTGAGGTCCCAAAACTGAATAACATCGTACCAGATACTGCAAAGATAGAAACACCAAAAGCTGAAACTAAACCAGATCCACCTGCAACTGAAAAATTGGAAGAAGTTCCAAATGAACCTTCCCCTGAAAAGGCAGTAGAGCCAGAGATAAAAGAAGCTGTTACAGAGCAACCGAGGGAGATTGTGACTGAAGACAAAACAGAAATACTTACTGATATTAAAGAGATTGAAGAGATAAAAGAAGATGTAAAGCCAAAGGTTTCTAAAGTTCAATCGGCGCGGAGTTCTACTGAAAATCAACCAGGACCAAGTAATGCACTACTGGAGACTCCAGAGAGTCAGAAGCGAAAAGAGAATGTGTTGAGGACACTTGGGTTACTCACTCATAAGGCCGCAAATGAGGCTAAAATTGAGAAAATGAAAGAGAAAGAGCGTATATATGGCTCTAACTATTGTGGCGTAATGGGCAAGGCTAAAACTGGCAAGTCTGACTACACTGGTACCCTGAAAACGGTAATCAAGTTGAGCCGAGGTGTCGGAGAAAGAGATAAGAAGAAATTCAGAAGTTCCTTAAAGATGACGTTCCAGAAAAGCAAGAGCAGATCGGGGAAGCCGCCGCAGGAGTTCGGGGAAGCTGGAGGAGAGGATGACGCGTTCTACACCATCGAAAGGAGAGAAGTAGGTTAACTTCCTATTTATATATCTTTAAGAATAAACTTAGCTTTATGGGTGTATGGTACGATAGTATGACACGGTCGCGGGTTCAAATCCAGAGCAAATGCAGTCTCCTTGCATTATAATCAGCAATCTTGTGGTTGCATAGTATATAAAAAATTATGTTATCATACTCCTGCCCTTATCCCACTCTAAGTGGGGTCGGCACGACATGTTAAAAACATATCACATGATTGGCTACGTATTTAACAACCGGCCTGACGTCAACTTACCTTAGTCGCCTTTTACGACACCTAGGTAATAAATAAGGGTGATCTATTCTACTCCAGAAACCACATGATTATATAAAAACTTATGTATTTTATTAAAATATCCAAAACATCATTTGCTTTATAGAGTTAGAGAACAGTAAAGAAAGCTACAAATAATTGGATCGTTCTGAGATATGAGTAATCTACCAATCCATTTTAAAACAGTAATAAAATGAGGTATAATATCCTTGTTTTCAAAAATGGGGGGAAGATAATCTTTTAATTCTAGTTCTATATAAAGTTCTACTCCATTTTTATCCCATTTTTTGGGAAAATTACTCTCATTCATTTATATGCTTTAGCATAGACTACTGCTTTATTATTTATATTTTTTCATTATGCATGTGATATTAGTTTTTTAAAGGGTTCTTAGATTTTACCTTGTAAAATCTTGCAATTAAAATGTATTAATTTTGACCTATTCGAGTATTAATTTATAACAAAAAATTTTATATTGTTGATCTATATTATAATATATAGATAGGTTTGTTTTGAAATTATTTATATGATAATTGACTTTATTATATATACATACAAATGACAATACAATTGACGAATAATTAATAATAATTAAAAATATTATTATTTCCATAATTTAAAATTTATATATAAATAAACTTACATTTTTTGCTTATGATGTCTTTAAATGTATGTCATTTAATTATATAGTTCTTCAAGTCTATGTGTATTTATGTGTTTATAAAAACATTATATATGTATATAATAACGCCGTGTGGTATCCGGCAGAATAGAATAGACCACCCCCCTTTCTTACCGAGGTATCGTAAGAGGCGACTAAGTTAAGTGGCGTGTGGTATCCGGCTGCATAGAATATAGACACCCTCATTTCTTACCGAGGTGTCGTAAAAGGCGACTAAGGTAACTTGACGTCAGGGCGGCGGCCGGTCGTGAAATACGTAACCAAATCATGTGATAACGTGTTTGTAACATGTTGTGCCGACCCCACTTAGAGTGGAATAAGGGCAGGAGAATATTTATGTATATAATAATGACTAGACTGAATTGACTGCCCGTTAGCGCAGTGGGTAGTGACCCTGTCTTCCGCGGGTCGCGGGTTCGATTCTTATCGTGGGCCAACATTTTCTATAAATAATCTGTTGGTTAGTAGTATTAGTTAGTTAGTAATAAGTACGTATTTAAAATTATATATGTATATTTACCAGTTACCGTCAACCATAAGACAAGTATTAAGTTACTTTGGGGATGGACGACTGAAGTGTATATATTTAGTAAAGTGTTTATGTTTGCTAGTTTTCTGTCGCCTATACCATATGTATTAGATTACTTTGGGGACAGATAGCCATGTGTGTAATTGTCCTCTATATTTGTTTAAGTTCGATTATGATAATCTCGTTAAATTAATGGTATTCCTTTCCAGATCGGCGCACCGGCAGTACCAGACGGTGGGCACAGAAAATCTCATTACAGTAACCGACTTAACCATGGTGTGTGGACACTGCACTCACCCACATGTCATTGACAGGAACAAAACTTAACCCTCAAATCTTCGCATACCATCACTTCATAGTTCACTTCCTTAGTTCCCAAAGTGTTCCAAATGGAGCCCCAGGGGTCCACATGTTAGTTTACTTCCTTAGTTCTCAAAGTGATCTAGATCTACGCTCAGGCCTTCGCAGGAGACTCGACAGAAGTCTTTTTTTTTTTTATTAGACCAACTAATAGTATTTTACAAACACAATTTCCAAACACATTATTAATATATAAAATAATCTAAATCTGTGTAAAACACCTTTAAAAGTCAGTACAACATTTGTATGAATGATACAATTACCACTATCGTTGCCTAATACCTAATTATATATATATAAAAAAAAAAATTAAAAAAAATGAGATTCGTTAGCATGATTAAAAAATGGGGGTTCACAATCCGTACTGAAATTTTTTGACCACCGGAACCAGCTAAATTTTGTAAAAATTTAGATCTATGCAAATTATCTATGAAATAGAATCTCTGGTTTTGTTCTACTAACTTTTAAGTTTACTCATGGTACCCGCGACTTCATTCGTATAAACTTTAGTGTTAAAATACCGTCAATGATTTATTAAATTGTTTTTTTATTTTCGATACTAAAAGGGATTTTTTTATGTCTTTATGATGGAATAATATACTTCAATTGTACTAAATTTCTTCAAATTCATTGGATTAGCCGTGAAAGCGTCAGAGACAGACACACAGACTTTCGCATTAATAGTATTAATTTTCCTACTGGTTATTTGCTATAAATAAATATAAATATAAATATAAATATATGGGACATTTACACACACGGTCGTCCGTCCCCAAAGTAAGTAACTTAATACTTGTGTTATGGGTGACGGACAACTGGTAGATATACTACATATATAAGTTTAAATACATACTTAAATACAAATACACACCCAGGCTCGAAGAACCAACAATTTTTTTATAGAAAATGTTGGCCCTCGGCGGGAATCGAAAAGTAACCTACATACACTCCGTTGTCGTAATCGGTTAACAATAGTGTTGCCTAGTCTAAGTACTAGTTAGAGTCCTTCATAATAGATTCTTCATATTAAAGATTTTTCATTTAATTACATATTTTTATATGATCATCTAATAAAGTCAAATCTATGACAGAATTTTCATAAATTTAGGTTGATAGTAAATTATATTAAGTTTCAATTTTGTCTCCTGATAGACTGTCAGATTATCGAGAAACTATAAATTTTTATTATATGCTTTCCGATGCAAAGAAATAAGAACAGAGATCTTTATATTTTTCAGAGCAATTATATTTTCTATAATAATTAGCCCTTTATTACACTGTTTAAACATCCAAAAATTTTGGGCAAATCTCTCCAGTTGTTCTCAAGTGAAGCACAAACAGCAACCCCCATTTAAATTTTATTAATAAAGCGTATATACAAGAGGGTAGTGAAAAGTTTTGTTCCCGTCTGCGACTCGTAATATCAGATGTGTCAGAGCTTAAAAATTTAACGGTTTTTTCTGCTTTTTTTCAAAAATAAGCTGTATAGGTCCATTGTGAGACTTTATAAAAAAGGAATAAGCAAATTAAATTAAATATTTTGTTCCAATATATCCATCCATTCAAGACAATTAGGTGAATTGTTAAAAATATTTTTACCTTTGTTGTTTTTTAACAATTTTTAAAATATTTTTCATAGTAATAATATGTGGGATTGTCAAAATTTTAAAAACCCCAAATATATAAAGTTCTATAATAAAATATACGAAATTAAATCAAATCAAAATAAGCTTCTTAAATCACTTTGCAATCGTCAATGAATATGATTAATGTTGAAACAACTGGTTCGGAATGCTCTTACCGAGAAGAGCCAGTAAGAAACTCGCCGGAAAATCTATTAAACCGCAGTCTCGTATTAAGCTGAAAGGATTTTCAAATCCATTTTTAAAAGCATTTTTAACAAAAAGCCGTTTCGAAATCACTTAGACAAAATTTAAGCTCTGAAACACTCAAGCAAGTAACTCACGACTAATATATCAAAATGAAACGCATATTAAGGTAATATCAAAGAGTCGTTGCCCGCAGGGTAATAAATTGTGGAAAAAGGACGCCATCTGTTGCGCTCTTTGTCGCACTTACGACAGGCATAGTGACGCACCATTGAAATGTCGATATTTTCTAGATTTTAAACGTGCTTTAAAACTGTTAGCACATTGGTAACATCAATACGCACTTGTGATGAATATTATTTCCAACACGTTTAATATTGCATTCCAAAATTCGTCCATTTTAACTTATGTTAAATATTTAATAGACAAAGTCCAAATGGCAAATGGCTATGTAGAAGCACATTTAAATATATCTTCTAAACGAGTGATAGCCTAGCGGTGAGACCGTGCGACTCTCTAGAGACGACATAGGTTCAAACCCCGGGCAGGCACCAATGAGTTTTTCTATTAAAACATGTGTCTAATTGATAATTGCAATTTATCACACGCTTTTCGGCGAATGAAAACATCGTGAGGAAACCTACATATCTCTAAAGAATTCTGTTGATATGTGTAACCTACCAATCCGCATTGGAGCAGCGTGGTAGGTCTTAGTTCCAATCCTTCTCTTCAAAAACGGAGTGAGGAGGCCTTAGCCCAGCAGTGGGCATAGTAACAGGCTGTTACAAACGTAATTAATCATTATTAAATAACCCTTGCAAATTTACTATTAAATTACCGGCACTTATTATCTGACTATAATAATTCTTAAATTACACGCACTTATTAAATAGCTATCGCGCGCTAATATACTATTCTTCACTCTTCTAATAATCGATAAGTAGCGAACCGTAAGCCCCCATCCCTAGCGCATAGACGTTTTATGGCAGCGAGTCTTTGATAGTACCATAGTAAGTTATGAATCACTATAAACCTTTCATTACAAGTGATATAAGCTTTTTAAAAAATTATATCTATCAATCAATACCTAAAAAAGTCTTGCCTTTTGAAAGTTATTTAAATTTTTTTAACTTTTTCAAGGTTACATAAGGTTTATAGTATACAAGTTATTGTTAAGGCCATTTCTCACCATAACAACTCATTAATTAAGTTTAAGTTGCTGGTAAATATTAATATGGTATAATAAAACAATTATCAGGGAAAGGGCCACAGAGTTATTGTTTTAGAGTGGGGGACGCAGCCTAAAATGTGACTCTCACTCCTCGCCTGTAGTTCCATCACTTTATGTATAATAACTCTATGGGGAATGTAACCGGAATTAAGTTCATATATTCACTTGAAGCTGTGATAGCCCAGCGGTGAGACCGTGCGACTTACGAGGGGAACACGAGTTCAAACCCGGGCAGGCACTAATGAGTTTATCTATTAAAACTCATGTGTCTAATTGATAATTGCGATTAATCACACGCTTTTCGGTGAAGGAAACAACGTGAGGAAACCTGCATTTATCTAGAGAATTCTGGAGATATGTGTAACCTACCAATCCGCATTGGAGCAGCGTGGTAGGTCTTAGCTCCAACCCAACGGAGAGAGGAGGCCTTTTCCCAGCAGTGGGATTGTAACAGGCCGCTACTTTACTTTTTTTTCTTTATTCACGTGAATATTTGAAGTTAATTCCGAACTTGAAATCACGATTTAGTTCCGGAACGTGGAATATTAATTTTTTAGCGGAATTTTGATTATTCCACGTAGATACGTGGAATAATGTGATCGTTGTTCCGACAGAAGCGGAAGCAGTTCCGGAACCGGAACCCAAGGAGACGTTGAACCTGGTGATACCGGAGAAGGCGTCCTCGTTCAGCATCCACCCTGGCCGGCTGTGCATGGACCAGTGCTTCTACTGCGGCGGCAAGTTCGGCCTCTTCGACACGCCTTGCCACATCGCGCAGATGAAGAGCAGCGAGAGGCAGCGGAAAGTGTTAGACAGTGAGTAGCCATTATCCATCCATCCATCCGCCCACCGCAGTCCACTGCTGGACATAGGCCTCCTCATCTCTGCGTCAGACATCCCGCTTTTCCGCAACGCGCATCCAACTGTCCCCAACAATCTTTTTGATGTCGTCGGTCCAACAGGCCTACCATGAACTCTTATTGCGACTCAATTGAAGACGTAAACTAAATTGTTTTGCTTTTTCATACCATGACATCTTAAAGACGCACACTTGTAAGTCGTTGCCGAATGAGCGTTCGGAATGCGTCCTAAGAACAGTATAATGCCAGAATAAATCGAAAATCACAAGTAGGTAGAGAGTCCCCCATTTTGTGGATAAGTGTATCGTTTATTTTATTTATTTTGCGACATTAGATCACGCAGAGACTACATGTAAAGTAGAGGTGTAATAGCGGCCTGACTGTATCCAACTATTGGACTGAGGCCTTTTGATGAGAAAAGTATTGGGGCTAATCATACTGCAACAATGTGCATTGACAAGTTGCACAAATTACAGGGATTATAAATATATTGGATGTGAGTAAAAGAGACAGAGTTATCTATAGTTCATATAACGTTATCCTTTTCATGGTACGTCACCATGGTTCCCCACAGTTCATGGTACGAAAAGAAAGCGGTTCGCGGTCGTCGTTTACGTCTTCAATTGAATCGCAATCAAAGTTCACAGTAGGACTGCAGGACTCTTTTGCTCGAACAGCCATCATGCATCAGACGTGACCATACAGATAAATGCTTTTAGTGGAATCTTTTTTTCTAATAATAATATACTTTATGTCTCTATTCACTTATTACTCATTACTATATTAATCAAATAATATTATCATTCTTTACATATTATCACTTACCCTAGAAATCATCATCATCCTCCTGCCCTTATCCCCCTAATGGGGTCGGCACAACTGCCACTTCAGCTTGCTTATTCTGCTAGCTACGTCGGTTACTTTGGTTCTCTCGCGGATAATCTCATTTCTGCAGCTTTAATTTTGATATATAAATATCAAAATACGTATACAACACGTATACAATATAATATCAAACATACAATATTAAATCAAAATTAAACATACGCATATTAGGGTATTTTAAAAGAGCCGCTGCCCGCGGGGAATATAAGGTGGAAACAGGACGCCATCTGTTGCGCTCTTTGACGCACTTACAGCAGGCATAGAGACGCACCAAAGCTCGTCCAACCGAATTTGATTCGTGTTTATTATTGTTCCGCGCAAACGTGCGGACGGATGAAACAACCTCCGGGACCTGGGCCCGTCGTCCCAGCGTTTCAACCTACCTTATGCGGCCGTTAGCTGTATGTGGTCCGGTCTCACGTATATGTGTACGTGTGTGTGTGTGCTTGTATGTACTTGGCCGATTCCCGAAACCGTTGACTCGCCTCTTCGTGCACTCTTCCACGGACACGTAATGTCTGTTTCTCCCTGAGTATACACTTCACTATATCGGCTGAATAACACCCGGTGTGCACACAACCTTCGTAAGGTCACACGTTATTAAATCGTCCCTATATCGGGGAATAATACCCAACACGCATCAAAACCGTGGACGGTCGCGTCTTCTCAAACGCTTCACTGATTAAACGCGTCACTAAATCTGAGAATAACACCCGAAACGCAAAATTACACACGTGCGTAAGAAAAAGGATGCCGCGTCCAAACCGCGCGCGGCCTCTCTCTATCGTGTCTGAAGGGTGACTAGCGGACGGCCGCTCTAATAGTGAACGAATGCATAATGAGTCCTTGCTTGCGTTCGCGTCGCGTCGCGCGCTTCATTTTATTCAAAACAATTATACATTAAGCTTTGTTCCTATCACCATTTTAGATGAGGAAAAATTGACGATAGACAGCTGCCTGTGCGACGCGTGCTACCGGCACGTGGACCGCCGCGCCAACTGCCCCTCGTACCGGAAACGGCCGGTCGCCAAACCGCCCGATGTGCTGCAACCCTTCACCACCTCACCGCCTACTATAGCGTGAGTAAAGTTAAAGTAACGGCCTTTTATTAGCCCACTGAGCTGCTGGCGACTGATTCGATGGCGCAGTGGGTAGTGAGCCTGCCTTCAGCTCAGCAGCCAATTTATTGGTTCTTCGAGCCTGGGTGTTTGTATTTAAGTATGTATTTAAAATTATATATGTAGTATATTTACCAGATCTCCGTCACCCGTAACAAGTATTAAGTTACTTACTTTGGGGATGGACGACCGTGTGTGTAAGTGTTCCAAAAAAAAACTGGGCATAGGCTTCCTCTCTCCGTTTTTGGATTGGAGCTAAGACCTACCACGCTGCCCCAACGCGGATTGGTAGGTTACACACATCCCTAGAATTCTCTAGAGATATGTTTATGATTTCGCGACAAAAAAATAGGGGTTCACAATTCGCAATGTAATTTTTGGTCTAGTTATGACGTCACGATCGATGTAATTGTTCTCAGAGGTCCAGAGAAAATCCTCAGTCCACCTCTCGAAGATGAGAGCGAAGAGGAGGCCCCCGGAACCGCTCCCGGCAGGCTGGCCACCTGCCATACCAGCGGGTGCTCCTCACCAGCCGACCACTCCATCCGGCGGAAGTGGCTGATCAAGATGCGCTCCAGCGTCAGCAAGCTCGTGAGTGCCTTTTCGATCTTATACATGTTACAAACATGCCACATGATTTGGCTGCGTATTTCACGTCGTCAACTTACCTTAGTCGTATTTTACGACCCCTCGGTAAGAAAGAGGGTGGTCTATTCTGCTTTACCGGATACCACACGGCGGGTCGACCTACCTTAGTCGCCTTTTACGACACCTCGGTAAGAAATGAGGGTGCTCTGTTCTGCTCAGCCGGATACCACACGGCGGGTCGACCTATCTTAGTCGCCTCTTACGACACCTTGGTAAGAAATGAGGGTGCTCTGTTCTACTCAGCCGGATACCACACGGCGGGTCGACCTACTTTAGTCGCCTTTTACGACACCTCGGTAAGAAATGAGGGTAGTCTATTCTACTCAGCCGGATACCACACGGCGGGTCGATTTACCTTAGTCGCCTTTTACGACACCTGGGTAAGAAATGAGGGTGGTCTATTCTACTCAGCCGGATACCACACGGCGGGTCGACTTACCTTAGTCGCCTTTTACGACACCTCGGTAAGAAATGAGGGTGGTCTATTCTACTCAGCCGGATACCACAAGGCGGGTCGACTTACCTTAGTCGACTTTTACGACACCTCGGTAAGAAATGAGGGTGGTCTATTCTACTCAGCCGGATAGCACACGGCGGGTCGACTTACCTTAGTCGCCTTTTACGACACCTCGGTAAGAAATGAGGGTGGTCTATTCTAATCAACCGGGTACCACTCGTTTTATGTATATGTGCAATAGAAAATAGTCGAAACATTTGTGTTATTGTTTAAATACTGGGTTCGCATCCCGAAGTATACAGGAACGGGGTTCTCATAGCAAAAGTAGGACCTTTCAAATGAGTGGGGATTGCATCTCTAGCCTTTTATAAGACTTGCGTCTATTGTCTTATAAGACAATAGTTAAGAAAGTCTATTTTAATAGCCCTCCGTCATTAAAGCATTGTATTTTATAAGATCTGTTCATAGTATTGAAAATATTGTATTTTATATGATCTGTCTATTAACTGCTGTCTTGTTTCTTGCTTGAGACTATTGTCTCGTATAAGTCTTGAGTCTTTTAATTATTATATTGTAAACGATAAACCCTTAAGATTCATTTATGTCTTGGACAAGTTAAGTCTCTTAATTGTTATGTTGTAAAATAACTCTTTGTCTGAACAATTGTCTTGTATAACACGTCAGTCTTAAGTCACTTTATACAAATTCCATTGCATTCTTTTTCCAGCTAACGCTATAATACGTGACCCTCAGTCTCAGTGTCTTTTTGAAGATCTGTCTTGAAACTTATCTTAAAACCTGTCTCTTAACTATTATGTCATATATGAATCCCGTATCAAATTCAAATTCAAATTAAAAATATTCTTTATTCAAGTAAACTTGTAAACATGTGCTTTTGGATCGTCAACTTTACTGCTGGTTCGGAAAGCTTTCGTGTCTGTTCGTCTGTGTCGTCGTCGTATCTGTAGTGTTGTCTTTATATAAGGATTATATTGAATTCATTTCCAGCTCACGCTAGAATGCGTGACTCTTAGTCTCTTAACTGTTGTCTTAAAATCTGTCTCTTAACTAATTTCTCATTTAAGAAGTCCGTATCTATAGTGTTGTCTTTATATAAGGATTCTATTGAATTCATTTTCAGTTCACACTAGAATACGTGACACTCAGGCTCTTTACTGTTGTCTTTTTGAAGATCTGTCTTGAAACTGTTGACTCAAGACCTGTCCCTTAGACCAGTCTCTAATATTTCGATTAAGAAATCCGTGTCTATAGTGTTGTCTTTTTATAAGGATTCTATTGAATTCATTTCCAGTTCAGACTAGAATACGTGACACTCAGGCTCTTTACTGTTGTCTTTTTGAAGATCTGTCTTGTAACTGTCGACTCAAGACCTGTCCCTTAGACCAGTCTCTAATATTTCGATTAAGAAATCCGTGTCTATAGTGTTGTCTTTTTATAAGGATTCTATTGAATTCATTTCCAGTTCACACTAGAATACGTGACACTCAGGCTCTTTACTGTTGACTTTTTGAAGATTTCTCTTGAAACTGTTGTCTTAACACCTGTCTCTAATATTTCAATTGAGAAATCCGTATCTATAGTGTTGTCTTTATATAAGGATTCTATTGAATTCATTTCCAGTTCACACTAGAATACGTGACACTCAGGCTCTTTACTGTTGTCTTTTTGAAGATCTCTCTTGAAACTGTTGTCTTAACACCTGTCTCTAATATTTCAATTGAGAAATCCATATCTATAGTGTTGTCTTTATATAAGGATTATATTGAATTCATTTCCAGTTCAGACCAGAATACGTGACACTCAGGCTCTTTACTGTTGTCTTTTTGAAGATCTCTCTTGAAACTGTTGTCTTAACACCTGTCTCTAATATTTCAATTGAGAAATCCATATCTATAGTGTTGTCTTTATATAAGGATTCTATTGAATTCATTTCCAGTTCACGCTAGAATGCGTGACCCTCAGTCTTGAAACTATTGTCTTGTTTAAGATCTGTCTCTTAACTGTTTTTTCATATATGAAATTCGTGTCGAAAGTGGTACTTTTATATAAGGATTCCATGGAATAATTTCGTTTCCAGCTCACGCTAGAATGCGACTACCCCGGGCTGCACACCATCCCGCTGTGTGCAGAACACTACCGCACATTAACGCCGCTCATGGCGTGTGTATTGTGTCGGTGCCGGCTCACCAAACACCACAATCTGCACTTCATCCACCACGTGAGTATACCCTATTCTGTGCAATGCACACGCAGTAAATTTTCATACATAATTAAAGTTGATTTAAAAATCTGGAATATAGCTAGAAGCTTTTATTTATGATATATTAGATGTTCCAAAAACCTTATCGTGCTTTTTGTGCAAGGAAAACATGTTGAGGAAACCTGTATAAATTTTTCTAAGAATTTCTCGGATGTGTATTAATTTCTAATCTTATTCATTTATTTATTTAGCAACACATAAAACATATGACAATGTTTTGAATAAAATGACTCGCCCGCCGGAGACGCGACCGGCGAAATCAAGGACGTTTAGGCATCCGATTGCTACGAGAGCGGCCCCCAGTTAGTGACTTTTCAAACACGATAGGGACAGGCCGCGTGCGCCTGTACACTGCATTCCTTTATAACTCACACGTGTAATTTTGCGTTTCGGGTGTTATTCTCAGATTTAGTGACGCGTTTAACCAGTGAAGTGTTGATAAGACGCGACCGTCCACGGTTCTGATGCGCGTTGGGTATTATTCCCCGATATAGGGACGACTTAATAACGTGTGACCTTACGAAGGTTGTGTGCACACCGGGTGTTATTCAGCCGATATAGTGAAGCGTATACTCAGGGAGAAACAGACATTACGTGTCCGTGGAAGAGTGCAGAGGCGAGTCAACGGTTTCGGGAATCGGCCAAGTACATACAAGCACACACACACACGTACACATATACACGCAGTGACTCACGAGGCCGGACCACATACAGCTGACGGCCGCATAAGGTAGGTTGAGACGCCGGGACCACGGGCCCAGGTCCCGGAGGTTGTTTCATCCGTCCGCACGTTTGCGCGGAACAGACAACATTATAATACAAATACTTGATACTATGGTAACTATTACTTATTTTATTGCTAATCCAACTTATATGCTTGAATATAATTTTGCGTTCGCATATTAACTTATTCATAATAAAAACTAAGCTTTATTCTAATTGTAATAATGACCCTCCGTTCCTCTATCACCAGGGGTACACGGAGCTCAACCCGCTGCTGAAGGAGGTCGGCATCCCGGCGCAGTTCCACGAGCGGCCGGTGCTGTGCAAGGTGTGCCGGTACTACTGCACGCTGCTGCAGCGGCCCGGGCACAACGCGAAACAGGCCAGGGCATACACGCGCAAGTGAGGACCTTTTTATGTAG
This sequence comes from Morpho deidamia, assembly GCA_947086505.1. Lineage (NCBI taxonomy): Eukaryota > Metazoa > Arthropoda > Insecta > Lepidoptera > Nymphalidae > Morpho > Morpho deidamia. The sequence goes on along the minus strand of CAMTZC010000012.1, from coordinate 15,403,385 downwards.
ACTAGTGCACATAGTGCCCATGATTCATCAGAACTAAGTCATCAAAATTAATCAAATTAACTCATAAAGGCTCCATTGTCAAAGACCTTCGTATTATACGACCAGCTGCCTGCCTGACGTCAACTTACCTTGGTCGTATTTGATGATCCCTAGGTAAGAAAGAGGGTGGTCTATTATACACAGCCGGATTCCACACGGCAATTCGACTTACCTTTATCGCACCTCGGTAAGAAATGAGATCGATCTATTCTACTCAGCCGGATAACACACGGCATCCAGATATACGACTTGTATGACTGTATATCATTTTAATATAATGTTTACATTAATTTCGTTTGTTCCGTTATAGACTTCTCCAAATCTACAATATAGAGATCCCACCTGAACTAAACCAAGATGCTGACGATAGCAAGGATCTTGAAGACTGCAACACTAGCGCTAACAAACAAAAGAAAAAAGCACGTACAAAATCCAAACAGAGGAAATCCATAGAACCAGAAAAACTTGAATCTAATAGTGAATCCTCGGAAAGAACTAACGAGAGTTCCCCAGAAAAGGAGAAACCAAAAGATGATGCGACAGACGAAATGAAATCACATGAGCCGCTCGAAGAAGATATTGAAAGTCTTATATCGTCCAACAAAATACCCGTCCCTGGAGCCAAACCAAACGAAAGCAATTCACAGAGCGATATTTCTGAACCGGACATGATATCAGACGTCGAAACACCGCTAGTAACTTTTGATAAACAAACAGAGCTAAGATATCTTCTGCAGAAACAGAACAATCCAGCGCAATTCCAACAGAAAACTAATTTGACACAGAAACAGAAAAATATACTCAAAGTCCACAATCTGGGAATACAAAAGCCAAGTCATCAGCACAGAATTTCCGATAAGAATTCAAAGCGCGTCCAAAAAATTGGACAAATTATTGTACATAAAGAGAAAATGCCTAAGAGAGACGAAATGGAAATGTTCGATCCGGAACGGGCGAGGGAGATCACAGTATTCAAAAACATGAGTCTCAACGACGAATGTACGATAGAGACAATACCAAATAAGAGACCAGCCGATATAAACATACTTAAGAACAAATGGCAGATGTCTGAAAGTTTCACCCAAGTGAAGAAAAACATCAGCGAACTATCAAAGAAAACAGTAGATAAAGATTCAAAGAAACACTCTGATATGAAATATTCGAATCCTGTGAAAAGACTTGAAACTAACCCGTCCATATCGGTCAGGGAACTCTTTCCCGGTGAAGAGGAGATGAATTTGCAGTGTAATATAGAGTTTAATAACGTGAAAGGTGTAACGCCTGAAGGTTGGGAGAAATGCAACACGATGATCCAATACGACGTCGAGACAAAGAAGTTATGGAACGAGTTACAGAGGCCTTATGGGAACCAATCTAGCTTCTTGAGACATTTAATCCTGCTAGAGAAGTATTTCCGGAGTGGGGATCTTGTATTAGCGCATAACGCATCACCGCACGCGTCCAACTATAGCATGTCTGTGCAAAGTAGACTCCGAGCTTACGACAACATGCCAACAGAGCCGAGACGCGAATCCGTCAGTCTCATAGAGTTCCGCAAGAAACCGTCGTTGAACGGCAAAAGTTTGCTCAGATCCAATCAGAATTCAGACGAGAAGGACCCTAAAAGGTTCATGCCACCTCCCCAGCCGAAACCCAAAGCTAAATCTGATAAGAAAGCTAAGCCGTTACCGCCAGAGCTGATAGCGATAAATACTCCGAACGCACAAGGAAGGAAGGCGATACAAAACGTCCTACACAACATTCAACAGTTGGTCAAGGGTGTTTCTGCCTCAGATCCAACAGAGGTGGCAGCAGCACCGCTACCACCACCTAAATTTGACCCACCGAAAGAAAAGAAAGAGATGCCTGGTTTGATAAAAGAAAAGAGAGATAGTGCAAAGAGCGATCACGTTAGAGAAAAGAAGGAATCAAATAAAGGGGATACGCCGAAAAAGCAAAAGGCTAATAACAAAGGATGGAGGCCTACACTTATGCCTATTACACCTGTAAGTATTATTATTTTTAAGCTTATTTAGATGTTGAGCAACTTTAAGCAACCAAAAAGCTGTCTGTCTGTATGTAATAGATTTTCTCAAAATCTACTGAACGGATTTTAGTACGGTTTTCACCAAAAGATAGTGCAATATTTCAGGATGGTTTAGGTAAATAGATGTCGAGCAACTTTAAGCAACCAAAAAGCTGTCTGTCTGTATGTAATAGATTTTATCATAATCTACTGAACGGATTTTTGTACGGTTTTCACCAAAAGATAGTGCAATATTTCAGGATGGTTTAGGTAAATAGTACGTATCGGTATTATGTAAACTGTGTTTAAGAAATCGAGCAGTTGTTAAAAAACTTGCTTGCTGTGAGCTTTAGTCGCGTGCGCTGCGTAAACCAGCAGAGATACGCTAAAGTAATGTACCAAAGAATTGTAGATCTATAAAAATACTACAAAAAAGTCCGCGACAGCATGTCTCTATCTCTTATGGTTAACTCACAATAACTACTTTTATGTTCGAAATTTCGAAAATTCAGGAAAAGTTTCGTAAATCAGTGAAGTATTTAGTAAAATATGTAGTCCATATATACAATTTCTTTTAAAGACATTATGATAATATGTGACATGTAGTTAGTGCCTGGTTATTTAAGCTCTTAAAGCTCTTAAAGCGCAATTCCTTATTACAAACCTTCACCGAAAAGCGTGAGATACATTGCAATTACCAATAAGACACATGAGTTTTAATAGAAAAACTCATTGGTGCCTGCCCGGTTTTGAACTCGTGTTCCTCTCAAAAGAGTCGTACGGTCTCACCGCTAGGCTATCACAACTCATAAATTAGATTATCACCTATTTTTACCAAATACTTTTTACATTATAACCGAACCGGTCTTCACATAAACCTTCACATTTTCATCATTAAGATTTATGAAATAAATCTTATTAAGTCTGACACTATAACATAACTACCTTGCTATAATCCGCAAGGGTTAAGCCAATGCTTGCAAAGCTAATGTGTATGAAGCAGGCAAAATCTACGCACCTTATACATGCACCACACGTACCCCAAGGCTCCTCCACCAGCAACAGATCACACAAGCAGCACACACACCCACCACAACAATCTCGACGATCGTTTCGCCCCGAAACCGAAGCATCATCAGGAGGATAGGCTCCACGACAAAATCGTAATGGGCCGCGCCGCCCATACAAACAGTCTTAAATAGTTCAACCCCCACCACTACCCTCCCCTCCGAACACATGTAGCAAAACGGAAAAAAAATCACTTATTTCTATAAATCACTTATTAAATAAATAAATAAATAAATAAATAAATATAAGGGACATTTACACACACGGTCGTCCGTCCCCAAAGTAAGTAACTTAATACTTGTGTTATGGGTGAAGGACAACTGGTAGATATACTACATATATAAGTTTAAATACATACTTAAATACAAATACACACCCAGGCTCGAAGAACCAACAATTTGTTTATAGAAAATGTTGGCCCTCGGCGGGAATCGAACCCGCGACCCGCGGAGCTGAAGGTCTCTTTAAATTAAAAAGTTAAACCTATCTGTGATATTGGTGATATTAATCTAGAGCAAATATCTTAAAGCCACACTATAAAATTAATTTGGTTAGCATAAATTACCATTACATTGCTCGGTTAGTGATAGAATTAATACCAAACAGATAAAATAATGGTTGAGCACGATGAAACTAACAAATTATTATGACTTTCCAGGAAAATTTAGCAAAAGTTGCCCGTGAACCACCCAAAGTAGCAGTAGACGGACACAGTTTGCCGAGCTTAGTGCAAGTGGTCTCAGGAGGAACCCGCTACCACATCACGTTCGAAGACTACAACAGAATGTGCCTGATCCGACGGGAGAGACAGAAGAGGCTACAAGAGAAAGAGGCCAAAAGGAGTCCTTCCAGCGAGGAGTCCACCATAGTCACAGAGATACAGCCATCAGCACTCCTCGGCAACGGTGGCACTGTACTACAAAACATCACAGACAAGGAAGCAGAGAAAAAAGACATACCAGACTTGATAGGAGCCAACGCAGCTACAATACTCAAGAACGTTGGCTTGAAGAACATCACAATAGCACCGATACCGGCTAAAACGGCCACAGTGACGTCACAGACGTACGCACCGTCTGTGACGTCACCGTCCCTGCTTGTAACAACGCCGATAAAAATACCACAACTCGGCCCATCAGTTTCAATAACTAGTGAAACAGTTCTAACACCAAGTTTGCCAATAATGTCACCGAGCCAGATACTACCGAAGATTCCCAAATCGTTAACAGTGATACCGCAGACTGTGCCCAATATGGTACCTATGGGAACGACTCAAGCAACAGACCAGAGACCATAACGAAAGATATTTGTGGTATTTGTGGTGTAGGAAAACCATTGTAGAATGTGAAATATATATTCAGTTATGTGAAAGTGTGCGTTGTTGAAATAGTGTTAAAAATGGTTCACTCGAGTGACTTAAATTATTAACAAATCCTATTTTCATATATAGTGATAACGCCTCTAGTGTTTCGTGGGGGCACAGCAATATGTAAGTGAGAACACCATAAAGCCTTAAAAGTGTAAATATTAGCATAGAAACATTGGATTATCGAGCTGTGAATAATGGTGAGGACAATTATGTTATATTGTATTATTATAAATAGTTACGAAATTGTTTGTGCAAATGATATCGAGGGTTTTGTACTCATCGCTTTATTTATTAATTATTTATTTATGCTCGTTGCATATTTTTCTCATTGAAATATGAAAAGATAAAATTATATGGGTAGTTAGTAAAGATACCGGCTATACCCGTCCCCTCAGTTCCCGTCGTGTAAAGAGCTCATGAATAAGTGCCCCGGACGGGTTCGAAACTAGTCGGGCTAATCCGATAAAATTACACGTGAGTATAGCCGGTATCTTTATTAACTATGAATACTACTCACGATAGTTTAACCAAAATTATATCGTTGTTGAAATATTACAAAAGTGATAGTAATGGAAATTAAATAAGTTACGTAAGTTATTATATGAATTTCTATTGATGACTGCAGTATGTTATTTGTCTGTGGTACATAGACTATTATATGAATAGATAAATTTGATTTGCTGAGTATCTCTCCTAAAACTATTTTAGTGGCAAATGAAATTGCCACCAAAAAATATTAATATTGAAATGACCTCTCCCACACATACTAAAAAAAAAAAAAAAACTTAACTATCATTTTATTATTACTGTATTTTTTGTCTGTAACAAATATAAAAAAAATCATTTGTTTGTTACAAATAAACAAAATACAAAGTACCAGCCTGTTACAATCCCACTGCTGGGAATAGGCCTCTTCTCTCCGTTTCTGGAGAGAAGGGTTGGAGCTAAGATCTACCACGCTGCTCCAATTCGGATTGGTAGGTTACACATATCTCCAGAATTCTCTAGAGATATGCAGGTTTCCTCACGATGTTTTCCTTCACCGAAAAGCGTGTGATAAATTGCAATTATCAATTAGACACATGAGTTTTAATAGAAAAACTCATTGGTGCCTGCCCGGGTTTGAACTCGTGTTCCCCTCGAAAGAGTCGCACGGTCTCACCGCTGGGCTATCACAGCTCACAAACAAAATACATGTATTCAAATATTAATTTAATTAATAATTTACTGCCTTATTTTATATTTCAAAAACACTTAAACTGGATCGGAATATTCAAAATTCTCTAGTCAGGATCAAAAATGCATTTATAATTTATTATTCACAACAAAATCATTACGAACCTCATATCATTTGCATGAAAGTTAGACAATTACTTACCTAGGTGCGTATGTGATTATATTTTATTCAGTACTATATGATTTTTTCCATAAATAACCAAAATTGTTAAACGTTATCTCTGAATAAAGTATAATCAATATTGCACCTGGAAAAAAATGTATAAAATAATTATAGTTTTGAATATCACTGAAGCATATTTTTCCATTGTAATATTAATGTTTCGTAGAAACCAATTCTCTATGGATAGTGTAGTACTAAACCTACCAAAAACAATTGGACAATAGACAATATTTATATATTTAAACAATGTAAAAGTGTAAATCTTTGCGAGCAATGGGTGATACTGTGAACTTATTAGTGAATTTTCATAATTAACTCGTAAAGTATAGTTGATTTCAATAAATGCTTGAAAGGGTTTTGGAACAAAGCGTACGGTGACCAATTTAGTGTGAGAACATATTTCCTAAGTGTATTTTTCAAATAATTGCAAATATATCGGTTCATACACGTTTTGATATGTTCGAGGTTACATTTCTATGGTGCTAAGAATTTGATGTATTACAAAAATACAGATGAATTCTTATAAATTTCAATATTGATTTATTTACATAAAAACTCATTCAAATAATACTTAAAAAGGAACTTTATAAGAAATTTGTTTCTAATAAGATATCTCCTCCTTTTTAAGTCCTTTATTTGGAATAAATTTGATATGTTCGAGATTACATTTCTATGGTGCTAAGAATTTTATGTATTACAAAAATACAGATGAATTCTTATAAACTTCAAAATTGATTTGTAACTTATTTACATTTTCTCATTCAAATATTAGTTAAAAAGTAACTTTATAAGAAATTTGTTTCTAATAAGATATCTCCTCCTTTTTAAGAACCTATTAATATACTAATATTATAAATATAAATATGTCTGTTGGTTATGCTTTCACAGCTAATGTGATATGGAATAAAAAGTTTTCTTCGGGAACAGGAAAAAAAGTACATTATGGAGGTTAGTTAAAAGCATATTTGACGCTAACTAAGTCGCGGTTCAAATTCAAATTATTCAAAATATTCTCTATTCAAGTAAACTTGTAAACAAGTGCTTTTGAATCATCAACTTTACTACTGGTGCGGGAAGCTGTACTGTTGAAGAGCCATTAAGATACTCGGTGGTTGCTCTTTTCAAATAAAATTCTTATAACTTCTTATATTTCGTCATTACTATCTTGTAGATAGGTAGAGTAGAGTAGTAGTAGAGTAGCTATATCAACGCATTTTTATCATCCATATAATCCTCAATAGTATAGTAGGCGTTTTGTATCAGCCTCCCTTTAACAGCGTTTTTAAACTGCTGTAATGACAAGGTTAAATTGATTGCGGAATTTTATTATAGAATTTTATACCCAAAACTATATACGGTTCGGTCCTACATCGGTTCCTGCTTTGTCTATTATATACATCACCTATCATTTAATAATTCTTTATATTTTATGTACAAAAATTACTCTAACAAGTGCTTTTGAATCGCTAACTCTACTCTAACAGCAAAAAAATCGGCGGTTGCTCTTTTCAAATCATATAACATACATTTAGTCATTGCTGTCTTGAAATAGCTGTCATATTTCGTACACTTGATTTAAACTGACTGGCCCGTTGGCGCTGTGCGTAGTGACCCTGTCTTCAGCTCCGCGGGTCGCGGGTTCGATTCCCGCCGAGGGCCAACATTTTCTATAAACAAATTGTTGGTTCTTCGAGCCTGGGTGTGTATTTGTATTTATATTTAAGTATGTATTCAAATTCAAAATATTCTTTATTCAAATAAACTTGTAAACAAGTGCTTTTGAATCATCGACTCTATTGCTGGTTCGGAAAGCCGTCCTACCGAAAAGAGCCAGCAAGAAAGTCGGTGGAGCTCTTTTAAAAAAGAAGATTCTTAATACTAATTACATTCTGTCATAGCTATCCTGCACAAGGTCAAAGAGCAGCTATATCCACGCATTCTTATCATCAATGTAAGCCTCCACGGTATAATAGGCTTTCTGTATCAGCCTCTTTTTAACAGTATTTTTAAATTGCTGCAATGGCAAAGTTAAAATTGATTGTGGAATTTTGTTATAGAATCTTATACCCAAACCCACAAACGACTTACGTACTCTTACAAGGCGCAAAGCAGGAGCCGCAAGCTTATGTCAGTTCCTACTTTGTCTATTATATACATCGCCAATCTTTTTATAATTATGTATATTTTTATGCACAAAAATCAAATTGCTAAAAATATACTGTGAAGCTAACGTAAGAATACCTGTTTCCTTAAACTTCTCTCGCAGGGACTCACGCGGACTCAAACTATAAATGCCACGTATGGCTCTTTTTTGCAATACAAAAATTTTCCCAATATCAGCGCATTTACCCCATAACATTATTCCATAAGACATAATGCTATGGAAGTAAGCAAAATAAAATAAGAAAATAAATTTAAAATTGTATATGTAGTATATCTACCAGTTGTCAGTCATCCATAACACAAGTATTAAGTTACTTTGACGGACGACCGTGTGTGTAAATGTCTCATATATATTTATTTAAACATTTCTTAAGCCATTAATACACTCATTCTTTTTATATTGCACCAAAAGGAGTGTAACCTTCAACAAATTATATGTATAAAAACTGATATTAAAAAATATATTGCGAGTGATTCAGTGCCTGACTTGATAGAGTATGAACACCCAGCACTTTGTATATAAATCACACGTAAATCCAATTTTATATTTGGTAATGCTCATGGTTGAGAGTTGTAAGTTAAACATATATATATTGTTGAGAATTACTAGTATTTTATTTTTGGTCAAATATCTTAGGGTACAGTCCAATGTTAACACTAGATTTATGGCGTGTTAAGGCGACGGTTCTCGGCCAACGGTGACCGCTTTGGAAATAAAGGTTCCAAGTTGATATTGGGGTTATTGATCTCTTTTAATCATGATAAATCAATTTTAACATGAAATATTTTGAATACAGCATATGTATTTTACAATTTTTCTGTTTCACTGTTTATTTTTAAATATGCCAACGTTGACGAAATTAACTTTATAAATATAAATAGTTACTAAGTATTTTTTTTAACACATTTGTTTGTTTTGTAACTAATTATCTTTTACATTTTTCAATTGTCAATATTTAAAATAAAATAGTGTTTTTAATCATTTGCGGTGGGAAAAAAATAACCCCCACTTCACTTGGAACCTAAAACAGCAACAGGGATCTGTATATAAAAAAACATAGTCTAAATTGAGAGAATGTAATATTTTTATATAGAAACGTGTAAATAATATAACGCTTAATATGCAATTATTAACTTACTGTTATGATAATCGTTAGGGTCAAACTTTAAATGTGAAATGGGTACAATAATCTCGTAAACCCTATTAAAAAAAATCATAAATGATGTGCAGATTAATTATATTTTATTACTTTTACCTTCTTTGTATGTTTTGTAATTTAACGAAAAAATAAATACAATGTAGACTACAAATAACCATAACTAGCTATATGAATATATTTATCAGAACAATTCTAGTAGGTATTTTATATACATTCAATAACTCCGAGTTAAGAAATGGTTGCCTTTGATTAGAATTTATTATAGAATGATTTATAGAATTTGGCGTTACTTTGGGGGGATCCATATTATCAACAATCACATACATTTTTTTAAATTATACAACCCTAATTAAATATTACTAATATTAACACATTACACGCTAGATATGTTGATAAAATTCATTATTATTATTTCCAGTCTACGCATACTTGAAGTTGATATATTTATTTATTTTTTATCTACATTTCTTAGATTTATGGTACTAAAAAGCTAGATTCCTGGCAGTTGATTAAATTTTTTTAAATACACTTAATAAAAACTAATCAATTTGTCAACACTATATTTATATTTTTTCTTAAATATACGTAACCGATCATAAAATTCGTTTTCGTTAAAGTAAATCTTCGCCGTAAGTACTTTGAGCAATATGATATATCCATTTATATTAAGTTATATTTAGTGCGTGTACAAACAAATGATAGAAGGTCAATAAAATATTTTTAAGTACATGCTTTTAAACACTGTATATAATAGCTGTAATATAAATCATATATAATCGTAGAGATAAAAAGAAACAACTGCAGACCGTTGTTAACGTTTTGGATAACGAGAGACATCGCCTTAATATGCAAAATTGTTATATTAATATTGTAATGTTTGGAAGTTCATCGAGAATCGTTTTATATTCCTGTTCCGCTCACAAATTTAAGAACAAACTGAAATGGACTAATAGCCCGGTTGTTTAGTTTCTTCCAAAGATAGTGTGTTAGTTTACATTATTTTAGTTTTTACGGCACTAGATGTCGCTACGTGCCCAAGGTATGAATTTGTCTAATAAACATATCCTTATGTCCTGAACTGTGTTTCTTTGTCCCTATTTTAAAAGATATTGCAATGGAGTGAAGAGGAGGGTAGTGGAAGTTGTAGTTTGGAGACGTGAAGGTTGCTCAAATTTTGTCGTTTGAGAAAGTCGTTTCTTATTTATTGAATAAATATAAAGGATGAATATCGTTATATCATCATCATCCTCCTGCCCTTATCCCACTCTAAGTGGGGTCGGAACAACACGTTACAAACATGTTGTCATATGATTTGGCTACGTATTTTACGACCGGCCGCCTGCCTGACGTCAACTTACCTTAGTCGCCTTTTACGACACCTCGGTAAGAAATGAGGGTGGTTTATTCTATGAAGCCGGATACCACACGGCACGAATATCGTTATATATTCATCCTTTATTTATTTTTATTTTTCCTTTATATGTTTATCTTTACTTATTATCCATAATCATATAAATATGCTTATACATAAAGCATATTACAATATTGAAGGTTATTTGGATGATAAGATTGGATTTGAAAATCCTTTCAGCTTCATACATGACAGCGGTTTATCACTACATAGTATAAAACAAAGTCGCTTTCTGTGTCTGTCCCTATGTCCCTATTTCCCTATGTATGTTTCAATCTTTAAAACTACGCAACAGATTGATGCTGTTTTTTTTAATAGATAGAATGAATCAAGAGGAAGGTTTATATGTACAATAACAGTCAATATGGAGTAGAGAAATACTGTATTTTTTGAGGTTTTAACGTGATGTAAATAATTACATTTTTTTCCGCTTACATTGCAAACGCAGGCTGAACACTACAAGATTTATCAAAATAATGTATTAGAAATTTGTACACCTTAAAAAGGTCTACAGAAAACTCCGCGAGGGTATATGTCTATCTCTTATGGATAACCCACAATACAATTTTTTGTCATTTACTTTTTACGAAAAATAACGCCCTCTTTTCGAAGCAATTTTAAGCAATACAGCATCAATCCTTATCCAATTAAGTACCTTAAATACATTGTTGATTTAATATAGATCAATATGGCCGTTTACAGCATGTAATTTAAATGAATATTTTCGAAGATATTACAGATTTAATACGCGGCCTATAAATAGCGCATCGGAGGCCGCGCTTCGCCCTATAGCACTTATAATTTAGCAGCGATTGGATTAATTGTAAAAATAAAATACATAGAGAAAAATGTAAAAAGGAACTAGGTAAAATGTATTATATGAATTAAGATATTCCAAAGATAGCAGGAAATCTTCATGGTATAGGGAAAGGGGAATCGTTATACTCCAAATTTAACGCGTGCGGGCCGCGGGCAGTAATGAATAAATCAAAACTACTGGATCTATTTTAATCATTTTTTTCACTGAGTGACAGCCTATACTTATATATTTTATACCCGTGCGAAGCAGGGGCGGGCCGCTAGTTAATGTATAATTGAAAATATTTAAAAGATCGACCGCCGAGTTTCTTGCTGGTTCTTCTCGGTAAGAGCAACATTCCGAACCAGTTGTAGCTTCATTAATCATATTGATGCTTGACGATTCAAAAGTGCCTGAAATGGTTTATTTGAATAAAGATTATTTTGATTTTGAGGAAAATAATACTAACAAAGTGAAGACGATATTTGTTAAATTATTTACTTGAAACAAAAATTTGCTTGTTATAAATTATTCATACAATTTGTAACATTTTTACTAAACTCATCATCTTATCCCACTTTAAGTGGGGTCGGCACATGTTACAAACATGTCACATCATTTGGCTACGTAATGACCGGCCTGCCTCACGTCACATTAGTCGTATTTTACGACCCCTCGGTAAACCCTTGTAGGCACAAGAGGTTTTTTACCGTGCGTTAAAAATACGTCATAATTGAAACAGAATATACCCAATATTCTGGCCTATTCACATGACAGCTTTTTAAAACGCGACGGATTTTTATCGAGCAGTCTTCCATTTTAGGCGTTAGGGTGTAGGGCGTTAAGCTGAATACCTTACGGAACTCCTTATAGCGCTTATTGCGGAATTTTAAAGCGACGTATTTTTTACGCCCATGCTTACGAGAAGTAAGAAAGAGAGTGGTTTCTTATACTCAACCGGATATCATACGGTGGGTCAACTTACCTTAGTCATCTTTTACGACAACTAGATAAGAAATGAGGGTGGTCTATTCTACTCAGCCGGATACCGGACGGCGGGTCGACGAGGCGAATGAGGTAATCATTCGCCTTTTACGACACCCCGATAAGAAATGAGAGCGGTCTATTCTACTCAGCCGGATACCACAAGAAATTATTTATTGATTATTATATCACAAGCAATATAACAGAACTAACTACTTTGCTATAATCCGCACGGGTTAAGTGAATGCATGCAAAGCCAATGTGTATGAAGCAGGCAAAATCTACGTACCTTATACATGCAGGACAAGCCATCACATGCACCCCAAAGCGCAATTCAGCAGCAACAACGCACACAAAAGCAGCACACACACCCACCACCACAATCTCGACGATCGTTTCGCCCCGAAACCGAAGCATCATCGGGAGGATAGGCTCCACGACAAAAATCGTAATGCCTACTGCTTAGTAAACTATTTTACAAAAACAAGCATTTCATAAAACTTAAAATTAAATAATTAAAAACAATTGTTTGTTTTAAATCAATATAAATTTGGATTTTGGAACTTTCGGCATTTTAGTGCCTCATACAGGCGTTCATTACTTATTTGAAGTTGAACGAACTAAATTTATGCTATAGCGAAATAAAAAAAATACTATTTGCAATTGTTTATTTTTGACAAAACATATTAAACTTATTTATAAATAATTATGTTTACTGATACGCAAATGTTCCTTATAAATCTCACAAAACAATGAAATATATCGGGACATAACGTTATTCTTTGGATGTTAAATTTATGACCGTTAATAATTTATAAAAACTGTCATTACAAAAGTACTTTATATAATTTATAGATTAAATCATAACTGCAATTTCATACTAGAAATATATTTATTTATAATTTGAATACTGGTTCAAAAACTTATATTTACATAACCCAAACATTTTTTTGCCAATATAACACAAAAATGAAATCCGTAATTTCAATGAAAACGTCACACTCTTTTTTTGTGAAATTGTTGGAATCTACAAATTTTTAAACAGCTAAAAATTAAAAACTCAGAAAAAAATAATATCGTTAGATATAGAAATGTTTGTGGATTAAAAATTAAAATAATCTTCTCTAAAAGCTAAAATCCTAAAGCTACTTTGAATGTTTAATTCAGTCCTTTTTCTTCGTGTGCTTAGAAACTCCCTTTGTCCGTTTCCATTTCATTCTTCTATTTTGAAACCACACTTTTACCTGGTAATTAAAATGAAATAAGTATAACATAATGCTGTGCTAGCCCAGCGGTGAGACAGTGCGACTCTTTCGAGGGGAATACGAGTTCAAACCCGGGCAGGCACCAATGAGTTTTTCTATTAAAACTCATGTGTCTAATTGATAATTGCAATTTATCACACGCTTTTCGGGGAAGGAAAACATCGTGAGGAAACCTGCATATCTCTAGAGAATTCTGGAGATATGTGTAACCTACCAATCCGCATTGGAGCAGCGTGGTAGGTCTTAGCTCCAACCCTTCTCTCAGGAAACGGAGAGAGGAGGCCCTATGCCCAGCAGTGGGATTGTAACGGGCCGTTACTTTACTTTACTACTTTAAGTATAACATAACACAAAAAATAATAAATTATCGCTAATGTGAGATGTAATTTATATTTTCCAAATCGTAGTATCCAGTCCGGTCTGATGGGAAGCATCGTCGGCTAGTTACCACCCTGCAGGCAAAGCTATACCATCACGAGTAAGTATTACGGTACGATCTTAAGTAAAAAGTGCTTTTCTTTTCTTTTTTACTTTGGTTCGGAGATTGCTCGTATCGAAAACGGCTAGCAAAAACTTGGTGGTTCGTCTTTCCATTTAGCTATAAATACAAAAAGAAAACTTATAGAGTTTATTTTAATCATATTTGGAACTATATTTTTATAATCATATATTTAATCATATTTGGAACTATATTCTTGTAATATCAATTCAATTCAATTCAAAATATTCTTTATTCAAATAAACTTGTAAACAAGTGCTTTTGAATCGTCAACTCTATTGCTGTTCGGAAAGCCGTCCTACCGAGAAGAGCCAGCAAGAAACTCGGTGGAGCTCTTTTAAAAGAGAAGATTTTTAATACTAATTACATTTCGTCATAGCTATCCTGTACAAGGTCGAAGAGCAGCTATATCCACGCATTCTTATCATCAATGTAAGCCTCCACGGTATAATAGGCTTTCTGTATCAGCCTCTGTTTAACAGTATTTTTAAATTGCTGTAATGGCAAAGTTAAAATTGATTGTGGAATTTTGTTATAGAATCTTATACCCAAACCCACAAACGACTTACGTACTCTTACAAGGCGCAAAGCAGGAGCCGCAAGCTTATGTCGGTTCCTACTTTGTCTATTATATACATCGCCAATCTTTTTATAATTATGTATATTTTTATGCACAAAAATCAAATTGCTAAAAATATACTGTGAAGCTAACGTAAGAATACCTGTTTCCTTAAACTTCTCTCTCAATTAATTACTGTATTCACAATAAGCATGATTTGATACTCTTATATGTAATTGTATTCTTTGCGAGGCCTATTGCTATCCAACAGCTAGGAAAAATTCTCTTTTGTATTAGAGTGAGGAGTTGTACTACGGTAACATATATCCCGAGAATCTTCTTAAACATCACGATGTTTTCCTTCACCGAAAAGCGCGTGAATAATTGTAAGAGCAAAGATTTGTATGTTTGTTTGTGTGTGTGTATGTTTGTAATGTTTTCACGCGAAAACTACTGAACCGATTTCAAAAATTCTTTCACCATTGGAAAGCTGCTTCTTCACTGAGCAACATAAGCTATATGACATTTAAAGAAAAATAGGGATCCCTAATAAAATTGTAATAAGTTGTGAAAAATGTAGTCGTAAACTTCTTTCATCGCGTGCGCTGCTGAAACTATTGAGGATAGAACAAAATAATGTTTTTAACAATTAACAATTTGTTTTTAAACAATTTTATAGAACATATCAATATCCACAAAAAAGTCCACGATACTATATGTCTAACTATAATAGTTATAGCAATATGACTACTTTTTTACATTGTGAAAGTTGATAAAATTGCCGACAATAATCAAACCATTTTATTCATATATCTGTATTACTCCTTATCCCATTAAATGATATTTTATTAAAAACTGTTTCAATACCTGTAAAATACTTTTTAATTTATTAAAATCCGACTTCCCAATCAAAAGATATTACGAATTTAAGAATGGAAATCGAAATCAAATAATGCCATAACAAACCTAACCTACCGTTATAGCAGGTCCTGCACTTGGTGAGTTAAGTCTTATTCCAAGAATACTAATGATACCCATTTTATATAATTAAATAATCTACAAATAAATCTATAGTCCGATTTCGTAGACTTTCCACTACCACGAGATCTGTATGGACGCGGGTGAAACCGCATTGCTTGTGTAATATAAACAGGAACAAATGTAACATTGAAAGCGACAATGTTGTTTTTTATTATTGACCTAACTATTTGAACCAGGTTGTATTTGAGACATGTTGTATGTAACATTATTTATATAAAAACTTATTGGTAGCTGCTCATTTTATATCTATGTTAAAACAAACCTGTCTCTCAGTAAGATTCAGTGCTACAGCTATTTCGTAGCGTCGCAATCGCGTCAAGTAGTTGGCTCGAGCGAATTCTGCTTCCAAACTGCGAATCTGCGCCTTGCTGAAGGCGGTGCGCTCCTTGCGGCCTGGAGTCGATCTTGTGTCTAAGAAATAAAAAACCTAGCCGTGACTGCTCATTTTGGACTTTGCACTGGACTACACGGACGCTTAGTAAAAAATTGAATTCAAAATTAGGCTTAATCAATGTTGGCAGCCCCAAGAAACTAAAAAAACAGCAGCTCATAACAAAAACAGTAGGTAAAAGTAAAAAAAGTCAGATTTCATACTGTACTCATATAGTACCTACTTTTATTATTGACCAGTAGGCCTACCATGAACTTTTTGATAAATATTCAATTCAAAGTCAGTACCTAAACCGAACCGCTCTCTTTTCGTACCATGAAGTGTGAATTGCATTGGGGCCGTAATGTTTGAAAAGGATAAAGTTATATGATAACTCTGTCTCTTTTACTCAAATGTTTTCAGGACGACTTATACAGGCAACGACTTAAAGTGTGCGTCTTTAAGACGTCAATGTATGAAAAAGCAAAACAATTTAGTTTACGTCTTCAATTGAGTCGCAATAAGAGTTCATGGTAGGCCTGCAAGTGTCATAATATATTATTAAATTGATCATAATATATTAAAAAACTAAAATTTAAGTAAAATTATTTTCTACTTTCATTCTAAAGATGAAACAAAAGCAATAAAATTATTTTGCTATGATCCGCGATAAAGTAAATAGCAAATATATATAATGCTGAATGTATAGTGGACTACACAATACAGGAATCTCCTGATGATGCTTCGGTTGCGGGGCGAAACGATTGTCGAGTTTGTGATAGTGAACGTGTGTAGTGCTTGTGCATTGTGGTGGCGGTGGTGGAGGTTTGTGCGTGTACGGATCCTGCATGTATCGGGTATAAAAACGAAATCCACTCTACATTTAGCATTATATATATTTTCTATTTACTTTATCGCGGATTATAAAAAAATAATTTTATTGTTACTTTTGTAATATGGATCTCTACAAAATAACGCCTAATTCTATAAATTATGTTATTATTATTAAAGAAAATTATAGGTACTTTTTAAAATGGTTTTCGCAGTATTTATTACTAATCTACTGAGATTTATAGTACGCGGCAATAGATAATGCACATCGAGGCTTAGAGAGAGAAATCGGCTAGATTCTGCTTCATAGAGCATTGTCTCTGTCGCACAGACTGACGATCCCGTGCGAAACGTTACATACTAATTAAGTGACAGTGACAGCGCTCTACGAAACCGAACTGGCCGGCTGTTTCGTTCTAAACATCGATGTGCATTATTTAATGCCGGGTACTATATATATTTTACGATCGACATAACATACACGCGATTAAGTCTAGTATCGATAACATCCTACTCGTAAAACCCACCTGTGTACATTGTTTAAACAGTATGGCGCCGGCGCTATATACCGATAATGATTTATTACTCACCTGCCCGACACGGCCTACAGTGACATGTGTCTTAGATTAAACAGATGATACCTATAAGTAAAACGGTTATCAACAAGCTAGAGTACACGATTCTTACTACAGGTATGCGGTTTCATAACCCATTCAAGTTCCTAAAGTTCTTTAAGAAGTTATCATCATTCTTCTGCTCTTATCCCACTCTAAGTGGAGTCGGCACAACATGTTATATAAATATGTTGTCATGTGATTCGGCTACGTATTTTCCGACCGGCCGCCTGCCTGATGTCAACTTACCTTAGTCGTATTTTACGACCCCTCGGTAAGAAAGAGGGTGGTCTATTCTACTCAACCGGATACCACACGGCACTTACGTTAGTCGCCTTTTACGACATCTCGGTAAGAAACGAGAATGGTCTATTCTACTCAACCGGATACCACGGCACTTACATTAGTCGCCTTTTACGACACCCCGGTAAAAAACGAGAATGGTCTATTCTACGCAACCGGATACCACACGGCACTTACGTTAGTCGCCTTTTACGACACCTCGGTAAGAAACGAGGATGGTCTATTCTACTCAACCGGATACCACACGGCACTTACGTTAGTCGCCTTTTACGACATCTCGGTAAGAAACGAGGACGGTCTATTCTACTCAACCGGATACCACACGGCACTTACGTTAGTCGCCTTTTACGACACCTCGGTACAAATACCACACGGCACTTACCTTAGTCGCCTTTTACGACACCCCGGTAAAAAACAAGAATGGTCTATTCTACGATACCGGATACCACACGGCACTTACGTTAGTCGCCTTTTACGACACCTCGGTAAGAAACGAGGATGGTCTATTATACTCAGCCGGATACCACACGGCGGGTCAACTCACCTTAGTGGCCTTTTACGACACCTCGGTAAGAAATAAGGGTAGTCTATTCTATTCAGCTAGATACCACACGGCGGGTCGACTGCCCTTAGTCGCCTTTTACGACACCTCGGTAAGAAAAGAAGGTGGTCTATTCTAATGAGCCGGATACCATACGGCATTCTACTTGAAAGAAGAATAATATATGTAATGCTAAAGCATTACATTTCTCTAATCATGGATTATATCAAAATAATACTCTGCTTACTTTTGTATATGGACCTGCGCAAGGTAAATAAATCTATGCATTAAAAGTACATACTTTACCTTCTTCACTGAAGCCAACAGAACCTCCTGCTTCAGCGTCACCCTCCTCCTTCACAAGGACCGGCTCCCCCCACTGCCAATCCCATTCCTCAGAGTACACCTCCTGACCCTGGTTCTCTGGGATACTCCTGTAGTCGTAGAGCATGTGGAAATAGTTCGGAAACTCCTGATTATGATTAAAAACCTCTTGGTACATGATAGGCTCGAAATCATGAAATTCTTGCTTTTCAGTCACATCAGTTTGTAATAGATAGTTTGTTTTTAAAAATTCCATACTGTAAATATTTTAATTGATATTTTAACGACGCAAATTTTTTTTTATCCTTCGAAATTACTAACTGTAAGAAAATACCAACTAACAACCAAACCTTACTATTACACTACCATTATCGAAATAAAATCGTAATAAATGTAATATTTCAATATAATATTTAATTTTAATTACATTTTATTCGATCATCCGAATTTTATTTATCCGTAATAATAAAAGTTTAAAAAAATAGCAAAAGTCTTTTAAATTCCTTTGTACTTAATATAGTAAAATTATTTTACACTCGATATCGCTAAAATACATGTTTTTCTACAAATAGTTCAAGTTTACAATACTAAATGAAACTGTGCTTTTTATTAACTATATTTCTAAAAAACTTAAAATTAATAAAACCTGTAAAATATTTCTAATAATTTTAAATATTTTTTGTAATGTTTTCACTTTTAAAAACTACTATAAATAGATTCTATTTTTAACAATGGCAACACATAAATGGTAGTTTTTAAAATACTATTTTAGATTTGTGACTGTTTGTGTTTGTGACTGTTTGATTTTCCACTACACTTCTGTATAATATAATTTAAATGGAATATGAATTTTAATACTGATCGATCACAAAATACTGTGTATACTTTGAACTTTAAACACGTCCACCCAAATTGGATTTTCAAGAGTCAATGGGTGCGAACAGCGCGCGTGCGCATGGGCGGAGCTTAGGGCGGGACCGCTGGAAGTGAAGAGATGATTACACCAGCTTGTTTTATCACTTGGTCGTTTGTCTGATGTCAGCCGCTTTGTTTTGGTTGTGGGGTGATCCGTAGGCGAGAAATAAATATTATCCTCGACATCGTAGGGATAAAAGATTACTTAAAGAAATCAATAATTTATTACAAGCAATATAACAGAACTAACTACTTTGCTGTAATCCGCACGGGTTAAGCGAATGCATGCAAAGCCAATGTGTATGAAGCAGGCAAAATCTACGCACCTTATACATGCAGGACAAGCCACCACATGCACCCCAAGGCGCAATTCACCAGCAACAACGAACACAAAAGCAGCACACACACCCACCACCACAATCTCGACGATCGTTTCGCCCCAAAACCGCAGCATCATCAGGAGGATAGGCTTCACGACAAAAATCGTACTTTGTTTTTTTTTTGTACTTTGTACTTTGTAGATTTTGCCTGCTTCATACACATTGGCTTTGCATGCATTCACTTAACCCGTGCGGATTATAGCAAAGTAGTTAGTTCTGTTATATTGCTTGTAATATGGAATTCCGCAAAGTAACGCCTGCTTCTATAAATCATTCAATAATTTATTTTTACAACCAGATATTGAGGCACCGGTCACTAGTTAGAAGTCCAAAGGGGTTGGTGCCATTTTTCTCAGGTATAATAAGAGAGGTATTACTTTTTATCGTAACTATCATACTTATTATTTATTTATTTATATAACCAACTCGAAATCTTACTTCGAGAAACTTTAAACGTTCTTCGAAATCTTACTTCGAGAAATCTGAGGTACATCCGAACCCCCTTATTTCAGTTGCTTCTACCTACATCCCAGTTAGATCTGACCAACGAAAATATACGCGTTCAAAAAGCGTCCTGTATGACCCTAACGATCACGAACACGTAATACACACACACAGCGTCTTCATCGGCGGAGACGAGGTCCCAGTTTTCTGACGTCGGTCGGTAGTGGCTTCTCGCCACCCTTCCGACGCCGCAATGACTAATTCAAATTCAAATTCAAAATATTCTTTATTCAAGTAAACTTGTAAACAAGTGCTTTTGAATCGTCAACATTTACTGCTGGTTCGGAAAGCTGTTCCTACCGAGAAGAACCAGCAAGAAACTCGGCGGTTGCTCTTTTCAAACAATAATTCTTATCACTAGTTACATATAGTTATAAATGTCTTGTACAGGGTTGAAGAGAAGCTATATCGACGCATTCTTATCTTCTAGGTAATCTTCAATAGTATAATAGGCTTTCTGAATTAACTTTTTTTTAATAGTATTTTTAAACTGCTGTAAAGGTAAAGTTAATGTAGATTGTGGAATTTTATTATAGAATCTTATACCCAAACCCACAAACGAATTACGAACTTTTGCAAGGCGCAAAGCAGGAACCGAAAGCATATGTCGGTTCCTACTTTGTCTATTATATACATCGCCAATCCTTTTAAAATTATTTATATTCATATGTACAAAAATTAAATTACTTAAAATATACTGTGTAGCCAATGTAAGAATACCTGTTTCATTGAACTTCTCTCACAGGGAATCGCGCGAATTTCAATTGTTAATGCCACGTATGGCTCGTTTTTGTCATACCAATCAATGTCATACCAGCAGCCCTCCACTACGCGTCGCCCTAAGCCGTGTTCCGGCTTTACAGGAGGCACCCTTAGGACGACGTTCCCCGACGCTAGTAGAGCTTCTGCGCTCTACTTTCTGCATTTCGCAACCTCGACCATGCTTCTGCGCTCGCTCGTCCCGCCCGGTGAAGCAGTAAAAGCCGTTAGGGCTAACAGCATACAGTCAGTTCGAAAAAAAGGTTCGCCAATTTCCGCCGTATATATGAAAAAAATATGCTGTTCCTACTCTATCCAGCCACAAAACTCTTGCTCTCTTGCTCGTGTCTTGCTTGTGTCTTTACACAGGGAAAAGAGAGTTTTTTCCCTGTGTAAAGACACAAGGGAAAAAACTCTCTTTTCCCTGTGTAAAGACACAAGCATCACATTCCCATCTTCGTCTCAAATTCTTATTATCGTTTTTCGCGATATAGTCTCTTGTCCATACTGTAATTGAAAAAGTCAATCTATACTGGATATTAGCCGTGTGGTATCCGGCTGCATAGAATAGACCACCCACATTCCGAGGGTTCGTAAAGTAAGACTAAGGTAAGTTGACGTCAGGCAGGCCTGTCGTGAAATACGTAGCCAAATCATGTGACAACATATTAACATGTTATGCCGACCCCACTTAGAGTAGGATAAGGGCAGGGAGATGATGATGATACTGGATATTATTATTTTTCTTCTTTTTCTATCAAACCATACACTTAGTATACTTAGAGTGGTAATATACACATTTATCTATGGTAATTAAGATTTAGGTGTGAAAAGTCAACTTACATGTGTTA
The DNA here is from genome assembly GCA_947086505.1 of Morpho deidamia. Lineage (NCBI taxonomy): Eukaryota > Metazoa > Arthropoda > Insecta > Lepidoptera > Nymphalidae > Morpho > Morpho deidamia. The sequence goes on along the minus strand of CAMTZC010000012.1, from coordinate 15,381,211 downwards.
AGAGGGTGGTGAGCAAATCTCGGGGGACCATTTCGCCCCATAGTTCCCACGAGCTGGTTATTTGTTGATTGTTGATTGAAATAATACTTGTTTAACGATGTTTCTATGCTTTCGCAGTGGACCGTGCGACTCTCTAAAGACGACATAGGTTCAAACCCCAGACAGGTATCAATGAGTTTTTCTATTAAAACTTATGTGTCTAATTGATAATTGCAATTTATCACATGCTTTTCGGTGAAGGAAAACATCGTGAGGAAACCTGCATATCTCTAGAGAATTCTAGGGATATGTGTAACCTACCAACCCGCATTGGAGCAGTGTGGTAGGTTCCAATCCTTGTCTTCAAAAACGGAGAGAGGAGGCCTTAGCCTAGCAGTGGGCATAGTAACAGGTTGTTACTATGCTTTGACTAATATCCGTTTATAAAAATACGACCCTATCTTCGTTTTTGAAATCTTTTCTTCAACTTGCAATGTCTGCATGTGAAAGTGGAATCCTGTGAGTTCAATTTAACCCGTTTACTCGCGTCCGATTGAGATGAAATTTTATATTTTGGTTCCGGTGACAGTGTATGTTTAAGATAAGTATAACCTGATGCTGCTGCCAGGATTGGCTCCATACGAGGGCACTGCTCAACGGTTAACAGTAGGTGTCGCGAAATATCTCGAATTGTAGGTAAAATTAACTTTATGAAATAAAATATTACAAGTAAGGGTAGAAAAACAGTAAAATGAAATGTTCATCATAATGAAGAGGGTAGGAATCATAAAAGTACAAAGCGGCGGGCGCCATTTGACGCATACCGAGTACCGCGTTAGTTAAGTGAACACCTTTGTGGGATCGCGAGAGAATTTCGGTAAGTAGTTTGAACTATTATTATCATAAGCAGTGTATATCAGTTACAGCATCTCACCTTAGGTGTATATCGTGAAGTACTGTCTTAGAGAAGAGAGAGGTAATCTGCACTGAGACTTAAAAGAGAGGTCAGATCAGTATCGGATTAGAGAGAGAGATATTCTACATTGAGGCTCAAGAGAGGAGTCAGATCAGTGTTAGGATTGTGAGTGGAAAAGGGTAGCTATCAGGGGAGGTTGGAGGCCACTTCCGGGGTGTTTACCCTGGCTAAGAGAATTACTTAGAGCGCAGAGTTTGGTTAAGCCCGGGTCGCGCTGTACACGTCATTAGTAAACAAGAAAAGACGTGCATAGAGAATTACGTCACTGCGGTGACGTCATGAACCCCGGCAATAGGAGTTTGCTATGAGTTATCGTTTCGCCTTTATAGATTACAATGTAGATTAGAGAAAATAATTTTTCGTGGCGACAGTAGGGACATGAAATTTTGTTAAAAGATTTTTAAAAGCTTTTTTAACTTGACTTATTTTTAATAATATCTGACGTTGGGCAAAGGCCTCAAGAGATAACATATTATTTTGGGCCTCTTGAATCTTGCACTTTCGGACCTAATTTTTTTTATATGACATTCTAATTTTTTTCATACTCGAAGGTCTCAAGAGATTATAACGCTATATAATTTCGGGTCGCTTGAATCTGGAGGCTCTCTCAGAACTATTTCAGGTCGAAATAACATATATTCAAATTCAAAATATTCTTCATTATTATGACTCTTACGACCGATTTATATATAAATATAATATATAATATAAATAATATGATACTGTTGAATAATAATGCTCAATTAACATATTGGCAATCTCATACAAAAATCCTCAAAAATACTTCCAACAAAAACTACAAAAAGCTGCGATTAGATCATGACAATTATGAACAAATCAAATATCGTCACAAAATTTGAAAGAGAGATGGTTTTTTTATCAAGTCAAATCAAAATAATCTTTATTCAAATACCTGTTTCAGGCACTTTTGAATCGTCAAGTCAGATTACCCTCATAAGCCTTCATTGTACCAAATTTCATCAATATATGTCCAGCCATCAATTAGAAAGCGTAATAGACAGACAGACAGTGAGATAGACATACTTTCGCATATATAATATTAGTATCGAAGTAGTTTCGTTTGTGAATCGATCGTACACAGTTTTACAGAGATCATCTGTTTAGAGAAGCAGAGGAAGTACCGTTCCAATAGCCTATAAATTGCGATAAAAGCTCGCGCCGCCTGGCTTTACACGCCATTAGCTTTTCCTATATAGTTATTGTTGCTATCTAGCATCATAGACAAAGTAGAAACCGACAAAATAATAAATAAATAATAAATAAATATATGGGACATAAACACACACGGTCGTCCGTCCCCAAAGTAAATAACTTAATACTTGTGTTAAGAGAGAAGGACAACTTGTAGATATACTACATGTATAATTTTAAATACATACTTAAATACAAATACACACCCAGGCTCGAAGAACCAACAAAATGTTTATAGAAAATGTTGGCCCTCGACGGGAATCGAACCCGCGACCTGCGGAGCTGAAGGCAGGGTCACTACCCACTGCGCCAACGGGCCAGTCAGGCAAAAGCTGGTGGTTCCTGTTTTACACCTTACAGAAGTATGTAAATAGTTCGTAACAGGGGGTACAGAAGAATAAGCTATGTAGTATATATATTTATGTTTAGGAGAAAGTATGTATGTTTCTTATAAATTATGAAACTGCTGAACCGATTTTAATGAAACTTCTTAGATTGATCTAGCGCATAATCAGGTAAGTTTAGTGGCAATAGGAGCATATTTTTGTTAAAAATCAATTTAGATAAACTGCCAGTTTATTACGGTCATAGCAATGTTTGGCCAGAATTGTGGTCTTATATATAAAATTCTCGGAATCGGAAAGATGGGCTACTATCTATTTTTAATAGTCATAAGGGTTAAAGGGATCATAAGATTTGTCTACTCCTAACATTTTATGTTTTTATAATTTACACCAGAAATTCCCTAGAATCAATTTAGGTATACGGCAAAACAACGTTTGCTCAGGTCAGCTGGTCTATACTTATTATATACTTATTATATAAACCAAAGTCCCTTAAAGCTGTGTATGTGATCGATTTATCTGAAAAATTCAGCGATAGCAAGTCACTATCTGTTATCGTTAACTGACAATAATTATTTTTATATTGAAAATTTCAATTTGGGAATTTTTTTGCGACGCACTGATTTCCACGCGGGCGAAGCCGCTGGCATAGCTAGTCTATTATAAAGAGGAAAGATTTGTATGTTTGTGTGTATGTTTGTAATGTTTTCAAGCAAAAACTACTGGACCGATTTCGAAAATTCGTTCACCATTGGAAAGCTGCTTCTTTACTTAGCAACATGGGCTATATAACATTTTCAAAAAAATTAGGGATCCCTAATAAAATTGTAATAGGTTTGAAAAATTTAGTCATAAAAATCAGTCATCGCGTGCGCTGCGGAAACTATTGATGATAGCTCAAAAAAATGTTCTACATTATTATAAAACGTATCATTATCTACAAAAAACTCCGCGATACTATATGTCTAACTATTATAGTTTTGCCAATACAACTACTTTTCTACATTGTAAAAGTTGACAAAAGTGGCGACAATAATCAAACCATAATATATACATCTCAAAATACTTTTTCAATTATTAACTTTTTAAATAATTATATCGGACCGCCGTGTGGTATCCGGCTGAGTAGAATAGACCACCCTCATTCTTTACCGAGGTGTCGTAAAAGGCGACTAAGGCAGGCGGCCGGTAAAGATACGCAACCAAATCATGTGACTACATGTTTGTAACATGTTGTACCGATACCACTTACAGTGGGAAAAGGGCAGGAGGATGATGAAATTATTAAAATCGGACATTCCGATCAAAAGATGTAACGAATATGTAATTTAAAACTGTATGTAATTTGAAAATAACATTTTTAAATTACATACAGAAAATAATGCCATAACAATTGTTGCGTATTGTGTCTGTGTATCCATGAATGCATTCCGTTAAAATGTCCTTTGCTAAGTTCCAGGACCAAACTTTCCATTTACAAAAATAAATCTATAATCTGACTTAGTAAACTTTCCACTACCACGAGATCGTTATGTACGCGGGTGAAACCGCGGGGCATTAGTATATTATAAAAAACATATTATAACGGTTATAATTCGGTCATTTACGATATCATAAAGCGATCTAGATTTACGTGTCTAATCTGTCACCTTCACACTTATCGGTATAAATTTCTCATTTCTCGATCGCTGAACGCGCGCCCCATGTTTTGGCAGCTGGGTCTCTCACCCGATGATCAATATATTAGTCAATTTTTTATCTCGATTGTTGTCTTTTTAAAACAAAACATTTAGTCACTGATGTTTAAGGAAATAGGTATTCTTACTTTGGCTTCACAGTATATTTTTTGCAATCTAATGTTTGTCCATAAGAATATACATAATTATATAAGGATTGGTGATGTATATAATAGACAAAGTAGGAACCGACATAAGCTTGCGGTTCCTGCTTTGCGTCTTGCAAAAGTAAATAAGTAATTTGTGGATTTGGGTATAAGATTCTATAATAAAATCCCGCAATCGATTTTATCTTTGCCACTACAGCAGTTTTAAACGCTGTTAAAGGGAGGCTGATACAAAAAGCCTATTGTTACTATTGAGGATTATATAGATAATAAAAATGCTTGGATATAGCTACTCCTCTACCCTGTACAAGATAGTAATAACGAAATGTAACTAGTTATAAGAATTTCATTTGAAAAGAGCAACCACCGAGTTTCTTGCTGGCTCTTCTCGGTAGGAAAAGCTTTCCGAACCAGCGGTAGATTTTGTCGATTCAAAAGCACTTGTATACAAGTTTAGTTGAATAAAGAATATTTTGAATTTGAATTTGATGTTGTGAACTTTTTCAACAAAGGAAACTGTAAACTGTGTGTGTATAGTGTTCATATGTAATGGAAAAAATATTTAAACACTTTATCGGCAACTAGCATACCCAACCCGCTTTGCCGGACTTAATTTAAATATATATTAATGATAGTAAAAAAATGCCTGATAGCCATCAATACTTTACACGATTATCAGCTGGTTCAACCTAAATATTGTCTGAAAATTGCATAAAAATCTGTCCAACCGTTTTGGAGTCTGTAAAGAACTATCCCACTGCTTGGGATAGGCCTCCTCACTCCGTTTTTTGGAAAGAAGGATTGGAGCTAAGACCTACAACGCTGCTCCAATGCGGATTGGTAGGTTACACATATCCCTAGAATTCTTTAGAGATATGCAGGTTTCCTCACGATGTTTTCCTTCACTGAAAAGCGTGTGATAAATTGCAAATATCAATTAGACACATAAGTTTTAATAAAAAAAACTCATTGGTACCTGCCCGGGTTTGAACCCATGTTCGTCTCTAGAGAGTCGCACGGTCTCACCACTGGGCTATCACAGCTTAATATATACACTGTCCGAAACATTTCCGACTCGTTTATAACGCAGTGACCGGCCATAAATAATGAGCAATGTGACTTTATATTGCCTCTGTTTTTCTCATCAGGGCCCGAATATTACAGGGTTGACTCACATCTAAAAATTAAACAGTCGAGTGTTTATGTTTTCACTCGTCACATTATACCCCGGTTCGATTCCTGATTGAAGAAATTGAAGAAATAAGCCTTTTTTGCATACATCATCCTCCAGCCCTTATCCCACTCTAAGTGCGGTCGGCACAACATTGTACAAACATGTTGTCACATGATTTGCCTACGTATTTTCCGACTGGCCGCCTGTCTGACGTCAACTTGCCTTAGTCGTATTTTACGACCCCACGGTAAGAAATTGGGTGGTCTATTCTACTCAACCGGATACCACACGGCGGTTGACCTTTCCTTACTTTTACGACACCTCGATAAGAAATGAGGGTGGTCTATTCTACTCAGCCAGATACCACTCGGCGGGTTAATTTACCTTAGTCGCATTAAACGACACCTCGGTAAGAAATGAGGGTGGTCCATTCTACTCAGCCAGATACCACTCGGCGGGTTAATTTACCTTAGTCGCATTAAACGACACCTCGGTAAGAAATGAGGGTAATATCACAAGGAATAAGCCTTCATTGTATACGTTAAAGTTTTATTATATAAGACGCTTATTTTACCAGATTTATTGATATTTGATGTGAAAAGTAGTGAGCTGTGATAGCCCGGCGGAGACCGAACGACTCTTTTGAAGGGTCACGAGTTCAAAACCCGGCCAGGCACCAATGAGTTTTTCTATTTAAATTTAGTGTCTTATTGTTAATTGCAATTTATCTCATACTTTTCGTTGAAGGAAATCTACATATCTCTAGAAATTTCTGGGGATATGTGCAACCTACCAATCCGCATTAGATCAGCGTGATGGGTTTTAGCTCCACACCTCTGCAAAACGGAGAGAGGAGGCCTATGCCCTGCGTTACTTTACTTTTTACTTTTGATGTGAAAAGTCTCAAAACCTTATTTGACTCTTTGGTAAGATTTATACGGTCTTAAAGTACTCTAGAGAACCGCAGGTTCGATGCGAATAAAGTCGCAGTTACAACTATTTCTAATACTATATCAATAGGCATGGGCGTAGCGAGATACGGGCAAGGGGAAGCAGCTGCCCCCTCTAACACTGGAAACTGTCTACTCCCAACATAGTGACACTTTATAAGGCTTGCATAAGACCTATTATGTACCTCTAAAATTCAAATTTCAAAATATTTCAATATCAAAAATAATAAAGCTATTTCTTTAAGCTAGGTTATGATTTTCACTTTATTTTACCTCTCTTTAACTAATAAGACATACTCATACATTAAAAACCCCTAATTAAAATTATATTATATAAAATCTACTAAAACAATATGGTCTAGGATTTTCTGCCGGCCTTGTGTATAGTTCTGGCTACGCCCTTGTCTATAGGTAAACCAATGGTGAAATAAAAATCTTGTGAAACATGTAATTTTTTTTTTATTTCAAATTATTTGAGATCAATATAACACAATAGCTGTATCATTTTTCAAGTACGCGAAACACCTAAATCTATATAGTAAAATTCTAAGTCATTCGCAGTAAATAAATCTTAAACTATCTTATGTACGAAAATATAATTTTAAAAGCGATTTGTGTTCATTAAGCTTTTTTCATTTGGATTAAACTTGCTTGTAATTTCTAATGATTAAGGCTTTGCACAATATTTAAGCCACGATAAGCTTATATTAAGTACAATTCTTAAATTATGCGCTTGACATAAAATGTTTAAAAAAAAAAAATGAACCATAAATACAAAAATAAATAGTAAAATGAAATAAAATAAATATTTATATTACAGAATTAATAATACAAATATATCATATACGTATAATACAAGTATAATTTACGGGAAAGGCGCTGTATACCGAGACACAAGAAAACCTTGTTTAAATATAATTAATATATTAGAAAAAATCGGAAAAGATAAAAATATTTTTGCGTCTATTTATTTTTTATTTATGTCAAAATGTTGTTGGTGTACCTAATAAAGTATTTTTATTATTAAAAAAAATAAATTTTTTTTATTAATAATATAATATACTATATTTTAATTAATCTAGATTCAAACTATAAAATGCATATACCAGGTTACCTAAGGATGTACCTACTCAATTTTTTAAAATGTCATTACGATTATTATTTGTGGTAAATTTGAATAAAGAATACGCATGTTTTTTTTTAATTATTTACCGATCAATGTATGAAAAATAAAATTTTGGTTTTAAAACAGTTAGTTTAAAATAAACATTTTAATTTTTAAATTAAATATAAAACAGAATATAAATAGTGGGCATATGGTGTCTATGGGCGGCTGGCCTATTGCGTGATAAAATAAACTTTTAGTCAATTTTATGTTTAATTTTTTAATATTAATGTTAAAAATTGTAACTATTATATGATAAATATTATTATTGTATAAAATTAATTATAATAACATAAAAAGATTTCTATCTGTATGTTTAATGTAATATTGATTTAATAGTAACTAAATGTTTGTTGAATTACTCAACTCGTCTTTAGAAAACGCTATGACGTAAGGGGGGGAAAAATGGCGGGATTGTTGGTGACTTATAAAATAAGACTGCTTGCTGTTAGGGACAGAGCATTTTTTTTAATCGTTGTGTAAGGGTGTTACTCTGCCCGAATAAAGTTTAAAAGTGATAGATGTGTAAAAATGAATAAATAGACTGTGTTGATGAAACGGCGCCGACATGTCCCTCCTCATAGAATCTATCAAGAAATTAGCAAAGATGCTGATTTTTAGTGCCAGGCGTAAAACCGTTTTTATCTAGCCATAGGGCATTATAGACATCATAAATAGGCCTAAAGAGGAATGCAGAAAAAAAACATGCGTACTCTGTATTGCAACTTTTAAAATTCGTAGTCGCCAACTTAGAATCTCATTAATTTCTCTCAATATCATGATTGAAGCGACAATATCCGCACGAGGGTGGTCGTGACGTATCCGATGAGATTCCTGCTGAATGCTAGCTACCGATGGTTTCCAGAAGAAGGTCTCGGAGGCTGGTTACTGAGCTCGGACAGGGAGCTTGCGCGCTTCATGCTGCTGTATAAAAATTCTTAAATGTACACTGTTATATCGCAAGGTGACATTTTATTCCAAGATATCACTATCCGGAGAATAAAGTCACATTTTCTATGCTTATGTATGGGAAATATGACTTTGTTCTTCGGATAAGGCGATATATAAGTACTTTAATATAATCAAATAAATTTTAATTACTTTATTAATTAATTTTTATACCTTTATTTATTTATAATTTATCGAACGTATCCATTACAGTAGTATGGTTTTAAAACATAGTCCAAATTCTATTTGATTGATACGACTAGTCGAAGTTAAATATTCTAAAGCAAGTTTTAATTATATTATCGAGGTACAATGTAAGTACAAGTGTAAAATATACTAATTTCAAATATACTAATTCACAAATCAAATACATCGCACATCTAGTAAAAGTAGCGGCCTGTTACAATCCCACTGCTGGGAATAGGCCTCCTCTCTCCGTTTATTGAGAGAAGGGTTGGAGCTAAGACATACCACGCTGCTCCAATGCGGATTGGTAGGTTACACATATGTCCAGAATTCTCTAGAGATATGCAAGTTTCCTCACGATGTTTTCCTTCACCGAAAAGCGTGTGATAAATTGCAATTATCAATTAGACACATGGGTTTTAATAGAAAAACTCATTGGTCCCTGCCCGGGTTTGAACTCGTGTTCACCTCGAAAGAGTCGCACGGTCTCGCCGCTGGGCTATCACAGCTCATCGCACGTCTAGTATTAAAGTATTAATTCAAAATTACTCTTAACTGAGTTGGATACATTGTGATTCTTATTTCAATGTCATCTATGAGATCACGCTACAAACTATTAAAAATGTTAGTGTTTTCTTGCTCTACCAAGTTATGGGTCTCATTAACTCAATAGTTTTGAAGACGCTACCCAACGCTTTATTACAATTTGCCACAAAACTTTTTTGATTTCGGTCACTCTAACCGTGCGATAAATTTTTTAATTTGATTATTTAATTAGTCTATTATATAATTAGTTTGTCTAGATTTAGATTAGACTAGATATTTAGATTAAGTATTGTTAAAGTATGTTCAGACAGTATGTTACAGTACTGTAAGGGGTAATTACAAGAGGTCGCTGCTGTCGTGCGTATACCGAGTGCAGCCGATGAATAACGAACATAGCCGCAGATGTTCTCGGCGCAATGTTCAGACTAGTGGTTGCCATGGATACAGAATAACAAGGAGCCATTTTGTGTGATGGGACGCGTGTTTTGTATTATTGTGTTCATTGCGAATAAGGAAGTAAAAAAATAATAAATACAAAATCTTTCGAGTGACCGTGACCGAGCTAGGCTTCTAGCCTTATCAGAAAAAGAATCGGGTTATTGGCTTCATGCTCTCCCGTCTAAAAATCTTGGCACACTTTTAGATAATGAAAGTTTTAGAGTGGCTTTGGGTCTCAGATTGGGAACCACATTGTGCCTTAAGCACAGATGTCCATGTGGAAAAGAGGTAGACAGTTTTGGAATACACGGGCTTTCATGCCATAGGAGCTCTGGTAGGCTTTTCCGCCATGGTTCTCTTAATGACACCATCAAAAGAGCTCTTGCCACCATCGACGTTCCTGCTCTTCTCGAGCCTTCCGGGATATGTCGGGATGATGGCAAGAGACCAGACGGTCTGACGCTGGTTCCTTGGAACGGGGACGGGCCCTAATGTGGGACGCAACATGCGTTGATACGTTAGCCTCGTCCCATATCAGGGAAACGGCCTCTAGACCTGGAGCTGCGGCGGAAATGGCCGAATCCGGCAAGCGGCGAAAGTATGCATCTCTCGTTGAGAGTTATATATTTGTGCCGTTTGCAGTTGAGACCCTAGGGCCATGGAGCCAAAGTGCAAAAATTTTTTTATCCGTTTTAACACCTCGGTTGATCGCCTCTTCGGGTGACAAGAGGGCTGGCTCCTTTTTCGCACATAGAATCAGCTTAGCGATTCAACGCGGAAACGCTGCCAGCATTCTTGGGACCATTCCACGTGGGCATGATTTGTATAGTAGTAGCGTGTAAGTAATTTAAGATAGATATAACTTGTATATATTTGTAATAAAATTAAAAAAAAAGGAAGTTCAAGTTGAATTATTGATTGAGGATTCATTAATACTCACTTCTGAACATTCTTTAACAGTATGCATAAAATGATGTGAGAAATGTCTTTTTTACTGACTGATTTCTTACCCTATATATCGACTGTGAACCGGCAATATGTTGTATCTCAATTTTAAGCCAAATTACTTTTTAACGACATTGGGTACTACTGCCCATCGTATCGTATCAATGTATTATCTACTAGAAAACATAAAAAATATTTCGAATGTATTAATAATCACGTTTTTTATCCTACTTGACAAAAATAAGATAGGACAATTTATCAGTTCACAGACAATATGTTTTCTGAAAGAAAACAGTACCCTGCAGTAGCTTTAAGCTCCCTGTTCAGTATTTTTTTTAATAATATTTTAAATGGCACATATGAGTTAAAAAACAGACTTGACTGACTGCTAAAAAAAAGTTTCTCACAGAAAAAATGATTTTACTAACCAAAAAAGCGCTTTGCTGTTGTCTGGCCAAAAAATGCGAAATTTATGTTGTTTGAATGAAAAATTATCAGCCAAAATTACACGAGTATCATTTGCGTCGCAGATAATATTACATACAACCAGTGCCGTAGCTACCCGAAGGCTAGACAGGAAAACGCACTGGGCCCCCAACTGAATGGTTTTAAATAGGCGCCCTAGTTTTTCTTCAGGGCCTGTTGTGACCTAGCTACGTTATGGATTACAACCATTTACGGCATGCAAACTTAAATAAAATATTGTATTAAAATCTACAACATTATATTTTACTTATTATACAACAATATATATAATTAACTTACCACATTAACCAATTACTTTCATATAAAAAACATATTTCTTGCATATTTTAACATAATAGGGATGTCAAGGAGCTTTTAATTCGATTCCGAAAAGACTGAACTACCGATTTAATACATACTTCTCCGACTTCGAATCCGATGACTTCAATTTGAAACCTCCGTTTCCGGTAAATTACCATTACATATTAATTTGTAATAAAAGATTACGAGCAAAATCATACAGAGTGATATATAGTATGCTTGCTTTAAATCACTTAATTTAGCTGGAGCCGTACATAAAAAGTATAAAAGTAATAATATTATGGATCTCCGCAAAGTAACGCCTAATTCTATAAATTAAAAAATATATATTTTACGTTCGTTGTACAATAAAAAATATAGAGTGATCTGGTAAGGCAGAAATTTTGGAAATTCATGCTAGAAAACGATCGAGAATAAGACAAGATTTCATCTATTTACTAAAGTGTTTTTGCATTAGTTATTAGATTTCCTCAAATGGTGAGTTATTTGATTTTTCTCCTGCCCATACCCGATAAAGTGTGGTCGGCACAACATATTTTTCTATAATTTATAGAATTAGGGGCTATTTTGCGGAGATCTATAATAGAAAAGTAATAATATAATAAATTTGCTATAATCCACGATAAAGTAAATGGAAAATATAATGATAAATGTAGAGTGGACTAACTGGATTTTTTTTTAAAGCAGTAGGTTAAGGTAAGGTTTTATTTTTTTTGGTTTCTTATGTTCTGAAATATTAATTTACAATACTTTCATGAACGGCGAAAGTCACGTTACTCCCGTCCTCTCTGTCACATCTCGTAACGATCAGCGAGACACCTCCCCCCGTATGTGAACGTATTTTATGAACGGCCCCTTATGAGAAAGTATTTGATTAGAAATTATGATTTAAATTGTTCCGTACTGGAACAAATTATATTATCAAAAAAAAAGTAAAGTAGCAGCCTGTTACAATCCCAATGCTGGGAATAGGCCTCCTCTCTCCGTTTCTGGAGAGAAGGGTTGGAGCTAAGACCTACCACGCTGCTCCAATGCGGATTGGTAGGTTACACATATCAACAGAATTCTCTAGAGATATGCAGGTTTCCTCACGATGTTTTCCTTCACCGAAAAGCGTGTGATAAATTGCAATTATCAATTAGACACATGAGTTTAAATAGAAAATCTCATTGGTGCCTGCCCGGGTTTCAACTCATGTTCCCCTCGAAAGAGTCGCACGGTCTGACCGCTGGGCTATCACAGCTCGAGTTATATTATCTATTACTAATAAATAAGAATCAATCGGACTAATAGGCGATATATAACGTGCTTCAGTAAAATAAACAAAAATTGTATGTTCTGACATTCTATGTGTGTGTATCACATGAATCTTAAAAACTTATGGATATTGCATATTGTGTCAATATCGATATTATGTGTAAATAGTATATTTTAGTGTTATACTAGCCACTACTTCGGTGGTGGCCCTGAAGCGGTCTAGGAACTGATAGGTAGATGCCGGGTTTTATATTTCTATCGATCACTTGTTTTTAAACACAACTTCGTTCGCGTGGACTAGTCTTATTATTTTAGTAAACCGTATTATGGTTGAAGTGCGTTAACCTTAAAAGCTAGACATATGCTGTCGCGGACTTTTATTTAGAACTTTTAGAGGGGAACAATTTTGTAGTACATGATTTTTGAATAACTGAGAAATGAGAAATAACTGAGAAATAAAATGAGAAATGAGTATATAAGGGGAAGTATGAAAGTTGCGCCCATTGTAGAAAAGATGAGAGGTGCAAGATTGGGATGGTATGGACATGTAATGAGGAGGGATGAAAATCATGTGACTAAACGAGTGTTGGATATGAATGTGGATGAATATGTGACTAGAGGGAGGCCTAAAAAGAGATGGTTGGAATGTGTGAAGTATGACATGCATATAAAAGGAGTAGCGCCAGAGTTGACGAATGATAGAAGAGAATTGAAGAGGAAAACATGTTGTACCGACCCCACTTAGAGTGGGATAAGGGTAGGAGAAAGAAGATGATTTTTGAATAACTTTCACCGTTTACTTGGCGCACTCAAGGACAGCATTAAATTTTGCCGTTTTCGCAATATTTTTTATAGCTGCTCCTCTCCTATTCATCTTAGCGTGATGTTATATAGTCTATAGACTTCCTCGATAAATGGACTATCTTACGCAGAAAGAATTTTTCAAATCGGTTCAGTAGTTCCTGAGATAAGCGCGTTCAAACAAGCAAACTAACTCTTCAGATTTATATATTAGGATATTTAAAAATTTAGAATATATAACTAGTCCGTTGTCGCAATGGGTAGTGACCCCGCCTTCAGATCCGCGGGTCGCAGGATCGGTTCCCGCCGACGGCCAACTTTTTCTATTTTCTAACAATATATTGGTTCTTCGAGCCTGAGTGTATAATTGTATTTAAAATTATATATTGTTACAACGTGTGTGAAATACAACCTTCTTCATATAGTTGTCATGCCATATACTGTTATTATGTGTTGAGTTGTTTAAAAAGATTAAATGAGTTGACTTTTGGAAAATTGCATCTTATTTATCAATAATTCTAAAGGAAAAATATTGTTGTCGTTATAATATGTAATATATTTACCAGTCGTCCGTCACCCATAACATAAATATTAAGTTACTTACTTTGAGGACGGAAGACCGTGTGTGTAAGTGTCCTGTATATTTATATCCGTTTCAATGTTACAGAAAAGGTTTCTTTGGCATTTAGCTTTTAGCGTAGGCAAGGCGAAAAGAATACACTCTTACAAAAATAGGTTGTCATATTTCAAAATGTCTACGTTGGAAAAACGCAGGGAATTACTTGACACAATGTTCCTCTATAAAATCCTAAATAATCGGATCGATTGCCCCCAACTATTAAGGTTATTTAAATATAAAGTTCCAGCAAAATGCCCACGTAACCCAATTACGCCACTTTATCCTCCTCTACGCAGAACAGTGTTAGGTGCCAACTCTCCTGTCCCAAGAATGTGTAAGGCCTTAAATCAAATAATTGACGTCGCTGATTTACACGCAGACTCGATCCGAAAGTTTCGTAGAACTATATTGTCTTTATAGTTAAAGTTATAAAAATTTAAAAATTATGTAAACTCACATTTTTCTTTTTTTATCATTTTTTTCTTTTCTTTCATATATTGTTTGTAGTTTAATATTAAATTATGTTGAACTTTTTTGTAATAATCATGTTGTGTTCATTTTTAATTAATTATTGCATTAGTTAAGGTTATAGTTATGTAAGTTACTTTGTAAATGTATCAGTGTAAATAATTGTAAATGAACCTAAATAAATAAATAAATAAATGTTCCAAGCAATACAACAGAACTAACTACTTTGCTATAATCCGCACGGGTTAAGTGAATGCATGCAAAGCCAATGTGTATGAAGCAGGCAAAATCCACGCACCTTATACATGCAGGTCCAGTCACCACATGCACCCCAAGGCGCAATTCACCAGCAACAACGCACACAAAAGCAGCACACACACCCACCACCACAATCTCGACGATCGTTTCGCCCCGAAACCGAAGCATCATCAGGAGGATAGGCTCCACGATAAAAATCGTAATGCGCCGCGCTACCCATGCAAGCAGTCTTAAATAGTTAACCCCCACCAATACTCTCCCCTCCGAACACATGTAGCATGTATCTAATTCCGTTTTGCTACATGTGTTCGGAGGGGAGAGTATTGGTGGGGGTTAACTATTTAAGACTGCTTGCATGGGTAGCGCGGCGCAGTACGATTTTTGTCGTGGAGCCTATCCTCCTGATGATGCTTCGGTTTCGGGGCGAAACGATCGTCGAGATTGTGGTGGTGGGTGTGTGTGCTGCTTTTGTGTGCGTTGTTGCTGGTGAATTGCGCCTTGGGGTGCATGTGGTGACTGGACCTGCATGTATAAGGTGCGTGGATTTTGCCTGCTTCATACACATTGGCTTTGCATGCATTCACTTAACCCGTGCGGATTATAGCAAAGTAGTTAGTTCTGTTGTATTGCTTGTAATATGGAATTCCGCAAAGTAACGCCTGCTTCTATAAATCATATAAATAAATGTTCGTTTCCAAATACTAAAAACAAACCTGTCAGGATCTGTGTAGTCTACATCCGGTGGCAGGTGCGCCGAGTGGCGGCCAGCGAGCCGGTGCAAAAGTTTGACCGACGAGCGCCTCAACGACTCGCGAAGTTTCGAGAAACTTGCGCTGCGAGACACCGCGCCCGCGCCCTGCCCCGTGTTATGCAATTTATACTCCATTTGTAAAAAATATGTGCGTGATTGGAGTAAAACCTCTTTCAGAACGCGCATCTATCATCTATACTTATTTTAAAACATTACTCAAAAGCAGTCCGTCTGTTTGTAATAGTCTGTTCCTACCATCAAAACCAGCTATAGATGTTTATTACATCTGAAACAGACTTTGTCAAAAAACCAGCGAGGGATTTTATATTGGTAGCGTATTGTCGTGCTGATTTTTAAACTGGCTTGAAAATTTTGGAGGTTGAGACCATTTTGAAAACGTTGGCGCGCGTATGATAATGACATATGTATATGCCAGAATTTGAAAAAACGTTTGTAAACTGACACACGACGCACGTTCCTTTTTCCCTTTTTTATATAAAATATAAAGTACCAATTTATTTATTATCAATTATTATTGCGTCGCTAACATCTTAAATGGTTACACACAAAGTTGTCTAGATATATTTACTACGTTATAGGTAAAATCTATTCTCCCAAAATACAGGTCTACCTTGTTTGAGGGCTATGAATAAATAAAAAAATTCTATTTTTCCTCCGGCAGCGGAAAAAATACATTATGTAGGGTATTTCAACACTAAGCTCGACGCCATATTGTTGTTATTATAAAATTCCCCGTTACTTTATATGCGTATAATGAAAAAATGGCACCCATATACTTAGTCGGGGAAATTTTAAATTTAATGATTAAATTTGTTTAAATGATTAACGACTGTCATACTGAAATTTAGTTAAAAAAAGACTTGTCCTTAAAAAAGTTTTACTTCGAATGCTATATGTGATGTCAAATAGTGAATTATTTAGGATAAAGCTTTGGTAATTTTTAAAATAAAAAGTTACTGCCAATTTTACTTACATGTCCTAAATTATAACGTCTTTATAAAAGATTACTAAACATAATAAAATGTACAATATATGTGAATGATTCAGATGCTACATGCATCTACGTCTAAACAGCGAAAGCCGTCAATTTTTTTTAAATATTTTTATAACGCTTTGTTTTTATCATGCATTAACACTGCTGTTTTTGCGGTTAACATTTAGAACCTAAAGTTTGGGCTATAAATTGCATAACACTGGTAGACCCACCTTTTTTATAATTCGTGGAAAAAAATAAAACAAAACAAAAAGATACATAAATATTTATTAAAAATTAAAATTACCATTCGGAACCGAAATACCGAGAACGTGTACCAAATTAAAAAAAATCTTGTCTATTTTCACGGAGATTCGTTGGTAAATCGATATAAATAAAACAATTCAAATTAAAATTGTGTACTTGGTATAATTAATATGTATTAAAATTAAATTCACATTCCCAAGCAGCACCCTTGTATGGTTAAAAAAACAAAATTATAAAAAAATACTAAAATATTTTAATACTATAAGACTAAACGCGCATGATTGAATTTACCGATCCGATTTATACAGAGTAGTACCCAAGATACAACATTAAGCGAATGCACTGATCACTTTTGAAGCAGTGATGCTGTATAGCCCAGCGGTGAGACCGTGCGACTCTTTCGAGGGGAACACGAGTTCAAGCCCGGGCAGGCACCAATGAGTTTTTCTATTAAAACTCATATGTCTAATTGATAATTGCAATTAATCACACGCTTTTCGGTGAAGGAAAACATCGTGAGGAAACCTGCATATTTCTAGAGAATTCTGGAGATATGTGTAACCTACCAATCCGCATTGGAGCAGCGTGGTAGGTCTTAGCTCCAACACTTCTCTTCAGAAACGGAGAGAGGAGGCCTATTCCCAGCAGTGGGATATTAACAGGCTGCTACTTTTACTGATCACTTATAACGTATAAGGTAATCTTGACAATAATTCAATCTTCTGAAATATAGTTAAAAAAATGTATTTTCAAACAAAATAAATATAATTTGATTGGGATCTGACTTTGGTAATGGATTACCTTTGTATTTGGTTGAGTAATGGTTGCCTTACCTGCCGCGGCACGCTTGTTTAAAAAAAACAAGAGAAAACGATACCATTATTTTGTCTCAATCTCACTATTTATTTTTTAGGTCAAGGTTGCCATGGTGTGTTAGGGTACGGTCATTGATCTCTATAAAAGAAAGAAAATAGCGGCCAACAACAATCTCACTGCTGGGAATAGGCCTCCTCTCTCCGTTTCTGAAGAAAAGGGTTGGAGCTAAGACCTACCACGCTGCTCCAATGCGAATTGGTAGGTTACACATATATGCAAAGTTCTCTAGAGATATGCAGGTTTCCTCACGATGTTTTCCTTCACCGAAAAGCGTGTGATAAATTGCAATTATCAATTAGACACATGAGTTTTAATAGAAAAACTCATCGGTGCCTGCCCGGGTTCGAACTCGTGTTCCCCTCGAAGGAGTCGCGAGGTCTCACCGCTGGGCTATCACAGCTCTATAGATCGTGTTTATTTTTTGAGAAACGTAAAATATTTCACTGAATTAACTGGTTTCTTTTGTGTATAGTGCTGAAGTATGTAGATACCTAATTGGAATTTTACCTGATGCAATGAGATATTAGTATGGTCGCACTCATTTTCACTGTGCATTATGCTTTAATTTCTTTGTATCCATTATTTTTATTTTTTGTGTGTAATTTATTTATTTTTTCTCTTCTTGTTTTTTATTTCTCTTTCTTGGTACCCACTATACTATTTTATATGTGTGACTCCTTTTAAAAGGGTTGTCTGGAAGAGATCACTGCTGTGATAAGACCGCCCTTTGCATGATTTACATTATATTAGATTTAAGTTTTCTGTAAATTGTTGTTTTTTTTTTCTTATATATAGTGTAATTTTGTGTAATAAAGATGTTTATCTATCTATCTATCTATCTAAAATGTAAATTATTGTCGCATGGTCGCTACCAACCTGTATATGGCTAGGAAATTCAAACATGCGCGTGTAGCGAAACTCACATAAAGCTTACAACCGAAAACATACACTACACTGGAATGAGTTTAAGCATAACATTATTTTTTTAATATTGTCTATTGGTACAGATAAAATATGCATGAAATTTATAGACATCTATGCATTCGGCAGATATAAATTACAAATTAAAAAAATTATCAGCACATTAAAATAAAATATCGTAAGCGAATAAAATGAAAATAAAATCGTTGTATTCCCATGCAATATATTAACAATAAATAATAAAATATCTGGACACACCACAATTTAATAAATGCAAATATAGAATTCAGATTCCGTATACAGTGAATACGCACCGTTTTGTATAAAAACTAAATGCTTACGTAATATCACATATAATAAACGTGTCTACATGATTCTACATAAATACGTTGATAATGATACTAAGTTTGAATAAATTACATAAAATTCAACACTTTTATGTCGATGTTAAAACATTTTAAAAATTATTTAAAAAATTTTTTTGTATACTAAAAATAATCTAAACATATATCTAAACAGTTATTTCTCATCGGGACGGTATACATATTTCAATAATATCCTATCAAACCTGTTTTTTATTATTTTACGTGATTTTTTGTTAAACTTACATCCCTATCGCATGCTAATAAATTACTCTAAGCTAGTAAGCCCGCCATATTTCAACAGTAATTGTGATAAAATAATGAAAACAAACAATATTTATAAATTTTCATCTCTTGCTAAAAGAAAAAGATAAAAGCGATAAAATATTCGACTACTTCAAACAGGCGGGCAACATTTGAGTGTGAGACATGAACGATCCTCGTATACACAATGAGCCAATGTATCCGAATACAAGATATACTCACGAAAATATTCGGACACTTGTGGTATTTTCAAATAAGTCGCTCAGTACAGCCGACACCTATGTAGGGGTCGGGTTGGTTTTTTTTTCTAGTAATAAGATGTATACCCAAGTCAATAATAATATATATATTTCAAAATAAATGTATTTTATTTATTTATTTCTTACATAACACAAATAGGACTTAACTTACAATATGGCCATCTGTAGCCGAACTAGTTAAAACTGTATTTCGGCATACAGCGACAGACACCGAAGACATGTGATTTGATAACTATTTGTTTTAATAAAAGAAACGTAAATATAATATTATGATTAGTACAATAAAGAAAAAAAGAAAGAAACAAAAATAATCTACAAGTCTGTAAAGAGTACGTCTCTGTTCGTTAATCAGTTTGAAAAGTATGTATGTATTTATGTAATATATGTATGTATGTATTAGTATGAGTAGGGGTTGTGTATGTATATATAATTCTATAGAATACAATTTATTAGTTTGGCAGCAAAAGTCCGCACTCTCAAAGTTTTCTGTAAATATTTATTTAATAATTATGTAAGAGTTCTTCAGTGTCGTTATATGAAAGTTTAAGAAGATAATGTAATAATTTATTTTTGCATTTAGCTTTCGTTAGGGAATATATGTTTACAATTTTGTTAATCTTATTGTATAAATAAGGAGCAATAACTTTATAAAATTCCATGATAAAGGAAGTCCTAAAATATCCTATCCTATATCTGTTCATTGTAAAAAAATTCTATAGGAATGGATGAAAAAGTAATTTTTACGCGAAAACTCAACGAAGAATACTACTATCACAATACGAGAGGAAGAGTAAAACACAGCAGAGGCTGTGTGATGTTTGGAGCTGCATTTCCACCACATGTGTTGGCAATTTACTTTTTATGACACTATCATAGATAGAAATACCCTTCCATTCATTCCTTAATATTTTTTTACAACAGATATAGATTTATTTTGAAATATATATATATATCCTATTGGATAAATGTCTTATTACTAGATAAAGAAAACCAACCCGAACCCTCTGTAGGTGTTCGTGTACTGAGAGATTTATTCGAACACACCTTAGTCACTGTAAGAGATTACAGATTAGCCCAATATATCGCTTCTATAACGCAAAGCCCGAGGAGCGTTCACATAAAAGCAAATGAGTGCTTAAAATTAAAACCTAGACAACTAGGCCTTAGTCTAAACTACTGGTGCGCATTGCTCCCTGTGTTGATACCTAGCGCACTGAACAGTTTTGTTTTTAGGTTCATACGGGGCTCACTTGCCTGGTTCGTGCCCTAAACAATAAAAAAGGAGTAAATAAAAATATGGCAAACGAAATATAACAAGCGTGTATGCGCGTGATATGATAGCATAGGTGTAACTAAGCGAAAAACTTATTTCATCGGGGCCATATATGAGGTAAAAAGCTGTGATAGCCTAGCGGTGAGAACGTACGACTCTTTAGAGACGACATAGGTTCAATCTCCGGGCAGGCACCAATGAGTTTTTCTATTAAAAACTTACATGTCTAATTGATAATTGCAATTTATCACACGCTTTTCGGTGATGGAAAACATCGTGAGGAAACCTGCATATCTCTAGAGTAGTCTAGGGATATGTGTAACCTACCAATCCGCATTGAAGCGTAGTAGGTTTTAGCTCCAACCCTTCTCTCGAAAAAACGAAGAGAGGAGGCCTATGCCCAGCAGTGGGATAGTAACAGGCCGTTACTTTACTTACTTTATATATGGGCTTGAGCATGATTTTGATAATACAGAATCGAAACAAAATGCACCCGAAGAAAAAAGTAAGTTATTCATCGCTCAGAAGGGTAGGTAATGTAAAGCCAAGGTTCGATCCAGAAGAATGAAACCAGCCAATCAAATTCGACCAGGAATCGAAAATTACACTTCTTACTTATAAGGTGATATCGTATTCATGTTTAAAGATATTAACTGCATTTTTTCACATTACTAATATATAAAAAGCGCTAAAGCGTACCCGGTGCTTAGTGATTTTGTTGTGATTGCAACGCTGCCACGCACACGACACAAACAGAACACAATTTTTGGTGAGACACGAACGTCTAGCATTCCTAAAGTTACAAATATATAAAAAAAAAACCCTAAATTAAACTGCCATCAAGTAAACATTATCCGGAACCGGTTAAAAATAACACCCTAAAAAAGAAATATTGTGCAAATCAAAGTTATCCTTTAGAAAATACTTATTGCACTAACTCGTTGCAATACATACTAAGGTTAAAATGCTTAATGATATTTATAAAATAAGGCGTTCAGACTCAAAATAAACACTTCAATTTTAAATTAAATTATACACTAACTTCGAAATCACAATTTATAGACATTCAATTGATTATGCAACATATTTCAAATGTAAATTCATAATCCTTTTACAATAAATATACACAATCCGAAGGAGTAATGAAATATGCGAGAATACTGTTAAATGTATGTGATTATATTCCGCCAAAAACACAGTTGATCTTATATTATAATAAATACTTTATGTTGCCTTAACTTGCGAATAACAAAAGTTCTTTTAGTCATTGTGCCGTGTAGTGACTTCACTGTGATTATTTTTCTTATTTGTAATATTATAAAATAATTATAAGCAAGCTTTTTTCTTATGATTACCATAATATATATAAAGATAAGATAAGATTATTAAAGAATATTCTCGCATAGTAGAAAACATAAAAACTTAGACGTGCCGACCCCCAGACAAGAAACAAAAGCACAGAGCCAGTGAACAAGCACAAAACAAGACGCTGTGTCTTCGGGAATAAAATGATTATTTGGTAAAAGGAAAGGAAATCGACGATACTGTAAAATATATTTTATAACAAATCACGCAAACAAAATCTACACTACTATGTTTTATATTGTCAAACTTTACTTCATCAGCAAATACTAGACTGACGTCGTAATAAACACGTAATAAACGTGTCTTATGAACAGTAACCGGTTTTTCATATACATAAAACATTACACGAATCAAACATTAATGTTTTTATTTTATAATACTGTTTTGTGCAACACTAAATTTCATCTGCACGAGACATTTTTTTAAACGCCTTAAATTATGGTAAAATATGACCATAATAACTGAAGTTGAAACTGACAGATGAAATTCATCTTTCCTACCTATATTCACTAAGTTATAATAAAATAAAATTAAATAATTACCAAATCGATTCAGATATCGATTCGTTACAATATGTTCAAGCAATTCTGCGGCATTCGAAAGGAAAGGCAGATCGAATCGCCGGTTTTTAAAATTAAAATTTCAATTTGACAGATTGGCAAACTTCTATTACGCAATAAAAGTATTTTAAACTAATTCAATCACGCCTTTTACTTGAAGATTGGTCTACTTGGTACTGCTATTAATAAAGGAGCGATTTATTAACTAGAGGAAGATTGCCGCAGTTTTGGATAATCATCAGCCCGTTTTCGCATCATCGCAGGTTTATTCAGAAATACGTGCGTATCACTTAGTTCCACTCATTTTCTTATCCTTCAGTATTAATACCGTAATATTCCGGCTCCAATATTCGCGACGTTAAAATCTATCTATCTATCTATACTTATTATAAAATAAAGTCCCCAAAGCTGTCTGTCTGTATGTCATCGACTTTCTCAAAATCTAGTTAACGGATTTTTGTACGGTTTTTACTAAAAGGTATTGCAATTCCTCCGAAAGGTTTTGGTTAATAGTACATAACGGTTTTATTTAAATTAAGTTGAAGAGGTCGTTTTACAACAATTTTTACTGGCGGACAAACGGTGTCGATTGTGGTTTAGAGGGGGGAATAGGCATAAAAAGCGGTGTAGTGTATCAGAGAGCCAGTCTCCTGCCGAGAATCGAGTGACTGTTGCTAAACACTGAATTTCACGCGAAACCCGCACGTATTGCTAGTTCAAAATAAAAAAACGCTATTCGTGATATACGCGCTAGCGATTATTTTGTTCGTTAAACAGTATCATTGTGGAACTAAAGTATTATGATTGGTGTATAAGGAATAATGGCTTGTACGGGTGGACATTTGGGAGTTTGGGAATAAGCTTAGGAAGGTGGGGATGGGGGTCTAACCTCGTCGTGGTCACGAGCATCGTTCTCGCGCGGCGGTCCGCGGGCAGTCCTCGACCGCGTCTGTTTCGCCATGTCCAACGCCTAAAACCGCACATATCTACTAAACCAGCCTACCATGAACTCTTATTGCGACTCAATTGAAGACGTAAACTAAATTGTTTTGCTTTTTCATACAATGACGTCTTAAAGACGCAGAATTTAAGTCGTTGCCGAATGAGCGTTCGGAATGCTTCTTAAAAACATGTGAGTAAAAGAGACAGAGTTTATAGATTCATATTACGTCGTCCTTATCAAACACACTTCATGATACGAAATAAAAACGGTTCGGTTTAGGTACTGACTTGGAATTGAATCGTTATCTAAAAGTCCATGGTAGGCCTGGCCTACCTTTTGAGTTTGACACCCCTGTAGGGTGTCAAACTCAAAAGTTAACTTGGATGGCCCAACGAACAATGCCTAACATGCCGTGTGGTATCCGGCTGAGTAGAATAGACCACCCTCATTACTTACCAAGGTGTCGTAAAAGGCGATTAAGGTAAATCGACGCACCATGTAATATCCGGTTAAGTAGAATAGACCACCCTCTTTCTTACCGAGGTGTCGTAAAATACGACTAAGGTAAGCTGACGTCAGGCAGGCGGCCGGTCGTAAAATACGCAGCCGAATCAAGTGACAACATGTTATAACATGTTGTCACTTGTCGGGACAACACGTTATAACATGTAGTGCCAACCCCAAATAGAGTGGGATAAGAGCAGGAGGATAATGATGAACAGATAATTCATCCCCTATAGGTTATAAATTTCTTCATTTGATCTTAACATCTTCGATGGTCAATTAATGAAAAAAAAAATTATATTCATCATAAATTGTATAAATTGTTGAAGTGAAATTTTTCACAATTACTATAACTCAATTATTACTTTATTTACCGGTGGTATATGGAGTTCAAATTTTATTCATTATTTCCATTAAAAAATTCAGGTTGGATATAATGTTTTAACTACTTTCGATTGAGCAATGACAATTTAAGTAGCCTTAAAGAAAGCTATCTTTCTCCTTATATTATATCTATATAACAAATTAGACTTAAATAATAAAAACATCTATAAACCATAGATCTATGCGATCAATTTACTATGTATTATTAACTATGTCTTGTTGTTATAACCAATATTAATATAAATAAATAATAAATAGTAAATAAATAAATAAATATATGGTACACTTACACACGGTCGTCCATCCCCAAAGTAACTTAATACTTGTGTTATGGATGACGAACAACTGGTTAATATATACATACGTAGTTTTAAATACAAATACACACCCAGGCTCGTAGAACCAACAATTTTTTTTGAGAAAATGTTGGCCCTCGGCGGGAATCGAACCCGCGACCCGCGTAGCTGAAGGCAGGGTCACTACCCACTGCGCCAACGGGCCAGTCAAAAACGTCCAAATTTTTAAATATTCGTTCGTAAACTTACATTAGACGGGACGTGCTAGGCAGCGTGCAAAATTAATTTTGTCCTCATTTTATAAGATTATTAAGTTATTTATTTAGTTTTGATAATAACATCAATATTAAATTATGATTTCTAATAATAGATACTTTAAAAGTGACAAAAACACAAGTACAATATAAAAATATTCAATACAATGTGTTGCGGATGAGTTAAATGACTGATAAATAGTTAACATTTAATCTTAGAGAAAGAATTAGAAAAACTATAACGTAACTGTCGAAATAGTTATTTAAGTACGCGATATAACAACTAATACTGAAGAAATGATATAGCTACTTCGAATATACTAAAATACTAAATGTAAACGACTCTTTGCTTCTAATTAGAAATTTCTCTTTCAAAAAATTAAAAAGAAATCTAGCATAATGTACTACAAATCTACTATTGCTATAAGAATGAAAAAAAATGCATTCACTGCGCTTAAATCAAAAATCAAAGCGACACAGTTACTTAGGACAATATTATTTTCAAAAATATCGACTGTGAACTGGCAAATTGTCCTATCTTATTTTTGACAACTTTTCAGGAAGAAGAGAAAACGTGATTATTAATATATTCGCAATATTTTTTGTGTAATAAAAAACAGTTGACTTTAAATATGTTTATTTATTTACAAATTTTCTAGTAGATAACACATGTTGATACGGTAAATGATGGGCGGTAGTACCTAATGCTGTTAAAAAGTGATTTGGCTTAAAATTGAGATAGGAGATATTGCCGGTTCACAGTCGATATGTAATTTTATTTTGCAATTTACTCTTGTCCGTCCGTGGATCCGATCCACTTTTGTGTAATAACATAATTTTTTCATATTTCTAAAATTTAAAAATCTAATATTTCGCTCATGAGCTGCAACAGTGGCACAACTCAAAAAATTGTTTTAAAGTTTTCGTTGCTAAGGAAAATGCATAAAAATGCCTTATGCATTGAAAACAAACAGCCTCATATTGAATTATGATTCAAATTCAAATTCAAATTCAAAATATTCTTTATTCAAATAAACTTGTGAACAAGTGCTTTTGAATCGTCGACTTTATTGCTGGTTCGGAAAGCTGTACCCACCGAGAAGAGCCAGCAAGAAACTCGGTGGAGCTCTTTTAAAAGAGAAGATTCTTAATACTAATTACATTTTGTCATAGCTATCCTGCACAAGGTCAAAGAGCAGCTATACCCACGCATTCTTATCATCAATGTAAGCCTCCACGGTATAATAGGCTTTCTGTATCAGCGTCTTTTTAACAGTATTTTTAAATTGCTGTAATGGCGAAGTTAAAATTGATTGATTGATTTCTTCTGAAAAATTGATTGATTTCTTCAGGTATTGCTACTGAAAAGAATGTGTATTTTAACATTTACACCTATAGCCAAAAACACGTGTTTTTTGAGTTGCGTCACTATTGCTATGTATAAATTATCAAAATTAACAAAGTTTATTACGTTCTGACTGATGTCCAAATTACTACTAGAAATGTATAAGTCTGGTCGTTGTCGGTAAAATATTTAATTTTTTTTTTATTAACTCAATAATTTGGATTTGGTATTTCGTATAGTAACGCCCCCTTAATTTATTTATAGAATTCGGAGTTACTTTTAATTCAGTAGTAGGTAATGAAAATTATTTTACTATAATCCGAGATAGAAGCGAATATATGTAATGCCAAATGTAGTGTGTATTATTCGTTCATATCCATTACATTAAAAAATATATATTAATTAATACTATTGTATTATAGATTTCCAGAAAGTAATTTTCAAATTCAAATTTTATTTTATTTATAGCAACAAAAGCTGTCGTGTGGTATCCGGCTGAGTAGAATAGACCACCCTCATTTCTTACCGAGATGTCGTAAAAGGCGACTAAGGTAAGTTGACGTCAGGTAGGCGACCGGTCGTGAAAACAACTAGCCAAATCAAGTTATAAGTTTAAAACATGTTGTGCCGACCCCACTTAGAGTGGGATAAGGACAGGAGGATGATGATTATAGCAACAAAGGCTCAAGATCTTACTAAAAAATTCATAAACTATGTTATTAATATATTCATTTTAATTCTTACAAATATCATAGGATATGCGTAATTTATAATGTAATGTCTAATTTATAAATAAATTTAGAAAGGCGTTACTTACGGAATTCCATTCTATTCTAATTGATGGGTTATTAATGAAAAGAAAGTATAGTAGGCGACAATAAATAATGCACATCGAGGCTTAGAGAAAAAAATCGGCTAGATTCTGCTTCATAGAGCATTGTCTCTGTCGCACAGACTGACGGACCCGTGTGTGACAGAGACAGCGCTCTACGAAACCGAACTGGCCGGCTGTTTCTTTCTAAACAGCGATGTGCATTATTTAATGTCGGGTAATATACAACGTTGGTGAAAAAAATAATAATAATAATAAAAAAAAAAAAAAAATAGAGATTATGAATCTTTCTTAAAAATGTCGCCATTAAAAATGAGGCAGGCCTTACTTCTGTTACGGTCACTTTTTTTAATAACACAACTGACCTCTTTCCGGCTACGCAGCGCGCAGTCCTCCAGGGTCTCGGCGGCCTCGTACTTGCCCTGGCGGCGGTACAGCGCGCCCAGGTTCTTCAGCGTCGTGGTCACAGTGGGAGAGTCCACCTGCAACGGCGTATACATAAAACAAGATGTATTTAAGAAAATTGATTTATGCATCAACGAATCTACATAGCGGCATCATAAAAATATAAATAATGAAGAAAACTACACGATACAAAGACTGGTGGAAGCGTGCTGGGCCCATAACCCAGAGGTCCGTGGATCGAAACCACGCTCTGCTACCAAAATTGTTCCGCGCAAACGTGCGGACGGATGAAACAACCTCCGGGACCTGGGCCCGTCGTCTCGGCGTCTCAACCTACCTTATGCAGCCATCAGCTGTATGTGGTCCGGCCTCATGAGTCACTGCGTGTATATGTGTACGTGTGTGTGCTTGTATGCACTTGGCCGATTCCCGAATACCGTTGGCTCGCCTCTGCAATCTTCCACGGACAAGTAATGTTTGTTTCTCCCGGAGTATACACTTCACTATATCGGTTAAATAACACCCGGTGTGCACACAACCTTCGTAAGGTCACACGTTATTGAATCGTCCCTATATCGGGGAATAGTAACTCAACGCGCACTAAAACCGTGGACGGTCGCGTCTTCTCAAACGCTTCACTGGTTAAACGCGTCACTAAATACTTATATCAGTCTCAAATGTCAATAAAGTCGTGTCACTACTGAGAATAACACCCGAAACGCAAAATTACACGTGTGTGTTATAACAGAAAGCCGTATACAGGCGCGCGCGGCCTGTTGGTATCGTATTCGCCTCAGAGCTTCTTAACAAGGCCCATATTGAGAAATCATCTATGCCAGGTCCACAATACCGTAAGATCCCACACCTTGGGACCAAATCAATCCGATACCTTGGGAGCCCGTCGCCGATCACCCGTTGAGCGATTCTGATCTTTCTTATTAGACCTATAGTCAGCGGCCAAGTTCCCGGTGTCCACAAAACCTTAAGACTTATGACACCATGGCCTATATCTCGCTGAAAGCCTCTGAGCTTCGTGATGAAACTTATAGTTAACGGCCAAGTTTTCGGGGCAGCCATTCCAATATCTTGAGACATCAAGACCCAGTGCCCATCATCCGTTGAGCGACTCTGCGCTTCCGCATAAGGCCCAGTCAGCGACAAAGTTTGCGGAGGCTTCGATACCTTGGGACCAATACATTCCAATACCTTAGGACCCTATCGTCTATCGCTAAGCTACTGAGCTCTCTTACGAGGCCAGTATCGAAGACCAAGTTTCAGAGTAGACATATCGTATCCCTTACCTTAGCAGTTTTGTGCCAACCGCCGTATTCACCATAGGGCGCGTTCTCCTTCTGAAGATGCTTATTCTCCTCTCGCTCTTCGGCCACCTGCCAGATGGGCTTGTTGTCCCCTGTTTAGATTTATAATGCAAACGTATTATATCTACTATTGGAAAAACAATAAAATATATGCCAATATCATTGACGATTCCTTATTTAGATTTCATTTGCCCGCGATTTCTAATACTTGCTGTATTCTATTGTGAATAATTTGCATCAAATAGTAAGCGACATAATAATCCAAGGTTGTAAGTGCCTTTTGTATGTATGTCTATTATGTAACCATTCGTTAATTTCAATTAACTAAATGTAACTAGTGTTAATTTATACTTTAAAAGTGCAACCGCCGAGTTTCCTGCTGGCTCTTCTCAGTAGGAACAGTTTTCGAAACCAGCAGTAAAGTTGACGATTCAAAAGAACTTATTTTCAAGTTTACTTGAATGAAGAATATTTTGAAAATAGCACTCGAGGAAGTATGGGTGACCGTACTAACTGCACTGCTGGCGGTTTTCGGGAAATAGTATTTGGATTAGTAAAGGGAAGGTGAAAGTGGCGACTTGACGAAGTTTATATACATAAAGTGTTGTAGTACTACAGGAAGAAGTTGGAGATAGCGAAAACAGTCTGAGACTCAGCGTTAACTCACAATAAAATGGAAGTAAAAAGATTTCAATGATAAAATAAATTTAGCTGTCGATTATTCCTCTAAAACAACTTTAACATGTGGGTTAATAGATTATATAAAAATTCTCCAAGGTACTACAATGCTTACGCAATATATTAATTCTTGATATGATCAAAAATTTAATATATTTTCTATATGGAGGTTTGATCAATGATATACGTTTTGTTTTTTGTGACAAAAATATATAAGTATTTTTATTTCTAACATAGGGATTAGAATACAATTCCTTCTTATTTAAATGCAATGTAATTAGATAAAATATAATAAAATAATACAGATTAGATTAGAAATATTAGGATTCAAGTAAAAATTAACTTTGATTGCAACACGGAATTTTAATGTCCGAGTACACCTTTGGGCGATTTTTTGAGACAAAAATATATAAGTAGTGTTATTTATAATAATTATTATTAAAGGTTAGAAGACCATAAGGTAAAATGAATAACAATTCCGCCTTATTTAAATGCAAATTAAAACAATAAAATATTTAAAAAAAAAATTAATCGTATAGAACTAAAGGAAATCGTCAAAGATAAAAAAATGTGACACAAGTCGGGAAGGTGTGACACAAGGCAAGTCAATTATGTTTGAAATTAATAAAATTTATTTAAAAGCAAAACAAAAAATCATATAAGTGCCCTTTCCTACCTGTGCCACACTAAAATTATAATCCAAACTTGTGTCACTCACCTATTGACAGTGGCATTAGAAACTCAGTCATACAGACAGACATTCTACGAGGATATTTTCTATATAAAAAAAAAATAACTAAATGCAGCCGCGAAGTTGGTTACAAAAGTTGAGCGATTGATTCAATTTGTTCTGAAATCCCGTATAAATTTGAAGAGAAAATTCTAGAAAATTAAAAAAAATGTAAAACAGCAACACATAATTTTACCATACAAACTGAACATTACTGAAAGCTAAAAATACATCTTTAGTTTTAAGACTGTATTTTATTTAGTAGAGTAGGGAATGTAAGCGAGATTTTCGCAATAAATAATGAGGAAATATGAAACTCGTACACTTTCGTATACTCTATACACAAGGGCGTAGCGAGATACGGGCAAGGGAGGGCAGCTGCCCCCCCTTACACTGAAAACTGTAACATTGGGAAACTGACAACATGCAAGATAGTGACACTTTGTAAGGCTTGAAAAAATATAAGGCCTATAATGTACCTCACCTACATTAATGTGAGCTATAGTACGCGGCAATAAATAATGCACATCGAGGCTTAGAGAGAGAAATCGGCTAGATTCTGCTTCATAGAGCATTGTCTCTGTCGCACAGACTGACGAACCCGTGCGAAACGTCACATACTGAGTGACAGTGACAGCGCTCTACGAAACCGAACTGGCCGGCTGTTTCGTTCTAAACATCGATGTGCATTATTTAATGCCGAGTACTATACTTATATCTTAAATACCATGATTAAAAAAATATACTCTGAGATTATCCGCCCCCCTTGTATACTAATCTGGGTACGCCCTTGTCTATACACATATAAGAAACAGAAGACAAATAAGTCTCATTTGCTTTCCCTTTATTGTCATTAGACACATATTGCTGCCTTATCCTACTCTAGTATTTTTATACTAGAGTAGTTATTACTCTGTAGGTAAAATTTGGCGCAATTTAACTGAATTTTTTAGGCGGTATCAATTAATAGTATAAAAAAAAATTTGATGGTATCATCTTTGTCGTAATTCAATCTATTTATTGGATAAAATCAACAGTACAATAAATTCTCATGTAAATAACAGAAATTATTTGGCAACTAAACAAATTTAGGAGCACGGCAGCGCGATAGCCGAGTTCACATAAAAGTCTGCAAAATCAACATTAAATAAATGCACTGTGCTTTTTTTGATCTACCCTACAACAGCTGATAATTTTATAAACGTATATACATTTAAATTTGTAATAAAATGTTTTCATTGCAATTATATTTAAAATATACAGTACGCTTATCAGTAGTAAATTTATCATATTAAAACAAATATTGTTAGTTTAATTGTATATTTAAGAAAACATTGAGGCGATTATAAGCTGTCATAGAGTAGATTTGGATAAGAAAACTAATCAGGCACTATTCGCATTATATATAAATCGCGCAATAAAACTCACATTTAAAAATATTTACTTTCATATTATATTTCTATATATTTTATTTTAATTATTTATATAAATGTTAAATAGGAATTTTTTTAACAATACTATCTAAGTTAATATTACCATTACATTTTTTTACGTGATTAAAAAATATCATATAATTATTATAACATCCAATTAATACATTTTAATTAAGCATGCTACTAAAATAATAAATCAAAGACCGTCGTCAGTGAAGTTAAGAAATCAAAAAACAAATTTAACTGATTTTGAAAAAAAAATTACTATTTATTAACGCAATATAGTAAAAAATATTTTTTGGTATAATTTTAAAATTTAAATTTTTGGTAAGTGTATTTTTTTCTAATTTTGCATCTTACTTTAAGTGAAACTTCACCCATAGAACTAACAAATCGTTTCAAAGAACCAGACAGTCATCAGTTTATGGTGTTTTATTGTTATTTATGTCATTTTATTGCGCAATCTAAAACTTTGACTACAAATATAACAAACAGTACGCAGGCAAGAGAGCGACTTTATTAATCTTTCACAACCATACATTTTACCTTTAACGTAAAAGGTATAAGTGATTGCACTTGTACGAGGTAACTTGATACCGTGAAATCGCAATTTCACAGACAAGATTTTTGCGTATTCTTTTATTCGCATAAATACATCGTATCACTTATGCTTATACACTAATATATTTTATCTTACGTTATAAGCTAAAAAAAATATAAGTTATTATGCCAAAATATTTTTCTTGGGGCTATTTATTACATACAAATATTAAAACATTATATACAAATAAGGTATTATAAGACCAAATAATCATTCATATAATTTATAATATAATAAATATTCATATAATAATAATCAATACTTTATATAATTCTGCAGAAATAGTCAAAATAATAATTGTCCCTAAAAATATTTTATAAATATATTTATAGAATATTTTTTATTCAAGAAGATTTATAAAATTTTATTAACAACTTACTTTATAGATTGTTAATAATGTATATAAATCAATTCTATAATGTTAAATAATAATAATCAATACTTTATATAATTCTTCAGAAATACTCAAAATTATAGTTGTCCGTAGGAATATTTTATAAATGTATTTTATTTTAAATTCAATAAAAGATTATTTACAACTTTTTTTATAGAATGTTAATAATATATATAAATCAATTCAAAAAAAAAAGTATAGAATAAATTTCATCCCTTAGAAAATCCAAAAGGAAGAAACTGTATTTAATATTATTATAAAGACCTTTACTCTTATTTTTTTATAGCGACTGGAAGAACTGTTTTTTTTATATTGCACTTACATATGTAATGTCAAAGGAACTAAACACTTCAATATAAGCTAAGCCACACTTAATGGATGACTAAAACTAAATTAAAACTATATACTCGTGACGTTAAATAAATTGCTTGGCACTAAAAATATAACAAAATCATAGCTTCATAAGTTCATGCAAGTAATTTGACAACAATATATTTTCTATTGGTCTAAAATCATATTATAGTAAGTGAAATGTTGATTAACAGATACTTGACTTGAATTCACTTAACTTGACTTTTATGATAACAAGATTCTTATTCTTCAAAGATAACTCAAATCAAGTGTTTATCTCAGATTATATCAAAATTTTTTGTTATAAAAAAATTGACACTTACTAAGTTATGATATTAATACGACCGTTCCATAATTATTTATTTATTAATAAAATGTTTAAACAAATAGCAACCATTTTCTACTGGTAAAACTTCTACTAGTCTACGAAAAAAATTCGAGTATTACCCAAATGCATAGAGAGATCTAATAAGGGGTGTTCATAGACTTCATATAATAATATATACAGCTGCATGATTAAATGAATAGTTATCTAAAAAATGGTATCCTTTTCACTATTAATTACTATTAAGTATAGGATAATTACCACTCGTGCAACGTACATTTATCTAATCAATAAACGTAATAAGATATAGGATAGTAATTTCATAACGAACTTTTCAAAACATCGTCTTTTTATTATAACTAATGTATAGAAACTGGCTATATTCACGTCTTATTTTATCGGATTTTAAACTAGTTTCAAGAACATACGGGGCTCTCATTGAATTCTGCATAAAGAGCTCATGAATAAGAGTCCCGTATGGGCTTGAAACTATCCGATAGAATAACGTGAGTATAGCCGGTTTTTATACACTAATCATGAGTATATCGTTGTATGAAGAATACTCGAATATAAACAAATAGAAAAACTTATATATTATGTTCATATGAATGAGTTAAATAACAAATTCCACCATGATGCCAACTTTTCTTATGGAAATTTTTTTTAACTCTAAATTTTGATTATTTATTAAAATATATATATATTTTTATTTACTTTAGAATTATATCGTAAAATATGATATTTAATTTGACTTATTTTATACGTTAAAACTTTAGATGCCGGTATAAAATGCAGAGTAAAAAAAATTACTAAAAAATATTTATATTAAATTAAGTCAATTATAAAATTGATTATAATTATTAGTTAGAGTTAAATTTCGAATCAAGTTTTCCAGTATTTGTTATGAAATTACTCATCCCATTATCCCATGCCAATTATAGTGCAATCGATTAGCCTTTTTCCTGATAGTTATGAAATAATACTATCCTAAAAAAACAGAATAATGAAATATATAAAAACAAATAAAAACATTAAAATCACATTTAAATTAACTACTATCGATACAAACTAAATTAAACATGATCTTCGTAGTGAACCGTATCCAGGCGTACTGGACTTAATAAGTCCATAATATCAGATACTTACGAGCCTGGACTTTGCACAGGATCCCGTTGATTCCCAATCAATCATGTTTCAAGTATAGATGAATGACAAATTGTTATGCAATCTGATATGATACGATGATACGTAACTGCAGGGACATGTGCTGATTGTCGTTGTGTTGAAGATTATTTGAATGATTTATAGAATTAGGCGTTACTTTGCGGAGATCCATAATAAAAAAGTAATAATAAAATTATTTTGCTATAATCCGCGATACAGTAAATAGAAAATATATATAGTGCTAAATGTATAGTGGACTATCACGTTTCTTCATACCCGTTACATGCAGGATTCGTAAAAACACATGCACAAACCTCCACCACTGCCACCACAATACACAAGCATTTTTTAAATTTAAACTACCGTGAGTAGTAAAGTAGCGGCCTGTTACAACCCCACTGCTGGGCTAAGGCCTCCTCTCTCCGTTTCTGGAGAGAAGGATTGGAGCTAAGACCTACCACGCTGCTCCAATACGGATTGGTAGGTTACACATTTCTCCAGAATTCTCTAGAGATATGCAGGTTTCCTCACGATGTTTTCCTTCACCGAAAAGCGTGTGATAAATTGCAATTATCAATTAGACACATGAGTTTTTTAATAGAAAAACTCATTGGTGCCTGCCCGGGTTTGAACTCGTGTTCCCCTCGAAAGAGTCGCACGGTCTCACCGCTAGGCTATCACAGCTCACCGTGAGTAGTATTCATAGTTAATTTATAGATACCGGCTATACTCACGTCTAATTTTATCGTATTAGCCTAACTAGTTCCGAACCCGTCCGGGGCACTTATTCATGAGCTCTTTACACGACGTTATCGCGGCGAGAACTGCAAACTGCAGCATTTTTTATGCATTTTCTTTAGCAACGAAAACTTTTAACCCATTAGCTCAAAACACATTTTTTAGTTATTGTACTTGAAGCCCGTGTGTGATTTATATATTACTAGCAAAGCCCCGCGGTTTCACGCGCGTCCATACAGATCTCCTGGTAGTGGAAAGTCTACGAAATCGGACTATAGATTTATTTTGTAGATTATTTAATTATAAAAAATGGGTATCATAAGTATTCTTGGAAGACTTAACTCACCAAGTGCAGGCCCTGCTATAACGGTAGGTTAGGTTTGTTATGGCATTATTTGATTTCGATTTACATTCTTAAATTCGTAAAATCTTTTGATTGGGATGTCGGATTTTAATAATTTAAAAAGTATTTTACACGTATTGAAACAGTTATTTATAAAATATCATTTAATGGGATAAGGATTAATACAGAGATATGAATAAAATGGTTTGATTATTGTCGGCACTTTTACCAACTTTTGCAATGTAAAAAAGTAGTTATATTGGCATAACTATAATAGTTACACATATGGTATCGCGGACTTTTTTGTGGATATTGATACGTAGATGCAGCAGCAGTAGATGTTGACGATTCAAAAGCACTTGTTTACAAGTTTACTTGAATAAAGAATATTTTGAATTTGAATTAGAATTAGTAACGAACACATACGGGTACGTTTTTTGTCGTTTCTCTTACACCTCTACTAATAATAATATAAAATTACAGTTAATAGTTAACAGCGCATACTGTTTGTCATTCATCTATACCCTTTTTTATTTACACTACACTTTATCTAGTTTCATCTACATATAAATAGGAATGTATATAGGTTCTTCATAGCTAGCCAGCGGGGAACTATTTTTTTGGTTTTTTTAAGGACGCTATATATTCTGAAACGGTAAAACAAAAATATCAAGCAAGCAAAAAATTAAATGTAAAATTAAGTAATTTTTATAATTGCCTTATGAACATACAACATATCGACTGTGAACCGGCAACATGTCCTATCTCTAATTTTAAGCCAAATCACTTTTTAACATTGGGTACTACTCCTTATCATTTACCGTATCAACATGTATTATATACTAGAAAATTTGTAAACAAATAAACATATTTAAAGCTAACTGTTTTATTAGTTCATAAAAATTATTGCGAATGTATTAATAATCACGTTTTTTTCTTCTTCCTGAAAAGTTGTCAAAAATAAGATAGGACAATTTGCCAGTTCACAGTCGATATATCATAAGGCAGTTTTAATGTCAAAAATAGCAGTAAGCGCTTGGTATTTAAAAAATGAGCAGAGCAAAAAAAAAGGTTAATAATATTTGAACATAGTTTTACAAATTAACTAAAACATAGAAATCGTAATTTAGATGTGACTCAAAACTAACTTATTTACTTAACTATTTGTATTAATAATACAAATTAATTAAGATTTATAGCTAATAATTTATTATTTAAAAATAATTAACAAAGAAGTTATTTTTTAATAAAATGTTAAATGCTTGACAAAACTTCACCTTATTTAACTGAATAGTAAGCTTATGCGTTGATCACACCTGGTGAGTGTTCGACGAACATATTGAAGCTTGTATAAAATATTATTTCTAAAATCTTTACATATGGAAACTGCATAAATAGACAATACCTTTGAACTTATTAACTTATTGTATAAATATGTAATATTCTACTCTACTAATAAGTTTTAAATAATTAAGTAAACTTTATATTATATTCAAATTCTTTATATTATATTTAGATTCTGTAATTTATATCTAACTTTTCTTAAGTCCACACTGTTCGTGGTATGACGACCTACGTTTGTTATTAATGGGTACTTGAAAATTTTTTCTTGTCTGCTGTTATTATATACATACCCTCATAACACGGTTAATGTCATTTGAAGAGACTAGCTTTCAAGATACAGGCTAGGCCTATTTTTAGCGCTAGGGAACATCTTGCGTAACTTAGTGTTATATAATATTAATCATGTCCATAGATAAGAGGAGATGTATTAATTAACATTTTTGTGTTCAATAAAACAAATATTATTATTATTATTATTCGAAATGGATAATTTATAGTATTAACGACTGTAAAATATCCAAAATGTGTAAAAAAAAATTGGGTTAAAGTTAATTTAGTAAATGTATTACTGTACATATCAAACTGTGAGTAACGAGAGGTTCTTATAGACCGAATGATAATTGTCTTCAGTCAAGCAACTCGTTTAGTGTAAACCAACCTTTACAATAAAATATAGATAAAAATTAGGAAAAACTCTAACCACTAATTCGAGATAAAATTTTGTTTATATTCCCTGTACATCTTGATCCCATCATATTTAACTATGAATTACTATAGATTTATTACTGCTCTTTTGGCGTAAATATAATAACTATATTTACGAATAACTTCTTTTCATATTTCCGTACACATTATAATAGTTTTATACATAAACATTGTTTTATTTTCTTTTTTAATTTATTATTATTTATACACCATGAAAAACGTTAACAAAACATTATTAACAAAAAGTGAAAAGTGTAAACAGGTCAACTTATCCCTTTGAAAGAGATCTCTTTTATTGGCTAGAAGAGATCCTAGAGACAGCCTACGAAGTGAGACAATTTATAGATTTATATTTCTATATTAATTTGTATTTATAATTTATTTATAGTTGTTATTAAAACACCTGTTTTTCAGCAAAATCTGTCAAAATATCAAAATAAAGACAATATAAAAACTTTCATAATTTATCTGTATCTCGACATAGATTAATGTTTCACTAAATATTTATTTTTTAAGTTATCTATACCTATGTTCGAAATTTAAATTATTCTTAAATACTTTACGAGAAACGTATAACGCTACTTACATATAGAGAAGTATGCAATTTTTTTTTATCGTTAACTATAGTTTTTAATCCAAATTTTTAAACTCACCATCTATGGTTCCAAATTCTCGCTCGTGCGCGCGTGTCAATACTTGTTTGTACAATGTTTCCGCTTCTTTGTACTTGCCCTGTGAAACATGTTTTATTTTATTTATTTATTTATACTAGGATTATCTATTTATTTATTATTATTACTAAATACAAATATATGTTAAACATATTTTAAAATTAAGTAAGGCATTGACGGACATGCAAGGATGGCATTACGATAGTATTAAACTGTGTTGCATATGCCATCCTCACAGTCAAATAAAAAAAAAAAAAAGAAATAAAATAAAAAATAAATAAAAAAAAAAACAACCGGGTACATCAATTAGGATGTAGATCCACTTAAAAGATAATCACAACTTGCGCTTTGGTCGTGTCTATAACCTTCACGTAGTGTTATATATCGAATCGAATCAAATCAAAATAATCTTTAATAAACCATTTCAGGCACTTTTGAATCGTCAACCATCAATATGATTAATGAAGCTACAACTGGTTCTGAATTTTGCTCTTACCGAGAAGAACCAGCAAGAAACTCGGCGGTCGATCTTTTAAATATTTTCAATTATTATTAAACCACTGTCTTGTGTGAAGCTGAAAGGATTTTCAAATCCAGGCTTTCTTATCAACCAAATCTTCAATTTTGTAATATGCTTTACGTATAAGCATATTTTTTACACTTGATTGGAATCTTTCTGTACACTGGTCTAGAATGGATTGAGGTATTTTATTATGGAAGCGAATAGCGAGACCAACAAATGAGTTGCTTACTCTGCTGAGTCAGCGGGTATCACAAGCTGTTCGTGACCTCTCGTATGTCTATGATATACATCAAATTTTGTTGATATACATTATAATATTATAATATTGATATATATTATAATATTATAATATTGATATATATTATAATATATAATATACAATAAGCTGCCTAAATATATAGAAGACTTATGTCTTCCTAAATTTAAATTAAAGCTACATGAGTGGCTAATATCTCATTGTTTTTATTCGATAAATGAATATTTAAACTTACAGATTAAGCCCTTACAAAAAATAAGATCGAAAATTTAAATTTGTTGCTGTTACTTATGTAATTGAAAATACCATTATTAAATGCTTTATAGCTATGTAATTTTTAAAATTTTTAACGTTTCTTATATTTGCATGCCATTTCTTGGTATTACACTAAAACGAACAATTGTAACACCTTTTTGTAAGTTTGTAAGTGTATTATGCAAAAATAAATGAATTTGAATTTGAATTTGATATAAGTTGAAAGAAAGTTTTAAATTAATACAGAACAAACAGATTACAAACACCTAAAAAAACATTAGATTTGCTTACCCGATTTCGATTAAGTATAAACATATGGATACGAAATAATATGAAAACGGAGGCCTTAGCCCAACAGTGGGCATAGTAACAGGCCGTTACTTTATTTTACTTTTAACCATTCACCTGTTTGAGGTAGCAAGAGGCGAGGTTGTTCTTGGTCTTGGCCACGTTGGGGTCGTCGGGGCCCAATTTGCTTTCGTAGATCTCCAGCGCTCGCTGGTAGTATTGCTCCACCTCCTCGTATTTGTTCTGCAAACACCAACATATCACTTGTATGAATAACTGACTAATGCTTAAATAAGCCCTACAAAAGTAATAGAATAGAGTAGACCACCCTCATTTCTTACCGAGGTGTCGTAAGAGGCGACTAAGGTATGTGCCGTGTGGTATCCGGCTGCATAGAATACACCACCCTCATTTCTTACCGAGGTGTCGTAAAAGGCGACTAAGAAAGTTGACGTCAGGCAGGCGGCCGGTCGTAAAATACGTAGCCAAATCATGTGACAACATGTTTGTAACATGTTGTGCCGACCCCAGAGTGGGATAAGGGCGGGAGAATGATGACGAAAATCTATACTAATATTATAAAGAGGAAAGATTTGTATGTTTGTTTGTATGTTTGTATGTATGTTTGTTACGTTTTCACGCAAAAACTACTGGACCGATTTCAAAAATTCTTTCACCATTGGAAAGCTGCTTCTTCACTGAGCAACATAGGCGATATGTCATTTTCAAAAATAACAGGGATCCCTAATAAAATTGTAGTAATCGTTAATATAGTGACCTGGTTCTGGCAGAGCAACGCGAGGTTGTTGAGCTGCTTGGCCACGTCAGGGTGGTCGCGGCCCAGCACAGCCTCCCGGATGCACAGGGCCCGCTTGCACAGTGGCTCTGCCTCGCGGTACTTGCCTGTGTACCAACAAATTCAAATACACACAAAAAGAATACGTTAAAAATGTCCAAGATGTAAATAATTTATAGAATTAGGCGTTACTTTGCGGAGATCCATAATACAAAGGTTATAATGAACATTATTTTGCTATAATCCGGTTACTCACTCAGTATGTGACGTTTCGCATGGGTTTGTCAGTCTGTGCGACAGAGGCAATGCTCTATGAAGCAGAATCTAGCCGATTTACTCTCTCTAAGCCTCGATGTGCATTATTTATTGCCGGGTACTATAACCTTTTACCCGTAACAAAAAAAAGGCCGAACAGTGACAAAGAGTAAACACCGACAAAGGTGGGCAAATCAGTGATATTCAAATTCAAAATATTCTTTATTGAAGTTAACTTATAAAGAAGTGCTTTTGAATTGTCTCTACTGCAGATTCAAAAAGTCCTATCGCGAAAAGCCAGCAAAAAAACTCGGCGGTTGCCCTTTCCAAATTATAATTCATATTACTAGTTACATTTATAGATTAGATGTAAAATTAATTGTTTTTTGAGTCGATAGAAATAAAGATAACAAGTCTAAAGATTAAAAAATAATATTTTTAAAATATGGTCCTTCGAACCGGACTTTTTTCGGATTTTATAAGATTTTAGTGACTGAAACGTGTTATGCACTGTAGGTGTACCTCGCTTTCCATAAAGCACGGCGAGATTGTTAAGTGTTGCTGCCACAGCGGGATGGTTTTCACCAAGAGTTTTCTCACGTATGGAGAGAGCATCGTTCAGCAAGTTAGCCGCTTCCTTATATTTATTTTGATCCCTGCAATGAAATACAATTTATAGAAAAACAGACAAAACTTTATCGCAAGCTTAGTATTCAAGTGACGTAGTTTAAAAATTAGGCATTGAGTTAGGTACATTATAATCATTATTTCATCTATGATAATAAACTACGAACTGTTAAAAAGCTAGTGTTTTGTTGCTCTTCCAAGTTCCCTTTAATATTCACAAGTTTTACTGACGCTATGATACGCTTTATTACTATTTGCCACAGAACAATTTTTATTTAATTTTTTTTTTTAATTAGGCCACTTTAATACTAAGCGTGCGATTCAGGTGAAACTAAAGAAGATTTACTTTAGCCATGTGATCCAAAGCTAACTCGGTATTTTTTCCATCATCTAAAATTTAAGTCCGCTGATTCCCTGCGAGAGAAGTTTAAGGAAATAGGTATTCTTACACTTGCTTCACAGTATTTTAAACAATGTAATTTTTGTACATAATAATATAAAGAATTATAAAACGATAGGTGATGTATATAATAGACAAAGTAGGAACCGACATAAGCTTGCGACTCCTGCTTTGCGCCTAGCAAAAGTACGTAAATCGTTTGTGGGTTTGGGTATAAGATTCTATAATAAAATTCCGAAATCAATTTTGGTCATGCCATTACAGCAGTTTAAAAACACTGTTAAAAAGAGGCTAATACAGAAAGCCTATTATACCGTGGAGGCTTACATTGATGATAAGAATGCGTGGATATAGCTGCTCTTTGACCTTGTACAGGATAGCTATGACAAAATGTAATTAGTATTAAGAATCTTCTTTTTTAAAAGAGCTCCACCGAGTTTCTTGCTGGTTCTTCTCGGTAGGAACAGCTTTCTGAACCAGCAGTAGATGTTCACGATTCAAAAGCACTTGTTTACAAGTTTACTTGAATAAAGGATATTTTGAATTTGAATTTGAACTTCCTAAAGCATCAGTCATACCTGTAGACCAGGGCAAGTATGTTCAACATGGTGGCGACATCGGGATGGTCGTGGCCGGAAGTCTTCTCCAGGTCCTCGAGGGCCTGCTTGCAGAGCGGCACGGCCACCTCGTACCGGCCCTGGGACGCGTACTGGATCACCAGGTTGTGGAGGGTGCGTAGACGAGCCGGGATCTCATATCCGGCGTTCACTTGCTGAGCGAACTGAGACGGGGGCGTCGGGGACATGGCTGCAAGTGATAACAAACACTCTAATACAAACCGGTTTCTTTCGGAACGTTGACTTGTAACTACTGTTAGACACCTTGGTGCGTCTTAAAAAGATAACCGATAATTAACTGTGAACACAACCGCACTTAAGCCGATAGTAGAAATGAAAATTCGCTCGCAAGAATACACATCCGAACTTTATTTTCAAATCTTTGCTCTATCTGTCTATTGTTCAGTAGTTTAGTAAACGATGTTACGAAAATGATATTTAGCGTTTAACACTATGTTATCGTTCATCTTTTTTACTGAACAGACGTGAGAGATATGGCTTGAGGACGCTCAAAAATTTACGGATATAATATGTTAAAGCTGACATTATTTGGCTGGCATATTTGTCTTAAATATCCTTTTTCGTGCTTTAACTATTTGATGACGGAAATAGGGTTCGTAAGTTTGTTTGTTGAAGTTTCAGAGTTCTACTGCTGAACGATTGACTCATTATGACTATTAGAGGACTTGGTGGATATATTAAAATATCCTTATTAGAGTAAACTTGTAAACAAGTGCTTTTGAATCATCAACTCTACTGCTGGTTCGTAAAGCTGTTCCTACTGAAAAAAGCCACACGTTTATATAGTTGCAAATTACTACTATTTCTCAGTACAAACACGGTTCGTTTGTTCTGAACGTTGATTCGTTACTATTGTTAGCAACCAATGTGCCCTTACACTTGTTGTTCCTATTGTCCTCGTGGTCGTCGTCAGGGAACAGGTCCACCATCGGGTCGTCCCGCTTGTTATCGGGCTGACCGCTGCGACTTGTCTCAGATTCTTCGGTTATATCGCTATCGTATTTCCTGTGTACATTTATTAAAATTACTGTCAGTCACTCAGCGGGCGATAGAGTGAAATATGCTTGAGTATCTCTACCGGTACCGATCGGTATCGTTACCGATATAAATAGCTCGACGTCTCGAGAAGGTGAAAATAGTGCGCAGAACTT
The DNA here is from genome assembly GCA_947086505.1 of Morpho deidamia. Classification (NCBI taxonomy): domain Eukaryota; kingdom Metazoa; phylum Arthropoda; class Insecta; order Lepidoptera; family Nymphalidae; genus Morpho; species Morpho deidamia. Next base: position 15,337,475 of record CAMTZC010000012.1, on the reverse strand, counting down.
CAAGTAAATGCTGTGAGTCGTTGTCACCGTCCTGGTCAACTTAAGGATGGCAACCCCGTGCTATATTGATAAAATTCTGTGATTCAGTTTTAATAAATCGTGTATGGTTTGCTAAATCTTGCTTAAAAAACAGTGGAATTACATTGTCTGAATTTTTGACAAAAGATAGACATACTGCCTTCATGGCTGCGAGGCAAAAATTTGGTATTGTCAAGTGTTGGACACGAGATGGATTTGTTTTTATTATTGATCCACAATGTAAACGTCATCGTATATTAACTGTCTGGGAGTCAACACTATTGTATTGCCAGCAGATACCGTCCAGGTGCCCTCTACATCAGCACCAAGCACTATTCTTGCTGGAACACTTCCAGTTTCAAAAGTAACTAACCCTCATTTGCGGGCCAAAAGGGCTAATAAAAAGTATTTGCAGTTTTGAAGTGCGCAGTTTTGGTCTTAAGGTGTTGGAAAACGCGGTGTCATTTGACCCCTACGAGGTGGACTGACGAAATTGAAAAAGTCGCGGGGATTCACGTCCAAGTGGCGTAAGATCGTGTTGTATGAGAACCCGTGACCTATATTCAGCATTGGCCATATATCATCACGACGTTGGTGACGAAGAAGAAGTGTCGTGAGTAAGACCTGGGCGCCTGCAGTGATAAAATTAGTTAGTTATATCTCCGTGATGTATTTGGCGACGCGTGTCAGTGATGACCTACGGATGTGAGACGTGGTCGCTGACAATGGGCCTCATAAGAAGGCTCAGAGTCGCTCAGCGAGCAATGGAGCGGGATATGCTTGGAGTGTCTCTACGCGATCAAATCAGAAATGAGAAGATCCGTAGAAGAACCATAGTCACCGATGTAGCTCAGCGAGTCAGGAAGCTGAAATGGCGATGGGCGGGGCTCATAGTGCGGAAAACCTGTGGGCGTTGTGGTCTCAAGGTGTTGGAATGGCGACCCCGCAACGGAAAACGCAGTGTTGGTAGACCCCCTACGCGATGGACGGACGACCTCAAAAAGGTCGCGGGGAGCCGCTGGATACAAGCGGCACAAAATCGTGTGTTCTCGAGATCCCACTTAGAGACTTATGCCCAGCAGTGGACGTCCATCGGTTGACAAAGAAGATCTACAAAATAATCCTTCCTGTGACTTTCACGAGCCTTTTTGAATAATATTAACGATAAATAAATAATAAAAATAGCCATGTGGTATCCGGCAGAATAGAATAGACCACCCTCATTTCTTACCGAGTTATCGTAAAAGACGACTAAGGTAAGTTGACGTCAGGCAGGCGGCCGGTCGTAAAAACGTAGCCAAATCATATGACAACAGGTTTGTAACATGTGTCGACCCCACTTAGAGTGGAATAAGGGCAGGAGAATGATGATAAGGATAAATAAAACGAAGCAGATTTTGGAGATCCTGTGAAGAGACTTGTAGCAGCAGTGGACGTCCATCAGTTGAGAAAGAAGAAGATTGAGAAGTTCAGTTGAAAGAAGATCAGTTGAGAAGAAGGTATTTGAGATTACCGTATTGAAGCCATGAAGTCCAAGTGCTTGTTCTCTTCTTCGAGCTGCGAGACCCTCTGTTCCGAGGCCTGAAGCCGCTGCTGCGCCGCAGCCAGCTCGTCCCGGAGCCACGCATTCTCCTGGCAGAGCCTTCGCACCTGGGTACGTAGCTTCTGTTTCTCGGCCTCCACTGATTGAAGATGGGAGGCTAACGCGATCATGACCTAAGTTAAAAACATAGTTATAAATATTTATATTCCGATGTAATGATACTGTTTTTGTACTGTAGTGTTATGTGCTAGCGATGTTTCGGAAATTCTACTGCGATACTGAAATGACGGAAATTCCGATTGTATTCACATATCCGACTGCGGCTTTAGGTACCATTACTAGTGGAGTTCCTAAATTTTCCACACGCAGACGCACGCAAATATACAAATTGCACAATTATTACAGTTATTTAACTATCACTAGTATTGGTAGTAAACTACATAAATTAAGTTACCATTAAAACAATTTTTTTTCTTAATGCAATCTATCGTATTATTTACAAAATTCAGGATTTGAGTTCGGACCTGATAATTCTTATTCGGAGATTAATTGTTGAAGGAAGATAATCTATACTTATTATAAAACAAAGTCCCAAAAAGCTGTCTGTCTGTATGTAATCGATTTACCCAAAAATTACTGAACGGAATTTTGTACGGTTTTTACCAGAAGATAGCACAATACTTTCGGATGGTTTAGGTAAATAGTAAATATCGGTATTATGTAAATTGTGTTGAAGAGATCGCGCAAATGTTAAAAAACTTGCTTGCTGGGAGGTTTAGTCGCATGCGCTGCGTAAACCAGCAGAGATCCGCTAAAGTAATGTACTTGAAAACTGTAGATCTATAAAAGTACTACAAAAAAGTGCGATAGCATGTCTCTATCTCTTATAGTTAACTCACAATAACCGATTAGACTATAGGGTAACCAAACTAACTAAAGGCTTTTACAGCATCACAGGATGAACGTTTTTGTTGCTAATCTTATTATTTGCATTTGAGTTATTAAAGAAATATGTCTGTCAAGTTTTCAGGAATAATTCACGAAATATATATGAAATTTGATATACTTGAAGTTTATATACGGGATTAGAGTATAGGATTAAAAAAACCTGATTTCTACCGTTTCGAAATAAAACACATAATTGAGAGCAGTTGAACAAAAAATTTCATTTGCTTTGCTTTTTTTATTTACAATACAGATTAACGAAGTAACAGAGTAAAGAAGAGAGTAGCAACGTAAATAGACGCAGCTGCCCCCGTTACATAGTGCACACGTTTCTATTGAATCGCAAGCGTCCCCGGGGGCGGTTATTAGTCCAACAACCCCTGGCGGGGCACGTTTCCTTTGTGTTCTTATGGTTAAGGGTTGTGCAACCACGACACAGGGGATGGAATAGATTTATCTTTTCGAGTAAATTTGTATTTTTTCTTATCTCTGTACTAACAACAACAACCCGGCTGTCTGTTTTAAATCCCCCTCCTTATATTTAGGGGCGCGCTAATTTTTAATTTTACGATAACATCCAATGGAACCTTCAATTTTTTCCCGAAAGCTTAGATTTTGCAGGGAAATTTTCATTGATTCACTTTTTCAGAAAGACGATGAAATAGATCGGAATGTGGATAATAGAATGAATGCAGGGTAGATGAAGTGGCAATAGGTCTCGAGTAGAATTAAATTTGCGAACCCCGAATGACTTTTAGCGTTAAAGGAAAAATTTATAGAACTGTCATTAGACGATTATTGAAAGAAAGCATGCAAATGAGATGAGAATGTTAAGGTGGATAAGTGGTGTGACAAAATTTGATAGAATACGAAATGAGTATATTAGGGGAAGTCTGAAAGTTGCGCCCATTATAGAAAAGATGAGAAGTGTAAGATTAAGATCGTACCTATATACATTTAATGATGAGAGATGGAAATCATGTGATTGTTTCACCATATGAATTTGGACATTACAGCAGTTTGAAAACACTATTAAAACGAGGCTGATACAGAAAGCCTACTATACTGTTGAGGATTACTTAGATGATAAGGATGTGTGGATATAGGTGCACTTCTACCCTGTACAAGACAGTAATGACTAAATGTAAGTAGTTATAAGAATTATGTTTTAAAAAGAGCAACCGCCGAGTTTCTTGCTGGCTCTTCTCGGTAGAAATAGCTTTTCGAACCAGTAGTAGAGTTTCTAATTCTAGTTTTGACAGCTTAAAAACAGAAGCATGACATAACGATCTTGTCGTGGAACCTATTATCGTAATGACGCTTCGGTGACAGGATGAAACGATCGTTGGTATTGTCGTAGTGAGTGTGTATAGTGCTTGTGTGGTGTGTATATGGGGTGTATTAATGTTGTTTGCTTCATAGATTTAAAGTTACATAAATTCTCTTAACAAATGCGAATTATAACAAAATAATTCTATTAGAAATTCTCTAGATTTATTGCAATCGTTACGGCAAGGGTTTTTCGCAATCAACGCAGAACCATAAAGACGCTGCATGTAACCTTTTACTTGGCAGATGCCATCTTCAAAGGTCTTTGATATATAATCCGGAAACTTCACATCTTTGAAGACAACTCTTCAAACGGCAGCCCTCACTTAAAACCTTTGAAGGTATGTAAACCACGCGTCTAGACGATAAGATTGTGAAGGCTCAAAAAAGTAGGGCGCGTCATGAAAGGTAAGATGAAGGGTTCTGTAAAAATGTGTCACTAACTATCAGGTCTTATAAGAATATACATTTTTATAAACAGTCTTTTTTTTTAAACTAAGAAACAAAGAACTAGAAAGTAATAATAAAATTATTTTGCTATAATCCGCGATACCTACAGTAAATAGAAAATATATATAGTGCTAAATGTATAGTGGACTGTCCGTTTTTTTCATACCCGTTACATGCAGTATTCGTAAAAAACACATGCACAAACCTCCACCACTGCCACCACAATACACAAGCACTACACACGTTCACTATGACAAACTTAACAATCGTTTCGCCCCGCAACCGAAGCATCATCAGGAGAATAGACTCCACGACAAAATCGCGTGAAACAACTAGGAGAAATATAGTCTTGTTGAGAAAACGCGTATTTACCATTTTTAAACTAACAGGATTATTCTAAATCGTTGCAATTTTTTTATCAAATCTCGTCGTCTGATATGTGGTAAAGGAACGTTGTTTATGTTCTAAAGTAATGATTTAATTATTTTTCTTTTATTCGCGACTAAAGAAAATCTATGTAACGCTGAATGAATGAATGAAAGATTTACTTTATAAGTGAATGAGATTTTCTTCATTCGCGGATTATAGTAAAATAATTCACCTCAGTAAAGTAAGACTTAATTTTATAAATTGTTTATGTGTGGATAAAAAAAGTGTTGTTCGAGAGTACTTTAAATTTAGTTCTGAACGTGGACTCGATATAAATATAAGATGCTGGCGTCTAAGTAACGTAATAAGGTGGTTTTGGTATTCTAACTTATTCAAATAATTTAATGTCTAATGGACATAAGTTTATATGTATAAGATGTATTAAATAACTTAAATTCATACTAATTCGTGCTGTTATAGTAAATGCGAAAGTCCGCTGTGGGGCAGTAATGCTTTCACAGCTAATCTGCTGAACCAATATTGATAAAATACAGCACAAATTAAATCTGAACTGGACAAACATATATAAATATATATATAAATTGTATAAAAATCCCGTTTTTCTTTCGGGAAAAAAATATAGCTTTATTGAGGGTACTTAAACGCGTACGTGTGAATAAACAAAGTCAAGGGCACTTCTAGTATGAATATATCGTATGGATAGTATTAAAGTGACTGAATTAAAAATTTGGTTTAATTCAATCGTCAATCTCCAAAGTAAGTAACTCGATACTAGTGTTACGGCTGACGGACAACTGGTAGATATACTACATATATAATTTTAAATACATACTTAAATACAAATACACACCCAGGCTCAAAGGACCAACAAATTGTTTATAGAAATTGTTGGCCCTCGGCGGGAATCGAACCCGCGACCCGCAAAGCTGAAGGCAGGGTTACTACCCAATGCGCCAACGGGCCAGTCAAAATACTTAAGTTGGGTAGGGATAAAGATTATACTACAGTGTATCCAACGAATAGAATTTTATTGTATTCCCTTACAGATTTACAATGTCAATAAAGTGCAGTCGCCTATTCTATTTATGGAGTACTTTAAATGTCTGTCTCGTAAATATAACGACCGATAGGGATGTATACGTCAGCCTTTATCCACCTTTTTTTGCTGTGAGACACATTAGACTGAAAGTTTTTAAGCGAAGCTTTCTGCATGATTAAGTAAAACTCTCTCATCATATGAGCAACTTTAAGCGGGATTTGTACGTTTACTTTATTCTTTGTTAATTCTCTCTGTTCGTAAATATTTGATAGTTTTTTAGTTATTTCTTACCTTAGTCGCGTCTTACAATATCTTGGTAAGAAATAAAGGCGGTCTATTCTACTCACCTTGATACCACACGGTGTATCATCATCATCCTCATCATCTTCCTGCCCTTATCCCACTCTAATTGGGGTCGGCACAACATGTTACAAACATGTTGTCATATGATTTGGCTACGTATTTTACGGCCGGCCACCTGCCTGACGTCAACTTACCTTAGTCGCCTTTTACGACACCTTGGTAAGAAATGAGGGTGGTCTATTCTACTCAGCCGGATACCACACGGCGTATAGTTTATCCAATTAACATTTCTATTTTATTTTAACTTTCCATCAGATATATAGACTGGGCCGCGAGACACCCCTGGACTAAATGTCCTGTGCAACTCACCTGCGCCTCCCCTAGGCCCAGTTCGATGGCATCGATGCTCTTCCTCACGAGGGCCACCTTCTCACTCTCGTGCTCCGTGTTGGCGGCCAGGCCGGCCAGCAGCTGCGCGTGTTCGGCCCGCAGCGCCTCGAGCCCGGCGGCGACCGTCCGCGCCCCCGTCACCATCTCCTCCTGCGTCATCGCCGTCATCCTGCCGAGCGATTCGATCTTCTTTCTGGAAAAGAAGGAATATATGAGAATTAATCACCGAACCTTTGCTGGAATTGACTTATCCAGTCCATCTCAGTCCACTGCTGGGCATAGGCCACTCCATTTATACACTTAGCCCGATCCTGGGGTTTTGTTTCCATCCACGTATTTCGTCACTCCATCGAGTCTTAGGGTCTGACCAACGGTCATCAGTTCTGCGACGGATATGGCCGACCCATTGCCTCTTCAGCAGGCCTACCATGAACTCTTATTGCGACTCAATTGAAGACGTAAACGACGACCGCGAACCGCTTTCTTTTCGTACCATGAAGTGTGAATTGCATTAGGGTCGTAATGGATGAAAAAGATAGCGTTATATGAAGTATACATAACTCTGTCTCTTTTACTCACATGTTCTTAGGACGAATTCCAAACGCTCATTCGGCAACGACTTAAAGTGTGCGTCTTTAACACGTCATGGTATGAAAAAGCAAGACAATTTCGTTTACGTCTTCAATTGAGTCGCAACAAGAGTTCATGGTAGGCCTGCAGCTTGCTTATGCGCCGTCAAGTTAAAAAGACTTTTAAATAAGCTTTTAACCAAATTAACGCCCCTACTGTATACGGTTAAGGAGTTGGTTTGGAGCCAATTCTGGCATCATGTCATGCTTATCATAAACTTCGCCATTGGGACTTCACCATTATGTAAAATTTATTTCACCATTAACTTGCAAGATTCCACATTCACATACACACACGGCAAGTTAAATAAAAGAAAACAACCATGATTCACATTCGACAAATGTCTCCTCTAAACTAGAACAGCATTCTTTACCGCACAAGGCAAGACCTAGACGCCGTCTATAAATACTTAACGCGTAAGTAAACTTAACTAGGTATCAGCATCCTACGGCCGTGAAGAGTGCCTTGGATTAGAAAACGATACTGATTGAGTTAAAACGTCTCGTATCACTACAAAAGGACAAATACACGGTATTGCATTTCATGTGACTCATTTGTAGGCATGTAATCATATTGTTAACATACCGACTAAAGTAATATACCAAAGATTTGTAGACTAACGAAAAAGTCCACGGCAGCATGTCTCTTTATCTCTCACTAGCTTTTAAACGCAAATTCGTTCGCGTGGACTGAAGTCTTATTTTTTGAGTAAACCGTAATACTTATATTAATTGTGGTTAAAGTTGGTTAACCTTAAAAGCTAGACATATGCTGTCGCGGACTTTTATTTAGAACTTTTAGAGGGGAACAATTTTGTAGTACATGATTTTTGAATAACTTTCACCGTTTACTTAGCGCACGCAAGGAATGCTTTAAATTTTGCCGTTTCCGCAATATTTTTTTTTATCTCTATTCTCTATTGCCTTCTCTTGGTCTATTGCCTTGATAAATGGACTATTTTACACTCAAAGAATTTTTCAAATCAGACCGGTAGTTCCTGAGATTAGCGCGTTCAAACAATTAAACAAACTCTTCAGCGTTGTATATTAATTAAGTACGTATATAGATGGTTTACTTACCACTTTTACGTCCAAAATTTCAATTCGCAACCGCAGCTAGTTTATATATGAAATGAAACTACCGGCCCTTTATGACAATAAATAGGAAGTGCATTGCGAAATAAAAACAGGGCGCGTGCTTGTATCCCACGATACCGAACGGAAGTTTCCGTTTTGCAGATTGCATATGAGTATTTATTCGATTGTTTTGCAATGAAAGCTTTACTTTAATAAAGCAAAGCTTCATTTCATTTTACGACCAGCCGCCTGCTTGCGTCAACCTACCTTAGTCTCCTTTTACGACATCTCGGTAAAAATGAGCATGGTATATTCTAGTTAGCTGGATACCACACGGCGGTAGGTATAGGAAGAAAATCTTTGTATTATTTTTAATTTAGGGTATTTTACCAGTAAGTTAAAGCTGTGATAGCCCAGCGGTGAGGGGAACACAAGTTCAAAGCCGGGCAGGCACCAATGAGTTTTTCAACCAATTGTTGAAATTGACTCAGAAATTCTAGACTATTTTTTTCGTATCATGGTATTTAAAATACAAAGAATTCACATTTGTAATCAAGGAGAGAAACATTATAGGTCTTATGCAAGCCTATAGTGCAATTAATAGCAATTCTATAGTGTCAATATGTTGCGAGTTGACAGTTTCCCAGTGATAAAGTTTTCAGTGTAATGGGGGGCAACTGCCTACCCTTGCCCGTACCTCGCTACGTAATGATCCTGGTATCGAGTAACTTAACTTATTTAACTTAAGATAAGCGATAAGCTTGAACGCGTCCATAAAATTAGCTTTCAAATACTGTAAAAAAAAGAAAGTAACAGCCTGTTACTATGCCCACGGCTGGGCTAAGGTCTCCTCTCTCCGTTTTTGGAGAGAAGGAAAGGAGCAAAGACCTACCACGCTGCTCCAATGCGGACTGGTAGGTTGCACATATCCCTAGAATTCTCTAGAGATATGCAGGTTTCCTCACGATGTTTCCCTTCACCGAAAATCGTGTGATAAATTGCAATTATCAATTAGACACATAAGTTTTAATAGAAAAACTCATTGGTGCCTGCCCGGGGTTTGAACCTATGTCGTCTCTAGAGAGTCGCACGGTCTCAACGCTAGGCTATCACAGCTTTTTCAAATACTGTAGTAACCAACAATTTACTAAAGCTATGCGAAGAGCTTGAACACGTCCGATGGGATATTTCCGTGCCATCGATTTAGTCCTCCAATATTTGCCAATTACCTTTTGCGCCGTTCATCTCGTTCACGGCTCGGCTATGATCTAATTTTATCACCGTAAATTGAATAGTGTGTTAATTTCGCTCAACATTAAGGCTCGTACAAAAGTAATAATAAAATTATTTTGCTATAATCCGCGATAAAGAAATTAGAAAATATATATAATGCTAAATGTATAGTGGGCTAACCGTTTTTTCATACCAGATACATGAAGGATTCGTAAAAACACATGTACAAACCTCCATCACCGCCACCACAATACACAAGCACTACACACCTTCACTATCACAAACTCAACAATCGTTTCACCCCGTAACCCGCGACAAAATCGCTATCAATCGCTTTCGACAAAAAGCTTTGCGATTTTGTGGTGGAGTCTATATCCTGATGATGCTTCGGTTGCATCACAAAGGTTTGTGCATGTGTTTTTACGAATCCTGCATGTATCGGATATGAAAAAACGGATAATCCACTATACATTTAGCACTAAATATATTCTCTAATTACTGTATGGCGGATTATAGCAAAATATTTTTTATTATTACTTTAATATTAGTATGGACGACAACATTGGGTCATGTTCATTCCTTCCATCTGAACTAAATAGGTGAACCATCGTTTTGCTCATAATTAGATTTGGCTACTTAAGTTAATCCAATTTCCAAAGATTATTGAATTGTCTTGTTAACAAATAGCAGATCGTTTTCGAATTCCTAATTGGACTTACGATAAGATTGGGAACAGACAGTGCTACTTTTCGAGTTTATCATATCATTAGATTAGGATATATCGACCTCATTAATATTGTTATGGGGTAAATGCACGGACATTAAAAAAAAATTGTACTACAAAAAAGAGCCATACGTTTACAATTTAAATTCGCACGATTCCCTGCGAGAGAAGTTCAAGGAAACAGGTATTCTTACATTGGCTTCACAGTATATTTTTTAGCAATTTAATTTTTGTACATAAGAATATACATAATTATAAAACGATTGGCGATGTATATAATAGACAAAGTAGGAATCGACATAAGCTTGCGGTTCCCGCTTTACGCCTTGCTAAAGTTCGTAAGTCGTTTGTGGGTTTGGGTATAAGTTTCTATAATAAAATTCCGCAATAAACTTTAACTTTACCATTACAGCAATTTGAAAACACTGTTAAAAAAGGCTAATACAGAAAGCCTACTATACTATTGAGGATTACTTAGACGATAAGAATGCGTGGATATAACTACTCTTCGACCCTGTACAAGACATTAATAACTATATGTAACTAGTGATAAGGATTATTCTACGTTAACGTTAATTATCCTACCTTACGGATTACCGTTATCCGCCGTGTGGTATCCGGCTGAGTAGAATAGAGCACCCTCATTTCTTACCGAGGTGTCGTAAAAGGCGACTAAGGTAAGTTATTGTCAGGCAGGCCGGTTGTAAAATAGCCAAATCATGTGACAACATGTTTGTAACATGTCGTGCCGACCCCACTTAGAGTGGGATAAGGGCAGGAGGATGATGAACTGTAATTCATATAATAGCTTTGAAGTAAGCCCTTTTTGCTTTCTCTTCATGGTAATAGGGCACACTTTAGGCTAGCTTCCCTATTCTTGTACAATAACTCTATGATCATTATTTAAGTAATGCGTGCGAACCAATTGAACACTAATATATACATATGATTTATACTCTCAACGCAGTCGAAGAAAAAAAAATTCTCCTTATGAAAGTTTCACCCCTGTACCAAATATAAAACGTGTAGATGGGGATTTTACCCGGCTTATGTGCTGCAATGCGAAGTAATAAAATACCCCGGCTACCCCTGAGGATTTTTGAGGTCACGGCGTGTTCGTTCTTGGAATAGTAGATATATTGCAACGTAGTTTCGCTCGCGCGTTTCTATTAAGCTACTGTAATTAGTTCACGTTTTATCTCGTTTTTGACATTCTTGTTTAAGTATATTTGCGTATATTAAATATACAGGGTGGTACCGATCATACGATTATTTATTTATAGACCTTTAAAGCTGGGTTGGTTTGCTGATTAAAGTATTTTTATTACTAAATGACATTACATACCACAGACTTTATGTCCGTGCCCTTTTTTAGTTAAATAAAAATTAAATTAAAAAAAAGATAAAAAAAACTTAATAATTGCGAAACGACAGGTTTTATTCCTGAATTGCGATTCAGGAATAAAGCCCTTCCGGCCTACCAGTCTTAAATTTAAAAAAGGAAATATTAAGCAGAATAATAATTTTGGAATATAAATAGAAAAGATGAAGAGGTGCTTGTCCTCCCTTGAGCTATGTAAAGTAAAAAAAGTAAAGTAAATATGTAAAGTAAATGACCATATGACTTGCACTAAATTATTCAAAAATATGGCATCAAAGGCTTAATCGAAACCAAAATGTGTATACGACAAATATAATATGTGAATAATATAATATTAGAAAACATGTAATATATATATTACATCGATATGTTGAGAATTTTTTTTTAATAAAATAAGAAAGGCCAAAAAGAAAGATAACATATAATTAAAATAAAAATGAAACGTAGTTAATAATAACAAACCAAAATTAAATTAAAAGTAATATGAAATAAACAATTAATATAATAGTATAGATAATAAATAAAATAATATAATAAATACAATAAAATCTTTTTATAATAAGATGTAAATATCACTTATTAGCTGAGTGAATTTTATAATTATATTTATTTTTTTGATTTATAGACGCAGGCGTTACTTTGCGGAATTCCATATTACAAGCAATATAACAGAACCCGAAACCGAAGCATCGTTTCGGGGCGAAACGATCGTCGAGATTGTGGTGGTGGGTGTGTGTGCTGCTTTTGTGTGCGTTGTTGCTGGTGAATTGCGCCTTGGGGTGCATGTGGTGGCTTGTCCTGCATGTATAAGGTACATAGATTTTGCCTGCTTCATACACATTGGCTTTGCATGCATTCGCCTAGCCCGTGCGGATTATAGCAAAGTAGTTAGTTCTGTTATATTGCTTGTATATTTATTTTATTATTGAATTTAATTTTTATAGTATTAGTGCTGGCAATAATATAAACAGCCTGTTAATTTAAGTACTCCTTGAATGGTACTAAAACGAGCACACATACAGAATACGACCTCGGACAACTTGTACGAGTTGCGTAAACGACGCCGTTGCTTGTATCTAACGCACTTATAGATATAGTTTTAAATATATTTTTTAACCAAATTAACACTAGATTGCCCAAGGCCATTTATAACTAACTAGCTAACTCGGCGAACTTTGTGCCGCCTAACAGTCAATGAATGGATGGTTACCTTTTAGCTGAACTAATTTAGGCTTTGATGAACGTAATACAATGACACAATATAAATTTCTAAACGCTCGCGTAAATGTTAAATCGCGTAATCATTTGTAATTATTTCTGTATAAATATAAAATTATAAATATTTGAGGAACTTCTATGTATCTTCTTAATGCACTTTTAAACCTTTTAAATTGTTACTAGTTTATTCCCCCTTTTTAAGAAGTTTACACAAAATACATTTATGAACGCATGCATAAATGTCAATCTTTTCTTATAGTATTCGACAGGATGACAACAAATGTTTGACAGGTACGAAACGAATGATCATTTATTTATTCTCATAATTATGTATTCGTCGAGTTTTCATTGTTTTTAAAATCCCACAAATCAAATACCATGAAAACTAGTCCAGCAGATCTCGAGTTATAAGTGTTGTAACAAACCCAATACAAATGTATCGCGGATTATAGCAAAATAATTTTATTATTACTTTTGTACAATATGTTTTTTACGAATCCTGCATGTAACGGGTATGAAAAAACGTATAGTCTACTATACATTTAGCACTATATATATTTTCTATTTACTGTATCGCGGATTATAGCAAAATAATTTTATTATTACTTTTGTATTATGGATCTCCGCAAAGTAACGCCTAATTCTATAAATTATTACTTTTGTATTATGGATCTCCGCAAAGTAAATTCTATAAATTATAAAAACCCGACTTTGTTTTATATATATAGATTTAAAATATAGAAAACAAAAGTATAGAAAAATTTAATTCTTCACAGTGTTATGACTTTTTAGTTACTCTATATAGGAATTATTTGGTGTTTGCTTTTATCTATACATTATTACCCTTGATCTCTTTTCTCATAAACAGTCAATTTGACAGCTTGAGCAAATCTAGTGTTAACAATCCGTATCCATAATCCGTACTAATATTATGATAAACAAAAGTGTGCTCTGTTACGCTTTCACTGCTAATCCGCTGGACCAATATTGATAAAATTTGGCATAATCAATTAAAACACCAGGGTAACATATAGGATTTAAAAAACTGTTTTTTTCTTTTTGGGAACAGAGAAAAATACATTGCATTAGTGTGGGTAGTTACGCTAAACTTGGCGCTTAATTTATGTAATATTACAACTTCGTAAGTTTGTCTGTCTGTGCATATGCATTATTGTGTGCTTAATTTAGCGCAAAGGAAGTCTCGAGTTACCGTAGTAATATTATAAATTTGCGTCTGTCTGTGCATATTGCATTATTATGGGTCTATACTAATATTATAAAGAGGAAATATTTGTATGTTTGTAATGTTTACAAAAACTACTAGACCGATTTCAAAAATTCTTTCACCAATGGAAAGCTGCTTTTTCACTGAGTAATATAGGATATATTACATTTAAAAAAAAATAGGGATTCCTAATAAAATTGAAATAAGGTATGAAAAATTTAGTCATAAAAATCTTTCATCGCGTACGCTGCGGAAACTATTGATGATTTATAAATTTGCAAGTTTGTCTGTCTGTACATATTACATTGTTGTTGGTATTGGTTCCTTGCGTGGTTTCAAATTCAAATTCAAATATTCTTTATTCAAGTAAACTTGTAAACAAGTGCTTTTGAATCGTCAACTTTACTGCTCCTTTACTGTTCCTTTGGAAACCTGAAAAATAAAATAACATAATCGAGGGTACGTGAATCATTAAGCAAACGCGAAAGAAGTTGAGGGTAGAGTTTGACAAACATAAATATTTTCTTTTCGAAAATTAACAAAATCCTGTTAGCCCTAATGGCTTTTACGGCGTTACCAAGAGATTGCGGGTCGGCGCAGAAGCATCGCCGGAGGGAAAGTCAAATGTGAAGCGGAAATGATTTATGATGCGGGCTTCAAACCATTGGGATGTATAAAAAAATGTGATTTGTGTTTTTTACGATTATTCGACTCTTCTATTGGTCATAAGCTTTCTCGTCGTAAACGGATTACGGTGTAAGGTGTATGGACCGTAATCCGCACGACGGGTCAACTCAATAAAATAAATATATGGAACAATTACACACGTAGTCGTCGGTTCCCAAAGTAATTTTATACTTGTGTAATGGGTGACCGACTATTGGTTAATGTACTAGTTGAATAATTTTAAATAAATACTTAATACATATACGCCCATACTCGAAGAACAGATAAGTTGTTTTAAGAAGATGTTGGCCCTCGGCAGAATCGAAGACGCGACGCTCGAAGCTGTAGGCTCCTTAAGAAAAGTTTAGGCACTGTTTTGAACAATCCTTTGATAACTTCTAAATTCTTAGTTTCAAACCAAATCGCATATTACCAAGAAACTGATTAAACACTCAACAAATTATTATGACACTACCTAACACAAGACCTTAAATTCTAAAGAACGACCTAACCAAAGCCCTACAAAACTTACACACATCACACACGGCGTATTGTATACATCGGGTTATAGAAAATGAAAATGACAAACAATAGCGCGAAATAAAAGATAAGTGCTGCCATATAGATGGCAGCACTAATCTTTTATTTAAGTCATTTTCATTGCCCAATATTGTGATCGACATCCGACAGGTCTTTTGACCGTTTTATACTCGAAAACGCTTAAATATACCCTCGTAAATCGTCATACTTATCAGCTTTAATTTAAAAAACACGGATTCAAAGCCGTGACCCCAAGGCGAGACTTCAATAGTCTCACTGTCAGATTATCACAGCTATGCCAAGAACTTTAGACAAATAGCTAAGCAACAAGTCATACTAGAGCAAAACTAATTTGGAACTGACGCCTTAGGTGTATCGTAAACTTCCATATTACAAAACCGAAGTTACAACCTTGCCGAAGTTTACTTACGCCCCCCTTCCCCAGGGGGTAGGTAATAGCCGACGTGGGGCGCATAAAATATCCCGTCTCCATGACTACCAGGGGCGACAACCCTCCTTACCAGTCATACCGTACCAAAAGTAAATTTAAAATTTTAGATGAAAATTGAAACAATTAGTTAAACAAATATCAACACTCGTATTATAAAAGAAACTGTTTCTTTGTTTATCCTTCTTCTACATCAAAACAGGGAAATGAATGTATTTTTTTAACGATGCCCGAAATAAGCGTTTTCTGATTACTGCTTTAAGTGTATGTTTGATTCAGAAATTAGCACGCTGTTTAACATACAAAAATTTTAATATAAAAATTGAATTGTTCATTTCATAAAATTAAGTGATAGGTTTTAGGAAGAAGAATTTGCTTTTTTCGTTAAATTGGGCACTAATATAGCATTGTATTTAGATGGCCTGAAGCGAATGGGGTAAACTTCGTCAGGGGTAAAAGAGTTCATTTTTGAATTGCCACTTTTGCCACCAATTCGGACCCCCGACAATGCTTCTGCACTTGCTCGTCTCACTAGGTGACACTATAAATGCCGCTATAGGCTAACCGTTTAACTCAGATTTCGACTGCGGGGTACAAGGGCGCGTAGATAGAACGAGAACGGGGATTTATTTAATCAATCGATTTTTTCGAGATAATCGATAATCGATATTTAATATTTACTTTATTTTTTAATGTAACGCTGGTTGGCTGCAAGAGATTCCGGAATAAGCCCGCCATTGTACAAAATGACGTTTTTTTTATCATTATTATATTAATATAAATGTGCGCAATAGATTACAAACAAGCAAACAATCGATTTTTCATAAATCGATTACTTTTAAAGGAAAAATCGATGAATAAATAATCGGTAATTTTATTAAATTTGTTTTAAAACAATCGATTTTTTAAAACATCGATTTATTTTGAGGGGAAAAAACCGATTACTAAATAATCAATTTTTTCCCTTCTTTTAATCTCTTAATTGTACAAATTTAAATTAATATAAAAATGATAAAATATGAAACAACATAATGTGCAATGGCGTATTTAGTCCGGAATCGGAATCTCTATTTGATATCGATTGATCTATTTTTTCCACTCAAAATCACATACCTTGTGAAAAAGGTGCAAGGGTTAAAAAAATCAGGCGAATGTAAAACAAAGCAAAGCTAATCCAATTAGGGCGGCGTCATTGTACCGTACGAAGGTAGGGTAATCGATGCGTCTAGACAAACTGGGGAGAACAGAATGGTGCATTTAAAAGGCCCCACACCTCCTGGAATACCATTTTATCTGTAATTTTTAAGTCTGAACATCTCATCTCGTAATTTCCCATTCAGCGTGAAAGAAAAAAGCTCACTAATGAGAGGATACGGCCATTTTTTGCAAACTTGTAGAGTTCATTGAAATAGAAATGTAATTTCATCTATCTATATATATCCACGCGTTGCTGTCGCTCAGTCTGGTTTCGAATTCCCTTAGAAACAGAACTCGTTAGTTTTAAAAAAATGCCCCGATCGCCACCAAACCTTACATTATCATCCGCTGGGTCATTATAAAGATTGTCTGAAAATTTAATTAAAATCGGTCCCCCTATGTCTGTCTATGTATGTCTATATACTTATTATAAAACAAAGTCCCAAAAGCTGTCTGTATGTATGTAATCGATTTTCTCAAAATCTACAGACCGGATTTTTGTACGGTTTTCACCAAAAGATACTGCAATACCTCCGGATGGTTTAAGTAAATAGTACATATATTATGTAAATTGGTATTATGTAAATTGTGTTGAAGAGATCGCGCAGTTGTTAAAAAACTTGCTTCCTCGGAGCCTTAGTCTCGTGCGATGCGTAAACCAGCAGAGATACGCTAAAGTAATGTACTAAAGAATTATAGATCTATAAAAATACTACAAAAAAGTCCGTGATAGCATGTCTCTATCCCTCACAATAACTACTTTTATATTAAAAATTTCGAAAATTCGGGAAAAGTTTCGTAAATCAGTGAATTTCACGCGGGCGGAACCATTGTCTGCATAGCTAGTAAACAAATAAAAGAAAAAGTACGTGTATGTTCCTCCTAAACTTCGAAACGGCCAGACCGATTTTAACGAAATTATTAGAGAATTTCTAGATTGACCCAGCGTATAATCCTGTAAAGTTTGTTGGCGATAGGCGCTTTTTTTTGTACTGCCCATACCGAGCATATGAGCATGTACCAAATATTTATCCATCGCAATCATTTCTATTGTAGTCTCCTTATTGAATTTGGCGTATCAATTAAAATTTCTAGTTCTAGTCACACATTGCGTATATAAATAAATATAAATATATGGGACACTTACACACACCGACAATCCGACCCCAAAATAAGTAACTTAATACTTGTGTTATGGGTGACAGACAACTGGTAAATATAAATATACATTTAGGCTCGAAGAACCAACAAATTTTTTATAGAAAATATTGGCCCTCGGCGGGAATCGAACCCACGCCCGGCGGAGCTGAAGGCAGGATCACCACTACCCACTGCGTAAACGGCCCAGTCAAAAAAAAATTTAAAACAAACTATAAAGTGACTAAACAGTAAAAGATAATATTCGAATAATAAAGACCTAGTCTAAATTTTAACCAGAATGTTGTCAATATATTTGCTAACAAATAAATGGCTGAAGCGTGATGTAACACCAACGTCACGCAAAAATATAAGCAATGCTATACAAAAACCAGGTACATAAAAAGTCGAAATTATCGATGCTGACGGAAATTTTGGTTTGCGCTAACAGGCCAGTCAAATATATATAAATCTCATATTAGTAAATTATTTTGAACGATGAATATTACTCGTAGACAAAATGAGGTCGCTCTTATCCATTTTATGAGTCGACAGAAGGGACAAATTGAACGCTTGCGTAAGCTATCCAGAGCGAAGTTCAAGGACTGAATTTGGATGAAGGACGAGAGAGATGTTTTAGGGATGTCACTTGTAGTGATAAAAAACCGATAACAAAATAATCGATTTTAAAATAATTTTTATCATTAATTAATAAAGAAGATGTATAAAATATCGATTAACTAGAAACACGTCAATTTTTCTGACTATTCCAAAAATAGATTTTTTGTATATAATAATAAAATAAGTAAGTTGATAATAAATAATTAATTAGAAAACAGATAATCTAAAATGAACTGCAAAAAAATGTGCTATTTGCAAAATTCGATTAAAATCTGTAGTTTCCTTTCATCGAACAATCGATATCCTATTTAAAATAATAAAAAAGAGAGTGAGAAAAGTAAGCAGAATAGAAGGGTTATTAATATAATCAATTTATTAAAAATCGATTATACGAAACAATAATCGATCATTTTTTTCACATCGTTAACATGGTAACATCTTTTTAAAACTAATATTATAAAGAGAAAAGATTTAAATGTTTACAAACATTATATATGTGTGTTTATAGTGTTTTCACGCAAAAACTCCTGGACCGATCTCAAAAATTCACCATTGGAAGGCTGCTTCTTCACTGAGATCGGCATGGACGCGGGTGAAACCGCGGGGCATTGCTAGTTTGATATAAAGCGTTAATGCGGGAGAAGTATGAGTCACTTGGCTCCATAACAAATCGGTTGCCACATCGTGCCGGAACGCTCACAGTATATATGTAAACGCGGACATATTTAAAATGAATAATATACAAAACATTACACGGTATACTTACATTCTGTAGGCGTTTAAGGTCTTCGACATTATACGTGATGCGTGCTAACGCGTATTATCCATCACACTGCACTAACAACACTGTAAGCACTAATTAAAATGATATCACTGAGTAATATTGATATTAAAATAGTTTCTTATTAAAACACTGAACCTGCAAATCAGGATATGATGAGTGTTCCTAAGAATCACTCTATTGTGCATTGCATTAAAAAATATTAACAGTTAGTCTGTTGCGTGTTGGCCTTTCACGAATATTTCGCTAAAGCAATATTGATGAAATTGGCTAACGCATAGAATATAAACAATCCTATTTTCGATGGACATAAAATAATTGAAAAAAGTACATTATTGGGGTTACCTATTTTAACACTTAAATCGACGCGATCGATGTTGGGGTGCCGCTTGTTTTAATACTATTAAGTGCATGTGCACTTAGCACATTTGTCACAATCAAGTGATTACTTAAAGTTTTATAATAAATGATATATAATCATTTTTTTTCGATTGTAAGTATTCTTTTCTATCTTTCTTGTGTATATAGTCTGTCTGTTACTAAAAAAACCAATCACAAATATAAAACATCATCATTCTCCTGTCCTTATCTCACTGGAAGTGGGGTCGGCACAACATGTATTTCTCTTCCATTCTCTCCTATCATTCGTCAACTCTGGCGCTACCTTTTATATGCATATCATACTTCACACTCTTTTTAGGTCTCCCTTTAATCATCAATCATGAATTTTATGATAAAAGCCTTTTATCATAAATTTGATTCATTTCATTATAAACAGTATGATTGCCTAAACAAATAGAAAACAATTGTAAAATTTTCAAATTAAGAAAAAGCATTTTCGTAGTGTTTAAATTTGAGTTAAAGAAGACGTTCCTTTAAGATATCTTAGGATACCACGAAAAATCAAATTCCAAACATTCACTAAAATTGTTGCCGTGAAATCTATTTCCATAAAATTCTTCGATGGTAGAGAAAATGTAAATTTTATGTAGACTAAGGTAGGAAGCGTAATGTCCACTATTAGAGACAACTTTTGTTCTCGTGGTAGAAAAGTAATTTTGTTATAATTCAAGGATATAAATAAAATACTTCTAACCAAAACATTGTATAATTTTAGAAATATTGGCAATTTATATACTATTGAATATTAAACTAATTATATCGCAATCTCATGGACATAAGGTTACATGGAATCGACGCGAATGCAACAATATAATCGATTACTGATAATATGAAATCGAGAGATTCAAAAGCGGTTAAATTTATGCTTAACTTTATACATTCCTGTAAAATAAATATTTCTTCACTAAGTCGTCGTCGTCTTGACCTTATTCCACTCTAAGTGGGGTCGGCACAACATGTTACAAACAGGTTGCTACATGATTTGGCTACGTATTTTACGACCGGCCGCCTGCCTGACGTCAACTTAGCTTACTCGTACGATTACTTTTACGACACCTCGGTAAAAAATGAGGGTGGTCTATTCTATTCAACCGGATATCACACGACGGAAATATTTCTTCACTAAATATAAAGCTATAAATTCGATAAAAGAAAATGTGATATTTTAGGACATGTAACCGCTTGGATAAGATATCGATGGGTTTACTGAGAGGTGGCTGTTTTCAATCATATGAATGTTACGGATAGCTTCAAAGTGAACATGAAACTATCTCAAACTTCTTGCAGTGTCACTGAGTTAATTTATGAAGAAATGTTTTAAGGCAAAAATATAAGTTAATCGATAAAGAAATGTAGCGACCGGTGGTAAATAAGAAGTATTTAAATGAGACGATATTGTGTAGTACAACCCAAAGTACTATTTTTAACCTTCACATTCACTGATAAACTTTTCAACTAGTTGCTATTATGCTTGAACATCGAAGCAAGCAATTTCAATCGAAGCAAGTTTGCAAATGCATCCGAACTTAAAACGAAAGTTTTTCGGTATGAAAAGATGTTTATTATTTTTTAACTTCTACACGAAAAAAGTTATTTCTTCGATTATACGGAAACTGTTTTAAGATATCTACGGTTCTTTAATTTTAAATTACCACGTGGAATCATAAAAACATAGTTTACGACATTTGTTAGACAATACATTGAAACGCATTTAACGCAATTTTTTTGGCACACTACTGAAGGAATACCATCATTTCTTGCCAATAATTGCACAATTTCTGCTCGAAAGAGAGGAAAGCTACTAACATTGGCGTTGCGAAAACGGGACGGGGAGATAATCAGAATCAAAATAGACTAACTCCCACGCAACTGGGCGGCTGTGTCGTTGATCCCTTTAGATCATTGTCTGCTATGAGAGCGGTTTGTTTGTTTTTGTTTCAGTTTCTGTTGGTTTGTTTGTTTTAATACAACATAAACAAGTTGTTAGCGACTAACACTTGTCGAAACTTGTTATAAAAATATTTAGTTAAATTGTTTTATGTTGTGAATTGAAACACAAAAGCTTATTAGAAAATGGATTAATCAATTAATTATCAACTTACTTAAAATTTCAATTAGTTTTTGATCATTGTAATGAAAAACTAAAGAATGTTGAAATTGTTATTATTACTTGATTTTTCAGAAAAAAGAGCTACCTTTTAAGTTTCGTAGGAAACTTATATCTATCTGCTCACTAAGTAAACTTATTATAAAGTGTTTCGCTTCTTTTTTAAGGATACCTAATTAAATGTATATGTACTTTGATATGATTCATTTCAATTGGTTAAGCCAATCAAAGCTTATCACTATTTCGTAGGTGATGAGGCAATAAAAAGTTTCACTCGGAAGTAGTTTTTTTAATTTAAATTTAATCCTGCCTTAGTAATCGACAGGCTCATGGTCATGGTAACCGTGATAGGCTAATACCATATGATCAAAACTTAGGATTACTAGATGGATGTAGAGTGGTTAATTAAGCTCCTTTTCACTGATAATAGACGAAGCTTTTGCTGGAATTGGCCATTCACAATTACTTTCATTTTTTCAGAAATTTTCCGTATGATTTTGATTTTAACCATGTAAGAAAAAGATAAATGTTGTGGTGTGATGTAATATGCCTTAGAATCTCAATGCCGAATTATTTTTTGTGAAGTAGATGATTGCACCAGTATGCTGCTTGCAAATTCGAGAATTATGACATTCAAAATATTCCACGCCCACAATTGCGGTTTAGATACTATTATAACTCATAAATGACTTTTAGTTTTCTTATGTAACTATGCGATCAGATTAAACACTGGTTAGTGTTACGGGAATTAAAATAATCAGTACTTAACTTTAATTATCCTACCTTACTGATTATTGTTGGAACTGAGGGTTACATGAGAGTGATCTACAGCACTAGTCGAATGAAAAAAATTTTCAAAATAAAGGTCACCCGTCAAGTAATCAACTCCAGTTATTGTTTCGACCTGGGACAACTGTGCAATACCAACCTTTAAAGGATGTTAAGGCTATTGACCCATATCTAAATTGTCTAACTATTTGCATATTATGCGATTTCCTGCTTCGTACTCATCCAATATAGTAGTGGACATTTCACGATCGAGTTCACAGAAACAGTTATCATGTTGTATGCCGTAATCATATTTATTGGTATCAATGATTCGACTATTACAATGCCAATGTACGATTGGGTTGAATATATTTAATTTCGATGTTTTGGTCTCTTGGGACATTGTGCTGGATTATGAAGCAGTGAGACCATGGGTACACGTGAACCTTATCTAGGATTGAGCTTATAAGGCGGGCACAAATTGGCTATGAACTTTCTATAAACCTAATCATGCTTAAATGCTATTTAGGATATATCAAGCCGTTAACAGTAATCAACAGTAATCACTACTGTAGAGCATTAGTTTTTGGAACATCTATAACTTAAGAATCTATATTGGATCTGAGCTTTAATACTTCTTTCTTAGTAGACATAAAACGTCTGCCTATATTTTGGATAGTAATAGGCTATTACTTTACTGGTTTATTAATGACATTACACGCATGCTTCTTACTTACGTTCTTAAAAAGGCTGTATCAAATTAACCGCAGCCAGAGTGTATTTAGTTTTGATTTGTCTTTCATTAAGTGGTACCTGTATTTATGGAAAGTTTAAGGATGTGGTAGCAACAAAACAAAAAATTAAGGATAATTAGTCCTTAGTGTTGAAATTTCATATTATAATGATGTCCAGTAGAGCCCAGACTTCTTTTTATGGTGTGGTAAAAGACAACTTCGGTCGTTAGTTTGGTACGACTCTACAAGCAAAACTGTGCCAATCGATTTATACGCTACGATGCTAGTGGTGTAGCAACTGAAAAGCAGTCTATCTCTTCCCAGTTTACGTGTTTTCCTTATAGACCGTTTTATCACTTGGCATCAAGCGCGAGAAGCGAAAATGTGTATACAACAAAAGAATCCCTGAATCGGCACGTGTTTTGCAGACGTTACTGTTACAAGGGTTTCGCGATGAAGCTAACAATCTAATTGGATCATCTTTACGACATGGTTTATGTCTGAGAACTAATTTTCTTAAGAGCCTACCAACTTTGTTGTCCTCTGACGTTCCTATATGTAGTGTATGTGGGTTATATGTGATTATTATTATGTATATTTACATACAGACAAACATATCACACATGTACATCCATACCCATAGTCTCTAGCGCACCAAGTCAGCAACAGCAGAGCTGCCGACGAGAGTGGACGTGTAGTGACATACTATAAGCTCGTGTTTGAGCCTGTGCTTAACTAATACGCCACACTACGTGTAATAAGTTTATTTTAGATTCGTTCAGTTGAACTGAAAGCTAGTTAAGAATTGTTGTCTAGCGTTGATCTTCGTCCACAATACATTTGAATACGTGATGTAATTACGCACTTTTTATAATATAGTGGAGTGTTTCTGGGTTTTGTCTGAGGACACTTTGTTACTAACTACTATCTATGTATTAAATCATCATATTAGGTCATTTGCCTTGATCGTTCATTCTTTTCCCACATTGTGCAAATAATCAGTCAATATATTGCAAAATGACTCAAGCAACGCTCATGTTCGCTATCACTACCCAAGAATACTCCAACTCCCTGCGGCCTTCTTAAAATGGCATGGCCTTACCGTTGTTACATCAATATGGTGGTTTAGGATATTGTAGGTTACCGTATCAAATAAATATCATATACTTATGCAAAAATGTATCTCTTTCACTTCCAAATGGAACAATGACAAATCTATGTCATTTGCTAAAGAGATGAAGTGTTGAAGAACTTAAGAGTATTCAGCTTTTTGAGCAATAAGGGACTTGGTTACAGGCATATGCAAAAGCATTTTTCGCACTAGTTAAATAACATAAATTTTCAAAACAACAAGGTACGTTTTAAAGTAGACATTACCAAGCACCTAACATTTCAAGCGTGAATTATAAATACTCTATCACGAATGGGGTTAAAACACGCAACTCGAAATCCTAATTTCTTGAATATAAAAAATACAAAGTTCATGTCTGTGCCTTAATAAAGAGAACCTAGCTTACTATTTAAAGAGGGCAATAAATACGAGGTCACCGGGTTTTCCAATAATTACTGAACTGAAAAGTGCCCTCAGTTGAAAGCGATATAATAAGAGAATTTCATGAAAATAAACCTTTAACCTGGATTAAAGTTTTACTTGATACATCAAGAAATACTAACAAATTATATCCTCTAGCGTTGAGGTTATTGAGCAGACCGATGATTAACAGTCGAACGTAACTTAAACTTACGAGTAATATCTAGGAAACACCACCAGTAAGAATTAAATGGTTGTTTACATAACATAGATCCCACTTCTGAAACGCGATTTAGCGGATTATGTATCTTTCAGAGATGCTCCACAAATATACAAATTGGACTGTCGTTAAAAATAAATTGCAAATATCAAATTTAAAGAACCTCAGGGTTGCCTTGCTAAAAGATTTAAATCCGTTATTTAATATCGTATCGAAATATTTCACGAAGGTAGAAATTCTCGCGCTGCTGTCTTCCTGACGAATTCCATACAGACACCAGTCCTCTGTACAAGAACTATTGATGTCATTAGAGTTAAAATACCGGGAATAGGCGAGGATAAAAAGAAAAAATTATATTGACAGTACATTAGCAACTGTTTTCTATTTTTGTACGCATTTAGTAACGATAATGGACCTGTAGTTTCAAGTGATTAATGGACATAATTTGTTAAAGCCGTTTCTTTTGTTAACTTGGACAGTTCTGTGACAAATAACGGTAGGTTCTAAAATTCTACTTAACGAAATCTTTTGGAATTAAAAATCGATTCATTTTATTATACAGTAGATACCATATAATTTAAATAAATATCACAGGAGTAATCGTGCGCGACAATTATTCAATGGGTAAATCAATCATTTAGGGAGTAAAATGTTTGAATGGTGTAACCGCGTGGTCGTTACCATGAACACGGATTTAAACCTAGAGCAGACGCTCATGAATTTCCTAAAAACGAATATGTCTAATTGTTATAACATTTAACGTTAACTTATAACGTTTTTATCGGCGAAGGGAATCGTTTGCAAACCTGCATATCTCTGGAAAATGGTAATAGTAGTAAGTCTAAGCTTAATATAGATCATTCCAACAAGATATTCCAAAGACCGTGTCCAAATAATTATTATTTATAAGTAGAATAGCTTTTAAACGCAACTTCGTTCGCGTGGACTGCAGTCTTAATGTTTATGTAAAGCGTAACACATATTATTTATGGTTAAAGTGGGTTAACCTTAAAAGCTAGACATATGCTATCGCGGACTTTTATTAAGAACTTTCGAGGGAAACAATTTTGTAATACAAGATTTTTGAATAACTTTCACCGTTTACTTAGCGTACCTACGCAAGGAAAGCTTTAAATTTTGCCGTTTACGCAATATTTTTATAGCTATTCCTCTGCTATTCATCTAAGCGTTATAGTATATAGCCTATAGCCTTCTTCAATAAATGGACACTAAAATTACACTCAAAGAATTTTTAAAATCTGTCCGTAGTTCCTGAGATTAGCGCGTTCAAACAATCAGTCAAACAAACTCTTTAGCTTTATATATTATAGTATAGATAACATGCACTTATGTTATGAAAACCAGTTAACCAAAAATTGCGTTAAAATATCTCAAAAAGGCTAATTAATGAAGATACAATATCATACGAAGAATTTAAGAAAAAAAAATAATAACTTAAATCAGGTGAAAATCCTGAAGGCATTGAACACTTTATTGCAAAGTTTAATGAAAAACTCCGATAAACTTTTGGAGGAATTACGACAGCTTCAGAAACTCTTAACAACCTCCCAAAGGAAGGTTTTGCTTTGAATAAAGATCCGACAACTTTTTATTAAAGCAAGATAACTTAGTTTACGACATAAAGGAAACAGGAGAAAGAAGTTCTAATTCAATTTTCCTGGCACAGAATTTCTCGAGTGAACCATATTGTAGAGATCTAGTTTTTATAGCTACATTTCCCTAGAGCGTTGAGATAAAATGAGAGGAAGGCAACCAATTCAGGTCATTTAATATTGCTTTGCATGTAAATATTCGAGTTTGATAAGTAAAAAGACGTTATGCCGGGACGTTTTAAGAACTTTCGAATCCCGGACGAGATATTCATCGTGTTGTTTATGGAAAAAAAATATCTTAAGGAAATACATATCCAGAGATTTTCTTAGATATGTCTAACGTACCTAATTCAAAATCACATTCAAATGATTCTTTATTCAAATCGGCCTTAACAAGCACTTTTGAATAGTCAAATTAAATTTAAAATGAAGCTACGATAGGTTCGGAAAGGTGATTTAACCGAGAAGAACCAGTAAAAAACTCGGCGGTCACCCTTTTCAGAAATAAATATCACAATATGTTTTAGGGCACGTGGTAACTCGAATATTTGCGAAAAAAAAAGAGAGAAGGGCTTTGCCCTAACTGACACTATATCTATACTTATTGTAAAACAAAGTCCCAAAAAGCTGTCTTCTTCTTCTTCTTAGAGTGCCATCTTCTTGCGAAGTTCGGCGATCATTAAGGCAATCTGAACTTTTGATGCCGCGACTCGAAATAAAGAACGGGTGCTTTTGCCAAACCATTGGCGAAAGTTTTTTAGCCAGGATGTTTTCGGTCGTCCTGCACTTCGCTTTCCCTGAATTTTACCTTGTACGATCAGATGCAGCAATTCATATTTGGGATTTCTCATAATATGGCCGAAATAGTCTAATTTCCTTTTTTAATAGAATATAAAATTTCCACTTTTTTCTTTAGCCTACTTAACACTGTTACGTTGTTTATTTTTTCTCTCCAGGATATCCTTAACATTCTCTTGATACCCACATTTCGAAGGATTCCATTTTTTTGCACATTGACTCTGTGAGGGTCCACGCTTCGACGCCATACAGGAGAATGGAGAAAACATAACATCTTGCTAGTCGCACGCGTAGCTTGATGTTCAGCTTTTTATTGCACAAAAGTGACTTTAGACTAAAGAAAGTGTTACGGGCTAATTCTATGCGGCATCTAATTTCCAGACTGTGGTCCCCTTTATCATCAACCCAGCATCCTAAATATTTGTATTTGCTAACTTTTTGTAATGCCTTATTACAACAAAATAGAGTGGGGTTAGCGGGTGGTATTTTACAAATAGTCATGAATTTGGTTTTCTTGATATTGATATTGAGACCATACATGGCGCTAACAGACTGAACACTATTTAAGAGGATCTGAAGCTCTTCCATCGTTGATGCAAGCAATACAGTGTCATCGGCATAACGGATGTTATTAATAACGTAGCCATTTACTATAATTCCTATATCCAAATTATCCAGCGCTTCTTTAAAAATCCTCTCCGAGTAAACATTAAAAAGGATTGGAGAAAGAATACATCCTTGTCGCACTCCTCGTAGAATTTCTAATTCATCTGTAAATTTACCTTCTACGCGCACCTTCGCCGTTTGTTTCCAGTACAGATGTTTAATAAGCCTTACGTCCTTAGAGTCAAGATCAATTGACTGTAGTATATTAATTAACCTTACATGCTTTACTCTGTCAAATGCTTTTTCGTAATCGATAAAACAAACAAAGACATCTTGATTCATGTCCCAACATCTCTGTATTAAAACTTGATACCCAAAAAGGGCGTCTCTTGTTTCAAGGCCATTTATAAATCCAAACTGTGTTCTTGAGATGAAGTCTTCACATTTGTTGTATATTCTTTTGTGAATTACTTTAAGGAATATCTTCAGGATATGACTCATCAAAGAAATAGTTCTGTACTCGCTGCATATTTTTGCAGAAGCAGTCTTTGGTAATGTAACAAAAGTGGATCTGAGCCAATCCGATGGTATGTTGCCTGATTCATATATAGAATTGAAAAGATTTTCTAGTATTCCTAAGTTTGCATATTCAACCACCTTCAACAGCTCTGCGGGTAATTCGTCCTCTCCTACAGATTTCCCTGATTTAGACATTTTAATGGCATAAGCGATTTCACTTTTACTAATTGAAGGTCCAGTTAGTTCGGTGTCGTGTGAACTTACTTCCAGATTAGGTCTGATGTCCTGGAATAAAGTTATTACATAATTTTGCCAAACCATAAGTTTTTCTTCCATTGTTTTGGCAATATTACCTTGGTCATCCATTAATATGTTACAATTAGTATTATGAGACTTAAGGGTACCTGTGATTTCCTTAATTTTCTTATGCACATTAAACGAATCATGTCTGGTCTCAAATTCCTCTATCGCAACACATTGTTCAGTCATCCATCCATTTTTCCTCCGCTTCAACTACTTTGGTTGTGGATAGTTTTGTATTGGTGTTCATCAATTTCTTTGAATGCTCTGCGCTGTTCCATTAAATCCAAAATCTCTTGCGTAATCCGCTGTTTTTCTTTTTGCATTGTAATGGTTGTAGATTTTTCCTACAGATATCAAGAAGATTATTCTTCAGCTTTATCCAAGTCTCTTCAATTTCTGCATTTAGACCTAGATCTTTATTTAGGCAGTCTAATGCCAAATTTACATCCTTGGTAGTTTTAGCAAGTACTGCAGGTGCTTTGAGCCTGTTCACATCCATATTTTGCCTTGTTAATTTTGGTTTTAAAATTTTCACATTGCAGCAAACGGTTGCCACGACTGGATTGTGATCCGACCCAATATCTGCCCCTGGGTAAGTTTTCACCAATGTTAAACTGTTGCGATACCTTTTGTTAATAAGTATGTAGTCTATCTGATTACGTATAATTTTATTAGGCGTATGCTGGGGGGACGTCCATGTATATAATCGTGTTGGCGGTTGCATAAAATGTGTATTTGCTACAAGTAGATCCTGCTCTTTACAGAATTGTACAAGCCGGTCACCACGTTCATTTCTAACGCCTAGTCCAAAAGGTCCTATAATGTCAGAGACTTTACCTTGCCCGATTTTTGCGTTAAAATCACCCTGGAGGAGAACAATGTTTCGCGAATTAAGGTTCTTAAGAGCAAACTGGACTTGGTCATAAAAGAGTTCTATTTCCTCCTCACTAGATTCAGCGGTGGGTGCATATACCTGGACAATCTGTATGTGTCTGGGTCTTGCGGTTAGCTCTAGTACTAAAACTTTGTCCGATATTGGTAAAATACTAATGACCTGATGGTGTAATCGTCTATTGATAATTACGGCCACACCGTTGAAGTGATGTTTAGTACTGTTCCCATTATAATAAATTACTGTATTCTCCCGTAACAATACACCTGCTACTTGGTGTCTAGACTCACTAACTCCCAAAATATCAATGTTAAGTCTTTGCATTTCCCGTTCGATATTCACCATTTTATAGTCGCGGTACATATTTCTAACGTTCCACGTAGCAATCTTCATGGCTGACCCGGAGATTCTTCGCACCCTCTGACCATCAAAGGTCTGCCGGGGACTTAGGGCCATTCTTTTGATTTTTTCAGCCATAATGATCTTCTTGGGGAAATGTGTATGTGGTGGTTTCCCGTTGCCTTCCACACGCTGTACTATTGCCGTACCGATGTTCACCATCTCCGCCAATAGCTTCACTTTTTCTTCTGAAAATACTGCTACGCAGCTGCCCGTAGCAGAGTGCTTATTTACTGGCGGCACGACTTGCCAGGTCACCAGGACATCATAGGATATTGCAGCATTTTATAAGCAACTCTTTCCTAAGGACTCGCCACTGCATCCTAGTACCTAGTCGCTGAATGGTTGGGGACTGCATTGCAGCTAGCTAGGATATCTCCAAGCCGATCCATGATCCACCACCTATGGCCCCCGGTAGTAGCTTACAGCTCAGCCTTACCTAAAAAGCTGTCTGTCTGTATGTAATCGATTTACCCAAAATTTACTGAACGGATTTTTGTACGGTTTTCACCAGAAGATAGTACAATACTTCCGGATGGTTAAGGTAAATAGCACATATCGGTATTATGTAAATTGTGTTGAAGAGATCGCGCAGATGTTAAAACACTTGCTTGCTGGGAGGTTTAGTCGTGTGCGCTGCGTAAACCAGCAGAGACGCGTTGAAGTATTGTACTAGAGAATTGTAGATCTCTAAAAATACTACCAAAAAGTCCGCAATAGCATGTCTCTATCTCT
This sequence comes from Morpho deidamia, assembly GCA_947086505.1. Classification (NCBI taxonomy): domain Eukaryota; kingdom Metazoa; phylum Arthropoda; class Insecta; order Lepidoptera; family Nymphalidae; genus Morpho; species Morpho deidamia. The sequence continues at coordinate 15,306,564 of CAMTZC010000012.1, read as the reverse complement.
TATGGTTAACTCATCATTACTACTTTTATGTTTAAAATTTGAATTCTAGAAAAATTTGTGACACGCTCATTTCCACGCGGGCGAAGCCGCTGGCAAGGCATATTATAAATATATAGGTATCTAACGAACCGTTTCCTCATTTTTTTGTTTCATTTTATACTCCGTGCTATCTGTATGCTTCTAGAATAAGTAAAATTTTCACAAAAAATAATTTTTTTATTATTAATTTGACCGGCCCGTAGGCGCAGATGGTAGAGGCGCTGTCTTCAGCTCCGTGGATCGCGGGTTCGAATCCCGTCTAAGGCCAACATTTTTTATAAAAAAAATTGTTGATTCTTCATGTCTGAGCGTATATATGTATTTAAAACTATATATTTAATAGTTATCTGTCACCCATAACACAAGTATTAACTTACATTTGGGACGGATCGCCGTGTAATTATCCTATATATTTATCATAATTATTATCATAGTTTTGGATCCCAAAAAGCTAATTAATTTTATCTAAAAAATCGACATAAACAATAAAAATTGCAACATTGCATTTTTTCGTTGCAGATTCCTCTAATTCTTATTTCGTATAACAACGATTATTCTATTTAGCACAAAAGTAAAAATACTGGCATCTCAATAATTGTGCCATTACGTTCAATGCCAATAGATCTAGACGAAATAGGTCAGATGCTGGATATTACCAACTACGTAAACCATTTACTGCCTCGGTCAATTTATTTTAAGAGCAGATCTACCAGTTTCACTTTAAACAACAATCAAATGTGCTTTCTATATTAAGATTGTTCACATTATGAGTCTTTAAGCGACGAAATGCGGTGAGTAGTGCGTAGAAATTCCGCTCTGGTAAAGCGAGAGGAGTGCAGCAAGAAGCCACTGTCGTAACTAGGGTTGCCATCCGTACTTAATAAAAACATTGTAATTTCAGGTAATTGTTCCGTATATTTTATGAACAATAAAGTACCAAAAAAATACTTTATTTCGCACGACCCAATAATTTGGTGATTTTTAAAAGTTTTGTAGTAAGTACTAAATAAAACTACTGCTGAGCATAGCGCCCCTGTCTTCTGGTTTAGAGCGAAGGGCTAGAGCTAAGACCCACCACTCTACTCCAATGTGGATTCGTAGGTGACACATATTTCCAGAATGATCTACAGATATGCAGGTTTCCTCACGATATTTAACTTAACCGATAAGCGTGTGATAAATTGCAATTATCTATCAGACAAATATTTTTTTTGAAGAAAAATTCATTGGCTCCTAACCGGGTATGAACCTACCCTATCAAAAGAGTGGCACGGTTTCACTGGTAGACTAACCCAGTTCAGTACTTATTTACTTTAATTTAAATAACGAGTAGGTTGTAAAAATGCTGTGTAATTGTTTAGTCGGGATATTAATTTAATATAAAAAAAGCAATAAAAACTTTTGAAATACAATAATATTTTTTTACTTTCTTGGTACTATATTTATTTTTCTTACCTAAAGTACAAATGTAGTTAAATTGCTAAAAAGAAAACAGAACCAACTTTACCGACGCTGTGTGTGTATTATTAGTTAATTCTAATCGCACTGTGGCTTTTAGAGTACTAACATAATAAGACATAATATTATGCAGTATTTATCTTCAGAGTATCATACATGTAGAAAAAAAAAATTATCGCTTACTATTTTATAAGAAGTTTAAAATAAGATGATATTATAAAAGAAAGGAACGTAGTTGTGAGTGAGGGAATAGGAAGGATGTGTAGGAAAGAGACACTTATGCATTTTTTTTTATTTACATAGCCGTGTGGTATCCGGCAGAATAGAATAGACCACCCTCCTTTCTTACCGAGGTGTCGTAAGAGGCGACTAAGGTAAATGCCGTTTGGTATCTGGCTGCATAGAATAGACCACCCTCATTTCTTACCGAGGTGTCGTAAAAGGCGACTAAGGTAAGTTGACGTCAGGCAGGCGGCCGGTCATAAAATACGTAGCCAAATCATGTTACAACATGTTTGTAACATGTCGTGCCGACCCCACTTAGAGTGGGATAAGGGCAGGAGAATGATGATGATGATATTTTTTATTTACATACTCGCCGATTATAGAAAACTAATTTTATTATTACTTTTTTCTAAAGGAAAGTTTAAGCCTATATTCCCCGACATGGATACACCGATTATAATGGGTCAAACAGGAGGTTGTGAAGCAACATTTATGTCTTTAAAGAGTCTAGACTTCCCGCAGGGTATTTAAAGATTTACCCGAGAAAACTTTGTGACACATAGCTAGTTTATATAAGTATTTCAATATTACTTAGGTATATCTAAAGATTACAGATTCTACAGAGATCCTGGCTTTAAACTGAAATACGAGACAATTATAACGTAGAAACGAAACAAGTTTCAAACCGGGAAACCAATTCCAGCCTCGGATAAAATGGGTCAAGATGACTGCAATCCAGAGTTGGCACATTCGTTTTATTAGACATTCGACACATTAAATGCTAGGTTGGAAGAAAAAAAAATCTTTTTTTGACACTTACACACATGGTCGTCCGTCCCCAAAGTAACTTAATACTTGTGTTATAATTGACGGAAAACTGGTAAATATAGTAAAGTAGTGAAGTGACGGCCTGTTACTATCCCACTGCTGGGCATAGGCCTCCTCTCTTCGTTTTTTGGAGAGAAGGTTTGGAGCTAAAACCTACCACGTTGCTACAGTGCGGATTGGTAGATTACACATATCCCTAGAATTCTCTAGAGATATGCAGGTTTCCTCACGATGTTTCCTTTCCCGTGTGATAAATTGCAATTATCAATTAGACTCGTAAGTTTTAATAGAAAAACTCATTGGTGTCTGCCCGGGGTTTGAACCCATGATCGTCTCTAGAGAGTCACACGGTCTCACCGCTGGGCTATCACAGCTAAAGCTGGTAAATATAATGCATATATAATTTCAAATACATACTTAAATACAAATACACACCCAGGCTCGAAGAACAAACAAATTGTTTATAGAAAATGTTGGCCCTCGGCGGTAATTGAACCCACGACCCGCGGAGCTGTACGCAGCGTCTATCCACTGTGCTAACGAGCCAGTCAAAAAAAACAGTTTAAAACAAACCTAAAATTGACTAATAAATAAAAAAAAATTTTTTGAATAAATAAAGAACATGTCTAAATTTTAACCAGAATGTTGTCAATATGTTTGCTAACAAATAAATGGCTGAAACGTGATGTAATATCAACGTCACGCGAAGATATTCGCAATGTTATACAAACACTAGGTACACAAAAATTATGCGGACTGAAGTTTTGCGTTACATCTAAACTTGAGTAATTAGACGATTAAGAAATAATGCAGTAACATTTATCTTTACACCAAGTGAAAATTTAGCAAAAAGCACGTCATTTATTATTTAATTGCGAGGTTTCAAAATATATATATATTTTTGCATAACTGTAACGACTAATTTTATTGATTATTATTAGGGAGATTTAATCCGCCGTGTGGTAAAAATATTTAAGAAGCTAGTGTTTCTTTTCTCTTCCTTTCAAGTTATGGATTTCATGAGTCTTGTCGGCGCTACGCTACGCATTACAATTTACCACAAACATTTTTTTTCGATTTAGGTCACTCTATTACTAAACATGCGATATGAATATAGACGATATGACGAGTACCTTAATCATTTGATTTCAATTAATGACAATAAATTGTTTAATAAATGGACATAAAAGACTAAAACAAGGACAAAACTGGATATCTCAATATTAGTGTGAATAGTCAGAAAAGTATTTTAACTTGATTATTCCGCTATCCCAACGATCTTTTCAATCTTTGTTTATATATATAATGTTTTATTATATATATAAACAAAGATTGTTAATTTCAATCTTTGTTTATATATATATATAATATATAATGTGCATTACATTGCAAATGGTATGTCTGATGACAAACAGAGCGTAAATAAAAAATGCTAATTGGCACATATATATACGAGCAAGAATGCGTTGACTGAGCAACCGACAGACATCAATAAAACTGTAGACATTAGAATGGATTGAATAAAGGATATTTAAGGAAATTGAAATCCAACATGCAAACAATAAACGTTCAGACCTTCAAGAGAACAAAGTAAAACGCTACTAATATAGCGAGCGTAATCGATGTATACACAGCTTTATTTATAAACGCGGTCTAATTTAAAATCGACAATAATGTCAACGAAATTAAAATGATAGATAACCCCAATCTATACTAAATACTTTATAGAAGCAGGTGTTACTTTGCGGAATTCCATATTACAAGCAATATAACAGAACTAACTACTTTGCTATAATCCGCACGGGTTAAGTGAATGCATGCAAAGCCAATGTGTATGAAGCAGGCAAAATCTACGCACCTTATACATGCAGGACCAGCCACCACATGCACCCCAAGGCGCAATTCACCAGCAACAACGAACACAAAAGCAGCACACACACCCAGCACCACTATCTCGACGATCGTTTCGCCCCGAAACCGAAGCATTATCAGGAGGATAGGCTTCACGATCGTCGAGATTGTGGTGGTGGGTGTGTGTGCTGCTTTTGTGTTCGTTGTTGCTGGTGAATTGCGCCTTGGGGTGCATGTGGTGGCTGGTCCTGCATGTATAAGGTGCGTAGATTTTGCCTGCTTCATACACATTGGCTTTGCATGCATTCACTTAACCCGTGCGGATTATAGCAAAGTAGTTAGTTCTGTTATATTGCTTTCTATACTAAATACATCACACTTTATAAATGTCTAATTAATGTTACAGATTCCTAATTACAATGTTAATTAAATCATACAATCGAAAATTGGAACACTTATGAAGCTGTTTATTAGATTTAACTTGTGGACGGTAAAAATGGACGCGCAATTTATTTCTACACCGAATATTTTAATACCGGCTTACAGGAGCGATCGCGACACGTCCGCTCCCGTTACTTGCACAGTGCGTACTAAAGTAAATCGACTGAAGTAGCTAGTGTGGCGCACGCATTAGCGCCAGGCAATATCGAGTCGATAGATCCGAAATGTAGATAAAAATAATGTTATATTGGACTCCAGTTAAGGATATGAATGTAATTTTAATAGGGAAAGTAAAGTAAAGTAAAGTAACAGCCTGTTATTATGCCCACTGCTGGGCTAAGGCCTCCTCTCTCCGTTTTTGGAGAGAAGGATTGGAGCTAAGACCTACCACGCTGCTCCAATGCGTATTGGTAGGTTACACATATCCCTAGAGAATTCTCTAGAGATATGCAGGTTTCCTCACGATGTTTCCCTTCACCGAAAAGCGTGTGATAAATTGCATTTACCAATTAGACACATAAGTTTTAATAGAAAAACTTATTTGTGCCTGCCCGGGGTTTGAACCTATGTCGTCTCTAGAGAGTCGCACGGTCTCACCATCACAGCTTCTCAAGGGATAGTATATAGGGAAAGTATTTTGATAATATACCAAGTTTTAGCACCAATTTCGAAATCACATTAAACAAAAATTAACGAGTATTTAACGGGATTTATTATTACGGCGTACAAATTTATAAAATTATTGCGAATTTATCGTGGAGTCAATCTCCTGTTGATGTTACGGGTTTACGGGGCGAAACGATTGTTGAGTTTGTGGTAGTGAATGTTTCCACTGCTGGTGTGATCTTGTGTTGTAGGTGAAATGAAAAAATATTTATTTAGCTCTATAAACACGATTTACAGAAAAAGGAAAAACTAATCTAAAGAACTAATGTGATTCTCCAATATCTAGTACATAGTTCTGAAAAGGCTTCATCTCAGTATTAGCTGAATGTCAAAATTAAGACATTCAGCACTGATTTTCGGATGAAGCCCAACAGATAATGTCGGTCATACACTATAAATATCTATATATTTAAACTAACTTATCGTCTGTACTTACTCATTAACATTACAGTCTCCTATTATTCCAACTATTAATATATTACTATTACTTTATACTATACTAGCTGTGCCAGCGGCTTTGCCCACGTGGAGGTCAGCGTGTCACAATTTTTTTTTAGAATTCAAATTTTAAACATAAAGCTAGTTATTGTGAGTTAACCATAAGAGATAGAGACATGCTATCGCGGACTTTTTTGTGGTACTTTTATAGATCTACAATTCTCTAGTACATTACTTTAGCGTCTTTCTGCTGGTTTATGCAGCGCACGCGACTAAAGCTCCCAGCAAGCAAGTTTTTTTAACTCTGCGCGAACTCTTCAACACAATTTACATAATACCGATATGTACTATTTACCTAAACCATCCGGAAGTATTTCACTATATTTTGGTGAAAACCGTACAAAAATCCGTTCAGTAGATTTTAAGAAGATCGATTACATACAGACAGACAGCTTTTTGGGATTAGTTTTATAATAAGTATAGATATATTACTATCACTATTTTATTATTATAAGATTATAACATAATTAAACACTATATAAATAGAAAAATAAAAAAAAGATAAGAAAAGAAAAATAAATATAAAAAAACAAATACTAATTACAATAAATACGTTTGTTTATGCTGAGCAATCATTCTGCTGATTTAGAGAAAGGAATATTACGCCACTAGATATTCGGCTTGTTTTTGACTAACTAAGAGGAAATGAATTAGTTGATATTCTAAATATTAATTTAAAAAAGGTGCTAGGTAGTGCTTGAGTTTTTACTAATTCTGCATGTATCAGGAATGAGAACGGACAGTACACTACATTTAGCATTACACATATTTTTACTTTTACAATATTTCTAAAATTTACATCGCAAGTTTAGTATTAAGGTGCCGATGTCAAAATTAGACCTAATTGAGTTAGGTACATTGTAATCCTTATTTCAATGTCATTAATGAAATCACACTAGAAACTTAAAAACACACACAAAAAGAAGACACTAGTTTTCTCGCTAAATAATTTATAGAATTAGGCGTTACTTTGCGGAGATTCATAATACAAAAGTAATAATAAAATTATTTTGCTATAATCCGCGAATGCATGTAACGGGTATGAAAAAAACGGATAGTTCACTATACATTTAGCATTATACATATTTTCTATTTACTGTATCGCGGATTATAGCAAAATAATTTTATTATTACTTTAGTTTTCTCGCTCTTTCAAATTATGGGTTTCTTTAACACTCACGAATTTGCAGGTTTAGGCTTTATTACGATTTCCCACAAAATAGCTTTTTGAATTAGGTCACTTTAATAGTAAATGTGTGATACAATCGCACAATAACTCGATAAATAGATTCCAAAGAATTAGAATGAAGATATGTATTTTGGTCATTCACATAAAAACTTTCATAAAAATGGTAACCCTCGTGACTCATGTCGCCGCCCTAGCTTAGGGATGGGGTTCACAATTACCACCCCTGCATTTCCTAGCACACACACGTGCACTGCAACGTACGCACACAGACAAACTAGCATTATGAGTGTGAATCATACGTTTTGAAAGAGCAAACAAAAACCGGCACACCAAAGTTTCAGCAATTAGCTTGATTAATAGACTCTTTAAAGAACTGGTACAAGTATATATTTTTAAAATTTTCGTAACGGGCTCAGCGGACTCCATTTAATTACTATTTCTCCGTGCCTCGAAGAGCACATTAAACAGACGAGTTAAATTATTATTGCATTACGTGAATTCATTAATTATGAACGGTCTTTTTATTTGCACAAGACATAATTTAAACGTTAATCACGTGAAAACCTTTATAATTAAAAATCATCTATTCTCCTTTTAGAGCCTCGTTCACTTAAATTAAACTATAATCCAAGTTTTGCCACTAAGTGACTTAAATATTATATAACTTGTCACAATAATAACAATATCACCCGGTCCATACTGATACATATCATAAATGTCAAAGTCTTGTCAAAATGGCTACTCGGTTTAAATTATAATGAGACAGAAGAATTGATATAAAAACGCGGACACGCACTCATTCACACAACAAACGCACGTACACACATTTCACTCACGCACACCCAAAAGTCGGCACACTAGGGATGTTGATGTTGGAGTGGGAAAAATCGATAATTTCGAAACGAAAAAACCGATTATTTAATAATAAATTTTTGTAACTGTTTAAAAATTTGCCTTTTTATTTTAATAATTAATTAGAATAAAATCAAATTAAAGTGTACAACTAAAAAAACAAAAATAATAGTTTTGCTGTTTGCGAAATTCGATTAAAATGTCTTGTTTGGCTACATAGGTTTCAACCCACAACGCATATCTTATCTTAAAAGACAAGAAAAAAAGAGGGTAAAACCCTATTGCGCACACACGTACACGCACGGACTTACCAATATTTCTTATTATGTATAAAATTTTATGGAAAAACGGGGCCTCCTGTCACAAGTACCCGTATAAATAAAAGTATCTTATTAGGACAGTCCCAAATTATGTTAATAATTTTTATAAGAATTTGTGAAAGAAATAATTTGTTTTTTAATTTGGAATGAAAATATCATTCTTTCTTTTTCTGTTACACTTTAACCGCTATTTCGCTTCAGTAAAGAAGATGCTTAAAAATTGGTTATGTTTACGAAATTAACGTCAGTAGTATCGAAAGATCCCAGTCTCTCTTTAAAGAAGCGGCCTCTAAAGTCGAAAAACCTAATGATTACCAACTTTAGGTAGGAAATTTCAAAGCTTCTTATATGTCAGGCAGACATAAACCTAAAATAAAATGTTTTCCTTTACTTTGACAAAATCGATTTTTGAACACCTAAGTTGACGATAATAAATTCGCAGCATGTCATCTTCTGAGTGCCTCCTCTAAAACCGTATCACGGCTTGGCGGAATGCACCAAAATTTAATCAATATTGATCTAGCGGATTTGTTTGATAGAGACTGATGAGGTTAGCCAAAGGAGGAGCGCTCTTTCCTAAAAGATGCTTATTCACGTTTACCTTAAAATATATCATGTAATGCGAAAGACGACAAATTATTTAAACCAGACTTTATTTACTTCATTTAAACCAGAGGTTTCGAAATATTTTTTCTTAGACCACTTTCAAAATTTAGCTGGTTCCATTAAACCCCTGCAGTAAATTGCATTAAGAATTATGATTCCCAAATTTTATTCTTTTTTTATTGTAGACCCTTTGAGTCTGTCAACTGTGGACGAAGCTGTGATAGCCTAGCGTTGACACCGTGCGACTCTCTAGAGACGACATAGGTTCAAACCCCGGGCAGGCACCAATGAGTTCTTCTATTAAAACTTATGTGTCTAAATGATAATTGCAGTTTATCACACGTTTTTCGGTGAAGGAAAACATCGTGAGGAAACCTGCATATCTCTAGAGAATTCTAGGGGTATGTGTAACCTACCAATCCGCATTGGAGCAGCGTGGTAGGTCTTAGCTCCAATCGTTCTCTCCAATAACGGAGAGAGGAGGCCTTAGCCCAGCAGTGGGCATAGTAACAGGCTGTTAGTTCACTTTACTTCGGGAAATATGGATTTAAACTTTTCAGGTTTAAGAGTGAAAAAACTTAAGATAAGAAGGAAAGCACGAATTGAAGTTACGTAAACGTTGCAAGGTCAAACGAATCAATACGAGAGACGCCGACGCGTCTAGATGATAGAACGGTAAAATTCAGCACAAATCTTAACGTAACATTACAGTTAACATTCAAGAGAATCTTTTATGTACAATCTTTAGATACTTTTAATATTAAAAAAAAATAACAAGTTGTACCCAAGAAATGAAAACTTAAATATAAGGGATGTGCATTTTTGATATTTTGTAAAGTTTAGGGAATAATTTTGCACGAATTGATTTAATTATCAGTATAAAAGTATAAGTAAAATCATACTATGCCTTATCCCACTCTAAGTGGGGTCGGCACATAATGTTATAAACATGTTGTCACTTGATTTGGCTACGTATTTTACGAGCGGCCGCCTGCTTGACGTCAACGTATTTTATGACGCTCAGTAAGAAAGAGGGTGGTCTATTCTACTTAGCCGGATACAATACGGCATGTAAAATACAATATTCATTTATTGCGCTTTTGTACATTTAATACTAAAATACCATTTGTATGCCTATGAATTCCATTAATCACCGCACGTTCTTAGGTAAAATGAGCGAATATTTTTACACATGCACTATAACAGAACTACCTTGCTATAATCCGCACGGGTTAAGCGAACGCATGCAAAGCCAATGTGTATGAAGCAGGCAAAACTTTACGCACCTTATACATGCAGGACAAGTCACCACATGCACCCCAAGGCGCCTCCACCAGCAGCAACGCACACAAGCAGAACACACAACCACCACCACAATCTCGACGATCGTTTTGCTCCGAAACCGAAGCATCATCAGGAGGATAGGCTCCACGATAAAAATCGCAATGCAATTTTTGCGATTTTCCTAATCTAATCGGCTAACCGATAAAATTAGACGTGAGTATAGCCGGTATCTGTATTACGATCAAAGTGCAATTAAAATTTTAGTATTTCTGTGCAAATTACAACCAAGCATAAAATATCAAAAATTAAGAAATTATCTAAACTAATTAGTTTAATATTTACTACGCAATAAAACTATTTTTATTAACTAACAATAGATGACGTGTTTAGGGCAACGATGTAACGAGATATATCAAGAACGATTGTGTCATGGATGCTGGTAAAGTGATCTGCCACAAATCACCTAATTAATATCGCATATAACATGGATGATGTTACAGTATATTAGAATTGAGAATTATGGAACTTTTCTGCCATGTACACCCTTAGTTCCCAAAGTGGTGTAGGAAAACCCCAGGATTCAAAAGGATATAGCGTGGGGGTCTACGACAGCGTCAAAAAGGATCGCTTTTTTAGGATATTTACGAATCCTGCTTGTGTCAGGTATGAAAACAGTTTTGCAAAGCTTTGTGATTTTGTCGTAGAGTCTATCTCCTGATGATGCTTGGGGCGGGGCGAAACGATTGTTGAGATTATAGTAGTGAATGTATGCAAATTCAAATTCAAATTCAAATTCAAAATATTCTTTATTCAAGTAAACTTGTAAACAAGTGCTTTTGAATCGTCAACTTTAGTGCTGGTTCGGAAAGCTGTTCCTACCGAGAAGAGCCAGCAAGAAAATCGGCGATTGCTCTTTTTAAAATATAAATCTTAAAACTGCAGCTATATCCACACATCCTTATCATCTAAGTAATCTTCTACAGTATAGTAGGCTTTCTGTATCAGCCTCTTTTTAACAGTTTTTTTAAACTGCCGTAATGGCATGGCCAAAATTGATTTCGGAATTTTATTATAGAATCTTATACCCATACCCACAAACGATTTACGTACTTTTGCTAGGCGCAAAGCAGGAGTCGCAAGCAAGCAACAAAGTAGGAACCGACATAAGTCGTTCCTACTTTGTCTATTATATAACATCACCTATCGTTTTATAGTTCTTTATTGAATATTAATATAGTTCTTTGAATGATATCTATATAGTTTTTTCAATTGATAATGATAGTGTAATGTAGTGGTGGAGTCTGTAATGCATGCGTGTTTAAAAATCCTGATATATATTTATAAGGTATGAACACGGATATTTTACTCTAAATTTAGCATTAGTTATATTTGCTATCGCTTCTATTCTGGATTTTATCAAAATATTATCGTTACTTTTGTTTAATGGATTTCCGTAAAGACGCGCTTAATTCTATAAATTATCATTACTTTAGATAGAATTGAAAAAACTTTGGATCGACAAATCCATACTACATAGTGTTTTTTTTTTATAATTTGTTGAGTCGCTCGTTAATGAATAGCATAGCTGCAATCCAAGGTCGCGAGCACGCTCCTTATCTATGATGCATCGACGCTAACTGTAGTACACACCAGACAAATCTCGTTGATTTTTGGTATGTATTTTTGTAATCACTTTTATTTCTTTTTTTTTGAAATAAAATAAAAAATAAGAGCTCCTACACATTTACCAGTATACTGAAACTAGACGAAAGGAAACTTGAACCGGATGTCATCAAACTATGATGATCAAATCAAACATTCAAAAGATAATGAAGCGTTAAAAATAATAACTTTCACTGTCGGAATATTAAAGAGAAATAGGAACTCGTATGAAGATTAGTGAGTAATTAAAAAGTTGCGTAATCACATTACATATTTGCTTTTAATTTCCAAAAAAAAACAATCGGCATTGACAAATTGGAGAAAGGTAAAAGGGTAAATTATTTTACACAGATTTTATTCTTATAGGATGTATTATTAATAAAATTAGGAGTTACTTTGAGGAATTCCATAATACAAAAGTTACGGTAGAATTATTTTGCTATTATCCGGGTTCAGAAAATCTATGTAATGCTATGTTGTTAGTGGCGGTGTTTTGTGATACGTGCGGTAACTTATCCTGCATGTATAAAGTACGAGAACGGCACTCTCAGCACTTTTGCCTTATATATGCAACAATGCCTCACTTTGGGTCGTGGTTACGTTCCAAAAAAACATGAATCAAGAATTTTTTATAGCAAAACATGTAAAACTCTAAGATAGGATTCAGGGTGATGAAAATATTACTTTTAAAAAAAGAAAATTGAACAAAGTAAACACTTAAAGTAAATTCTAAAAAAATTGACAAGTTTATGTAAAATATATATAACTGCCAATAAATAAATTGGAAAAATATTTAATTTATTATTCTCTTTTTAAAAAAGCACAACACACTACGTAATTGAAACTGAACTCTAAAATTAGGCAATCAAAGTGAAAATAAAAATGTATTAAAATTGCGTTGAATTGAAGTTAGAAAGGCAATCCTCGAGTTTTGATGGCATGGCGTATTTATAAACAAAAGTGTTACCATCTAGCAAAAAAGAAAGAAAATTTAACCCAAGACTTGACGAAAATCGAGAATGGAAAATCTAACGACGCACAGTGCAAATTAGTAAAACGCAAAACGAAACAACGCAAGCGAGGTGACGTATCCTAATATTATAAATGCAAAGGTATGGCCGTCTGTAACGCTTTTACGACAGATCTCCTGGATTAATATTGACGAAAAATTGGTGCAATTGAAGCTTATATACCGTGCTATAACATTAAGGATAAAAATATGCCGATTATCTTTCAGATATAAAACAACATTTAGAATGGAGGTTTCCTTAACAATTCAGTTGACGCGAACGTAGTCACGAGAATAGTATACTATAATGGCTCCTATTCTTAATCGGCGATCACAAACGATTAAGCGCGGGCACGGTCGACTAGATGGCGTAAATGGGTTTTTTCGGAGACGCATTAAAAGGAATCGTGTGGACATTCGCACGATGATGGACAATCACAGGCATAAGGCGCAACCAGCTTTAGGGCCTATATTATAGAAAATATTTACAACGTACCACAATAAGGATGAAAATTCGAAAGTATCGCCTTTCTAAGCGGGTAACTAGATGATTGAGAGATCCGACAAATTCACAAATGATTTGAACCACAAGAAGCAATCTAAATAGCAGATGGTCCAGATCAGAGAAATACTAGACACCGATTGGAAACTCCGATCTGGGTCAAAATAATCTGCTATTATTCTAGACATCTCCACATAATTAATACAATGAACTCCCATCAGTGCACCGTACAATTTGCTAGCGGTTATGGCTAATGGAACCAAATATTTTGAATTCGAGAAGACAATACCTATTGTAGATGAAATAATGTAGTAATACCAGCTAATTGGTATTACCTAAATAATTTCAATAATGGTTAAGTAATTACAAATATGGAAGTGAAAAAGACAGTTAAATTGAAAAGGGGCAATATATTATTATAGCAAATACAACGAGCTCAAATTTTCACTTCGTTATTTAACACTGAAGTGAATAATTTGTTGTTTCCAATTAATTTTGAATTAGAATTCAACAGAAGTAATTGAGAATATCCTTAACAGTAGTTATGGCGAACCAGTAGCACGTGACACTATATGGACACGTCACTGATTTATTTGTTTGTCACTTAATCTGCAACAATATAAGTCGCACGGATTTTATAATAATTGATCTACAGGTGTATGCATTTTCCTGACTGCAATAACAGATGGCGCCACCAGTACATTACTCCGCGCTATAGTTGTGCTTTTGTAGTTATATCAGAAATCCCCATACAAAACGTTTGTAGGATCGTCATCGTCTACCAATTCCTTTAATTCAAAGTGCATCCTACTGGAACTCTAAGCCTAAGAGAAATTGTAAACAGTGCATCTTCCGGTACATCCATATTTGGAATGCTGTGAAGAACTCCTCCGCGATACTCTCTGTTTAAGTGTTAATACAGTACTTTCCTGTCATTTGTACGTATGTTTGCCCCATCCGTACGTCCGTCCGGTTTGACGTGTCACAAAGTTATAAATCTTTAATGGCACGCCTTAGTGATTATATTGAGAAAAATGGTACATAAATATGCGATTTATAGAAGCAGGCGTTACTTTGCGGAATTCCACATTACAAGCAATATAACAGAACTAACTACTTTGCTATAATCCGCACGGGTTAAGTGAATGCATGCAAAGCCAATGTGTATGAAGTAGGCAAAATCTACGTACCTTATACATGCAGGACAAGCCATCACATGCACCCCAAGGCGCAATTCACCAGCAACAAAAATCGTAATGCATCTGCAATTGCAATCGTCATTACGATTTTTGTCGTGGAGCCTATCCTCCTGATGATGCTTCGGTTTCGGGGCGAAGCGATCGTCGAGATTGTGGTGGTGGGTGTGTGTGCTGCTTTTGTGTGCGTTGTTGCTGGTGAATTGCGCCTTGGGGTGCATGTGGTGGCTTGTCCTGCATGTATAAGGTACGTAGATTTTGCCTGCTTCATACACATTGGCTTTGCATGCATTCACTTAACCCGTGCTGGTTATAGCAAAGTAGTTAGTTCTGTTATATTACATAAATATGCATAAAGGTTCGCCTACCCTGTCCGTTATAAAGGAGAACTTACATCCAGCAGACAACATAAAAAGGAGTTAATTAAACATTATCACAAATAACAGTATAATTAATAAAACTAAAATGCGTTCACTTACATAACTATCCTGCACTCACTCCCACACACGAAACACTCAATCATGCAACACACACACGCAATCTGTAAAATAATATAATCTGTTTTGACTTTATTGATAGACTAAATTTTTATATATTTTATGTAAATGCTGAAAAATAAAATGAATAAACATCTAATATTGAAAAATACCACTTTTAAATCGATTTAACAGTTGCGTCTTACTATAGGCTGTATGCGTGGTCACACCTAGATATATTACAGCGTAATTTAGAAATGTAATTCGGACCATTCTATTGGCGTAATTGAACATCTAAATCTATAACAGATCAATGGTAATTATATGAAAGTAATAGCAGATGGGAATGGAAAGTCTTGATTTACGATCCACCGTACTTTTACTCAATTATTTGATATCGATGGTGCGATTTATGTAACTTTCGTTTTGATGTTACTTTGTAACTCCACAAGCTGACCCGACCGAGGATTGGTGCATCACAGTTTGGCAATTACCCCATATTTTAGCATGCATTTTAATAATTTAGTGTGAATGATCATAATGTAAATACTGAGGTGTCGTAAAAGGTGACTAAAGTTGACGTCAGTTAGGCGACCGGTCGTAAAACTAGCTAAATCATGTTACAACATGTTTAAAACATGTTGTGCCGACCCCACTAAGAGTGGAATGTAAATAATATGATAATATGCTTAAGGTAACATATTTGAGTTGATAAATAATTTACGCGTAATTTAGGACGTTTAGTTATCCCATATATTGTATTATATGTATGTAAATATGTAACAGACAAATTTGAACCAAATTTTGACCCATTTTAAATGGACAGCTTTCAAGTTTAGTTTTAGTTCAAACTTTGTACACTTATCAAGAAACGGTTACACACAACATTTAATTAATTTATTTTAATTTAATTAATTTAAACAAAATTTAATTCAATAGTAACTAAAAGTTACAATTGAATAATTGAAAAGAAATTAAAATTCATACGAACTAAAAATATAGTTTTAAAATACTAAAAAAAAATACGCTTTAAAAGCAAAGCACATCGAATTCAAATTCAAATTAAAAAATTCAAAATATTCTTTATTCAAGTAAACTTGTAAACAAGTGCTTTTGAATCGTCAACTTTACTGTTGGTTCGGATAGCTGTTCCTACCGAGAAGAACCAGCAAGAAACTCGGCGGTTGCTCTTTTTAAAATATAAATCTTAAAACTAGTTACATTTATTTATTACTGTCTTGTACAGGGTAGAAGTGCACCTATATCCACACATCCTTATCATCTAAGTAATCTTCAACAGTATAGTAGGCTTTTTGTATCAGCCTCATTTTAACAGTGTTTTTAAACTGTAATGGCATAGCTGTAACTGTAATTGTTTTCGGAATTAATAAAAAGTGAAATGAAAAATACATTACTATATAGAAATATGAGAAAAAGCTCCGCTACGCTTAAAGCTACGCTTTAAGGTCTAAAGCGTGTTTTTTTTAGGTTTTTTAACAATAAGTTGAGGCGAACGAAGTCGAGGGTATAGCTTGTACACTACATTAGTAGTTTATCGTCATGGTACACATGCTGGACGAGCCGCAATGGAATGCAGTATGCTCCCGACAGGTGAGATAACAAAAACGTGTTTTAGTGAAAGGTATAATTATTGCGGCGATTAACTCGTCAGCCGTGAAGACATATGCTATACTAATATCGAAGACTCGCTGCCCGCGGGATAATAGAATGTGGAAACAGTGCGCTCTCTGTCGCACTTACTGCTCTTATCATAGTGAACAACACTCAACAATGTTTCATTGGATTCCAGAAATTCTGACAGTAAGTTCTGCATTGGAAGGAATGCTCTTCAATTATTCTTGATCTTCTTTAACTTCCGCTAATAATGTTAACCACATTGCACAAGCATGTAATGCCACAATCTTTTAGTAAAAACCGTACAAAAATCCGTTCACTATTTCTTGAGAAAATCGATCACATACAACAGCTTTTAGGGACTTTGTTGTATAGAATATGTATAGAAGAAATAATTCAATATGCTCTTTAGAGCGCAGTAAATGGACCAAAGTGAATCGTAGTGGTACAAAAAAGTCCCATTGAGGCCTAAATAGCCCGGGACGCGGTCTGGTCGCATACCAGTGTAATTTATCAACGCATCCCATGCATACTTCACCGTCTGTCCGTCCAACTAGTTATGGTACACGTCTGCTATGAAAATATTTATAGACCGCAAGGACGGGAGTTTAAAGATGTGCAATTTAGTTAAGATATTTACTTCTCTCGAACAATTCTTATATATAAAAATGAATGTATGTCCTTTATATACTCCGAAATGGCTGGACCAATTTATATAAAATTTTCACACATCTTTAGAATGATGCGGAAGTTATTATAAAGTTAGGTGGCGATCGGAGCATGTTTTTATAACTGTTATTAATATATCTTTAAATTCGGCAAAGCGGGCTGGGCATATTAGTATGATATAGAAATTATCGACCAATCCATAGCAATACTATAAATTTATCCGTCTGTCAATCAGACGGGTGTTCCAATAAGTGACGACCTCAAAAAGGTCGCGGGGAACCGCCGGATCCAGGCAACCCAGGATCGTGTAGCGTAGAAGTCCTTGGAAGAGACCTATGTGCAACAGTGGACGTCTATTGGTAGACAAGAGGAAGAATAAGAGAGAGAGAGGGGTAGAGAGAAAGAGAGGGGGGTAGAGAGAGAGATCCGTCTGTCTGTTTGTTTTCACGGCTAAGCCGCTAGACCATTATTGATGAAATTTGGTACTATTCAGCTTACGTATATTACGTAAACTAACAAAGTAACGTATATTATATAATATACGTTACTTTATATAATCTAGGGTGTGTTAATAATGTTTCCGAGGCGAAAGTCGACGCGTAGTATTTTATACAGTAACACGTGCTTTTAGGATTCCGTTACGATTCGTGACGAGTCGTTGCGGTCACGCGGCTGTCCGTTACGCGATCGCGACGATATTGTGACGAAAACATTGGCATCTCGTGAAGTTTACTGTATTACATTGATTTCGTTGCCATATACTAACAACTGCAATTAAGTCTTCGAGAAGTTTGTGTTGAAATATTTTTAATACATGTTCACCGAAAACCAGGGATAACTACCTATTTATACTTTTTAACAGAAATTAGATCTGAGAATTGAATCCTGATAGACTTGATGCAAGGTCTGTGACACGTGACTGGGTTTGATTTCAAGAAACAAATAAGTGTGGGAACATCCAAAATTGAAGTAATTATATCACCATCATTCATCATTCTCCTGCCCTTATCCCACTCTAAGTGGGTTCGACACAATATGTTACAAACATGTTGTCATATGATTTGGCTATGAATTTTACAACCGGCAGCCTTCCTGACGTCAACTTACCTTAGTCGCCTTTTACGACACCTCGGTAAGAAATGAGGGTGGTCTATTCTATGCAGCCGGATACCACACGGCATAAAATTGAAGTAATTATATATAACAACGATATTTTTCCTTTAAATTTATTGAATAAACAAGAATCAATTTTCAGCTCATTTAGTCTTTTCCCACAGGTCGTCACACTGACACAATGTTTTTTTATACTATTTACCTAACCACGTTTTTATTTATTTCACGAAACACGCTGTAACATAAAGTAATTGAAGTAAGTTATCCTACCGCTGCCAAACTCTCCTCTTATTAGATAGAGTCATTAGGGCTGACTCTCTTCGATGCTCGATTACGCATTAGCAGGTTACACATACATATAAAGCGTCAACTTAAATGAGTGGATGAATCGATCAGTGTACAGCCTCCACCTTTGATCATGAAGTAGTGCAGTGAATCATTTTCCAAGCGTTCGGCCGTGACCTCACAAACCACGGAAGCGGCACAGCGACGTGAAAACTTTTACCCACCCTGTTATACTTGGAGAATAGTCTACAATATAATCTTTATATATAAAAATGGATTACAAAAAAGAGCCATACGTGGCATTTACAATTTAAATTCTCGCGAGAAAAAAGGTATTCTTCACTTGGCTTCACAGTATATTTTTAGCAATTTAATTTTTTACATAAGAATACACATAATTATAAAAAGACTGGCGATGTATATAATAGACAAAGTAGGAACCGACATAAGCTTCCTTCCAGAAGGTTCCTTTTTTGCGCCTTGCAAAAGTACATAAGTCGTTTGTGGGTTTTTTTGGAACTTTACCATTAGTTTAAAAACACTATTTAAAGGCTACTATAGAAAGCCTATTACTACATACTATTGAAGATTACTAAGACTATAAGAATGCGTGGGTATAGCTACTCTTCTACCCTGTACAAGACATTAATAACTATATGTAACTAGTAATAGGAATTATTCTTTCAAAAGAGCAACCGCCGACTTTCTTGCTGGTTCTTCTTGGCAGGAACAGCTTTCCGAACCAGTAGTAGATGTTGACGACTCAAAAGCACTTTTTTACAATATTACTTCAATAAATAATATTTTGAATTTGAATTTGAATATGAAGGGCTGTTCGTAAAGCATTTTAAGCGGGAAGAATCAAATGTTGGCGATGCGATGATATGACGTCGTGAAACAATGTCTTGCGCATTCGACCATGACCTTACTGCTGTTCGTACAGGCGGCAAGCGCTGACGCGACCAGTATTGTATGGTCCGAGACCAAATATCTTGGTCAAAGAGCCTTACACGTTTATACTTAAAAATACTTACATGTTAAGTTAAGTTAATACTTACATGGGTGTAGCCCAGAAATAAGTAACTAATACTTATGCTATGAGTGATTGGTTACTGTTAAATATAAACATATAAAATGTGTAAATAATTATTTAGACACATATATACACCCAGACTTGAAGAACCAACAGCTTGCTTTGAAAATAATGTTGGCCCACAGTGGGAATCGAAACTACAACCTGCAGAGCTGAAGGCAGGATCACGGTCACGTGCACCAATAGTTCAGTCAACTAAGATGTGAACAGTTTATTCAGCTATAGCGACCATAGAAATCAATCTAAGCTACTCCCACACAAAAAAGTTATCAGTTATATTATTTCAGATAAAATTCATAACATCATAGGATTCTGATAGTATTATCTATTTAATTCCATCGAGTATAATGTTGCCCATTAATTGAATCTATACTTAGGTAATAATAAAATTATTTTGCTATAATCCGCGATGTATCACTGATTATAGCAAAATAATTTTATTATTACTTTTGTATTATGGATCTCCGCAAAGTAACGCCTAATTCTATAAATTATTTGAATCTATACTTATTTATATTATGCTCCTCGTTCCTGTAAGAACTTTAAAACTTCCAGAACCTCAAAGTCTAGAACTAATTTAGGTAAAAATAGACCATTTAACAGGCTAATAAACACATATAACACACTTAGTTCCCATGATATAGACATCTTTCACAAACCTCTATTGATATACAAAAATACACCTGGTCGCTTAGTTCAAGTTGTGTTAAAGATTATTAGTGACAGAAAATATTTTAGTATTTCTTTTCAAAAAAAATATATGTTTCTCTTTATTTTATTAACATAAATTATTTTTGCACCTAACGTCGTCGTGAAAAAGCTGTACTCACCTTAAAAAAATGTTTTACCTAGAACTTGTCTTATGGTAAAGTGTATTAATAAGTATGTTTTGTAAAATGCAATTGGCTTGTCATAATAAATAAATAAATAAATAAATTATAAGGTAGAAGAGGATAGACAGAATAGGAGCTGACTACCTGTCCTGTATCAGCAGGCATCCCAGATATTAAATAGGTTAGATTAGTATTATTATAAATGCAAGTCTCTTTGTTTATAAAGCTCTAATGACTGAATGAATGAATAAAACAAGCAATTCTTGTATATATATAATCTGAATTACAGAAATGAAATTTAGTATGCAGGGGTTTGCGAGAATGACAAATTGATCCCACTAGGTATAATTGTTTGAGAATGTTGTTTCATATGTTTTCAGGCAATAGTGAATTACTTTTACATTATCATTAAAAAATGAAGTTAAATTTATAATATTTCAACTGTTAAATCAGACAGTTCCAAAAATAAAAGACCATAGATAGAGTTGTTGTTGTGTTCAGTACAATTTTATTGATTCTCGATTTTCAAGTTTTGTTTATTGTGAAAAATACCATTAAAATTCATATCTAAATATAATCTAGAAATAATTATAATACAATTGTTAATGAAATTGAACTTAATCTTTGAAGAAATTATACTATTACTCATTGCATACGTATTTTTAGATTTGAGTGTGGGTTGTTTTTATTTTCTTTACGTTCTCAAACTATTGAACTACATTTATGGTACAATTATTGTACACCATGAAATATTATTATTTAATGTTTTGAAAATCTAATGAATATTAGTTTATATTTACTCTATGCAATTTAAATTTTTTATGAAGCTTCTGTAAATAAAAAAACGAATATAAACGATTTTTAAATTTTAAGACTTAAAACAAACAGAATAATTAATTGAGAAAAATTTTCCGTTAAGTCTACAAATTCTATAATCGTGGGGCTACCACTGATATAGCGATCAGCAACCAAATGTATTCCAAATATTTTTGAATAATAATGGAGTAAATTGGTCTTATATCTTGTCCTTCTTTTATATCCGCAATAGACCCTGTTACTCGATTAGTCATCAAAAACAATTCGCTATCACAGCGTAGACAATTACCAACATTTGACATTTAAACATTACCGCAATATCATGAAAATCTCTAATTTTTCTGTAAGTATTAGAAATAAATATCGAAATATTAGAACATACTCGTTTATTTATATAGAAAAAAAAGTGATTCAGATGACTAGAGCACACCAGAAAATGGCGTTAAAGATTTATCGTTAAAACTGGAACTATAGACATAACATCGGTGTAATTTATTTCCTAACAAACCTTACGTGAGGATGACAATTTTAATTTATTTGTATTATCAGACGCAAATACTATAATAATTACTTACCTTTCTATAAAATTGACAACAACACACAGCACTAGAAACTCACTATTAGATCAGTACCGGTAACATTCAAAAAACTTGCAATACAGATATTCTATAAACAGTTGCTTAAAAACGAATTATATTTCCGAAAATTTTCTTTGTCTATACTCTGTGGCATATATTTGTCTCTGCTCAGAGTTTTTTCTTAACTCCATAGAATTAGTATACTAGAGTAGAGCCAGTATAAAATCAGTCCATCGAAAAAAAAGTAGTAAGCAAATTCTGTTTCTCTTTTGTATGTGTGATTAAACAACGATAAGTATGAGAAGATGAGAGCTTTTTCCTCTCTTATTATTTGTTGGCCACTTGCACACATAGATAATAGACTATATAGCGTGCCTAATCTCCAGGCCTAGCTATGGCTCTCCTTCTCTGTGTATAATGACTCTATGAATATTACGTAGCTAGTCTCTCGTTATAATCAAGTGTGTTTCGTTTCCAATAGATTGTTAAGGGAGAAAAATCGATATTATATTATATTGATAAAAATATTTATTAATCGATTTTTCCACTTCAAGTCCATCCTTAATTCTAATGCATAGAATTAATTTATCCGTGGCCATAAGATTGTTAGTATTTTAGTTAGTAATCTATGACCATAGATTAATCTATAATTGTTAGAATTAAGATCATAGACTACTAAATTAGGATCATTGGTTTATTTCAATAGTTGTGGATTGTGATTACATCGTAAACGTTTATATGCTGTAATTTGTAGTCTATGCTAAAAATTTAAATGTCATTTCACATTTGGAGATGTCTCGATTCCAATCAATAGATTTCAATTCATAATAATTTATTTTTCAGTAGTCTCAATTCTGTGAGTATTCTATCGTCTTTTTTTCGAGTGTCTGTGATAGTGAATTTTGGAACTCATAAACGTTTCATTTATATTTGTTACTCAGCAAGTGAGAATCGGATATAATCATTGCTAGTGAACTTTTAAATAAATAAATCGATTGCATGATTCTAAGTTACTTGTGGATTATTTGTAATGGCTCATTGGCTGGACAGAGTTTTTGAGAAAGTTGCAATATGGTTATCTAAACATGACATCAATGCTGCTTTAGGTATAAATGTGGGGTATTGGGTCATTTTTGTCTTTTGGATAACTACGGTTTACTTATTTTGGTTATTAGTACGTTACAGGACTAATGTAGCAAAATTTTGGTTCTATATCATTGTAGCCTTAGGTATCCCATTATTTGTGCTGCCAGAAAAAGTCGCACATAACTTATATACTCAAGCTTATGAGGCAATTCCTCATGCCCAGCATAACTTATTTTGGTTTACACTTGGGGTTTTCGTAACTTTATATGGTTATTTTTATATATTTCTTCCACCTGGAGATGCTCAACCAGCACCTAACTAAAAATATCTAAGCTTTGTATCTTAATTCGGGTAAGTCTTATTATCTTCTTCTTTTGGTGTATATTTGTTTCATTAGCTATCTGTGTTCTTCATGAGAAAAAATTTACAAGAAGCCTTGAAATTATTTTGCAATGATTGGTTTTATCAAGAAAATATAAATATTGTGTTCAATGTCACATTTTGATAATTGATGGTATACTCAAAATGATGAAAGTTTAGGTGATATTGAAATTGTGCTTAAAAATAAATGTAATTTTACTCAATTGTGAGTCACATGTTACAGTGTCTATATCCCTGCAATATCATGGTATGTAAACTATAAGACTATGTAAATCGGTATCTATTTGCATTTTCCCTTATTTTGCACAGTATATGAAGTATACAGCACTACTTCAACATTTAAGTTTATTGCTATTGACTATATAGGCTTGGCAGGCAGTCACAACTGTGTACAAATGATAAAAGTTGCACTATCTAACACTTTATCAGTGGTAAATACTATTTAAATCAGATGTGAAACATCGTTTATCATTTATTAATATTCTTTAGACAGTTGCGATAGATAATTCTCAGAAAATACCCCCAGGAAGCTGGGATGGCTCAGGGGAGAGACCATGCAACTCTTTTTAAGGGATCACAGGTTCAAGTCCCAGGTTGGCACCAATGAATATCTTTATCAAATATCTAATTGTCAAATCATAAAAATATGTATTAAAAAAACAAGAATATTATATATTAAAATCTAATTTTAAAAAGATTGTCTGTATTAATACAGAAGAATTCTATTTTAAAAATGTCTTCATGTGAAAATATAAGACAAAAGTATTTGTTTTCAATGAACTTAAATTTATTACAAATACTAGTAGTCTACCCACTGAGGTTGGTGTGACAGAAATTTGGTAGTAGGACCTATATACTTACCAATATCCTGCTTTCATAAAAAAGAGGAACGGATTTCACATAGTGTGTTTAAAAATAACATGATGGAATTAATGAAATATAAAATAAAATACCAGATAATGAATGTTTATCATAGATATGAGAAGCAATTATTTAACTAAGTAAGGAGTAGAACTTGATGAGATTATGTTATCAATTATTACCTGTTGATAACAGCTTCCTTTTAGTATTCATCTACATTTAATTTTCTCTGAAACATTATCAATTGAAACTTAAATGTTCTGTAATATAGTCCAGTATGTACATTTACTGCAGATTTATAAAAAGTTTCAGGTGAGTTATAGTAAAAAATTATTCTGGTTAATCACAGCTGATAGTAATTTTATATATTCTCATTTTAACCAATACACCAAAATTATTTTTTCCGTTGTTTTAACAATTTGTAAATTTATGTTATAAATTTATATTATTTATATGTGTAAAAAATGTATCTTGAGCCAATCTGCAAAACTAATATAGTATAGCTAATAAAATATACCCCATAAATTTTTAACTGTTTAGGAATTTTCTGTAACATGAAATAAAATAAATCATTAGAAAAAAAGCTTGACTCCTGGCTCTTGACTTAATATTTTTTTGTTTTGGCAGGAATCCTTAAATATTATAATAAATAACGTAACACAGAATAATTGTATAAAAGAGCTACTCTACCCGTTAGTTCTTTTCGATGTGAATATTTATGAGTGATATAATTGTGGTAATTGTAATATACTATTCAAAAGTTTATTGAAATTACAATAAGTTATTAATTATTAATTATTGTTAAAAAGACTATGCTCTGCATAAATCTATAATGATTGTTAAAAGTGTATAAGTAATGAAGATTTATATATAAAAAAATATATATTTAGCTGAGCAATTATTATTATTATTATTTAAGCCTTTATTCAGACATTTCTTAGAGACTTCGATTTAAAATAAGAATGTTATTTTCCAAAAATTATGTCTGTTTGTCTACAGATAAAGGCCTCCTCCAACTGTGACCAGATAGTTCTATTTGCAGCAAGCCTAGTCCATTTTGGCCCTGCCACAGTGAAAATGTCATCCACCCATCTTCGGGGTGGTCTGTCTCTCATTCTTTTCTGGTGTTTTGTATACCAGAACATTTTTTTTTTCCATTTCAACTTCCAGATGGTGCTAATTACATCCTTAGTTTTAGTATATTTTTTTATAGTGGAAGTTAGCTAAGCAATGATAAAGAATAATAAAGTTTTCTTTTCATAGAGACAGCAATTTATTTTACCACTGGTCCCTAGAGGTTTCGCCTTGGTTTTTTTATAGCATCTCTGTCTTTATTTGAATGATGTTCATATCTTTGTCCTATCTCATGAGCGCTTTCTTTTTAGTTTCACCTATAACATTTCATTGGTGTTATGATGCCTTTAACGTAATATTTTCCTATTCATAATTTCTTTCTATTCTATCATAGATGTACGTGTAATAGTCACAGATAATAGATAAAACACTCTCTTGTCCAAGGATAAACCATAATGTACCAAAATTGTTTTTAGCTGATGACAGATGGATCTTAGGGACAGCTTAATTTTTTTAAATATTTCTGCGAATATTTCAATAGTGAATATATTGTCTTATAGGAAATACTTGGAATGGTAATTTATTACAAACACGCCGAGTGGTATCCGGCAGAATAGAATAGACCACCCTCCTTTCTTACCGAGGTGTCGTAAAAGGCGACTAAGTTAAGTTGACGTCAGGCAGGCGGCCGGTCGTAAAATACGTAGCCAAATCATGTGACAACATGTTTGTAACATGTTGTGCCGACCCCATTTAGAGTGGGATAAGGGCAGGAGAATGATGATGATGATAATTTATTACAAACAAAGTAAATTTTTGATTACAAACTAATGCAACTACCTTATCGTCTATATGGTTGCATATATAAATGGTTTGGTCGATGGTTTTATACTTCAAATAAAGACATAGGTAGTAATCAAAGATTACAGTGGATATAATGAAAGGTAGTATGTGTCAATACAGACAATAATTAAGTACACCTATCCCCCGATTTACACGGTAGATACGTTCCTGAGAAAAACGTGTAAATCGAAAATTAAAAAATTTTCAAGTCAAATCCGTGTAAATCGAAAAGCTTGCAGAAAATGCATAATTTTGCTATTTAACAGTTGTTTTTTTTCATTTTTTTTAGGTGTACACAGAAATAAAAATAAAATGCATTGACAAGTTAAAATATGTAATATATTACGGAAACACTGTTTTTTTATTTAATTCTTCTTCTTCTTCTTTCTCAACCGATAGGCGTCCACTGCTGGACATAGGTCTCTTCATGGGCTTTCCAAAACACACGATCTTGTGCCGCTTGTATCCAGCGGCTCCCCGCGACCTTTTTGAGGTCGTCCGTCCATCGCGTAGGGGGTCTGCCAACACTGCGTTTACCGGTGCGGGGTCGCCATTCCAACACCTTGAGACCCCAACGCCCATCGGTTCTCCGCACTATGTGCCCCGCCCATCGCCACTTCAGCTTCGCAACGCGCTGAGCTATATCGGTGACTCTGGTTCTTCTACGGATCTCCTCATTTCTGATTTGATCACGTAGAGACACTCCGAGCATAGCCCGCTCCATCGCTCGCTGAGTGACTCTGAGCCTTCTTATGAGGCCCATAGTCAGCGACCACGTCTCAGATCCGTAGGTCATCACTGGCAACACGCACTGTTCGAAGACTTTGGTCTTCAGGCACTGAGGTACCTTGGACGAAAAAAATCTCGCGTAGCTTCCCGAACGCTGCCCATCCGAGTTGGATTCGGCGACTAACCTCTTTCTCGAAATTGGACCTACCCAGCTGGACCGTATGTCCCAGGTATATGTACTCGTCTACAATTTCGAGTGCAGAGTTCTCAACGATGACCGGGTGGAGCGGAACATGTGAGTTTGACATGATTTTCGTCTTACTCATGTTCATTTTAAGGCCCACCTGTTGAGATGCTCTGCTGAGGTCATCGAGCATTGTGTTAAGGTCCTCCAGAGACTCTGCCATAACGACAATGTCGTCGGCAAATCTGAGGTGAGTGATGTACTCGCCGTTAATGTTGATGCCGTATCCGTTCCAATCCAAAAGCTTAAAGACGTCCTCCAATGCAGCGGTGAACAGCTTCGGGGAGATGACATCTCCCTGTCGCACACCTCGCCGCATTCGGATTGGTCCCGTAGTTCCGTCTTGGATACGGACAGACATTGTGGCGTTTTCATACAAACACTTCAACACTTGGACGTACCGATAGTCGATTCGGCATCGCTGGAGCGATCTTAACACAGCCCATGTTTCCACCGAATCAAAGGCCTTCTCATAGTCCACAAACGCCAAGCAAAGTGGCTGGTTATACTCCTCGGTCTTCTGTATAACCTGCCGCAGCGTGAATATGTGGTCCATGGTACTATAGCCTTTGCGGAAACCGGCTTGTTCGGGAGGCTGGAAGTCGTCAAACCTACGAGCTAGACGATTCGTAACGACTCTCGAAAACAACTTATAAACCTGACTTAGCAGCGCGATGGGTCTATAATTCTTCAATAAGGTGTTATCACCCTTCTTGAAGAAAAGAACCACCACGCTCCTGTGCCAGGCTTCCGGCGTATTACCTTCGTGAATGACGGAATTGAACAATCGCTGAAGGACCTTAAGTACGGGTTTTCCACCGGCCCTCAGGAGTTCTGTTGTGATTCCGTCATCACCTGGTGCCTTGTTGTTTTTGAGTTGTTTGAGAGCCATACTAATCTCGTATAGGCTGACGTCCGGGATATCTTCGGTATATTATTTAATTATTTACAATATTATTATATATTTATATATTTATATATATATATATATAATTATATAATTTATTTAATTACAATACATTAAACAGAAGAAAAAAAATAAAACCAAAGGTGTTTTATTATTCTTCATCACTATCAGAAATTACTCCCATTCTTTTTTTCGGAATCGAAGGTTGGAATTCACTTTCATCACTCGAAGTTATTTGTGCCGAAAGAAAATATTTACATTCTGAGAGGTGGTAATAAAATCGGTTATTAACAATTGCTTCGAATTTTTTGTAAGATCTTTGTAAACTTCTTCATATTGAGCCAAGCAGCGATTCATGTCACGTTGGAATCGTAAAGCCGTAAAAAAAATGTGTTCAAACACAGTAGCATTTAGTAGAGTGCGATAAAAACAAAAAAAAAATTATTTGGAAAACCGTGTAAAAGCGAAAACGTGTAAAACAAGTAGCGTGTAAATCGAGGGATAGGTGTACTATGAAGATCTTAAATGTTATTAAACATTGCGCTATAAAAGAAAGGAGTTCGAATTAAAAAAATACTTGCATCCTTACTGATATTGTAAAAGCAAGTCTGTCTGACTTTTTGTTACGCTTCTGCTGCTAATCTGTCGGACGAATATTGATGAAATTTGGCATAACTACAAATTTGTAGTCACCATCAATAATGTTACCCCCGTGTATAATTAATTATACACGGGGGTAACATTTAGAGTAATAAAATATCGTTTTCGAACAGGGAAAATATCTATACATATTATAAAATAAAGTCGCCGAGATCTGTCTGTGTGTGACCGATTTTCTCAAAATGTACTTAACTGATGTATCTACGGTTTTCAAAAAAAGATTGTTCAATTCTTGAGGAAGGTTTAGGTCTTTAGTACAATCTCTGGAACGGGTAAACCGATTTTAGTGGGACTTTAAATAAAAGATAAAGGACGTTGTGGAGCAACGTATAGGCTATTTTTTATCTTGGAATTCTCGCAGAGTTCGAATTTACGCGGGTATATAAAGTAATTGTTACACGGGCGAAGCCACCGTCACAGCTAGTAGTACTTAACACTGAAATCAATGCGAACGATGTCACGAGTAGCATTGGTCAATATTAGGGATGTTACGGTGCTCAGACTTCGGTTCCGAAAGGTCGGAACCTCCGATTGAATTCACACCTCCGACTCCGACTCCGGCTCCGATCAATTTTAGTCGGAGGTATAAGCCCCCTAAACTAAAAGGAAAAATTTACACATCGGTCATAAGACCTGTCGTAATGTATGGATCAGAATGTTGGGCAATGAAAAAGATGGATGAAAGAAGAGTGCATGCAAATGAGATGAGGATGTTAAGGTGGATGTGTGGTGTGACAAGATTGGATAAAATAAGAAATGAGTATATAAGGGGACGTCTGAAAGTTGCGACCATTATAGAAAAGATGAGAGGTGCAAGATTGGGATGGTATGGACATGTAATGAGGAGGGATGAAAGTCATGTGATCAAACGAGTGTTGAGTATGAATGTGGATGGATATGTGACTAGAGGAAGGCCTAAAAAGAGATGGTTGGACTGTGGAATGTATGGACATGGAAGTATGACATGCATATCAAAGGAGTAGCGCCAGAGTTGACGAATGATAGAAGAGAATGGAAGAGGAAAACATGTTGTACCGACCCCACTTAGAGTGGGATAAGGGTAGGAGAAAGAGTATAACGAAGGTGAAATTGTCATGCGAATTCTGACAGAACGCAAGTTGTAACTTGTCGCCCGGGAGTATCTTCACTCGCACGCGCAGCTCTCGTTCATTTGTTTATTTTCAGTATCGTTAGACGCGCTTAAGTATTCAATTATTCAAATCGTGGTGGTCATATTGTCTAAGTACAGTTTACGTGTCAATTTTTAGATTAATAATGAAGGAGACAGAGGTGGAAACCTCCGCATCGGACTCCGCCTCCGATTCAGACTTCGCCTCCGATAATTCAAATATGAAATCTCGGTTCCGACTCCGGTTCCAGTAACGTCGTCCGTAACATCCCTAGTCAATATATATATAAAATGAATGTTAGTCGGTATGTCCCCTATAGACTCCAAAACGGCTTGGTCGATTTTAATGATATTTTCAGACAATCATTAGACTGACCCAGCGGATGTGTCTGTATCGTTTGGTGGCGATAGCAGCTTTTATTAAAAAGCTGTCTTTCATAGATTTGGATATACTAGTATTAAATAATTATTTATCTTAACCATATGGAGATTTTAACCTTTAACTAGTGATATGGATTCTCACAGGCGACGCGCAGTTTGCGAATTCTCTGAATTGGCCACTTCTCCCACTTGACGCGTCTTCGTATCTCAGCACCCTCTGTTTTAATAAGTATTTAAAACAAAAGTAATAATAAAAATTATTTTGCTATAATCCGCGATACAGTAAATAGAGAATATATTTAGTGCCAAATGTATAGTGGACTATCCGTTTTTACATACCAGATACATGCAAGATTCGTAAAATCACATGCACAAACCTCCACCACAATACACAAGCACTACACACATTCACTATCACAAACTCAACAATCGTTTTATATGATTTATAGAAGCAGGCGTTACTTTGCGGAATTCCATATTACAAGTAATATAACAGAAACAACTACTTTGCTATAATCCGCACGGGTTAAGTGAATGCATGCAAAGCCAATGTGTATGAAGCAGGCAAAATCTACGCACCTTATACATGTAGGACCAGCCACCACATGCACCCCAAGGCGCAATTCACCAGCAACAACGAACACAAAAGCAGCACACACACCCACCACCACAATCTCGACGATCGTTTCGCCCCGAAACCGAAGCATCATCAGGAGGATAGGCTTCACGACAAAAATCGTACTGCGCCGCGCTACCCACACAAGCAGTCTTAAATAGTTCAACTCCCACCAATACCCTCCCTTCCGAACACATGCAGCAAAACGGAATTAGATACATTTACTTGCTCGTTAATTAAGTGACCATTGTTATTTTTTATTATCTCAAGATGCTCTAACGTATTGAGGCGGAGTCCCTTATCACAAGTGTGGAGAATATGATATGAATGGTCATTAGGCACTTTATGACCGCTTTCTAGCAAATGTTTTGCAAAATTAGAATTTTGTGGTTTATTATTCCTAAACGCAGCCATATGTTCCCGGAATCGAACCGCAAAACTTCGGCCAGTCTGACCCACATATGTACCGTTGCACTCAGGACAATCTATTTTATAAACCCCAGATTTTTTACCCTTATCTAATGTATCTTTATTTTTACACAACAAACTACGAAGCGATTGGTTAGTTTTAAAAGAGAGTTTAGTACCCGACTTTGATCCAAATATATTTGCCACTCGATCTGTTAATTTTCCAAAGTAAGTCAGACTGGCTTTATAGTTAGTTTTATTAAAAGATGGTACCGCATACAAAAGTTTAGCGACTTGAGATTTGTGTTTATTTTTAATTATGTTTTTAACCGTGTCTGTAGTGTAACCATTGGAAAGTGCTATCTGGTAAATTATTTGTAACTCCTTTTCATAGCTGTTTTTTGAGAGAGGGACCGACAATAACCTATGGACGTAGCTATGAAAGGCAGCAAGTTTATGCTGCCAAGGGTGGCAAGACGAAGCCGGTATGATCGTATCGGTGTAAGTCGGTTTGCGAAAGATCTCAAATGAATGTTTATTATCAACGCGAGTAATAATCAAGTCTAAAAAGTTCAGCGAGCCAATTTGTTCGTATTCTAATTTAAATGTTATTTTGGGATGTTTTTTATTTAAAGTATGGAAAAATTTATCAAGTTGTCTAGTAGTACCTGTCCAGCATATAATAATATCATCTACATATCTATAATAGTATAGAATATTTTTGTTATGAACAATATGTTGGTTTTCGAAATTATCCATGAAAATTTCAGCCATCAGTGGACTCAAAGGTGATCAAACCACCTTTGCTAAACCATCCTTTTGATGAAAGAATTGGTTATTGAATCTAAAATAATTTTGTTCCATACATAGTTGAGTTAATTCTAACAATTCTAAGGTCTCACCAGGATGTGAACATTTTTTCTCGAGTAAATTGCTTAAAATGTTCAATGATTACTTATATGGCACATTCGTGAATAGACTATCAACGTCTAATGAGACTAATTTACATTGAGGTGGTAAATTTATATCTTTAATCTTGTTAATAAGCTGAAGGCTGTTTTTTAAAGCATATGATGGTCGAAAGGACGTTTTCATAGGTATAATTTTATTTAAATGTTTGGCTAATTTATATGCTGGGGCACCAATGTAAGAGACAACAGGACGAATTGGAATATTATTTTTATGGATCTTTGGCAAACCATATAACATTGGAGCGCGAGGATTCATCTCAACAATCTTCAACAATCGTTTCACCCCGCAACCGAAGCATCATCAGGAGATGGACTCCACGACAAAATCGCAAAGCAAAGCTTTGCGAATCGCTTCTTGCGATCCTGCATGTATCGGGTATGAGAAAACGGATAGTCCACTATACATTTAGCACTAAGTATATTCTCTATTTACTGTATGGCGGATTATAGCAAACTAATTTTTAATATTACTTTTGTATTACGGAAATCCGCAAAATTAACGCCTAATTCTATAAATTAACGAATTAAAACATAGGAAAAAGAAAAAATGTTAACGGTCGTAACACGTGAGTAACATTCACGAACAACAAATAATTTAATAGAAGTAGCCTGTGAGACGTCATGTCACTTATAGTGTTATAAATCTTTGATTACCTGTTTATCATTGTTTTTACCAGTAAAGATTTAAAATAAGACTGTTTTTAGATAACAATGAATAGTGGCATATTATCACAAGGGCTTCGGTCTCCAATGCGAAGGCTCGCAGGGCTCCGCAGCGGGAAAGGCATATCGACGTCGGTAGTTCACAACGAGACTATATTAGTGAAGAACAATGACGAATTTGTTAATAAGGTAAGATGCACTCAATTAATACGCCCCGTAACGTCCTTACGATTAATTAATATGCCCCGTAACGTCCTTACGATTAATTAATACGCCCCGTAACGTCCTTACGATTAATTAATACGCCCCGTAACGTCCTTACGATTAATTAATACGCCCCGTTACGTCCTTACGATTAATTCGAAAATTGCGTTTATGTGGCACGCAATGAAACCAAAGGTGTCAATTGGTATGATGCGATGAATAACTAA
This sequence comes from Morpho deidamia, assembly GCA_947086505.1. Lineage (NCBI taxonomy): Eukaryota > Metazoa > Arthropoda > Insecta > Lepidoptera > Nymphalidae > Morpho > Morpho deidamia. The sequence goes on along the minus strand of CAMTZC010000012.1, from coordinate 15,273,056 downwards.
TGTATATTCTACATTATTTTGATAACTTGACTGGCCCGTTGACGCAGTGGTTAGTGCGCCTTCAGCTCCGCGGGTCGCGGGTTCGAATACCGCCGATTGCCAACATTTTCTATAAACAATTCGTTAGTTCTTCGAGCCTGGATGTATACTTGTATTTAAGTATGTAATTAAAATTATACATGTAGTATACCTACCAGTTGTCCGTCACCCATAACACAAGTATTAAGTTACTTACTTTGGGGACGGATATAAGTTCTACAGGCGCTGTATATATACATTACATATACATACATATATACATTATATTTCCTATATTTCTATTTCGCATAACATTTTTATTTATCCCTAACTCATGTATAGTACGCGGAAATAAATAATGCACATCGAGGCTTAGAAAGAGAAATCGGCTAGATTTTGCTTCATAGAGCATTGTCTCTGTCGCACAGACTGACGAACCCGTGTGAAACGTCACATACTAACTGAGTGACAGTGACAGCGCTCTACGAAACCGAACTGGCCGGCTGTTTCGTTCTAAACATCGATGTGCATTATTTAATTCCGGGTACTATACTATATAAGCTATGGTCTTGCTTATGAATTATTACATAATACACCCAAACGGTTCCCATAATCTATATCACTGTAGCCGGATAAACTTCAATCCTGTCAGGGCATTCAATAACTTTTTTATATAATAAAAAAAATAGTTGTAGTTGTAGTTGTAACAATTGTAGTTTGCTAATTAATCACTTTTTTTTATCAATTTAAACTGTTGTATATTAAACCTTAAACCAACGAAGACGAGATTAATGGAACATCATAATTATAATTAGTACACAATAAGCAATTGACAATATTCGACCACTACATTCGATCCATAATATGTGGAAATATGTACCGGCTACTTATAATTCTGCAAAAGAACTTCTTTAGCGCGGCACAACTCGATACAGCCCCATCTAGTGCGGAATAGCAAAAGCGGCGTCAACAACTGTTTTAGCTATTTATTGGTTGAACCCTTGCAGAAAAAGCGTTAAATTACTTTAAGAGCTTATCTTGTACGAGTATTTTAGCTATGTAAAAGCTTAGCTAATAAGTTAGTTAAGAAAATCTATTTAATACTAAGTGTAAGAAGCAGAAACCGTTCTCATACCTAGTACATGCAGGATTAGTTACAGCACCACAAGACACCACCAACAGCACACTACACGAATTCACTACGACAGTCTCAACGATCGTTTTGTTCTGCAACCGAAGTATAGTTTGAAAATAGGTTCTGCCACAAAATAATTAGCCATAACGTTTTTGTTCCTATTAAGTTTTTTTTTTTCCTTTCTTAAGTGCTTCTCTGTATTATTATTTTGAGCACAGTCGAGAAACGCCACACTTGGGGCCAAACCCACCCAGGTCAAGGGTGACAGCTTCCGCGATGGGATACGTCTGCTGCCGCCCTGCCTGTATTGGAATAATATGCTTAAATCTATATCTTAATACCTAACTTATAACTATAGTCGCGGCCTTAGCTATTTTATGTGGGTTTTATCGCTATTTGGGGGGGGGGGGACGAATTCCTTGTTTATAACTATTCCGGTTAGGGCATCTTATGGCTAAGTTGTGTGTTGTGTTTGTAATGTGTGTGAACGTTGGCTAGTGGCAAGCATCAGTGTTATGTTGTGCAGTTTATAGTGACGTGTGGATGTTAAGTGTTATTGAAACGTTTCAGATTGTCTATGATGTGGCTAATGAGCCTTATAAAAGATTCAATAGCCACGTGTTTCCCTACTAGTGTGGTGAGTGTGTATGGTGCCACGCGGAGGTATCTGCACAGGCTTTCGTGCTCGAATCTCTGTTTGGCGAACTCTGGACATTCGCCAACCAGATGCTCGAGCGTCTGTCTTGTGTGGTTGTCACAAGGACAGACGTCCGAGTCGACAATCTTAAACCTGTGCAGATACTCCCTGTGGAATGCGTGTCCTGTGAGATATTGTGTAAGTTGAAATGTGTGTGTTGTGTGTGTGTATAGTTCGTGTATGTCCTCCAGTAGTGGCAGCATGGTCCGCGTGCGGATGCCTTGAGCAGCGCTGCCGTATCGAGTCTGCCAGACTAGATGGATTTCTCGGCGCGTCTGCATCCTTACGAGGCTCCGCGGGAAGGAAGCGTAGTCAGGCGATTTGTGTAAGGCAGTCCCTAGTTTAGCGGCTGCATCCGCTGCTTCATTGCCCGCAATACCGACATGCGCCTTGACCCACGCGAACCGAATGTTGCTAGTAGCCGCATGTATGAGATGGTGGGTATGTGCAACCAAGGGGTGCGTGTTGCTCCTGCCCCCCAGCGCCTCCAGGGCGGACCTGGAGTCGCTGAGGATCCAGAAGTCTTTCTGTGCTCCGATGTTGTTGGAGAGGGAGCTAGCTCTAGAGCATGCCTCCCTGATGGCGAGCAGTTCAGCCTGGAAGACGGAGCAGCAGTCGTGAAGCTTAAACTTTTTGGTCTCCCGAATTCGGGAGCCCTATTAAGTATAGGATACCTTACATAGATTTTATAGCAAAAAAATTCAATCATAACTTTGATATATTTTCCGTCCTGTGGTATCCGGTTGAGTAGAATAGACCGCTCTCTTTCTTACCGAGGTGTCGTAAAATGTCGTAAAAGGAAACTAAGGTAAGTTGACCCACCGTGTGGTATCCGGTTGAGTAGAATAGACCACCTCTTTCTTATCGATGGGTCGTAAAAGGCAAATAAGGTAAGTTGCCAGGCAGGCGGCCGGTCATAAAATACCCAGCCAAATCGTGTGACAACATGTTTGTCACATGTCGTGCCGATATGGGCAGGAGAATGATGATGAACTTTGATAGACTTTGAGGACTTTGTTTCATAATATGTACAAATAATTTCTGGTGACGTGAGCTAGCCCACATTGCGTTACGGATGTCATCGGAGTGTTTTCAAGATGTGATAAAACGTTTTTTTCTAGGTAATGAATAACGATAAGCCTGTAATAGTGAACTTTCACGCGGAGTGGTGCGAGCCGTGCAAGATACTGACCCCGAAGCTCAAGGAATTGATAGAACCGCTCAACAACTTGGACCTAGCCGTTGTGGACGTCGAGGACAACGCGGAGCTCGTACACACGTTCGAGGTACATGACCTTAACAGTTTTAACCTTGCAATTACGGAAATTTCAGCTAACCGAAAACAAAAGCTGTGACAGTACAACAGTATGGCCGTGCGAGTCTTTCGAGAGCACAAGGGTTCAAACGCCGGCCAAGCATCAGTGAGATCATGAGTCAAACCTTGTGTCTAATTGTGTCAAATTCAAATTCAAAATAATCTATAGGTTTACATAATTTATTCTCAAAAAACCAATGGTCACTTATAAGAGAGTATAAACTAATTACAAAAACTCAGGTGGTCACCAAAAGACCTGCTAAAATATTCTTTATTCAAGTAAACTTGCAAACAAGTGCTTTTGAATCGTCAACTTCTACTGCTGGTTCGGAAAGCTGTTCCTACCGAGAAGAACCAGCAAGAAACTCGGCGGTTGCTCTTTTCAAAGAATAATTCTTATAACTAGGTACTAGAGTTACTAATGTCTTGTATAGAGTCGAAGAGTAGCTCTATCCACGCATTCTTATCATCTAAGTAACCCTCAACAGTATAGTACGCTGTATCAGTCTCTTTTTAACAGTGTTTTTAGAATGCTGCAATAGCAAAGCTAAAATTGATTGAAGAATTTTATTATAGAATTTTATACCCAAACCCACATATGGTATCTGCGATTTATCATACGCTTTTCGGTGAAGAAGGAAACCTCGTGAGGAAACCTGCGTATCCCTAGAGAATTCTGGAGATATGTGTAACCTATCAATCCGCATTGGAGCAGCGTGGTAGGTCTTTACTCCAATCCTTCTATTCAGAAACGGATAGATGAGGCCTATGCCTAGCATTGGGATAGTAAAAAAGTAAGTAGCGGCCTGTTACAATCCCACTGCTGGGAATAGACCTCCTCTCTCCGTTTCTGGAGAGAAGGGTTGGAGCTAAGACCTACCACGTTGCTCCAATGCAAATTGGTAGGTTACACATATCTCCAGAACTCTCTAGAGAAATGCAGGTTTCCTCGCGATGTTTTCCTTCACCAAAAAGCGTGTGATAAATTGCAATAATCAATTAGACACATGAGTTTTAATAGAAAAACTCATTGGCCTGCCCAGGTTGGAACTCGTGTTCCCCTCGAAGGAGTCGCACGGTCTCGCCGCTGGGCTATCACAGCTTATTGGGATAGTATCAAACCGTTACTTTTATTACTTACTCCTTTGCCCAGTACAAGAAAATGTCAGGTCATGACTCTACAAAAGAATGTAACGTATAAAGGACAGGATTTTTTGGATGTTAATAATTAAATACTACTTATTTAATAAGCTGTGATAGCCTAGCGGTGAGACCGTGCGACTCTCTAGATACGACATAGGTTCCAACCCCGGGCAGGCACCAATGAGTTTTTCTATTAAAACTTATGTGTCTAATTGATAATTGCAATTTATCACACGCTTTTCGGTGAAGGAAAACATCGTGAGGAAACCTGCATATCTCTAGAGAATTCTGGAGATATGTGTAACCTACCAATTGGCATTGGCATTGGCGTTGGAGCAGCGTGGTAAAAGGCTGTTACTTTACTTTACTACTTATTTCACATCCGGAAAAATTAAATTCTTAAGATAATGTCCAGGTATTGTAATTTTTTTTAATTATGTGACCTGAGGGCTGTGTGATATGCGCTTCTTTATACTACACCTTGCGAGCGCCCGTAAACCGCAAAACAATTTAATGCAATAATAATAAGCAATGTAAGAAATTGTAATTATCAAATAGACACATAAGTTTTAACAGTAAAACTGATGACTGGCTAATTTTTGAACCCATGATCTATCACCCCTGGGCTATCACAGCTTGTACGTTTTACCAGATGTTAAATAATCATCATCATTCTCTTGCCCTTATCCTACTCTAAGGGGTCGGCACAATATGTTACAAACATGTTGTCACATGATTTGGCTACGTATTTTACGAGGCGGGCAACTGACGACAACTTACCTTAGTTGCCTTTTACAACACCTCGGTAAGAAATGAGGGTGGTCTATTCTATGCAGCCGGAAACCACACGGCACTTATCTTAGTCGCCTCTTACGACACCTCGGTAAGAAATGAGGGGGGTCTATTCTATGCAGCCGGAAACCACACGGCACTTATCTTAGTCGCCTCTTACGACACCTCGGTAAAAAGGAGGGTGGTCTATTCTTTGGAGCCGGATAACACACGGGACATACCTTAGTCGCCTCTTACGACACCTCGGTAAAAAGGAGGGTGGTCTATTCTATGCAGCCGGAAACCACACGGCACTTATCTTAGTCGCCTCTTACGACACCTCGGTAAAAAGGAGGGTGGTCTATTCTATGCAGCCGGAAACCACACGGCACTTATCTTAGTCGCCTCTTACGACACCTCGGTAAAAAGGAGGGTGGTCTATTCTATGCAGCCGGAAACCACACGGCACTTATCTTAGTCGCCTCTTACGACACCTCGGTAAAAAGGAGGGTGGTCTATTCTATGCAGCCGGAAACCACACGGCACTTATCTTAGTCGCCTCTTACGACACCTCGGTAAAAAGGAGGGTGATCTATTCTATGCAGCCGGAAACCACACGGCACTTACCTTAGTCGCCTCTTACGACACCTCGGTAAGAAATGAGGGTGGTCTATTCTATGGAGCCGGATACCACATGGGACATACCTTAGTCGCCTCTTACGACACCTCGGTAAAAAGGAGGGTGGTCTATTCTATTCTGCCGGATAACACACGGCTTACCAGATGTTAAATAAAATAATGTGGAATAATACTTTATTTCCAGGTGAAAGCTGTTCCAGCGGTTATAGCCATCAAAAATGGTTTAATAGTTGATAAGTTCATAGGATTAGTCGACGCGGACATGATCAATAATCTAATAGACCGGATGTCCGGGAAAAAGAAAGATAGCGCGTAAAAATAATTCAAATTTTGACATAATCTATGGTTATATTTCTTGCCATTGATATTTTTAGACGGAGTTAAACCAATTTAATTATTAATTTGTAAAATTGTTTACTGATAATTGATGTATTAATTTTAATATTATCATAACTGAGGCAGCGATTAAGCTACTTGCAAATATATTCAATTATTTGCCCCAATATGATAAAGTATAGCAGTGGGTCTGTTACATCCCACTTGTGGGCAAAGGCATCGTCTCTTATTATTGAAAAGATTGGAGTTTAGATCCACGACGCTGCTCAGATACGTATGTGTAAGTGAATTCGATAAAGGAATTGTATTGCCTTATAGCGTACTCGGTCATAACGGTCCAGCCACTCAATGAAGTGGCTCAGTTTGGTTTCAATTGTATACCCTAACCCCCTTTAAATACCTTTTATTTTCTTATTTCCCTCCATTCTCCTACAAGTACGTTAATTATTAGTTCAGATATAATTTTCAATACGTCCTCCCTTATTTCCGCTTAGCCTATTTCCTCTCTGACACTTATATTACAAATATCAACGTGTTATCGAATATGACATTACAGATTTTAATCATGTATTATTTTGATGACATTTGTTCAAAAAGTGTTTAATTAATATTATTTTTACTTTGGAATCGATAGCAGACGCACATTATATATTTAAAATAATTCTTGGCGCACAGTCTGTTAACAAACTCGAATTTATATATCTGTTTTAAATAATAAGTTCTACTATTTGAAATATCTATAAAACCTGAAAATTTACTAAAAATATCGTGATGACTTATTTGTTTTCTTTAGAAAACGTAAGGATTTATTGCTATTTAGCTAATTAATGGTTATTTGTTCCAGTAAAATATTACATAACTATGTGTATAATACCGTGATACTCTAATATATTCTAGTATTATTCTTTTCGAAATATATATATTTTAATAGCCGAGACGAGAAAGAGTCTGTATACAACATTTGGTTGATGGCTCATTGTTTTCTTTAGACATCGTAGCGATCTTCTGTTTTTATTAAACTAGTTAAAAGGTATTTGTCTATTAAATAACAAAAAGCTAGAGATCGCAAGAACTCATGCTTAGGTGTTATGGAAGTCGCAGCTACAGAACTTGGTATTAGTAACTGAGTAAAGACAGTAAACATTTTCAAAGATATAGGCGTTATGCTAGATTTACTTTGCTTGCATTTTCGTTCTACGGGAAATATATCGAACACTGGATAAATAATGTCTGGTGCTTAAAATTTTTGGAATGGAGCTAAAACTATGTATTTGTTACTTGTAAATCATAACTATAAAATGTTGAGGACGTGTATACGTAATTGAAACCGTTTGACAATATAGAGAGAAGCTTATCGTAGAATATAGATGTACTTTGTATTCAATCAAAATTTCGGTATTCGTTTTATCGATTAAATAGATAGATAATGCGCGCGAAGCTTTAAACGCGAAACTTTAAAAAATACTACCAATAACAATACCTTTATTTGAATATACAAGTAAAAATTCGTAATATTTTTTTTTGAAGCTTTTATTTAATTTTGAATCTTGCAAGTTACATTTGAACTACCACCACAAGTTACATTTAACTTTGAATCTTTCAAGTTACATTTGAACCACCACCACAAGTTACATTTAACTTTGAATTTTGCAAGTTACATTTGAACCACCTCCCGGTGTCCGATTGAGCTGAAATTTTACATACTGGTCTAGTGCCGGGACAATGCATGTTTATGATAAGAATGACCTGAAGCTGCTGTCAGGATTGGCTCCGGACGAGAGAACTGTTCAATGGTCAACAGTAGGGACATCTTTACTTGCTGTATATTGTAGACATGTAAAAAAATAAAAAATATATATATGGGACATTTACACACACGGTCGTCCGTCCCCAAAGTAACTTAATACTTGTGTTATGGGTGACGGACAACTGGTAGATATACTACATATATAAGTTTAAATACATACTTAAATACAAATACACACCCAGGCTCGAAGAACCAACAATTTGTTTATACAAAATGTTGGCCCTCGGCGGGAATCGAACCCGCGACCCGCGGAGTGAAGGCGGGGTCACTACCCATAGCGCCAACGGGCCAGTCAGATTTGATTTTGATTATTATTGATTGATCTATTTGAAACAAAATGTTATAGTCGAATTCTAATAAGATTTTTGAAACGAAAGAGAATCGTAAAATTTAATTCAGTGGATTGAATAAGATGATGACTGTTTCACGTAAATCCAAAGAGTAGGCAATAAAGAGATGATTTTTTTTAACTTAAGTTGTTTTTTATAATTTTTAATTAACAAATTAGCTATAATATAAGCAGGGTGACTGGTTGAACTTGCAATAATCAAGGATATAATAATAAGTAGTCTTATAAAACTTTAACGAAAACCAGATCTAAAAAATATCGATACACTAAAATGAAAATATTTTTACTGAAATACTTACACGTGCCCTTGGATTAGCGAAAGGATTTTAAGGGGGGTGGGAATATTTTTTTCCGCGGCCGGCGAAGCAAAATTATAAACATAATATACTCGAGTGTAATGTCCACATTTAACAACTTTTACTAGATAATTAGTTAATTTAAGTATTGTAACATAACGTACTAGTAACGCGGTTTACGTATTTTCCTATTTTAGTAGGGAAATAAATTTCCTACTTTGTTTTGCGCTATTACTAGTACGTTACGTGAAAGTACCTATTTTATTAACATATTTAGAACGATAATCGAATACTGACTACTTTCTATCAATATGCAATTGTTCAACCAGTCCGGTATGTCTAAAGCTAAATTTGAGTTAAGGTGCTGGGGGGAGCTCGTGGAAGTCTAGAATAAGGTTTTAACTCGGAGCGGAGAAAATAGATTTTTCTCTTGAAAATTAGGAGATTTCAAAAAATCGATTAACACGAATTAAAAAAACCACATCAATAAAATTGTATTTTTCTGACTATTTGAAAAGTTAAATTTTTTTAAAATACGGTTTTTTATATTACTTGTAAATCGATTATAAGAATCAAATAACCGATTATTAAAAATCGGTTACAATTATCATATACTCGATTTTTGACATCCCTAGTGTTGAATAGACTAAAAACATCATCATAGTGATATTTTCAACGATCCACCCATAAAAGTATAAGTGCCATTTATCTTAGAAATTTACTATATTGTATTTCACGTATATTCTAGAAAGAATAAGTAAAGATTTTACTGTTTATAGTGAATGTAGTAATGCAGCGATACTATATAATTGTTTTTAACCTTTTATAATTAGACCAATCTGTTTTGTTTTGTAATAATTTTTTTATGCTATTGATTTGAGCAATAAATTATTTGTAATTTTTTTGTTTATTTTTTGCTTTCCTTTTTACCTTTTCTTTTAATGATTTTTTTTTAATTTATTTTAATATATTTTTTAATTTAAAGGTTATTCTGCTATAAGAGCATTAAATTAGTGTCTTAGATTAGATTTATTACTTAGGTAACATAAAATTCGAAAAAAAAACATTATGCCATACTCATGTGCTACGATAATCTGTAATGCTCTTGTCTATAGGCATTTACGAATGTAGAGATCTTTCATTCTAAAAGTGCACGCCCCTCCAATGTCTTTACTCACACACAGAAAACTTCATAAGTTTTCTGTGTGTGAATAAAGAGTTTGCGTGTGTGTTGCGTGTGACGAAACACACGCAAACTCTTTATTCTAATTGGTTACTCAGTTGCCGGACAGACACGAACGTAGGAGCACGCATCGATTATTGTCAAAAGTACAGTTAGCATGTCATAAAAAAGAGTATAAATATTTTTTATTTTAAATAATAATTAGAGAAGTTTTTTCTTTAATAGAAAAATATAGAGAATTTTATAAAACTATGTGGCAAAAAAAACGGGCAAAACTTAACATCTATCATTATATCATAATTAAAGCCATGATTGAAAGAAATATGTGGGAAAATACGTGTCGAAATGTGAATGATATTGAGATAGAATATATGAAAAATTTTGAATTTATAATTAATGTTGAGTCTGAATCTGAAGATAGCGACGTGAGTGAATAGCGTTAAAATAGTAAATATTTATTGCGGTTTAATTTTTTTCTTTTTTCACTAATAAAATAAATGAACAGACTTCTGTACATTACGTTTTATTTATCATTCTAATAGTTGCATAATGAATATATGATATGATCTTTATTAAATTAAGTTGGCAAGCTAGCTCTTGATTGCGAATTCACCTGATGGATGCCGATGTAGTTTAAGTTTCTTGAAAGGGTTTGGAGATTAAACGTGTAACCATTCAGGGTTTTTACACGACATCGTACCTGGATGCTAAACCGCTTGGTGGTACGTCTTTGTTAGAAGGGTACGTCGGAAGTTTCTATCTAGTCAAGGCCAGGGATAAATTTTAGAAATATACTAATATGTTTTTTCTAGGATTCGAATGCGGAACTTCCCGTTTACAATCCACAGCGCTTACTATTACTCCAGGGAAACGTTAAAAACTTACTTTTTATTCTTAAGAATTATCAACATAAATTTGATTATAAATATTATATAACATTAATTTTATTTTTATGCAAACGTTACTTGTAACCCGTGTAACCGGATTGGTTGGTCAGCCAGTGCACAAATGATAGGAACGCGTGACAGAATAGACGTGTTGTCTCATACAAAGCGTGCATTCTCCGCCATATAAATGCTGACTTATACCAGTCGAGCAATTAGTTGACCTTTAAGTGCGCGAATGAGTCGAGTCAACTTTGAAATTGCTGCGCGCACACAAATAGAATAGTACAGTCAATATTTTCTCTCACACATTAAAATAATGTAATTTGGTGGAGGGGCGTGCACTTTTAGAATGAAAGATCTCTAACAACGTATGTCATTATGAGTTAAAATTGGTGTGTATGAAATGAAGTAAATGTGACAATTATGTGTAGTTTAGTGTAGTTATCCTTTGAAAAAACACAAAAATTTTCATTTAATGCGCGGGGGTCTTTATTTACAATATGCCATTTTACGTGTGGCATATTTAGTGGCGTTGTTCGTGTCTATGGAACAAGTGCACACTAAATTAAAATAACGTGCAACAAATAAATAAATAATATTCAATAATTTTATATTACCATAATCAAAGTTTGTCTTACTTTATTGTACTAGATATAAGAGGGTAAGAGATATAAACATAAGCTTACATAGATGTATGTAATTTAAACTTTTTATTGTAAGGAAATTAATGTTGTTATTCTAACGATATATGTTTATTATTTATGGTAATATCCATTGAGCTATCGTGTAGCTCAATTTAGATTGTAGGTCAAATTTAATGTCTATCCTAAAGTCGATATTTACGACGCATTCAGAACTATTTTTTTAATATAATGAACATTTAAAATTAATTAATCAACCTTGTTAACTTATCCTATATTGTATATCAGTAATCTCAAATTATGCAAGTTATAAAGAAAATGATCAAAAATATTTAATATATTAAAGTTATACATGTCCATTTTATCTCAGTTTACAGAATCGATAGAACTAATGGGTATATTGAAAGATCGAACCTACTTTTCTTTTTTATCTGCGATCACGAAAAGCAAAACAAATACTTTTTTTTTGCCTCATTTTGTACATTTTCTGTATTAGGGTTAATTCTAACCTAACCTAATTCTACATTTGGACCATATTTGGGCCAATAATATACAGTTTTAATAAAAGTACAGTAAGAGTATACCCTTTTCAATCTATAAAATTAACAAAATCCTATAATTGATTATTTTAACACTAGTATAAGTAGTACTAAGCACTAATTTAAATATATTTTCGTACCAGCAGGCCTACCATGAACTCTTATTGCGACTCAATTGAAGACGAAAACTAAATTGTTTTGCTTTTTCATACCATGACGTCTTAAAGACGCACACTTTAAGTCGTAGCCGAATGAACGTTTGGAATGCGTCCTAAAACATGTGAGTAGAAGAGACAAAGCTCGGTTTAGGTACTGACTTTGAATTAAATCGTTATCTAAAAGTTCATGATAGGCCTACAGGCGTGAATAACTTGACAAGTCCAAAACGCACACTTTTCGGGGCAGCCTTATCAAATTCAAAATATTCTTTATTTACTTGAATAACTTCACTTGTAAATAAGTGCTTTTGAATCGTCAACTCTACTGCTGGTTCGGAAAGCTGTTCCTATCGAGAAGAACCAGCAAGAAACTCGGCGGTTGCATAAATAGATCAACGTTTAGTACACGTTTAAGAAAGTTATTTAAATATCCACAAATTTTTATGTGTGATATAAAAGTCTTATCTCACTGATATATTCACCATATAAATTAGGCAATCTCAATGCCTATTATGATTAAACATATAAAAGGAAGTAACTCAACTTATCAAAATATTCACGCTTGGTACGGATATAAAAAACCAATCTTGCTAAAATATATATTTGAATATTCACGAGCTGAAATTCCGGAATTTTAGCTCGAGAAGTAATTACTTTAATTAAATTATTGATATTTAAAAAACAGCATATAAATATTTTATTAAAAAAAGAAGCTTCATAGGTGTTAAAACTATTTATTTTCTTTCTTTTTAAATTTTGTCATAGACACTGTCATTTTCGTTGTACAATATATGCTCCATGTATATTTTAATCAAAATTAAATGGTGTTAATTCCATAGAGTTATTATATTAGTGTAGGGAAAACCTAAAATGTGCCCTGTTACAATAAAGAGACCAAATGAGGGTGATCTACCTGTCTTTTTTTTATGTGCGATTATACAAAGATAAAGTATAGTACCCGGCAATAAATAATGCACATCGAGGCTTAGAGAGAGAAATCGGCTAGATTCTGCTTCATAGAGCGTTGTCTCTGTCGCACAGACTGACGTGTTGACGACATGTCTGTGGCTTCCGTACTTTAGTATAATAACTCTATGGTTAAATCAATATTTAAACGATGTGTTGGTGTCTAGAACTAATTAACTTTAGTTGTTAACTTTAGTCAAACTATCAACGTAAGAGCGTCCAAAATTAATTACTATTATAGACGAAATTATATATCTGTATCTTTATCCCTAAATTATATTTATATAGTCTTTATTCTATTGTATATAATATGTGTTTACAAAATAAATATTTTCCCCAATATATATATTTTTAATACAATAAATTCTTTATACAATCACTAAGCTTTTCGTACAAATGACAGAGTTATTCATTATTAGAGTAAGAAAGTTATATAAACTCATAGTCCGTAAGTGGGTAACGTAACGGCCTGGTACTATCCCACTGCTGGGCTTAGGAGGCCTAAGCGTCCTCTGACCATTTCCGGATAGAAGAGTTGGAGCTAAGACCTACCACGCTGCTCCAATGCCATTGGTAGGTTAACACATCCCCAGAATTCTCTTGAGATATTAAGGTTTCTTCACAATGTTTTCCTTCGAAGTGTGTGATAAATTGCAAATATCAGTTAGACACAAAGTTTAAAAAAAAAAGCCCATTGGTGCCTGGGCTGGGTTTGAATCTGTGACCCACTTGAAAAAGTCTCACGGTCTCACTGCTATCGTGCACACATGCGCAGAGATATACTCATGGCGCGTTCATAATTTAAAAAGTACTTTTTTAATACCTACCTTCAAAATAACGTGTTTCAAATACGACATCTTTCAAATAGCTCAATAATATAAAAAAAACATTGTCGCCGTTATAGTGATGAGTTGTTGAAAGAGAATATATAAGCTAACTTTTGAGGAAATTCCTTCTTATTTATTGTACAAAGAAAAAATATCATTTTTATAAACTAACTTGACTGGTCACTACTTCTTCTTTCTCCTACCCTTATCCCACTCTAAGTGGGGTTGGTACAACATGTTTTTCTCTTCCATTCTCTTCTATCATTCGCCAACTCTGGCGCTACTCCTTTTATATGCATGTCATACTTCACACAGTCCAACCATCTCTTTTTAGGCCTTCCTCTAGTCACATATCCATCCACATTCATACTCAACACTCGTTTGATCACATGATTTTCATCCCTCCTCATTACATGTCCATACCATCCCAATCTTGCACCTCTCATCTTTTCTATAATGGGCGCAACTTTCAGACTTCCCCTTATATACTCATTTCTTATTTTATCAAGTCTTGTCACACCACACATCCACCTTAACATCCTCATCTCATTTGCATGTACTCTTCTTTCATCCATCTTTTTCATTGCCCAACATTCTGATCCATACATTACGACAGGTCTTATGACCGATGTGTAAATTTTTCCCTTTAGTTTAGGGGGCATTCGGGGGTCACATATTGTGCCTGAGACCTGTCGCCACTTCATCCATCCTGCATTCATTCTATTCCTGATTTATTGACTGGTCACTACGTTCGCGCAAAAAGAAATATATGATAAACCTCATTTACTTTCTTTTTATTGTTACAAATAGATCTTACACCCAACGAGGATTGGATAACGCGTTTACGATAGTACCGCGAATCAAACCAGATGGCGCTGCATTGAAAAAATGCCCGCTATAGTTTGATTCGCGGTACTTGTATATAAGCAATACGTCAGTCTGTATCAAACCTTCACAGTCCGACACAGTCCTCCACGGCACGTCGCTTTAAGCCGAGGTCCGGCCTCACAGGAGGCACCCTTAAGACGACGCAGAATATTGCGAGCCTCGGTCGAGACTCGCTCTCCACGTTATCAAACACGGCGATGCTTCTGCGCTCGCCCGCCCTACCGGTGACGCTGTCAAAGCCTTCAAGGCTAACAGCATTAGTGTCCGAAAAAAAATTTGCATGAAACCTTCTTTTGTACCCTTTTTTCTTCAAAAAAAAACGTGTTTCCGATAGCTGTTATAATTATTCACCGTCCTACACCCTGTTGGAATACAACCCAGGGGGTTGTCCAAGGACCTTAGGAGTGATTTTAGATTAAAACTAGGATTAAGCATCGATTTTGCATTATAGCATTTTGGCTTCTCCGAATTCTTCTTCTTCTTCTTCTTCGTCAACCGATGGACGTCCACTGCTGGACGTAGGTCTCTTCGCAGGATCTCCACACCATACGATCTTGCGCCGCTTGGATCCAGCGGCTCCCCGCGACCTTTTTGAGGTCGTCTGTCCACCTCGTTGGGAGTCTGCCGACGCTGCGCTTTCCGGTGTGGGGTCGCCATTCCAACACCTTGAGACCCCAACGTCCATCGGTTCTCCGCACTATGTGCCCCGCCCATCGCCACTTCAGCTTCGCGACACGCTGAGCTATGTCGGTGACTCTAGTTCTTCTACGGATCTCATCATTTCTGATTTGGTACACGTAGAGAAACCCCGAGCATAGCTCGCTCCATCGCCCGCTGAGTGGCTCTGAGCTTTCTTATGAGGCCCATAGTCAGCGACCACGTTTCCGAATTCAGGAGAAGCGAAATTGCTTTACAATTTGGTTAAAGTAGGCATATGTCATAGGAAGTAAGGTAAGTTTGTAGTTACTATGGGGGTGGCTTTTTCTTTTCGAAAAAAAACCACCTAAAATAAAGATAAAAAAAAACCCAGCACCCTATAAAAATGTTGCCGATAAAAATTTTACCTCATTTTAGGGTAGGAAATAAAAAACTATATACCACGTACCGCTTTATTTCTGAATAGGTACTTTGTATTGTTATAACATAATTTAACATTTCTAACGGTTTTCACATATTTAGAACAATATTTTTATGTATTAGGTACATCGATAGTCAACTGACGCGGTCTCAGACGGACCGTAATAGCTTATATAAGGCCTATATATAATCACAAAACGGCTGAAATTTTACAGACCATGATTTTAATGATTCCTCTTTATAAACACACACATTACAATTATATTGTGCATTATTATACAATTATATATTCACTTAGGAGCGAAAGAACACCGATGCTTTATAGTCATATCGTAATTGCAACTACTGAATACTTAGATATTTTCCATAATATATATAATAAAGTCCCCGAAAGTCTGTCTGTATGCCTGATTTTCTCAAATGCTAAACAGACTTTTAAACGCTTTTTATTAAAAGATTCTTCTGCAATTCTTTAAGGCTTTGGTAATAGTACATTACGGTTGTATGTAAATTACTAAAATATTTTTGACACATTGATTTCCATTCGCGCTAAGCCGCAGGCACAGATAGTTTCATAAATAAACATGTGATTTTTTTAAAAATTAAATTAGAACTTCGTTATTTGGTGCGGGTACGTTATTCCAACACCTTTGTACAGCTTACGATGAAAAACTTAGTTGACCTGATTTCCATGAAACTTAGTATGTAGGAGGTTTCGGGGGCGATAAATCGATATAACTAGGTTTTATTTTAAAAAAATCCTTTTATTCCCTGTTTTCAGGCATTGAAAGACTGCTAGAATATAAAAAGAATACAATGGTTAATTACGCTATCTTTAAAGTCATGGTAGCTCAATTGGGGAAAGGGCGAAAAGTGAAAATACTACGGATCGAGCCCCACCAAAAATTTTTACTTTTATTTTTCAAGTTTCTTTTTTATATATCCTAAAAAAATACCGAGCAAAGCTCGGTCATCCGTGTACTTAAACTTAATTTAATCAATTAAGAAATCAGTATCGAAGTAGTTGGTATTACGAATGACATTAAAATATAGTACATATATTATTTTAAACACGTTAAACGCATAGCACACCCCTGACTGCCCAAAGAAACACATCTTTGTGGACGGATTGTGCTTCCTTACACACACTACATTTCCATACAAAGAAAATTCAGCTTCAAATATTATACGATTTATCTGACAAGAGTACATTTAACTGATGTAAAACATTGAAAAAGATTTTGTGAAAAGTTCAAGTCCAAACTACTAAGTAATGTCCTTTTAGTACAAATATATAACGTCCATACAGTCCAAGCAATTCAATTTCTAATACAACTCCGATAAGTCCATGTCCGTGGACTACAAATATTTTAACGTCCATAAAATCAGCGACAGTAAATTCTATACAATCAATGTCCGTAAAGACTTTACTTTCATACTATATTTTATATTTTTGTACATAAAATTATAAATAATTATAAAACGATAGGTGATGTATATAATTAGCTTAGCAAAAGTCCGTAAATAGTTTGTGGGTTTGGGTATAAGATTGTATAATAAAATTCCGCAATTTTAGCCTTGCCGTTACAGCAGTTTAAAAACACTGTTAAAAAGAGGCTGATACAGAAAGCCTACTATACTGTTGAGGATTACTTATATAATAAGAATGCGTGGATATAGCTACACTTCTACCCTGTACAAGACAGTAATGACTGGTAAATGTAACTAGTTATAAGAATTATATTTTTAAAAGAGCGACCACCGAGTTTCTTGCTGGCTCTTCTCGGTAGGAACAGCTTTCCGAACTAGCGGTAGAGTTGACGATTCAAAAGCATTCGGTATGCGTCAAATGACACTTGCTGCTTCGTACTTTTACGATTCCTACCCTCTTCATTATAAACATTTTATTTTATTATTTTTCTACCCGCAAGTACCTGTCATATTATGTTTCATGAAGTTAATTTTACCTACAATTCGTGATACTGCGCGACAGATACCTTTACTACACTAAATTAATAGTTCCGAGGTGGTTAAAAGGCTTAATATTTTACGAACAAGTTGAAAATTTATATGTACTTATTATAAAACAAAGTCCCAAAAAGCTGACTGTCTGTAAGTAATCGATTTTTTCAAAATCTACTAAACGGATTTTTGTACGGTTTTCACTAAAAGATAGTGAAATACTTCCGGATGGTTTAGGTAAATAGTATATTTCAGCATTATGTAAATTGTGTTGAACAGATCGCGCAGTTGTTAAAAAACTTGCTTTGGTCGCGTGCGCTGCGTAAACCAGCAGAGATACGCTAAAGTAATGTAGTAGAGAATTGTAGATCTATTAAACTAATATAAAAAGTCCGCGATAGCATGTTTCTATTTCTTATGGTTAACTCACAATAACTACTTTTATGTTTAAAATTTGTTTAGTGACACGCAGATTTCCACGCGGGCAAAGCCGCTGTCACAGCTAGTATTCTATAATTCATAAGCGGGCCATTGAAAATTTGTCCGCGAGCGTAAGGTTGAGCGCACCTGCTATAGATCTAACAATGTCCGTCCAATACACTTATCAATGTCGGCACAGTCCCTGTAAGTCCTAGTCCATTTAGGTCTCATTCAGTCCTATAATAGTAAACCTATCAGACAAATCGTTATAATATTTAATAATATTGCCGGTATAATGATAAAAAAGATTTATACCATTACAAAGTACGAAAAAAAAGTTATTTTAAACCGCAATATCTACAATTTAAATAGACACTTATTGACATCAATTAATATATAATGTGAGATACGTTTAATACTTTCTCCGCATCACATAAAAAGCACAACTCTACACGTAGATGGAATATAATTCGGTACTCAAGAATGTAATTTATCTCTGTAACATTTTTTATTGCGTCGGAAAAATAATTAAGATCCTTAGATAAATTTATGTGAGACGAAAATAAAAGGATTGAGCTAAATTGTGTTAAAGAAGGCGTGCAGTTGTAGAAAAAACTCATCTGCCCGAAATTCATTCGCATATAGTACCCGGCATTAAATAATGTACATCGATGTTTAGAACGAAACAGTCGGCCAGCTCGGTTTCGTAGAGCGCTGTCTCTGTCACACACGGGCTCGTCAGTCTGTGCGACAGAGACAATGCTCTATGAAGCAGAATCTAGCCGATTTCTCTCTCGTAAGCCTCGATGTGCATTATTTATTGCCGCGTACTATAAATTCGCCTTAACCAGTAGAGGATACACCTAAGTAATGTACCAGCGGATTGTATATAAATAATATAAATAAATAAATATATGGGACATTTACACACACGGCCGTCCGTCCCCAAAGTAAGTAACTTAATACTTGTGTTATGGGTGAAGGACAACTGGTAGATATACTACATAGTAAAGTAAAGTAAAGTAGCGGCCTGTTAATATCCCACTGCTGGGAATAGGCCTCCTCTCTCCGTTTCTGGAGAGAAGGGTTGGAGCTAAGACCTACCACGCTGCTCCAATGCGGATTGGTAGGTTACACATATCAACAGAATTCTCTAGTGATATGCAGGTTTCCTCACGATGTTTTCCTTCACCGAAAAGCGTGTGATAAATTGCAATTATGAATTAGACACATGAGTTTTAATAGAAAAACTCATTGGTGCCTGCCCGGGTTTGAACCTATGTTCGTCTCTAGAGAGTCGCACGGTCTCACCATTGGGCTATCACAGCTTGTATATACTTGTATACTACATATATAAGTTTAAATACATACTTAAATACAAATACACACCCAGGCTCGAAGAACCAACAAATTGTTTATAGAAAATGTTGGCCCTCGGCGGGAATCGAACCCGCGACCCGCGGAGCTGAAGGCAGGGTCACTGCCCACAGCGCCAACGGGCCAGTCAGTCATATATACAAAAATACTACAAAAAGTCCGCGACAGCATGTCTCTATCTCTAATAATTTTTGTGGTCAAAATTTCAATTCGGGATTTTATTTTGTCACTGATTTCTAACTTATTGATTGAAGCCACACACAGCTAGTTCTTAAGGATCTGTGACTAAGGTATTTATACATATAAATTTTATTTCCGGTATTTTTGAATTCTCAAATCGTCCAAATTTTTCTAAGGATCTATCTTATTTATATAATTTTTTTATTCAACTCACTATATGGTGTCATATATTTATCGGGAGTATGTTTCTTATACACAAACTACGTATGGTGCATGCATCGAGTTAAAACAACTTATTTTAAATAGGGGCATTTACCATAAACTGCGAAATAACAATTACTCAATAAAATAAATAACAAGCTCAATAAAGGAAAATGCAAAATCATCAAAAAACATTCACACCTATAATGCGAATTGCAGATCGAGAGCATAGCTACTCTGAAGCTAAAGAAAGCCAGCTTAGCTTGGCTAAGCTACGGTAAACTAATCATATGTCCTGTACCAAGAACTAAAGAGAATGCAATATACTATGCTTCGCATATTTATAGTACGCGGCAATAAATAATGCACATCGAGGCTCAGAGAGAGAAACCGGGTAGATTCTGTTGCATAGAGCATTGTCTCTGTCGCACAGCCTAACAAACCCGTGTGTGACAGAGACAGCGCTCTACGAAAGCTAATCGGCCGGCTGTTTCGTTCTAAGTCCTCTATGTTACTATATGTTAGCTCACATAGCTTCTGTCCACTACGTATAGTACCCGGCATTAAACAAGGGCGTAGCCAGAATTCTATACTGTCAAAATTGTCTCAGAAAATCTGGACTAGTTTTTTTACGTTATCATGATATATAAAATATGAGAAGCACACATTTGTAATCAAGGTGAGGTACATTATAGGTCTTATACAAGCCTTTTATAGTGTCAATATGTTGCGAGTTGACATTTACAATGTTCAGTGTAAGGAGGGGGCAGCTGCTCCCCCTTGCCCGTACCTCGCTACGCCCATGGCATTAAAGAAGTATTTTCTCTCTGTTACTCATAGGTTGGCTGGTAGAGATCCCTTTTAAGGATAAGTCCGCCTTTTGTTTATACAATAAAGATAAATAAATAAATAAATAAAGAATGCACATCGATGTTTAGAACGAAACAGCCGACCAGTTCGGTTTCGTAGAGCGCTGTAACTGTCACACACGGGTTCGTCAGTCTGTGCGACAGAGACAATGCTCTATGAAGCAGAATCTAGCCGATTTTGTCTCTCTAAGCCTCGATGTGCATTGTTTATTGCCGGGTACTATGTGAGAAGCTGCGTTAGCTATGCGATTTAAACTAAACTAACCTAGCGTAGCTCTTGCTCTGCAACCCGCATAACACATATGTGGACAGAAATTCTTTAAAAAAAAATCATACTGAGGTGAAAACCCGCGATTCCTCATAAGTACAATGAATGCTTAAACATTAACATCTCAAAGAGTTATATCTTAACAATATTCTAAATTTAATCATATATCGGCCTAAACTCGCTCATGATTATAAAAAATCAGTCTAAAATATATTAAGGCAACTTGCGAACAAATATGCATTTGTAGTCTGTACACGTTCGTTTAGAAATGCGATAATGGAGCGTTTGAAATAGAAATCAGAGATATTGAAGAAGAGGTAAAGAAGATACTCAAAAAACACAAAAAGTTCAGCCATAAAAATGACCTGTATGTAATATTGAATATATTTTAAAATTTTAATTTTGTTTTAAATTTCCAAACTTATTTATACATTCATTAATTAAGAGAAATGGCTTACATTTAATTACCGTACGATTCATCTTGTTTGAAACCGCAACGTTTATGTTATATTCAAATAGTACAGTAGCGCCAATGTATATGCAAATTATTTTTTTTTTATTGATTATTTATGAAACACCTTCATGACTTCTTTACCTCTATCCTCGATGACGGAAACAATACATAGTTTCAATGATTTATCTGTACCCTAATATGGCGGCAAAAAAATAGACAAACGTGAACAGACATCGCCGAACATTGCAATGTTATAGCGAAATGCATCGTGCATGTCACGTTTCCTAACCTTTTACACGAATTGTAATAAAAATTTGTTATAATAGCCGTAACATCTATGTTCATAGAACATTTTTTTTAGTTAACGTGACCTGCTAATGTTCACATGCATCGAGATTAGGAGATTAATTCAAAAAACTCCCAGTATAAGAATTTTAGAGGAGTTTAAATTTCGTACCGATTGAAGCTTAGCGATTTTCGGCGCTAATTACTTATGTACTTCACATGGCATCAGTGCAGGAAGCATAGGTATCTATACCTAGATTTAAACGTGTACTTAAGGATGGATTTTGGCACACTCCACTAACGGTTATTCTTTTTTTAGAAACCATTATGCATTAGAAATATTATACTAGAGTGGGCGAGCCATAGGCAGGCCTGCCAGTCAGAGTGCCATAGTAAATAACGACAGGGAAGATGAAACTAGTGTCCCATCACAGATAAAAAAGAGAGATAGATAGATACATCTTCATTTGCTTTTTATTGTAATAGAGCACATTTTAGGCTTTCCCTACTCTAGTATAATAAGTCTATACCATTATGTCAATATTACACATGTCAAGGCGTTTCATATATGAATCTGAAGAAAAAATTACCTTAAATATTCCCACTATTTGTGATTTCCATTTTAAGTATCGTTCGTACCATTAGCTTGTCGATCGCTAAGTCTTCAAGTTATAGATAAATACAAGTGCCGCAGCTTATTTTTTTTAATTGAAAAGTTTAATATGAAAAGCATAGATAATAAAAATATTCAAAAATATATAATTTAATATATAGGATAAATAATATTATAATTTTTTTCAATATTTCTACAGGCATATTGTAAATTTATTAATAAAAAGATACAAGTATGATGTTATTTCTGCGTTATGGAAAAATGACTATATAAATTTACGTGAATTCTAAAGATTTTATTCTTCAGGCACTTGACAATTATTTTAAAAAATCGTTACGATATTTATTGTAAAATAATAAAAACTGAAAGAAACAATACAAATTTTCTCAAAAAAGACATCACCCAAATTGGTTTATCCCAAAATAAATATGCAAACACACGTCAAATTTATCATCCGGAGAAAAATTGCTTCATTGTTGGAAAGGACGCGGAATAGTGCCAACAGTATTCTGAAAGTCTTGTCGGACAAAATAAACACTAATCTGTTTCGTCATTTTGTCCGGCATATTAATAAGATTAGCTAATTTTTTAATTTGTATTTTTATTTACTAACACTTAGTCAATGTACTTACTAACAACTGGACTGTAACTGTCTTGAATAAAGGTTATATTAATATTTATAAAACCCAGATAGTATGCAGCAGGGTTTAAACTCAGATAACTGTACATTATTTTAGTTTTTAATTAGGGCAACAATAGTACCAACCTACCTTTCATATTAAACTCTTCAATCTCATATAAATTTTAATAAATCCAACAATATTTAATCATTGTTATAATCAATTTTTTTTTCTTATCACGACCAAATGATATTCAATGAGTTCACATTTTTTTTAGAATATTTTAAACGTTCAACTCTGATAATTTGATTTCCCTTAAATTCTTAAAAATCAACTTTAGACAGCGCATTCTTGTTAAAACGATACGTTTAAATGTATAATAAATATATACCCAACAAATAACATTGATATCATATAAATTATAGATTAATAACGCTTAGGCGTATAAATTAAGGCAATGAAAAAACCTGCTTAAAGAGATCTCAGAACTAGTCGGGCTCATACGATAAAATAAGACGTGAGTATAGCCGGTCTCTCAACATTAATAATAAAGAGATCTCAATTATAATTGGGTAAAATTTCCGAATAAAAAAAAAATTCATCACGTGATAAGAGCGTAAAAAAAATGTTTATACTCCACTCAAAGATCAAGCAAAACAGTCTTAAGATATCTTCAAGAAGCTAATTTACCAAATTAAATTTTTCAGTTAGGGCAAGAAAAAATTAATACCTTGTCTATGATCCAGTGCTAGAGGAGACATGAAAGTTGCTCTTTTATAACAGATTATAATCTAAGCGTTAATAATCTATGGTAAATATATTAACCGGCGTACACACAAGTGTAGGAATGAAATAGTGGAAAAAAACTTTAGATTATTTTTTTATTCAAGGTCATATTACGTGGGATTTCGTTGAAGAGATCCACCACCACGCAATTCCACTGGATTGCTATAAAGTATTTGATATATATATTTTTTAATGTTTTGTAATGTAACTAGTTTTTGAGATTTTTTTACCAGAACCATGAAAACCAGCCCTATTTGCGTTACAATATTTTAAAATTTTATTGTAATAAATGAAAAAATAGGAACAATAAAGCCACATAACAAAAGTCAGCTTATCGCGAACTGCAAAAAAAAACTAAGGTCACAATTGTGTGTACTCGGCTTTATTTCACTACATAAAACTAAATTTTTATCCGATATTACACACAAACACATTTTTGGTGTTTAAGAGACTAAGGTTTTTTTGGGAGAGAGTTTTACTTAAAATTAAATTTAGTGAAAAAATAACAAAAATAAAAAAAAATAAGACATCCACTTAACAGAAGGCCCTTTCATACAACAGTGGGATTCAAAATTCAACGTACATTTTTACATTATATACAATTATATACATCAAATACGTACAATGAAGCGTTTTTATATACATTCAAAATTTTAACTAACTTAATTTATGATTGTTTGATAAGGGATATTTTACAAACATTTTTATAGGACATTTTACAAGATTACATTCTAGAAGATTCCATACGAAATCTCAAGTGTTCAGAAATCGCAACAAACTCTATGAGATAGTGGCAATATTTCCTTTGGATTGAATACGAAATAATTAATTAATTTTGTTCTGTAAACTTTCAAAAATAATTGTTTTTTTTGTTATTGTTCTGTGTACTTTAAAATTATAATGCAATAACAAGTTTAAAAATTTTAATTTATTATGTAATAATAAAGAACAAAGTGTCTCTATAGCAAGAAGACTAAGATAAGTCATTGGACCTATTCTTAGATATAAGTTATTTATAAGTTTAGGTTATCTTTAAGTTGCTTATTAGCCTCTTGGCTAGATCGCAGCATCAGTAAAGTACTTCCTTTTTGGTTGTTCTTTATAATAGAAAAAAAAAATGTGATAATAATCCGCGATAAATTTTATTGCGAATTATAACCAGATAATTTTAATATTACTCTTGCATATGAATTTTTGCAAAGTAACCTAATTCTATAAATTATTTTTAATTACATGTAGATAAATTTTGCTAATAGAGTTCAAGAAAGTTTAAAAAAAAATGCTTTTATGAAATCATTTTGAAACTGTGAGTCAAATTAAAGCTTACTATTTAATAAAAAATATAAAAGCGCTATGTTATAAATAAATTGCGTAAAAAAAATTTAATCTATATTCTCAAGACTTGAATCTATGACTAATAGTTAAAAAAATTGTATAGATTTAAGCAAATTCATGTATTCGATTCATAGGAAATCTTGCCACTGTCTCTCAGTATATTTATAAGGAATTGTACACATAAAGATAGTCCGATAATAGTCTGTTATTGCAAATTTGTAATACTTGTTTCTACTGTAATAGCATAGTTAAAACAGCAATTGCTAATAATGGACTAATGCCCGGTTTCACCAACAACCCCTAAACTATCACTTTGCTAAGGGACACCTAACTAAATGGGACTCCTAAACAGACCCCTTACTTAAATTTGATTTCACCAATGAATGTTACCCCTAACTATGGGACTCCTAACTATGTGACGTTTTTTTTACCATAATAGTGCGTGACTTGCTATCGGTATTTACGATTGATAAGAAATAAAAAGGTTTTGTGCAAAATTTTAATTTATACTATTAAATAAAAATAACGGAAAGCAATATATCTTCTATGTTATTTCTTTTATGCAATATTAAATATTTTTGATCAAAATTTTATGTATAATGGTAGTGTACATTGATTTTTACTCTGTATTTTAAAAGTAATGCTGTCAAGTTGTTACCTACGCCATAATTATTGATATCTTTCAAAGCCTACAATTGTTGTGTGTACATCTTGCGAATGGAACTGTGTATTTTAGTTATGTTTAGCAAATTATACCAGTAATATGCTAAACATAACTACACACATTTTTTCAACTTATTAAGTATAGTTAGATGAGAAGAAACTAAGATCTAATAAAATAAATAGTCCTTACTCACCTATTATCTGGGTATTCCAAATAAGGCTCAATAATTTCTAGTAAATACAACACTGTCGATTTATATAACCTATATCTCTTAAAAAAGTCACTTCATCAAAATTTATAAAATAATTTGACCGCTTTCAATAAAGTTTTGGTCTTCGACTTCTATTCACGTCAAAAATAGTATCAATAGTTTCTAAATTATCGAATAAATCAAATAAATCACTGTCCATTTTCGTCTTGTAGTTTCTTTTATAGTTGTGTGTCGGTTTGGGGGGTCGACAATCCACTCCTCAAATTTAAGAGTCCCCTAAGCGGTTAAGTGACCCCTAAATGTCGGTGAAACGAAAACAGTCTCCTAAACGTTCCCTAAATATACATAGGGGTCTCTTAAATTGTAGGGGATGTCGGTGAAATCGGGCATTAGTCAAAGAAAATATAATTAAAATGAAGCAATTAGATACATTTTTATATAAATGGATATACAGCAGATTCAGTTCGGACTCTCTTATTGTGTACTTGACTTAAATATAATTGATAAGACATTTTACACGATAATATTAATAATTTGTCAAGTCAGGTTTTGGTCATAATCCTTTAACTGGTAAGGGAGTGTCGACAATTGGTTTACACTACTTTGGACCTTCGAGTTTGTTCGTAGATTTTCGAATATCGCGATGGGTAGGGTACATGCCGTGGATGGCAATGCGCGAGCCATGATAGATAAATTTAGAAAATATGCTAAGATGCCAAAGATGTGGGCGGATTAAAATTTGGAAAGTTCTATTTTTAACTTATTTAGTACTATCATTATACTTATTATATTTATTAATCTATTTTTGATATTTTCTTTTTATATATTTTTGACTTGTTTTAAAATAAATTTATGAATGAATATATGTGTAAAATAAATATGTATGTATATTATGTGTAATAGTATTTACTTAAGTATATTTAATATGCAAACGTGTTTGAAATATCGATTTTATTTGATCGACCGATTTCCTTTTTGCACACCCGACACGCTCCTTAATATAATTCCTGTAAAAGGGCTGCCTGGAAGAGATCACTATTTAGTGATAAGGCCGCTCTTTGCACATATGTAATACATGTTTTTCTTTAAGTTCGCATGTATTTTCTTTTTTTCCTTTTTGTGTTTTATGTGCAATAAAGTTTTATCTTATCTTATCTTATCTTATCTTACCTATCATAGGTCGCGCATTTACCGCCATTTCCCTGCGACGGGACAAACGGAAACTACAAAATTTTTGTTGGGGTGTTTAGGGGATCTAATTGGTATCCGGTTTTAGTTTTCAAAAATATGGGGGGATGCAAGGGATTTGGCTGGATTACTTTTCTGGAAATTCTGTTTTAACTCCCTATGGGACTAGGTAGGGCATGCTTGGGGGAGTGGGCGGGGGAGGTGATTTTGGGTGTTGGGAATTTGACACGGGGGGGAGGGTGTCAGAAATACATGTCGCAGGTCTGTCGCACGACACTGCGACATTTCTGTCGCACCCCCAGAAGTACCATACTATATTTGGGATCGCCCAAAACTTTTGGAGTTTGCAAAGAATTAGGCTTCAATATTGCTTGAATAATTGAAATGGGAACTAATGGGAGAATGTTTGGGACTTAATTTTACTAAGATTTTTGAAATGCTGCCTTTAAAACCTTATCATAAAGAGATTAGGTATTAGTCACGATTTTTTATTAGCTCTAGTTTAGGGTTACATACCGCAAGCTGAGGCAGTTAACTTAGCATATTATTATACCAATATATTGTTGTCATGTGTGGAAATTGCTCTCAAACCTCATCACCCAAGTCCTGGACGCAGTTCTCGGCGATTGGCACGAATCTATCGTCGATTTGCAGCAGTAAAATGCTCTTGTCGACGTGAGAGCGGAGTTTAGGATCCCGATGGCTTGGAGTCCATTTGTGTACCACCTGATTGAGTAATTTTTGAGAGGAAAAACTTTATTTTCATATACAATATATTAGTAATAAAGATTTGGCATTATATATTTTCTTTTATTGCAGCCGTGTGGTATCCGGCAGAATAGAATAGATCACCCTCATTTCTTACCGAGGTGTCGTAAGAGGCGACTAAGGTATGTGCCGTGTGGTATCCGGCTGCACAGAATAGACCACCCGCATTGCTTACCGAGGTCTCGTAAGAGGCGACTAAGGTATGTGCCGTGTGGTATCCGGCATAGAATAGACCACCCTCATTTCTTACCGAGGTGTCGTAAGAGGCGACTAAGGTATGTGCCGTGTGGTATCCGGCTGCATAGAATAGACCACCCTCATTTCTTACCGAGGTGTCGTAAGAGGCGACTAAGGTAAATGCCGTGTGGTATCCGGCTGCACAGAATAGACCACCCTCATTTCTTACCGAGGTGTCAAAGGCGACTAAGGTAAGTTGACGTCAGGCAGGCGGCCGATCGTAAAATACGCTGCCAAATCATGTGACAACATGTTGTAACATGTGCCGACCAACTTAGAGTGGGATCGGCAGGAGAATGTATGTAATAGCGATCAAGAGCGAATAAACAAGTGAAAATAAAAGTGAAATAAAAGTGACGTCGGCATTCTTATTGGACAACGGACTGTGTAGAGACTGTAAGTAGTAAGTTTGTAGTGAAAAGTTGAATAAAGTGTTTTTAACGAGTCACCAGGTATTTTCATCCAAATTCTCGAACTTCTGTACGTAATACTATGTTAAACAAACTCACCAAGCCATCCATTCCAGCCAATGGCACCCAACTGCCCCAATAGTTCCTCCCT
The DNA here is from genome assembly GCA_947086505.1 of Morpho deidamia. Classification (NCBI taxonomy): domain Eukaryota; kingdom Metazoa; phylum Arthropoda; class Insecta; order Lepidoptera; family Nymphalidae; genus Morpho; species Morpho deidamia. The sequence goes on along the minus strand of CAMTZC010000012.1, from coordinate 15,244,385 downwards.
CCCCTTTCCCGTTGGTACTCCGAGGGCCAGAGCACGTCGATCCTCCTTCCCAAGTTGATACAATCGTACACCCCCAAAGGTTCCACGATCAGCACCTTGCTACCAACACTTATGTTCACTTTGAGTTCACTCTTCCCTGAATCTGAACGTTTGATTTTAGTCTTTATCTCTTTCGACTTAGAGTCCTTTTTCTGTTCCTTCTTAAGGATCGACTCTTTATTTGACATGTCGGCGTAATGCGTCTCCTTTAGTGGTATAACTTCCGGTTTCTCTATGTACCTTCCGGTTAGGTCGCGGTAGCTTTCGCGCTCGTGCCGGATATCCTTGCTGACTTTTGATAGATCTTTCGAAGTACCTTCATTCATGAAGTATCTGTGGACAATATTTATAATAACATCCAAGCTGTTCAGTTTTTTTTAACAGGTTTTATAGTGCAAAGATCGAATGAAGATATGTTACACTGAGTGTCTTGGTTTCGATATTAATTAATAAGCAACAAAAGTCAAGTCAAATAAAGCTTCTAACTAGTTGAGTAGTTCCCTCATCTGGAGCCAATCCTGGCTGCAGCATCAGGTCATGGTTCGGGACTGGACCAGTATGTAAAATTTCGGCTTAATCAGACACCGGGAAATGGGTCAAATTTAATTTGCATGATCCCACCTTCACGTACACGGCAAGTAAAACCTTTGACCGACAAGAAGGGGGGGGGGGGGGGGTGTACGAATTGATATTGATTAGAAATACTTTTTTTAAATTTATTATATTAACATATTTATCATATTACATCTCTTATATATTTAATAGTATAAATTTATTTTAGTTCAAATTTATTTATATTTTTAATTTCCGAACGGAATATGCCCGCCATTGCACATTATTTTTTTATCGTTTTTATATATATATCAATTGGTCCAATAAAGAGATGTGCAAACACACAAACCGTGCCAAATGCCATGTAGGAGGTGGAGGGAGATTGGGGGAACTCTCAGGGGGGAACTGAGGGGGGAACTTTGAGGGGGGAACTGAGGGGGGAACTTTGAGGGGGGAACTCTGAGGGAGGGGAACTCTTAGTGGTGGAACTCTGAGGGGGGGAACTTTAAGGGGGGGTAAATGAAGTGCATGATCGTTCTACCTGGTGAAGCTTGCTTGCCTGGCGTTCCTGTTGGCGATGATCTTGCAGTCGGGCAGGGACACGTCCAGGCCGCTGGCGCAGGCTTCCTCCAGCGAGGATCCGGAGCCGGAACCGCGGGAGTCCCTCGACGCTCGGGTGCCGCACACCTGAGTAACAATCATTGGGCTTAACTCGACTGGCCCGTTGGCGCAGTGGATAGTGACCCTTGTCTTCAGTTCGCGGGTTCGATTCCCGCCGAGGGCCAACACTTTCTATAAACAATTTGTGGTTCTTCGAGCCTGGGTGTATATTTGTATTTAAGTATGTATTTAAAATTATATATGTAGTATATTTACCAGTTGTCCGTCACCCATAACACAAGTATTAAGTTACTTACTTTGGGGTCGGACGGGCGTGTGTTTAGATGTCCCATATATATTATATATAAAACGTTCCAGAGTATAATCCATACCCGCCCAGTTTACAGTAAGGTTCAAATCAAATATAAGAGATATGCTTATATGTAAAGCATATTACAAATTTTAAGATTATTTGCATGATAAAAATGCCTGGATTTGAAAGTCCTTTCAGCTTCGTACAAGACAGCGGATTAATAATGTATTGAAAATATTAACAAAAATTGATCGTCGAGTTTCTTGCTAGTTCTTCTCAGTAAGAGCAATATTCTGAACCAGTCGTAGCTTCATTAATATTATAGAAGAAATTTAAAGGTAAAAGATTATTTTGATTTGATTTGAAAAAAGTAACGCCCTCTTATTATCCCTCTGCTGGGCATAACAGGCTCATTGGTGCCTGACCGGGATTTGAAACATTTTATATATATAGAAATCTACCGAGACATCTAATTATCATCGCACATTTAAAAATAGCAAATGCATATCTATATATACATAAGAGTGAGTATTTACATATGAACTTATAGATTTCGAAACGGCTGGACTGATTTTAATTGAATTTTCTGATTATTTTTCGATTGACCCAGCGGATAATTCTGTAAAGTTCGGTGGCGATCGAATGATTTTTTAATTGCCACGACAGTTTTGTTTCGAGTAAAGTCGAAACTAGACTGAGCCACAGCCATGCCCCGCCGGGTTGCTAGTTATTTCATACAGTACCTTAGTGCTAGCTGCACGACGCGGTTGTTCCCGCCAGCTAAACTCCCAGCCTCCGGCGGTACCCTGTTACAGAATATTTAGAATATATATAGACAGAGCGAAATTCTTTATTGCACCTGAAAGCAAGCATCGCCGAAGTTGCGAAATGCAGGCAGTAGAGCGCAGAAGCTCTACTTAAGTCGGGGAACGTCGTCCTAAGGGTGCCTCCTGTGAGACCGGACCACGGCTTAGGGCGACGCGTAATGGAGGGTTCATGGTATGACTTAGATTAGTCATTGCGACGTCGGAAGGGTGGGGAGAAGCCACGACCGACCGACGTCAGAAAACTGGGACCGCGTCTTCGCCGGCGAAGACGGTGTGTGTGTGTATTACGTGTTTCTGTGTTGGCGATCGTTATTTAATAGTCGGGGTCATACAGGACGCTGTGGACGCCTATATTTTCGATGGTCGGATCTAACTGTGATGTAGGTAGAAGCAACTGAAATCAGGGGGTTCGGGTGTACCTCAGATTTCTCGAAGTAAGATTTCGAAAAACGTTTAAAGAGGTGAGTAATGGTAGGGAGATTGAGGTCTCTATGGAGGTCAACGTTCCGCATGAACCACGGACACCCAGTGGCTGTCCGCATAAATCGGTTCTGTAGTCTTTGGAGCCTGAGCAATCTGACTTTTGAAACGAGCGCAAACGCAACGCTCGCATAGGACATTAAGCCATAGGAAATTAGCGGTAAGACCGAGCGATTCTCTAGACGATCATGGGCTCAAACCCCGGGCACCAATGAAGTTTTTAATTAAAAACTTATGTGTCTAATTGATAATTGCAATTTATCACACGCTTTTCGGTGAAGGAAAACATCGTGAGGAAACCTGCTATCTCTAGAGAATTCAGGGGATGTCTGTAGCCTACCGAACCGCATAGGAGGAGCAGCGTGGTAGGTCTTAACCAATCCTTTTTCCCAGAAACGGAAAGAGGAGGCCTTAGCTCAGCAGTGGGATAGTAACAGGCCGTTATTTTATGTCCTCACGATGTTTTCCTTCGCCGAAAAGCGTAAAGCGTGTGATAAATTGCAATTATCAATTAGACACATATGTCTAATTGATAATTGCAATTTCTATTAAAATCTTATAAGATTTTAATAGAAAAACTCATTGGTGTCTGCCCGGGTTTGAAGTCGTGTTCCCCTCGTAAGAGTCTCACGGTCTCACCGCTGGGCTATCACAGCTTAAAGGCTTATATTGATAGGCTATTGAACTCATTTAAGTTCAACATGAAAACATGACATTCATCAAGTTTTTTTATTCATGAATTTTTAAAATCAAATCTGTAATTTAAAGAAGGTTCTATATCACATTGTTTAGTTTTCGTCGAAAGGGTTATTTTAAGAAAGCTTTTATACATTTTGTTTTTTTTGTGTAATTGGATCAATTTAGTTGAGCTGTTACAATATAGCACAATATAGCTATTACAATCAGCATCGGAGGCTACAAAACATCAAACCTGCGGTATGCTGATACAACCTTATTTTCTACAAGCATCAGCAATAAGGATTAACTTCTACCGAGAATGGAAGAAGTAAATCTTGATTGTGGCCTCTAGATTAACCGCAGTATGACAAAGTGCAAATAAAAACTTGCCAGAAGTCACAAGAATCGCAGGTTGCGACGTCGTACAATCATATGTCTACCTCGGAGCGCTGATTTCTGATAGTGGCGGGTCTATTGCCGAAATTAAACGACGCATCGCTATCACCAGATCATCCATGGACAAGTTGAGAAAAATATGGAAGAACAGAAACATCACTGAAGCCACAAAAATAAAGTTACTTAGGGCTCTAGAGTTCCCCATATTTCTCTACGCTTGTGAGACGTGTAAAATAGTCCATTTATCGAGGAAGGCTAGAGTCTATATAACATCATGTCTATATAACATCACCAGGATGAATAGGAGAGGAGCAGCAATAAAAAATATTTCGAAAAAGGTAAAATTTAAAGCTTTCCTTGCGTGCGATGAGTAAACGGTGAAAGTTATTGAAAAATCATGTAGTACAAAATTGCTCTCCTCTAAAAGTTCTAAATAAAACTCCGCGACAACATATATCTAGCTTTTACGGTTAACCCGCTTTAACCATAATTAATATAAATATTATAATTTACTAAAATAATAAGACGCACGCAAAAGTCCACGCGAACGAAGTGGCGTTTTAAAGCTAGTTTCAAATAAATATTGATAATACGTCATTACCTGGCAGTCGTCTCCATGCCTCAGGTCCGAGTGCTCTGGAGGCCGGAGCGTGTCCGACACGGCCAGTAACCTGAACGAAGCGGGCTGGGGCCGTTCCCGTCGCACGCGGCTCCTGTTCCCGGGCTAAATACACGAATATTGACAATAACTATTTTACATGGTATATGATATTTGTGAAGTTCTGTTAAGCTTAGCAAAGCTTGTGTCAGAAGACCTCACTCTTTTAATATGTCTGAGATAAAACTGAATCAGATATATTGGATAAATGGTAATTCACAAAGTGACCCATAATCTCATAAATGAATAGGGTTCGAACATAATCCTCTACTCGAGGCTTTCTTTATATATATCGTTTAAATCAGAGTTCCCTCAATTTTTTTGTGACGTGGACCCCTTGCCATGTTTTTCCGTGTTGAGTAGACCCCCTACTTACCTGATATTGTTTTCCTGTAAGTTTCTAACTGTAGTGAAGTTTAGTGTTAAAAACTTAAAGTAAAAACACGTGTTAATTTATACATTTATTTGATTGAATTTAAATTAAAACTACTCAAAATAGGTTAGTGCAAGGTAGCGAAGCTCTGAGACTGCGACTCTCAGGTTTTTACAAGTTCAAAATGTATTGTGACCACAAAGCGAATACCAATCCTACAACATACACAATTTCATAAGCATATATAATATTTTTTTACTTCATAGGTACTTTTATAAATGTATATGTTTTGATATTATAAGATAGTATGATGTAAGTAAATAAGTACTATCAGTGTATGTGTTGAGGTCCACTATCGTGGACCCGCATTTTCATTGCATGGACCCCCAAATTTTTTTCGCTGACGTAGACCCCTTGCAGTTTTTCATAGACCCCTAGGGGTCGATATAGACCACTTTGGGAATCACTGGTTTAATCCTCCTTGAAGGAGTAGCGCCAGAGTTGACGAATGACAGAACAGAATGGTAGATAAAAACAAACTGACCCCACTTAGAGTGGGATAAGGACACGGGAATGATGATAATGCTTTGAATCATCGTTTTTTTGCCTTTCATCAAAAGGCGAAAGATAGACCACACCAAAATTGCAAAGTGATCGATTGATGAAAGCGTGGTAGTGGACGTGTGTAGTGCTTGTGTATTGCGGTGGTGGAGGTTTGTGCGTTGTTTATACCAATCCTGCATGTATCGGGTAAGAAAAAACGGCTAGTCCACTGTACGTTGAGCATTATATATATTTTCTATTTACTTTTTTCGTGGATTAGAGCAAAATAATTTTATTATTACTTTTGCTTCGCAGACTAATGGCAGTAGGAAAAAAAGAGATGGTTGGACTGTGTGAAGTATGACATGCATATAAAAGGAGTAGCGCCAGAGTTGAATGATAGAAGAGAATGGAAGAGAAAAACATGTTGTACCGACCCCACTTAGAGTGGGATAAGGGTAGGAGAAAGAAGACTAATGGCAGTAGATGTACTCTTTTATTATTTACAGAAATTCTAGTAAGTATAATGTGTACGCACCTGCGTGCGCGCACGCATGTTCCTCTCGCGACGCACGACGCGTTCTTCAGTGCGTCGGATCATCTCCGTCGCTTCCATACAAGTGATGTACACTGAAATATAAGTTCTACTATAAAACTACTTTTCTTCTATTAAATCTATAGAGAGACCAAAAAATTCTTTTCTTTTTTTTTCTTTATTATTAAACGTACGTCAGCTATATATTTTAAAACTATCAATCTATCTATACACCCAGGTATAGTACCCGGCATTAAATATTGCACATCGATGTTTAGAACGAAACAGCCGGCCAGTTTGGTTTCGTAGAGCGCTGTCTCTGTCACACACGGGTCCGTCAGTCTGTGCGACAGAGACAATGCTCTATGAAGCACAATCTAGCCGATTTCTCTCTCTAAGCCTCGGAGTGCATTATTTATTGCCTGGTACTATATTTAAGTTAAAATGAGCAAATGATAAGTGACACTAATCAATTGAGATTAACATCTTATAAGCACCAATAGTGCCGTTTTACTACTTGTTTTGAATAAAATGACGCGCGCGACGCGACCGGCGGGATCAACGATCTTTTTATGCATTCGATTGCCGACGCGAGCGGCCGACAGTTAGTGACGTTTCGAATACGATAAGGACAGGCCGCGTGCGCCTGTATACGGCATCCTTTTTGTTACGCACGTGTGTAATTTTGCGTTTCGGGTGTTATTCTCAGTAGTGACACGACTTTATTGACATTTGAGACTGATATAAGCATTTAGTGACGCGTTTAACCAGTGAAGCGTTTGAGAAGACGCGACCGTCCACCGTTTTAGTGCGCGTTGGGTTACTATTCCCCGATATGGGGACGATTCAATAACGTGTGACCTTACGAAGGTTGTGTGCACACCGGGTGTTATTTAACCGATATAGTGAAGTATATACTCCGGGAGAAACAGACATTACGTGTCCGTGGAAGAGTGCTGAGGCGAGCCAACGGTTTCGGGAATCGGCCAAGTACATACAAGCACACACACACACGTACACATATACCCGCAGTGATTCATGAGCCCGGACCCCATACAACTGACGGCCGCATAGGGTAGGTTAAGACACCGAGACGCCGGGCCCAGGTCCCGGAGGTTGTTTCATCCGTCCGCACGTTTGCGCGGAACACTACTCGTTTTTAATCATGTTTTTTTTTTGTTTTCGTGTTATTATAAAGTAACGTCATAAATAAGGGGTTTTGAATTTAAAATAATAGATACAATGGACTCACCCGGTTCCTCCTGGGCGTTTCTTTCGTGGGAATGCTCTCTCAGCAGGCCCGCAAGTGACGCCAGTGTGGACGACGTGGGTTTGCCAGCACTTGAAAGGCTGCCGCGTGTTCCGGCTTTAATAACAAGTTAAGTTAATGAGTTAATAATCGACGAACACGGCTTCGAACCCGGGCAGGCACCAATGGGTTTTACTATTAAAACTCATGTGTCTAATTGATATTTACCATTTATCACACGCTTTTCGGTGAAGGAAAACATCGTGAGGAAACCTGCATATCTCTGGAGAATTCTAGGGATATATGTAACCTACCAATTCTCATTGGGATAGCGTTAGAATTCATCACTCCAATACAAAAGACGATATTTCCCAGCTGTTGGATAGTAATAGGCCTCGTAAAGAATGCAATTACATATAAGAGTATCAAATCATGTTTATTGTGAATACAGTAATTTATTGGTGTTAAAAGAATAATTGTAAAAAATTAGTAATTCGATTTGAAATACGATTAAAATAAACTTGTGGACAGTGTTTTTTTAAGTGTATTTACACCTAATGGTGTGTGTGTGTATGTGTGATAGAGATAGACACATGAGTTTTTCTATTAAAACTCATGTGTCTAATTGATAATTGCAATTCATCACACGCTTTTCGGTGAAGGAATACATCGTGAGGAAACCTGCATATCTCTAGAGAATTCTAGGCATATGTGTAACCTACCAATCCGCATTGGAGCAGCGTGGTAGGCCTTAGCTCCAACCCTTCTCTCCAATAAACGGAGAGAGGAGGCCTATTCCCAGCAGTGGGATTGTAATAGGCCGCTACTATAACCCCCGTTTGAATATGTTTTTGATTATTAAGTGTCATTAATTGATGCAAACATACAGGACTTTTTTCATTTCATAATGAAATTTGATTCTTTAACAATTAAAGGCCAATAATTGAATTATGATGATGAACATTGATTTTTATGCATCTGTATTTTAAGTTAAAGAAATCATCGTATTATTGTTATAAAACATGGGATCTCTAGCGTATAGTACATAATTAATTCGAGCACTATGGTTGCGAATACACTGATATACAACATCGGTAAGTAAAATTAAAAGTAAAATAACGGCCTGTTACTATGCCCACTGCTGGGCAAAGGCCTCCTCTGTCCGTTTTTGTAGAGAAGGATTGAAGCTAAGACCTACCACGCTCGCAACGGAGAGAGGAGGCCTATTCCCAGCAGTGGGATATTAACAGGCCGTTACTTTACTTAATTTTAAGTTAATATGTATGTAAGTGTCCATACATTTATATTTATTTCAAATAAAAGAATAGTCGTAATCGCGAATTTATTATCATTTTTGTAGTTCATAATAACCTCAATTGTCCCGCTGGCGCAGGTGGAAGTGACTCTGTATTCGGTTTCAGGGGACACGGGTTCAAAGGTCAACATTTTCCTTAAAAAAAAATTGTGTCGCTAATCCCTGTTACAGCTTTACTGGGCGGGACCGGCGAACGCGAAAGCATCGCCGAGGTGCAGGTTACTTACCGTATTCGGTTTCAGGGGACACGTGTTGAAAGGTCAACATATTTCTTTAAAAAAAATTGTGTCGCTAATCGCTGTTACAGCTTTACTGGGCGGGACCGGCGAACGCGAAAGCATTGCCGAGGTGCAAGTTACTTACCGAGTGATGCGGCGTGCGAGGCGTGTGAGGCAAGGGAGCCCCGAGGCGGAGCGGAGGGGGGAGCACCCCGGGAGGGTGCCCTGCCGGCCTCAGCGGCGGAGGCCTCACAGGCCCCACTAGAGCAACCCTCGCCGCATCGCCGACGGATGCTGTAGCAGACACAATTTGTTTTTTTTTTATTTCATGTAAAAGTAAGTAAAGTAACAGCCTGTTACTATGGCCCACTGCTGGGCTAAGGCCTCCTCTCTCCGTTTTCGGAGAGAACGATTGGAACTAAGACCTACCACGCTGCTCCAATGCGGATTGATAGGTTACATATACCCCTAGAATTCTCGTAGAGACATGCAGATTTCCTCACGATGTTTTCCTTCACCGAAAAGCGTGTGATAAATTGCAATTATCAATTAGACACATAAGTTTTAATAGAAAAACCTATTGGTGCCTGCCCGGGTTTGAACCTTTGTCGTCTCTAGAAGAGTCGCACGGTCTCACCGCTAGGCTATCACAGCGTCAACGATCACAGCGTTAACGTCAACGTTTAACGAAACCAAAAGAGATCTAATATATTTAGAAAAAGGAGATCATATCTCAATCATTTCATGCCTACCATATAACAATACCTTAATGTCACATAATTAAAGATTAATATTAATAATTAATAATAAAAAGAGGAGTTTGTGATAGCCCAGCGATGAGACCGTGCGACTCTTTCGAGGGGAACACGAGTTCAAACCCGGGCAGGCACCAATGAGTTTTTCTATTAAAACTCATGTGTCTAATTGATAATTGCAATTTATCACACGCTTTTCGGTGAAGGAAAACATCGCGAGGAAACCTGCATATCTCTAGAGAATTCTGGAGATTCATGAGCTCTTTACACGACGTTATCCCGGTCAGACAGTTCCCGCCACGATAACGTCGTGTAAAGAGCTCATGAATAAGTGCCCCGGACGGTTTCGAAACTAGTCGGGCTAACCCGATAAAATTAGAAGTGAGTATAGCCGGTATCTATATTAACTATTCCTACGTCTGTTTGTTATTAAAAAGTTTCCAATTCTTGACTGGCCCGTTGGCGCTGTGGGTAGTGACCCTGCATTCAGCTCCGCGGGTCGCGGGTTCGATCCCCGCCAAACCAACATTTTCTATAAACAAATTGTTGGTTCGAGCCTGGGTGTGTATTTGTATTTAAGTATGTATTTAAACTTATACGTGTAGTATATCTACCAGTTGACGGTCACCCATAACACAAGTATTAAGTTACTTACTTTGGGGACGGACGACCGTGTGTGTAAATGTCACAGGGGCGCCTTATAAGAACTACTGTATATTTAAAATTGAAAATGCCTCCACATAATACAGTTTTTTATGGTAAATCTTTTACTGTTACTATCGAGTTCTACTATTGTGGAATGCACTGCCTCTAACAATAAGACAGGCTAAATCGCTAAATATCTTTAAGAGATTAGTTAAAAAACATTATCTTGCGCTATCAACCTAAATTGACGACAACTTCATTTAATTTATTTGTTATGTTTTCTGTACTTACGTATTATATATATCTATATATATACATATACTTCATCTCTCCCTCTCACAATTTAAATTAACAATTAGAAATTTAATAAATAATGAGTAATTTAGGTAATTTTCGTATATATTTTTCATGCACTTAATTAAGTTATTTGTGTACTATACCATTGTTTATATGTATTTTTAGTCATAGGAAACTGATAATGGTTTAAGTTATTTTTTAATTGTATTTTACTTATAAGTTTTGTAGCACTGTATGTTTCCAAAATATTAAATAAATAAATAAATAAAATACTTATTCTTATATAATATGTAGTTATTTGTGTATAATATAGGTATTTATTTACTTTTGTGTATATTTGATATAAGTATATTTTATGGTGATATATATTTATATTGTAGAATTGTATTATCTTTATATACTCTGTGGTACACTTTCCTACCAATTATTTTATTAAACAGCCCCATAACGCCTAAGGTTGCCTGGAAGAAATCGCTGGTTAGCGATAAGGCCGCCTCATTGTACCTGTATTTGTTACTGTCTGTTAATGCCTGTAATTTTTCTTATGTGTACAATAAAGAGTATTCTATCTATCTATCTAAATGATAATTATTAATATATTAATGTAATTACCGCCGCCAGAGGTCGACCACGTGGTCCCGTATGGCGCTGACGGTGAGCGGCGCGCCCGTCAGCTCGCACAGCTGCGGCGACGTGTCCGCGTACGACGTGGTCAGCGGGGACACGTATATGGGATAGCCGATGGGCTGGTCGCACGACGAGTTTATTATGTTGCGGAGCGCCTGCGGACGAAAGCTTACTTACAACCCATCACATGAACTAACCACCTACACCAGTGATTCCCAAAGTGGTCTATATCGACCCCTAGGGGTCTATGACAACCTGCAAGGGGTCTACGTCAGCGACAAAAAATTTGGGGCTCCATGAAATGAAAACGGGGGTCCACGATAGTGGATCTCAACACATACACTGATAGTACCTATTTACTTACATCATACTATCTTATAATATCAAAACATATATATTATTCATAAAAATACCTATGAAGTAAAAAAAATATTATATATGTTTATAAAATTGTGTAAGTTGTATTGTGTGTTATTATTCGCTTTGTGGTTACAATACATTTTGTTGTAAAAACCTGATCCTCGCTACCTTGCACAAAATTTTATTTTGAGTAGTTTTAATTTAAATTCAATTGATAAATGTACAAATTAACACATGCTTTTACTTTAAGTTTTTAACACAAAACTTCACTGCAGTTAGAAATTTACAGGAAATCAATATCAGGTAAGTAAGGGGTCTACCAAACACGGAAAAACATGGTAAGGGGTCAACGACACAAAAAAGTTTAGGGAACTCTGACCTACACTTTACATAACACACACACAATATAAAAGTATTAATAAAATTATTTTGCTATAATCCGCTATACAGTAAATAGCGAAACCCACAACCGACTTATGTACTTTTGTAAGGTGCAAAGAAGAAGCCGCAAGCTTATGTCGGTTCCTACTTTGTCTATTATATATATCGCCAATCCTTTTATAATTAATACTACTACTATAATTAATACTAATATTCTTATGTACAATAATTATTAAAAATTACAGTATAATAATAAACTTTCTCGCCTGGTTTAAGTTGTGTTGAAGATTAATAGTAACTTATAGAATTAGGCGTTACTCTGCGGTGATCCATTATAGAAAAGTAATAATAAAAATTATTTTGCTATAATCCGCTATACAGTAAATAGAAAATATATATAGTGCTAAATGTATAGTGGACTATCCATTTTTTCATACCCGATACATGCAGGATACGTAAAAACGAATGCACAAACCTCCACCACCGCCACCACAACACAAGCACTACACAAGTTCACTATCACAAACTCAACAATCGTTTCGCCTCGCAACCGAAGCATCACCAGGAGATAGAGTCCACGAAAAAATCGCAAAGGTTAAACTCAAACTTAAACTCAAAATATTATTTATTCAATCAGACTGTTTACAGTACTTTTAAATCGTCAAATGTTTTCAAGAAGCTACCACTGATTCGGAAGTTTGCTCCTACCGAGAAGAACCAGCAAGACACTCGGCGGCCATTTTTTTTTATATATTTTTTTACAATTTATTTATATTTCTTACAATTTATTTATATAATTTAGTTATATATAAACTTGCTGTTATTCCCAGAACCATAGTCGAGTTATATTGTTTGAAGATAGAGAGAGTGAGAAAGGGAGATAGATAGGGAGAGAGATAGGTATAAAAGCAACGTACCTGTTTCGCGTTCTGTATAGAACCCCTCTCCGGGTTCCTGTTCCTCAAATACACCAGCTCCTGCTGCTGGCCGGCCCAGAGCCCGCGGACGCACTCCCTGTTCAGTTTGATCACGCGGAAGCCCAGATGCCGCTTGTTCAGCATTATTATCTTGTAATCATCGTTGCCTTCGTCCATTACGTGCCTAAGAATTAACAGTCTTACTTATAAAAAATCTTCAATCACTGTGTAAACAATTACTTAACTAACAAATACTTAAATGGTTAAACAGCTGTTTAACTTTCTTTACTTATAAACGTTACTTTAGATGCAATTGGTTAATCAACGTACGAAATATTTAAGAACTGCAACACTGAACAAAAGACCGAATGAAATTGTGATATTCCTAATTTTTAGTCTGTAGCGACACAGATTGTATGGTTAATTTTGTTATTGGTTTATGTTTATGCTCAAAACCGAAAAAAATTGTTTCCTTTAAACTACTTTTTAAACTTTTAACATGGATATTGTAAAAAACAATGAAAATATTAATTTGTTGAAAATTACATAGCGACTTTTAAAAGATCGGTAATCTTTTCATATTTTCTTTGCAAAACCTGTATTTGCGTCCGAACTCGTCGTCGTCCATTTTTTCCAATGGATTTCTTTTAATTTTATACAGTTTTGTGCGCCTTCATCAAAAATTATTTATCTTGTCTAAATCATGACGAAATGAACGTAAATCGTTTTGAAAAACATCCATTCTTCCATATAATATATAAGCAATATATCGCGATCCGCGTAACGGGCTGAGCGCTACCAAATCAGTTGTTACACTGACGCCATTGCTTAAACGATCGTTAAACAACCTCCTAGCGGTGTTTATTTTGACAACTACTTAAGCAGCGGTTTAAACAGTGTTTAAAGTTAATCGTTTATAAGTAAATAAGTTTCTTAACTAACCAGTAACTAATCACTTAAATTTAATTAACGTTTACAAGTAAGGCTGTAACGTTTTAACCATGCTACCATTTAACTAATATCTAAAATTGGACTTGCACAATTTGCATGTATGTAAAGTATGTTGGTTTTTTTCTTTAAATTTATTTATTTATTTTTATTGTATTATGTTAGTGTCATTTTTGTTGGCGAACTATTTAATAAATAAATAAATAAAATAAGAATCTACCCTAACAACAAAAAAAAGGAAAAATTAAGTTTAACCATTTGACACGATTTTCTTACAGACTAATAGTGTAGGTTACGTTAGGTAAAGCTTTGATAGCCGAATGATGACACCGTTTGCAGGATACCGCGGGTTTAACCCTCAGATAGGTTTGTGATTTACTCAAAAATCCGTATGATTCAAGAATTCTTGAGATAGGTGTTCATAAAAATTTGCAAACAATAATGCATTTAGGATTGCAAGCTATCATAATTAATCACCACCACAATACACAAGCACTACACACGTTCACTATTACAAGCACAACAATCGTTTCGTTCCGCAATCGAACCGTCATCAGACTCCACGACAAAATCGCAATTTTGTCGTGCGATTTGCGTCTGAAAATGTGTGTAGTGGAAGTTTGTGTATGTGTTCTTACGAATCCTGCATGTAACGGGAACGAAAAAAATGATATTCCACTATACATCTAGCATTACATTATATAAAAATATGTGTGGTGGAGGTTTCTGCATTGTTGTTACGAATCCTGCATGTATCGAGCATGAAAGAACGCATATTCCACTCTACATTTAGCGTTATATTATATATTTCCTATTTACTTTATCGCGGATTATAGCAGATTAATTTTATTATTACTTTTGTATTATGGATCTCCTAAAAGTAACGCCTAATTCTGTAAATGATTTATTTTCAATTAACAATCGCAACTGTTTTGCCCCAACTTAATTTTGTAGTCCCTGACTATGACGTTGATGTAGGAAGTTTATATTAAAGAGGTTCAAGAGTTGTCGAAGGAAGTTCAAATAATTGTCAAACAAGAACAGTCAATTTCAATCTATAAACAATACTACTGTACATAATCAATGTGTAACTCCAATAATTTAGGAGGCGTACGCTAAGATAGCTCTCAGAGGCCAGATGCTTCCCGACTTTATTGACATCATCATCCTCCTGCCCTTATCCCACTCGATGTGGGGTCGGCACAACATGTTACAAACATGTTGTCACATGATTTGGCTACGTATTTTACGACTGGCCACCTGCCTAACGTCAACTTACCTTAGTCGCATGTTACGACCCCTTGGTAAGAAAGAGGATAGTATATTCTACTCAATCGGATACCACACGGTGGATCAACTTACCTTAGTCGCCTTTTACGGCACCTCGGTAAGAAATGAGGGTGGTGTATTCTACATAGCTGGATACCACACGGCGGTTCCGACTTTATTGACATGTATTGTTGTATTACATAAAATCATTACAAATTGTAGCTTGTATATTATTCCGATATATAACCTATATAACTGTAAAGTTTCATCCAAAGCCGTCCGATATTTTTTACGTGAAAGAGTTACAATCATCCATCTATACTCAAAAACTTTCGCATTTATAATATTATATTCAGGTTCTCTCGTTATAGCATCCAAGCAAAAAATACATCTGTTTAAAACATATTGCCAAACACTACACGGGGAACCTGTGGACAAGATATTCTCAGAAAGCTCTAGATACCCTAAGGGTGCAGTATAATAACGGCTTTAGAATACTGCTGGGGTTGCCGCGGTTTTGTTCAGCGTCAAATATGATCGCTTATACGCAAACTAACGGGTTTCATGCCGTAATAAGGAACAAGACCGCATCCTTGTTTCTTATCCTTATTTTGCTTATTTCCACAGCATTATGTCATATGGAATAATGCTGTGGGGTAAAGCGGCCGATATAGAAAAGATTTTTGTTGCCCAAAAAAAAGCCATACGGGCTATCTATAATATGAAGCAACGTGAGTCCCTTCGCGAAAAGTTCCGAGAAATAGGCATACTGACTGTAGCATCACAATATATATATAGTAATATTCTATTTGTACGGAAAAAATATAAGTACGTATAAAACAAAATTTGATGTATATCATAGACATACGAGGGGTCACAAACAGCTTGTGGTACCTGCTGACTCAGCAGAGTTAGCAACTCATTTGTTGGTCTCGCTATTCGCTTTCATAATAAAATTCCTCAATCCATTCTATACCAGTGTACAGAAAGATTCCAATCAAGTGTAAAAAATATGCTTATACGTAAAGCATATTACAAAATTGAAGATTATTTGGATGATAAGAAAGCCTGGATTTGAAAATCCTTTCAGCTTCATACAAGACAGTGGTTCAAAAATGTATAATTGAAAATATTTAAAAGATCGACCGCCGAGTTTCTTGCTGGTTCTTCTCGGTAAGAGCAACATTCCGAACCAGTTGTAGCTTCATTAATCATATTGATGCTTGACGATTCAAAAGTGCCTGAAATGGTTTGTTTGAATAAAGATTATTTTGATTTGATTTGATTTGACCTTGTTAACAAGGCTGCGGTGCAGCTCCAATAGTATTCTGAGGACGTTAATAAGTAAGATGGACTCGCCTATGATGCATCATTTTATTAAGGTGCTTGTTAGGCAGTCCTGAAGCTTTATTAATACCTAGAAGTATCTGACTTTCATAATATTATATTATATTTTGACATTTGTTTGTATGAATTTATTGCATTTTAATTATTTCGTATTATTATTTTTATTTATTTTTTTCTTATTTGTTTTTACTCTTACCTAACGCTTATAGTCAACATAAATGTCATACGATTAAAAATTAATAAATAAATATATGGGAAATTTACACACACGGTCGTCCGTCCCAAAAGTAACTTAATACTTGTGTTATGGGTGACGGACAACTGGTAGATATACTACATATATAATATTAAATACATACTTAAATACAAACACACATCCAGGCTCGAAGAACCAACAATTTGTTTATAGAAAATGTTCGCCCTCGGCGGGAATCGAACCCGCGACCCGCGGAGCTGAAGGCAGGGTACCCACAGCACCAACAGGCCAGTCAACGTTATATTTTTAAATTTAATATTATTTCTTTTGTACTAATAACAAATTGGGCCTGAGTTGTCTGAAATAAAGATTTATTATTATTATTTATTTTATTAATATTAGTAGGATAGTAGGATTAGTAAGGAAGGACGTATTTTCAAATACCTGAGGGCCAATAGATGTGGTGCTCCTCGCAGCACGTTGTACCGCCAGGCGGGCGCCGCCTCGTGACAGATCACCAGCCTCTGAGCGTGAGATGAGATAGCTCCGTACAACGCCGCACTGCTGCAGTACTCCTCGGGGAACATGAAGTGGTCCTGAATAGAGGCATGTGCTTACACAAGATCGTACCGATAAAAGTAGTAATAATAATAAGTAATAATATAGTTGTCGGTTCAACCCCACCATTTATTTTACCTCTGAACACGTGCAACAAGCATATACTTGAAACATTTATATCGTTAATGAGAGTGCCATTTATAGAATTAGGCGTTACTTTGCGGAGATCCATAATACAAAAGTAATAATAAAAATTATTTTGCTTTAATCCGCGATAAAGTAAAGAGAAATTCAAATTAAATTACAATAACAGGTGAATAGTATTAAATTTTAGTATACTATTAAATATCGATTTCTATAAATATATTGTAGAACATATATTGGATAGATAATTATTTTATATTCGGACTTCCGAATATTATCGAATATTGGCGTTGTTGGTATTCTTTTACCTCCAGCATTAAGCTGAGTCAGAACCTTCATTGGCACATTCTGAATTTACTTTCTATATAATGTCTGTTGTTATTGCTCTCTGTATACGTAACGGCCTGTTACTATGCCCACTGCTGGGCTAAGGCCTCCTCTCTCCGTTTTGGAGAGGATTGGAGCTAAGACCTACCACGCTGCTCCAATGCGGGTTGGTAGGTTACACATATCCCTAGAATTCTCTAGTGAATATGCAGGTTTCCTCACGTTTTCCTTCACCGAAAAGCGTGTCATAAATTGCAATTATCAATTAGACACAAGTTTTAATAGAAAAACTCATTGGTGCCTGCCCGGGGGTTGAACCTATGTCGTCTCTAGAGAGTCGCACGGTACCTCACCGCTAGGCTATCACAGTTCTCTGTATGTAATCTGTTTATTTTGTGTTGTGTGAATGAATAAAGATATTCTATTCTATATAATGTTAAATGAAGAGTGGAGCGGTATGCCGTGTGGCATCCTACTGAGTAGAATAGACCATCCTCTTTCTTACCAATAATATGACTATATCTAATAAAAGTAAAGTAACAGCCTCTTACTATGCCCACAGCTGGGCTAAGGCCCCCTTTCTCCGTTTCAGGAGAGAAGGGTTGGAGCTAAAACCTACCACGCTGCTCCAATACGGATTGGTAGGTTACACATATCCCTAAAATTCTCTAGGGAATATGCAGGTTTCCTCACGTTTTCCTTCACCGAAAAGCGTGTCATAAATTGCAATTATCAATTAGACACATAAGTTTTAATAGAAAAACCTCATTGGTGCCTGCCTGGGGTATGAACCTATGTCGTCTCTAGAGAGTCGCACGGTCTCACCGCTAGGCTATCACATCTTCTATAAGTCATTATAGAAATGTTAAATAACTATTAAAAGGACACTGATAAAGAAACCTTCCTATACTATTGAGGATTACATGAATGATTAATGCACGTCCATTTAGCTACACTTTGCAAGGGCAATGAGGGAATGTACCTATTATAACAATTATATTTAGAAAAGAGCGATGGCATAGTTCCTTACTGTCTCTTCTCAGTAGAGATAAAATTGTGAACCAACAATTGACGAATCAAAAGCATTTACAAGTTAACTTTAATAAAGAATGTTCGGTATTTGTGTAAGGTTGAATACTGGAGACATGCTCGCTGACTACGGGCCTCATAAGAAGGCTTAGAGTCGCTCAGCGGGCGATGAAGCGGGTTATGCTCGGAGTGTCTACGTGATCACATCAGGAATGAGGAGATCCGTAGTAGAACCAAAGTTATTGATGTAGCTCATGTTGTGAAGTTGAAGGCAATGGGCGGGGCACATACTGCGGAGAACCGATGGGCGTTGGGGTCTCAAGGCGTTGGAATATCGACCCCGCACCGGAAAACAGTGGTGAGACTGTGCGACTCTCAAGAGACGAACATGAGTTCAAACCCGGGCGTGCACCAATGAATTTTTCTAAAAACGGAGAGAGGAGGCCTATTTCCAGCAGTGGGATATAAACAGGCCGTTACGTAACCTTTTTTTTACCGAAAAACGCATTGACGGTAGATCCCTTATGCGATGGACTGATGACTGATCAAAAAGGTCGCGGAGAGCCGCTGGATTCAAGCGGCACAAGACCGTGTGTTGTGGAGATCCCATGTAGAGACTTATGTACCATCGGTTGACAAGGAAGAAGAATACCTGGTGTAGTTTGAGTGCCATTCGCACGGCGGGCGCCAGCACCGAATGCAGCATCGCCACATCCGAGAACACCCACTCGTCCCTCGCGCACGTGATGCGGAAGTCACCCTTGAACAGTGCGTGCAGGCCGTACAGGAAGAACTCCACACTAGAACAGATATAATGGCTCATACAAATTCAAATTATTCTTCATTCAAGTAAACTTGTAAACAAGTGCTTTTGAAACGTCAACTCTACTGCTGGTTCGGAAAGCTGTTCCAACTGAGAAGAGCCAAGAAGATACTCGGTGGTTGCTTTTTTTAAAATATAAATCTTAGAACTAGTTACATTTATTTATTACTGTCTTGTACAGGGTAGAAGTGCACCATATCCACACATTCTTATCATCTAAGTAATCTTCAACAGTATGTAGGCTTTCTGTATCAGCCTCTTTTTAACAGTGTTTTTAAACTGCTGTAATGGCATGACCAAAATTGATTTCGGAATTTTATTATAGAATCTCATACCCAAACCCACAAACGATTTACGTACTTTTGCTAGGCGCAAAGCAGGAGTCGCAAGCTTATGTCGGCTCCTACTTTGTCTATTATATATATCACCTATCGTTTTATAATTCTTTATATTTTTACTATATAACTAGTTGTAACTAGTTACTTTTTGTTATTACTATCTTTTACAGGGTAGAGGAGTAGTATATCCACACATTGTTATCATAAGTCTCTATAAGTTTATAATATATAATATACTAGCTGTGCCAACAACGGCTTCGCCCGCGTGAAATTCACTGATTTACGTAACTTTTCCCGAATTTTAGAAATTTTGAACATAAAAGTAGTTACTGTGAGTTAACCATGAGAGATAGAGACATGCTATCGCGGACTTTTTTGTAGTATTTTTATAGATCTACAATTCTTTACTACATTAATTTAGCGTATTTCTGTTAGTTTACGCAGCGCACGCGACTAAAGCTCCCAGCAAGCAAGTTTTTTAACAACTGCGCAATCTCTTCAACACAATTTACATAATACCGATCGATATGTACTCTTTACCTAAACCATCCGGAAGTATTTCACTATCTTTTGGTGAAAACTGTACAAAAATCCGTTTAGTAGATTTTGAGAAAATCGATTACATACAGACAGATAGTGTAGGAAACACGGGAATTTTTGATAGGTGGTTATTTATATGCCACCTAGTACTTTCGTACACAATTAAAAACTCTTTTAAGGATTGCAAGTACTTTAATTAAGCAATCGCAGCGCACAAGATTAGGTGTCGTGTTCAACTTGGTCGCAACGATCTTCATTTGACCCTTTGTGTTAATAAATACCGTGGGGCTAAACTCCTGCGTTTCTATATTAGCAATTGCGCGGATCCTGTTGAACCTGCGACGATTGCTACAGGCGTATACATAAACTCCCCCCCTGGAATACCCGCGGTATTCAAGTACATTAGGACTCGGTGTCAGGGAATAACGGACATATCCGCGTGATTGCTCTTCGGACTTGCCCCCTGCGTGTAGCGATATCGGCGACTCTGACTACACCGTCGATGCCCGGATACAGATGCGTCACTCTTCCCATATTCCATTGAAGAGGTGGACTGTTATCCTCCTTGACGATTACAAGGTCTCCAACACGAAGATTATTGTGCTTGTTCTTGCGCCATTTTGACCGCTGCTGTAGCTCGCTGATATATTCAGTTTGCCAGCGCTTCCAGAAGTGTTGGCGGGCTTGCTCGATGCGTGCGTAGCGCTGGAGGCGGCTGGAATTTTCTTCACGGAGATCGGGATCCGGAAGCGATGTCAACGGCCGACCAATCAGAAAGTGCCCTGGAGTGAGGGAAAGAAGATCGTGAGGGGAGGAAGACATGGGATACAGGGGACGGCTATTTAAGATAGCTTCCACCTGCGCGAATAGTGTAGAGAGTTCCTCGTACGTCAAATTTAAATTACCCATTACACGTTTAATATGATGCTTAGCTGACTTGATACCACTCTCCCACAGGCCACCGAAATAAGCAGCGTAAGGCGGAATGAAATGAAATTTTATGTTTTCGGTAGCCGCAAAATCGGATAGAGCATCTGAATTATTTTTAAAAAAGTTAGCTACTTCTTTAGCAGTAGCAACAAAATTGCGACCATTGTCGGAATAAATTTCCAACGGTTTGCCTCGTCGAGCGATAAATCTCCTCAAAGTCATTATATACGCGTCTTTTGACAATTCAGTCACTGCCTCCAGATGGACGCACTTAAACCTAAAACAAACAAAAAGGCACAGATAGCACTTGGAAGTTTTTGCACCTCGTCCCTTCCTATTTAAAATCGTGAATGGACCTGCAAAGTCGACTCCCGTAGTCTCGAACGGAAACGCAGGCGTTATACGTTGTGATGGTAGATGACCCATCATTGGTGTTATGATTTTGCCTTGCAGGCGTCGACACCGTACGCAGCTGCGCACTGTACGTCTTGCGAGGTTTCTACCACCTACTGGCCACACGTAATTTCTTACTGTATATAACAAAAGCTGAGGCCCCGCGTGCATCTGTTTCATATGTTCATACCGGAAGAGAAGAGATGTGAAATGATGTTTCGAATCCAAAATAATGGGGTGTTTTTTGTCATAGTCGTAGTTTGAACAATTCAATCTACCACACACACGCATAACACCATTTTTATCTAAAAATGGGCTAAGACATTGAAGGTTGCTCTTAGTTGAAATTGAACGATTTTTCTTTAAAGCATCATACTCATCTGGAAAGGACTGAACTTGAGCAAACTTACAAAGATAATTAAATGACGTAGCTAACTCATCTACTGTAAGGATACCGTTACGTTTATTTTTAGAAAATCTAGAATTGTGTATAAATCGAAGCAAATAGGCAAATGATCTTTTGATTCGTATAAAATTAGAAAATCTTTGAAATAATATTATTGATTCTTGAACTTGAACTTGAACAGAGTGTGATTTTATTTCGGGCAACTCGTGCATATCGTCTTTGGGAAAAATTGGCCACTGAGATTCAGCACCAGTCAAAAAACTTGGACCCGACCACCATAACTCTGATTGCTGAAGATGGCTAGCTCTCATACCCCTTGAAATTAAATCAGCAGGGTTGTCATAAGTGGGCACGTGACGCCAATCGGTTGATGCAGTAGTTTCGCAAATTTCGACAACCCTGTTAGCAACAAAGGTTTTCAGCTTGCTTGGGCTAGTATTCAACCACCCTAAAACAACACTAGAGTCACACCAGTGAACACATCGTGATATTTTACAGCGCAAAGAATCTAGTACTGATTTACATAACCGAGCTGCTAGTAAAGCTCCTAGTAGCTCCAGTCGCGGAATAGTTAGAGGCTTGCTGGGGTTGACCTTCGATTTTGCACACAGTAATTTAACAAATACAGTTTGATCCGAGCCTACTGATCTCAAATAAAGACAAGCTCCGTGGGCTGATATGGCTGCGTCACAAAATGTGTGCAGTTCGATATATACGGGTGAATCGCATAATACCAACCTAGGCACTTGTATGAACTTTAAATTTAATATTTCTTGTTTAAGTTCATTCCAGTAAGTCTGTAAATCGGAAGGAACTGGATCATCCCATGCGATATTTCGACGCCAAAGTTCTTGCATGAGCATCTTAGGTTGTATTGTGCACGGACTAAGTAGACCAAGAGGATCAAAAACCTTAAATGAATGTGATAAAATTGATCTTTTTGTACTTTGGTTATCGCAATCATTTGGAATATTTGTCAGTACGTGTAACGTATCGGAGGACGGCTTCCATTGTAAACCTAAAGTGCTTGTAGATTCGCTAAGTGTTAACGTTTCTTGGGGGTTTGTTGTGATTATGTCATCAAAAATAGAGGGCACGTTTGATTTAAACTTTCGAATAGGAAAACAACCCGAACGCAGGACGGCTACAATAGAATTTAAAATGTATTGCAACTGTGATAACGAATCCGCGCCCGTTAGCAAGTCGTCCATATAAAAATCATGTTGAATGATTTTCCTAATTGTCGCATCCTCGCATTCCTCTCCTAGCTGCCAAATACACTTCGTGCTTAGATAACTAGCGCTTGCGAAACCGTAAGTCACCGTATTAAGTCTTAGCGTCTGAAGAGGCCTAGACTCGTCATCTCTCCATAAAACTAACTGCAAATTACGATCTGATTCGTGCACGAGAATCTGACGAAACATCTTCTCGATGTCACCTGTCAGCACGTACTTATGTTGACGAAAGCGTAGAAGAATGGAGAAAAGAGAGTCTTGAACTGTAGGGCCAATCAGTTGCAGATCATTGACCGAGACACCAGAAGAGGTGCGAGCAGATGCGTCAAATACAACACGTAATTTGGTTGACTCGCTGTTTTGTTTAAATACTGCGTGATGACATAAAAAATAGAAAGAATCTGGTCTTTTTTGATCTAAAATAGAACAGTGACCTAACTTCAAATATTCATTAATGAATTCAACGTATTGAGCCTTAAGATCGGGGCTTGCCCTAAATCGTTTCTCTAAATTGAAGAATCGCTTTCTGGCCATTATATATGAGTTGCCAAGACCGTCGGGTGAGTCTTTGAGAGGCAATCGCACACAAAATCTACCTGAAGAATCGCGAGAAGTGTGAGTCTTAAAATGCTGCTCACATGCTTTCTCGTCTTCGCTGAGCATATCCCTTGGTGGCAGCTCTTCTAGCTCCCAAAATCGGCTCAGTAGCTTATCGATATTTTCTTTCTCTGAGGTAGATGTTAAAAAATTGCAATGAATGTTCGAAATTCTAGATTGTAAATATAATGAACCAGACAAAATCCAGCCAAATTCTGAATTTATTAAAAATGGTTTACTAGAACCGAGAGAATGACGTTCACTACCTACAATGGTCCAAAATAGATCAGCGCCGACCAGGACATCTATTGGTGATGGCTTATAGAAATTGGGATCGGCTAGCTGAAAACCCTTAGGTATGGTAAACGCTCTCGAGTTTATAAGTGACCTTGGAATATCACCAGTAAGCTCAGGCAGTACCGGACATGTCAACTTCAAAATATAGTCACTATGTAAAGATTTTAATTGAAATGAACAAAGTTCTTTTACGCAGTGAGAAGAAGAATTTCCGATTCCTATGACTTTGACAGGCTCCATAGAAAGAGACTGTAAGTCCAACCTAGCTTGTAGTTGCTTGGATATAAGACTAGACTGACTACCGCTGTCAAGTAACACGCGCGCTAATACACGTTTACCGGTTATTGGATTGACAGCTTCAACTAGAGCGGTAGACAATAATGTTAATTTGTTATAATTATTGTTTGTCGCAAAATTAACTGTGACGTCTGTTTGCACGTCGGAATTCACGGTGCACAAAGTGTCCGTAGTATTGCTTTGAGCGATATATTGGTGATTACTGTTGCAAAGTAAAGTGTTATGTCGTTTTTTGCAATTGCGACAAGATCCGAAACGACAAGTGTGAGCATTATGTCCCGAACGCAAGCAATTTCGACAAAGCCTTAATGTAGATACTATGCCCTGCCGCTGCTCGATGGTTCTAGATTTGAAATTTGAACAATCGTAAATTTGATGCTGCCCCTTACAAACAGCACAAATATTTTTGTCGCTAATATTTTCGCCAACTACCTGTGTAGAAAATGAACTTGCTTGAAATTGCTTCCTTTTAGTTAATTTAGAATTATTAAATTTGCTATGCGAGATTGCATCACCTAGGGGCCTATTGTGATTATAAGTTTCAAGAATGTCAGCACGGTCCTTTAAAAACTTTGTAAATTGCTCAAGAGTGGGAGATTCTGAAATTGAGTTCCTGTATTCCTCCCATTTCATGCTCGTTTGGCTAGAAAGTTTAGATGAAACGATATGAATGATAAGAGTATCCCAATGAGACGTGGGCTCGCCCAAACTTGACAGAGCACGCAAATTTTTATTAATATTATCGATAATAGACCTGAGTACCTTGTCCGATTCACTAGATTTAATTTCAAAATTTAAAAGTGCGTTTAAATGGCTCTTAATTAATAATCTTTTATTATCGTAACGATCGCGCAACAACTCCCAAGCCTTATTATAATTATCCTCAGAGACTTCGAGATTACTTATTACCCGAGCGGCCTCCCCTTCTACGTATGAGTTAAGGTAGCAAAACTTGATAGGCACCGGAATCCGCTTATTATCATGAACGAGAGAACAGTATAAATCCCGAAACTCGAGCCACTTGTAATAACTGCCATCAAATTTCCCTATTTGTAGTGTGGGGGGTTTGAAACCTATCTCGGAATGATCGTGACAACATGAAGAAGATGAATTATGAGCGTCAATAGCATTAGAAGTGTTTGTTTGATTGTATTTCGTTTGAAAACCTTGCGAAATAGCAATAAGACTAGCAAACTCCATTTCGATCGTGTCGCGCTCTTCAAGCTCATCCTCTATCTCAGATGAATTCAAAATCTCTATCTGACTTTGCAGTTCCTCAAACGAACTCGATAAACTTTCTATCTTTGATAACTGAAAATTTAATTTTGAAATTTCTATGTCGTTTATTGATTTTAAAGACTCAATTGTAGCTAAAAAGTTCCTAAATTTTGTTAAACGACCCTTAACAGAGCTACGTTTAGCATAAAGTTCCCTTAGTTTCGCGTCAGACATGATTCATACAATTACAAATGAAGTAAACAGCGTAATAAAAATGTCGTCAAACGATTAGCAATAACTTAAAAATAACTTTAATAACACGTAATTAAACTAGATTTTATTTCTTACGATACTCCTTTGTATAAAAACCGGTTCGCTATTCAATCCGAGCGGCCGCTTAAACAATGGGACGACTGATAACAAGTCAGCTCATGCACCTGTAATTGCAAATTAAAATGATTTAAAACGATTACGTAAAAACTATCGCGAACAGAATATGCTGAAAATAAGAACAATTATCAAGGCTTAGACACTATGAAATTATTATATTCGATAATTCAATAATTTATTTGTTAATTCCTTGTAAAATTAGAATATATTCTAATTGTTTAATATATTATTTAATTGTAAAATTTACGTAATACTTAAATATATTCTAGTTGATTTGCTATAAACCAGTAACTTTTACTATTTTGTTCGAGGAAATATGTAAGTTAACTATAACCAATTATTTAATTATTAACTATCAAAATTAATAGAATTGAAATTAAACACTAGACACACAGGTTGGAAATTAGCTTGGAAATATAGAACTTGGAATATTGAGAGAAATAAAGGAATAAGGAACACTTAGCTGATTGATGGCCCCGGCGCTGCGATGCGAAGTCCTCTTGAACGGTCGCCACTATTCCCATGTAGGAAACACGGGAATTTTTGATAGGTGGTTATTTATATGCCACCTAGTACTTTCGTACACAATTAAAAACTCTTTTAAGGATTGCAAGTACTTTAATTAAGCAATCGCAGCGCACAAGATTAGGTGTCGTGTTCAACTTGGTCGCAACGATCTTCATTTGACCCTTTGTGTTAATAAATACCGTGGGGCTAAACTCCTGCGTTTCTATATTAGCAATTGCGCGGATCCTGTTGAACCTGCGACGATTGCTACAGGCGTATACAGATAGCTTTTTGGGACTTTGTTTTATATATATCTAATATAGTACCCGGCAATAAATAATGCACATCGAGAACTTAGAACGAAACAGCCGGCCAATTCGGTTTCGTAGAGCGCTGTCACTGTCACACACGGGCTCGTCAGTCTGTGTGACAGAAACAATGCTCTATGAAACAGAATGTAGCCGATTTCTCTCTCTAAGCCTCGATGTGCATTATTTACTGCCGCGTACTGTATATAAGTTCGTAATAATAAATATCTGTAAGTTTTTCACTCTATATTTAGCATTATACATATTTTCTATTAACTTTATCGCTGATTGCAGCAAAATAATTTTATTATTGCTTCTGTATTATGGATCTCAGCAAAGTGACGCCTAATTTCAAATATGCCGCCAAACGATGTTGGAATAATATTCCTCCGCCCATTAGAGATTTACGATCCAAAATTGCATTTAAGAATAAATTAAAATTATTTATGATTGTTTATTAGCGTATATATTTATTGGCGAAAAAATTACAATAGTTTTGCAAAGTTGCTTAGAAGTGAACGTTGTTTCTTTTGGGGATGATTTTGGATGAATGTAGCCGTTGAGTTGAGTTCTGGCGTGTGATTGGTTGACTGATGGATTGAATGATTGGTGACTTGATGACCGGTGACACAGATGCTCAAACATATTCCCCGCCTTGGAAGAGCTATATTCTTCCAATCTTAAGATCTTCTACAGGCAGCGGACAAATCTTGGAGAACGCTCGTCGAATAATTCCCTTTGCAGTTTTGATGTCAGCGACTCGTGCAATGCCATCTTTGCCAGGAAATGTTTTTATAATTTTGCCCATAGACCATTTCAGAGGAGGCGAAGTGTCTTCTTTGATTAAAACAATTGTGTCTGGTTTTAGTTCCCCTTCGTTTGACTTCCACTTGCTTCTCAATTGCAGTTCAGAGACGTATTCCTTTGACCAACGCGTCCAAAAGTGCTGGCGTATTTGTTCTATTTTTTGATAGCGCGTTAATCTATGTAGTGGAACGTCAGTTAAGTCAGCGCACACAGGTGCAGTGAAGGGTCGGCCAATGAGGAAATGTGCTGGGCTAAGAGGAAGAAGATCTAATGAATCTGCGGACATTGGTGTTAAAGGCCGAGAGTTCACCATGGCTTCGACTTGCGTCAACACTGTGGTAAACTCTTCGAACGTTAAATGCGCGTTACCAACTACTCGTCGTAAGTGATGTTTACAGCTCTTCACCCCTGCTTCCCACAAACCACCAAAGTGACTCGCGTACGGAGGTATAAAATGAAATTGTATGCTTTGAGATGAAGCGAAATCTTTTATTTCATCTGAACAATCTAGAAGAAATTTACTAAAATCGTTCATCAGACCAATAAAGTTTTTACCATTATCCGAGTATATTTCGGTCGGTTTTCCACGTCGTGAAATAAATCTTTTAAGTGCAAGTAGATAGGTTTCTGTAGAAAGATCGCTCACTAACTCTAAATGAATTGCACGTGTTGTAAAACAAATGAATAAAGCTATATAGGCCTTTTCAGTTTTCGCGCCCCTACCTTTGCGGTTCAATATGAACACTGGCCCCGCGTAGTCTACACCTGTTCGTAAAAATGGAAATCCTGGTTCTAAGCGCTCATTCGGTAAGTTACCCATTAGAGGCGACAGGGTCTTACCACACAACCGTGTACATATACTGCACTCGTGCACTATTTTACGCGCGAGATTTCGACCACCAATAGGCCACCATGACTCTCTAAGCGTATACAAAAGAAGTTGCGGGGCAGCATGCAATAAACGCTTATGTTCTTGCCGAAATAATAATAAAGTAAAATGATGTTTACTTGATAACAGAATTGGATGTTTTTTATCATAACTAAACTGTGATGAATACTCAATGCGACCACCAACCCGTAGTATTTTGTTGTTATCAAGAAACAAATTTAAATTTGAATACCGATGTGTTTTAATGATCTTTCTACCGTGGTGAATTGAATTATATTCGTAAGGAAATGCTTCCTGTTGCGATAAGCGCGCTAAAGTATTAGTAGCATCTCGCAGCTCGATAGCACTGAAGGTGTCGCGGCGCTGTTCGTTTTTATGACGCAAGTTATAGATGAAGCGGAGCACATACGCCGCAGTGCGTATCATGCGACTGAATCGCGAGAACCTGGCGAAAGGGAATAGTGAACTATCATTACCCTGGTTACTAACAAATGCGTTAATTGATGTAGATTTCACCTCAGGTAATTCAGTCTGGTCGGGAATCGAACTCGTGTTTTCGAGTTCTGCCAGTTCAATAGTAACGTTGTGTAGAAATTGCGGGCCGTTCCACCACAATTCACAGTTACTCAATAAGTCTAAACTTAGTCCTCGTGAAACTAGATCTGCTGGGTTTTCTTTACCCCTGACATGGTGCCACGAATTTTCACCTGTCAGTTCGTGAATTTCAGCGACTCTGTTTTGGACATAAGTCTTCAATAAGTTTGGAGACATGCGTAACCAACCTATGACTATTGTGGAATCGGTCCAGAATACGACTTTGTCCAGACGACTGCGTATCGATTGATTAATTTTTGCGAATAACCTAGCACCGATTAAAGCACTACACAATTCTAATTTTGGAATAGTTACAGGTGTTATAGGTGCAACTTTTCCCTTCGAACTTAGCAACTGGACTTTAACCCTCGAGTCTTTGTCAATTGTACGAATATACGCACAAGCACCGTAGGCTACTTGTGAGGCATCGGTAAATATGTGTAGCTCTGTACGTATAGGATTGTCACACATAACATACCGTGGAATTTGTAAGAAATTTAAAACGTCTAAGTTTTTTATGAATTGATTCCAAATTTTTGTGACGTCATTGGGAATTGTTTCATCCCAATCGACTTTCAAAAGCCACAATTTTTGTAGTAAAATTTTAGCAATCATGATAGTTGGAGTAATGAGTCCAAGAGGATCAAATATTTGCGAAGCCCCTGATAGAATAATGCGTTTGGTAGGTTGGTCACCTTGAGATTGATAGCGCGTATGAAAATGTAAATTATCCGATTGATTAAACCAACCTAACCCTAATGTTTTAGTATGAACGTTTTCCCCTAAAGACAGTGCCTTTGAAATATTGTCGTTCATAGGGTTGTCAACGTCAAAATTAAAAATCCATTTGCGTAGATGGAAACAACCTGAGCGCAAAACATTAGTAGTTTCACGACAAATGCGTAATAAATTTTGTAGATCGTTGTCTCCACAAATTAAGTCATCAACATAAAAATCCTCGATTATTGTTCTAGCCACATCAGGGTTGTCACACTCGTGTGCTAACTGCTTTAAGCATCTACAACTTAAGAATGGCGCTGATGCCGTTCCGTATGTTACAGTATTTAAGCGGTAAATTTGTAATTCATCGCAAGGATTATCACGCCACAATATTAATTGTAAATCGCGTTGGTCGGGTTGCACTAATATGTTTCTAAACATTTTTTCAACGTCGGCGCACGCGACGTATTTGTATTCTCTAAAACGTAACAATATCGCAAAGAGATCGCCTTGCAAAGGCGCACCGACCAGTTGTAGGTCGTTTAGCGACTTCCCGGTAGACGTGGTTGCACTTGCGTCGAATACAACTCTCAACTTAGTTGTAGTACTGTGCTCGCGAAAAACGCCATGATGTGGTAAAAAATAATGAGGATTATTATATACTTGTACGTTACTCATATGACCCAAGTCGATATATTCGTGAATAAAATCTGCGTATAATTTTTTGTAATTAGGATTACGATTCAATCGGTTTTCCAAAGCGAGAAACCGACCTTTGACATGCGCGTATGAATCACCCAACGTCTCAGGCGAATGTTTAAATGGGATGCGCACTGAAAATCTTCCGTCATTGTTGCGCTTTGTTGTATTGACGAAATAATCCTCACATGCTTGCTCATCCTGACTGCGCGTATTACCTGACATGCGACTGATAGGTGATTCCTCAAGCTCCCAGAACATACGTAACTGTTTACATAGCAAATCCGTGTCTGAAGACTGAGTGAAATTACAATGGGTGTAATTAGCGTATTTCGAATTAAAACATATAGGCCCGGAAATAACCCAACCTAATTTGGTATTCTGTAGGAAGGGCCCGTTATCTAACCGCATTTTGCCCTCCTGTAGCAGATCCCAGAACAAATTCGCACCTATGAGAATGTCGACAGGCTGACTATCGAAGAATCTGGGATCCGCTAGTTGTATTTCGCGCGGAATTTTAAATCGACTGCGTAGCATACTAACACTAGGCAGCGATGACGTAATTTGCGGTAAAATGATACAATTGATTTGCGCGCTAAATGCATCATTCATAGATTTTAATTTAATATCACAACTTTGCGTACTTTTAGTTACCGTATTTCCTACACCTTTTATTTGCTGAGTGGACTGTATAAAATGTGCGTTTAATTTTTTGCATAAATATTGCGATATAAAACAACGTTCGCTACCACTGTCTAATATTGCGCGCGCTTGATGATAAATACCTAAGTTATCGGCTACTTTTACAATCGCTGTTGACAACAAAACCGGTTTAATGCTAGTTAATTGTTGACTCGAACTGCACACAGGCGAACTATTTACGTGAAGCGAGTAACACGGTTGACATGAATCATCGCGGCAAGGTGCGGAGGGCTCGGGAGGAAAGGAAGACGGTGCGCTTGCGCTGGCGGCCGGCGCCCTCTCACCACTCAGTGTGTGCAGTGACGTCGTGCGTTTATTTACCTCCGTAATATCCCTATGTACCAAAGAGTTATGTTTTTTAGTACAATGTCTACAAGGACCGAACCTACATTCGCTTACAGTATGCCCGAAATGTAAACAATTCTCACATAATTGCTTATCATCAATAAATTTCAATTTATCTTGCAGTGTTAGATCAATAAATTTTTGACATGAATATAGTGAATGTGAATGCGCGTTGCACATTAAACAAGACTGTTGTCGCGTATTATTAAACGATGGTTTTTGTGCCGGTCGGTTAGTAGCTACATTGCAGTTGAGTTTTTGATAACTGTTATGTGCGTTAGAACTTCGCTTATTATTATCAACCCTCGTGTGCGCGCTCGGCTTATTATGGGAAGCAATTAGTGTTTCTAAAATATCTGCCCTGCTGCGTAAGAATTTTAACAGATCGTCTATTTTGAGAGACGAATTAGAATCGTCTTCGTACCTAGATAAAAGTGTACTTTTGTGCTGCTCCCACTCGCGTTCTGTTGTAGGATCCAACTTAGACACGATTAAATAGATTATTAAAGTATCCCACGATTCTGTGGGTTCACCGAGTAGTTTTAAAGCGCGTAAGTTTTTCAAAATAGTGTCTATAAGTTTTCTTAGCAAAGTGGGTGATTCTTTATTTAATGTTTGAATAGAAAATAGCGATTTAACATGATTGTGCACGAGTAAACGATTATTATTATATCTGTTCATGAGAATTTCCCAAGCTATAGTGTAGTTATCAGCTGAAAACTCTAATGAATCAATCACTAATTGCGCGCTGCCCTGCAACGAAGATTTCAAATAATGAAATTTTTGTATATTAGGAATTTCTTTGGATTTGTGAACTAATGATAAAAAGGTGTCACGAAATTCGAGCCAGTGCTCATAACAACCATCAAATGTAGGTAAAGATATAGTCGGCAGTTTAACACATTGTAGATTTGATGAATTTGAACTATTGCTTTCTTCACTGTCACCTAATTTACACTGGACTTGGGCCAAAACACTGTAATAATCACATTCAAAATTATCTCTAATTTCTAACTGCTGTTCTGACTCTGAGTCGGGAATTAACGTATCGATTTTATTTTGAATTTCGTTAAACTCTGCGTAAAGAGCCGTTACCCCTTGCAAACGTAGTTTTAACTCGGCCCGTTGTTGCTGCGATAGTTCATGCACTTGTAAAGAATTAACGTATTTTTTGAAATTCGTGAGTCTACCTTTTACTGAACCGCGAGTTTTAACCAAATTTCTTATCGCGTCTTCTGGTTTAAATGACATTTTGGTGGTATGTAAGAAAGGAGAGAGTACTTACAAATGCGAATCCGAGTAACAAACCCAACACAATTCCAAATAACCGTCCAAATACGAACACACTGGTTTGCCCTTTTAAACTGTTCCTTAGCGCTTTTATGATTCCCAGGTTTACTGATTCGTTTATGTAGATCCAGGATCGATGGACCAAATGTTTATTAGCGTATATATTTATTGGCGAAAAAATTACAATAGTTTTGCAAAGTTGCTTAGAAGTGAACGTTGTTTCTTTTGGGGATGATTTTGGATGAATGTAGCCGTTGAGTTGAGTTCTGGCGTGTGATTGGTTGACTGATGGATTGAATGATTGGTGACTTGATGACCGGTGACACAGATGCTCAAACAATGATTAATAAACAAATTGAATGTCAAACTTTACGGTGGAGACATCTATTCTATAAAGCGGCATATTATTACATTCTTTTATTCATAATTATTATTATTCACGTATTATTTTATTATATATATGTATATTACCTTCGTATAATTTTTATATCATTTAAATTGTACACTGTTATTTATTTATTATTTTATATAATATATGTATATATACATTGATGCCATACTTTGCAACCACGGGGTACTGCTGAAAATCAGCGCCTAAGTAGGACATACGCTGAGCTGTATCCTATTCGGTATGATGTTACAGACAGGTATGTCACATTTAAGGATCTATTTGTAACACCATATCTGAATAAATGATTATTATTATTAACTGTACAAATGCGCCAACGCCAGTTAAGTAAAGAGTGCGTAAAGAAGTTTAACACCCCTATTCAAAAAGCATATTTAGCTAAGTAAATACAAATTACTATGCGAAGGAGGCTTGTTCATTGTGCGTTCCTCGTGTCAAGCCTTCCATTTCATAAACAATACTTAGGCCACACTCAACTAAAAGAACGCTATGCGTCCAATTTCGCGCTTTGATTGGTCCATTTGATGTGGCGTAGTTCAGTCTAGTTTCTGACAAATGTCAATGTTATTAACAAACAAACATAACCTTATTTTGGTATTCCCGTAATTTACAGTTGATCGTGTTTTTATGATATTTATCGTATTGCGCGGTATAAATAAAATATAGTTTAGTATAATGAATTCGCCTTTGGATGCAAATGCAAGCACTGCATCTCCTAAGAGGTAGAACTATTTTTCTTTAATTTATTATGTATGATCATTTTATTGTATAGTTCTACTTATATTACTTACTAGTCAAAGTAAAATGATTAAAAGAATAAAATATAATAAAAAGATAACTTATAAATAATTTTGTCTTTAACCAAAGCGGCGCGAACACTATGCGTTCGCTAAAGTAGCTCCTTATCTATTTTAGCTGTGCGTCGATTTTGACATTTCACTTAAGTAACGTCTATTGTTTTGAATAAAATGACGCGCGCGACGCGACGCGAACGCAAGCTAGGACGTTTTTATGCATTCGTTCACTACGAGAGCGGACCCCCGCTAGTCATCCGTCAGACACGATAGAGAGAGGCCGCGCGCGGCTTGGACGCGGCATCCTTTTTCTTACGCACGTGTGTAATTTTGCGTTTCGGGTGTTATTCTCAGATTTAGTGACGCGCTTAATCAGTGAAGCGTTTGAGAAGACGCGACCGTCCACGGTTTTCGTGTGCGTTGGGTTACTATTCCCCGATATAGAGACGATTCAATAACGTGTGACCTTACGAAGGTTGTGTGCACACCGGGTGTTATTTAGCCGATATAGTGAAGTGTATACTCAGGGAGAAACAGACATTACGTGTCCGTGGAAGAGTGCAGAGGCGAGTCAACGGTTTCGGGAATCGGCCAAGTACATACAAGCACACACACACACACGTACACATATACGCGCAGTGACTCATGAGGCCGGACCGCATACAGCTGACGGCCGCATAAGGTAGGTTGAGACGCTGAGACGACGGGCCCAGGTCCCGGAGGTTGTATTCATCCGCCCGCACGTTTGTGCGGAACAGCCACGTGTTTCCCTACTAGTGTGGTGAGTGTGTGTGTGGTTTGGTGGAGAATTTTCAGTTCAAACAGTTGATTCACTGGTGTGACGTACCTGGAGGCCGAGAGATGCTGCGCAGCGGCCAGGGCCCGGCGGCCCAGCAGGCTGAGCGCGAAGCACAGCGTGACCAGCGGCGAGTCCCGCGCGGCCGCACGCCGCCAGCCGCCGCCGCGCCGCGCGCTGCAGTGCACTATCCACTCCTGGTAGATCGCGCAGAATCTTGTTCTGTGGACGTTTTTTATCTCATCCTTCACGAGTCAAGTGAGAACCGCGTGCACATTTTTGGTTCATTTTCTGACGTCATATTACCTTAGGCGCCACCTCACCTCATTTTACGACACCTCAGTCGGCTATATATCGAACGAACCAAAGTTCGAGAACATTCGCGCGATGTTGGCGAGATCGTAAACAAATCTTTTGTAAACATGTTTATCGGTAAACACGTCGAATGTTCCAGAGAATTAGCGTTTAGCGAGTGTGAACTCTATTACATATATTTTACGAACCCTTTTTGCATGTTCGTAAACTGCCCCGTCCAATTTGTACTTTATGACATATGCATTACGATCTCTTTCTGCATGTTCGTAACAATACTAAGCGTGAGGTTTATTCTAGTGTTCATGTAGTACCAAATAAACACATACTTAGTTATTCCAGAGGCTCTGAAGTCGTAGTCCTCGTCGAGGTTCACGTTGAAGATAGGGTCCAGGTCCACGAAGGACCGCTCGCTCATCGGCTTCAGCGCCTCCGCCAGCTCCGAGGACGACAACCACTCCTCCAGCTTGGTGGAGTGCACCGTGTAGTAAATGATGCTCTGCGATGGTAAATACGGCACTATTATAAATCTAATAAACTAATGGTTACAAAAAGTAGATTTTGAGAAAATCTAGTATATACAGACAGACAGCTTTTGAGGACTTTGTTTTATAATATGTATAGATCTGTTTTTCGTTAGCGTTCTATCATCATTATCCTGCCTTTATCCCACTCTAAGTGGGGTCGGCACAACATATTACAAACATGTTGTCACGTGATTTGGCTACGCATTTTACGACCGGCCACCTGCCTGACGTCAACTTACCTTAGTCGCCTTTTACGACACCTCGGTAAGAAATGAGGGTGTTCTATTCTATACAGCCGGATACCACACGGTATTTACCTTAGTCGCCTCTTACGACACCTCGGTAAGATCGGAGGGTGGTCTATTCTATTCTATTCTGCCGGATAACACACAGCGTTTTTCGTTAGCGTTCTATATATTTATTAATTAATTATGATTTTATAAAGATGTGCGCCACCGAAAACAGGCAGACCATGACGATGGCTAGTGGTATTTATAAAACATGGAAAACAGTCACGCAGTCTCACCATTTGGCTATCTCAGATTAGTTGGTTGCAGGAAGAAATCCTGGCTACGTAATATCCGGGAGTGGACAAGAATCGCGAGTGATGCCGAGCTTTTTCACCTTGCTTTTTTTTTTTCGGCAGTATATACTCCCATTCAGCAAACTATGTAAGCTCTAAATAAATAACTAGCACCCCTGGCACCTGCTTAGCCCTACGATACAATCTTGGGTTCGGTCTATTGCTAGAATAAACCACTGGACAGGTACAGAGGTGCTCGTATATATTTTCGTTTTAGAGTAAAACTTAACGAATAATGTGCAGTTAAAGCACTTTATAACAAATAAAAATAAGTCTTCGTGATCAATGAGTAGTCTAGTTAGTATTCTTTTCAAGGATATCTTCTGGCTCCGTTTATTTCCGATGGAAGACAGTTATGTATTTTCGGGACGACGTATGTTCTTTCTTACCATAATAGTTTGCCGCTTTCGGCTGTACTAACTTTCTTCTGGTAACATTCCTCGTCCGTGAATATACGCTGCTGGCTGCCAACCTTCGATGATCGGAGGCGCCCCAAGAAGAAGGAGAATTGGTAGTCGAAAATTGATATTCGAGTAGATTACCTTGACGTAGTAGCTGAGCAGGACCTTCCTGAACTCGAACACCTGCAGCATGGAGACGGCGCTGTTGTCGGTGACGGAGTAGCCCTCCAGCACGTAGCGCGCCGCCGCCAGCTGCCAGGCCAGCCAGCGCAGCGCCCACCACGCGCCCGGCGAGAGCACGCGCCCGCCACACAGCCAGCGGGAGCCGCACACGCCCTCTGCCCAGATTTACAGATTTACAGTTACTTTGCGTAATTCCATATTACAGGCACTATAACAGAACTCTCTTCTTCTTCTTCTTCAGCCAGCCGATGGACGTCCACTGGACATAGGCCTCTTCATGGGATCGCCACACCACTCGATCTTGCGCCGCCTGGATCCAGTGGCTCCTGCGACCTTTTTGAGGTCGTCTGTCCACCTCGTAGGGGGTCTGCCGACGCTGCGCTTTCCGGTGCGGGGTCGCCATTCCAGCACCTTAAGACCCCAGCGCCCATCGGTCCTCCGCACTATGTGCCCCGCCCAGCGCCACTTCAGCTTCGCGACACGCTGAGCTATGTCGGTGACTCTAGTTCTTTTACGGATCTCCTCATTCCCGATTTGATCTCGTAGAGACACTCCGAGCATAGCTCGCTCCATCGCCCGCTGAGCGACTCTGAGCTTTCTTATAAGGCCCATAGTGAGCGACCACGTTTCGGATCCGTAGGTCATCACTGGCAACACGCACTGTTCGAAGACCCTGGTCTTCAGACACTTATTACAGAACTAACTTGCTATAATTCGCACGGGTAAGTTAATGCATGCAAAGCTAATGTGTATGAAGCAGGCACAATTTACGCACCTTACACATGCAAGACAAGTATCTTACACATCCCAAGACGCCTCCAGCAGCAACAATGCATATAAGCAATAATGTCGGAATAAGTCAGTAAGCCTCGGAGATCAAATCAAATCAAAATAATCTAAATTCAAGTAAGCTCTTTGAAGCACCTTTGAATCGTCAAGTATCAATATGATTAATGAAGCTACAACTGGTTCTCAATATTGCTCTTCAACAAGTCACAACACGCACCCCAAGGCGCTTCCACCAGCAACAATGCATACAAGCAGCGCACACAACCACCACCAAAATCTCGACGCTCGTTTCGCTCCGAAACTGAAGAATCATCAGGAGGATACGCTCCACGCCAAAATCGCAACCTCCGACCAAATCCATACCTATAGACTACAGGGTGGTATAGTACCCGGCATTCAATAATGCACGTCGATGTTTACAACGAAACAGCCGCCCAGTTCGGTTTCGTAGAGCGCTGTCTCTGTCACACACGGGTTCGTCAGTCTGTGCGACAGTGACAATGCTCTATGAAGCAGAATCTAGCCGATTTCTCTCTCTAAGCCTCGATGTGCATTACTTATTGCCGGGTACTATACCGACCGAAAGAGCTGTGATAGGCCAGCGGTGAGACCGTGCGACTCTTTCGAGGGGAACACGAGTTCAAACCCGGGCAGGCACCAATGAGTTTTTCTATTAAAACTCATGTGTCTTATTGATAATTGCAATTTAACACACGCTTTTCGGTGAAGGAAAACATCGTGAGGAAACCTGCATATCTCTAGAGAATTCTGGAGATATATGTAACCTACCAATCCGCATTAGAGCAGCGTGGTAGGTCTTAGCTCCATTCTCTTCAGAAACGGAGAGATAGCTCTATTTTCAGCAGTGGGATTGTAACACGTCGTTACTTTACTTTCTTTTACTATACCGGCGGTGCTACATTAAAGGCTCATCGCAATGCCAATTTTTCGGAAAATCGTTTTTTTGCAACATCGAATAGTATACATTGTTCTCTCGAATGGAACATTCTCGAAATTACCGAATTTCATAATCAAAATTTGAATTATTTCGGTCACTACAGCCATTCCTTAAAAAAGGAACGGACATCTGCCGAGTTCGTCTCACAAGTCAGCCGTCATCTTTTTTTTCTACCCATTCTTGTACTTTCCTGTGGTAACTCAGTTTTTAAATGTCGCTGAATAGACTGCTGAAGCATTTTAGTTAGTTTTTGACATCCGACATGGTCAGAACTACTAGTTTGTCGGGGTTTACAAAAGATAGGTACCTTTTCTCCCATCTATTCTATATTTTGTATTAGTATTACACCCGTATTCAAGAAGCATACTCAGCTAAGTAAGCACAAATTACTATGCGAAGGAGGCTAGTTCACTGTGCGTTCCTCGTGTCAAGCCTTCCATTTCATAAACAATACTTAGGCCACACTCAACTAAAAGAACGCTATGCGTCCAACTGCGCGCTCTGATTGGTCCATTTGATGTGGCGTAGTTCAGTCTAGTTTTTGACAAATGTCAATGTTATTAACAATTTGTTGTGTTGTTAATAACAAACAAACATAACCTTACTTTGGTATTCCCGTAATTTGCAGTTTATCGTGTTAATAATTTGTTTTATGATATTTTGTGTATTGTGCAGTGTAAATAAAATATAGTTTAGTATAATGACTTCGCCTTTGGATTTAAATGCAAGCACTGCAACTCATAAGAGGTAG
Organism: Morpho deidamia; assembly: GCA_947086505.1. Classification (NCBI taxonomy): domain Eukaryota; kingdom Metazoa; phylum Arthropoda; class Insecta; order Lepidoptera; family Nymphalidae; genus Morpho; species Morpho deidamia. Next base: position 15,204,981 of record CAMTZC010000012.1, on the reverse strand, counting down.
AACTATTTTTCTTTAATTTATTATGTATGGTAATTTTATTGTATAGTTTTACTTATATTATTTACTAGACAAAGTTAAATGATTATAAGAATAAAAAATAATAAATAGACAACTAATAAATAATTTTGTCATTAACCAAAGCGGCGCGGACACTATGCGTTCGCTAAAGTAGCTCCTTATCTATTTTAGCTGTGCGTCGATTTTGACAAACGCATAGTAGAACATTTCACTCAAGTAATGTCTATGAATTGGTTTGAATGACCCTATGCGTCACTGAGCACTGTGCATTCTCATAGTAATGTGTATGAATACGGGTGTTAGTGTATTATCTTGTATTATATATATGTATTCTATTTTATGATTATAAGAAAGTAAGTTTATCCAAATTTAATTTATAATTGTTTTATAGTGTTTTTAATAATTTATCTTTTACTATTAATGTACCTATACTACGTTTTCACTTACTTTCAAACCACCAAGGGTCGCTGGCAGAGATCTCTTATAGAGATAAGTAATCCTTTGTACTTGTTTTCTTTACCTGTATTTTCTTATATATTTTAATTTTGGTACATAAATAAATAAATAAATATTAGAAAAAAGATTATTCCAAAACTTTATGGACTCCACAGACTCACCGCTACTCTCCTCCGGCCCCTCCGATATAGCCTCAACCTCCCGCTGCTGACAGTAGGTCCCCCGGAACTCCAGACCTCGCAGTTGGAACGAGACCAGTCCGTTACCCATTTCTACGATATGGACCAAGCAGTTAAGGTAGTCCGAAGCTAGTACTGAAATGCAAAATAATCAAAATAGAAAACAAAAACTTCACACATAGAGTTCAAAATCGCTTGACATCATTACCAAGGTACCAAACCTTCAGCAGTCTTTGTAGACATTATTCCGTATGCCTACTAGCTAATCTGGGATACCTGAACGGTGACTGCGTCACAGTTTCCCGTGGGTCACAGGTTCTAATTTAATGTCAACTAGCTGTGCCAACAACGGCTTCGCTCGCGTGGAATTCACTGATTTACGAAACGTAGTTATTGTGAGTTAACCGTGAGCGATAGAAACATGCTCTCGCGGACTTTTTTGTAGTATATTTATAGATCTACAATTCTCTGGTACATTACTTTAGCGTATCTCTGCTGGTTTACGTAGTATACTAAAGCTCCGATCAAGCAAGTTTTTTAACAACTGTGCGATCTCTGCAACACAATCTACATAATACCGATATGTACTACTTATCTAAACCATCCGGAAGTATTGCACTATGTTTATGTGAAAACCGTACATAACTCCGTTCAGTAGATTTTGAGAAAATTGATTACATACAAACAGACAGCTTTTTGGGACTTTGTTTTATAATAAGTATAGATACTGATACGTCCAATTGATATTTGCAATTTATCACACGCTTTACAGTGAAGGAAAATATCAAGAGGAAAAACACCATTATGCATATCTCTGCAGAAACATCATCATGGATATCTATGAATAAATCTGGAATAAACTAAAAAGTTTATTCCGTCGTCGTTTATTCGTCGTCTTTTCGGTGGAGGAAATCATCACGAGGAAAGCTGTGTATCTCTAGAAAATTCTGGGGATATGTGTAACCTACCAATTCGGATTGGAGCAGCGTGGTGGTTTTAGCACAGACCCTTCTCTTCAGAAACGGTGAGAGGAGGCCTATAACCAGCAGTGGGATCGTGATAGATCGTTACTTTACCTTACACGATTTACGTTAAAGAAAAACATCACGAGGAAACCTGCATATCTTTGGAGAAATCCGAAAAATCTTACAATTCGCATTGGATTATCGTGGTAAAAGTAACAGCCTGTTAATATCCCACTGCTGGGAATAGGCCTCCTCTCTCCGTTTCTGGAGAGAAGGGTTGGAGCTAAGACCTACCACGCTACTACAATGCGGATTGGTAGGTTACACATATCCCTAGAATTCTCTAGAGATATGCAGGTTTCTTCACGATGTTTTCCTTCACCGAAAAGCGTGTGATAAATTGCAATTATCAATTAGACACATGAGTTTTAATAGAAAAACTCATTGGTGCCTGCCCGGGTTTGAACCTATGTTGGTCTCTAGAGAGTCGCACGGTCTCACCACTGGGCTATCACAGCTTCATCGTGGTAAGTCTAACGTAAAACCCTTGTCTTCAGAAAGGAAAGGAAAACTATATGTATATATATTATATACTATATTATTTAATACCTAACACTGTAATAACGACTCGCGATTAATTGAGAAATAGAACGTTCTGGATCGGTCAGTTCACTACATAAGGGGTCGCAATTTGATTGTGGGGATTCAGTTTTCGAACCAGCGATTAGTCATGAATTGAGGAGCAAAACGAATGATATTGTTACGTACAGGGGGTCGTGGATTTGGATGAAAATACCTTTTTTTTACATAAAAGTAACAGCCTGTTACTATGCCCACTGCTGGGCTAAGGCCTCCTCTCTCCGTTTTTGGAGAGAAGGATTGGAGCTAAGACCTACCACGCTGCTCCAATGCGGATTGGACACACATATTTCCTGAATTCTCTAGAGATATACAGGTTTTGCTCACGATGTTTTGCTTCACCGAAAAGCGTGTGATAAATTGCAATTATCAATTAGACATATAAGTTTTTTTTTAATAGAAAAACTCATTGATGCCTGCCCGAGGTTTGAACCTGTGTCGTCTCTAGAGAGTCGCACGGCGTCACCGCTAGGCTATCACAGCTTTTTTACATGAGGAAACCCTTCATGGGTACTGCTTTCCGCGGGGGTGAAAGCAGTTATGCCGGACTCCTACCGGCTAAAACCTCATGGTGTTCCACCTTGCTGCTTAGTGACAAGGGCAAGGGAATATTAAACGCATAATTTCGACACTCTCGTCAGCAGCGTACTCTTGCTAAATTTTGTCGAGCCTGGATAGACCCCTGCACTACAACCGACGCATTGGGAACACTTTAATGCGTCGGCCTGGATGAAAATACCTGGTGACTCGTTAAAACACTTTATTCAGATAAGTGATAACAGTCTCTAAGTATTCCGTTGTCCACTAAGAATGCCGAGGCCACTATTATTTCACTCCGTAATTCGCTCTTGATCGTTATTCCCAAACTGAACGCCGCGGCGCGATACATCTGCTTATATATCGAACAAACCGATGACGACAATGTTCACGAACGTTTTCAGGTCCTTGGGGAGATCTTAAACACCTAAATGTTCCAGAGTTTGTTGCTGGAAAGCGGTCATAAAGTGCCTAATGACCATTCATTTCATATTCTCCACACTTGTGATAAGGGACTCCGACTCAATACGTTAGAGCAACTTGAGATAATAAAAAATAACAATGGTCACTTAATTAACGAGCAAGTAAATGTATCTAATTCCGTTTTGCTACTTGTGTTCGGAGGGGAGGGTATTGGTGGGAGTTGAACTATTTAAGACTGCTTGTATGGGTAGCGCGGCGCAGTACGATTTTTGTCGTGGAGCCTATCCTCCTGATGATGCTTCGGTTTCGGGGTGAAACGATCGTCGAGATTGTGGTGGTGGGTGTGTGTGCTGCTTTTGTGTGCGTTGTTGCTGGTGAATTGCGCCTTGGGGTGCATGTGGTGGCTTGTCCTGCATGTATAAGGTACGTAGATTTTGCCTGCTTCATACACATTGGCTTTGCATGCATTCACCTAACCCGTGCGGATTATAGCAAAGTAGTTAGTTCTGTTATATTGCTTGTAATATGGAATTCCGCAAAGTAACGCCTGCTTCTATAAATCATTGTTCCAGAGAGTTAACGTTAAGCGAATTTGAACCCTATGACATAGTATTTACGAACTCTTTTTTTTTGCGTGTTCGTAAACTGCCCCCGACCAATTTGAATTCTATGACATTTGCATTATGAACTCTTTTCGTATGTTTGTAATATAATAGTGACCTCAGCTGCATTACTAAACTACGGACTTGTATTGTAAGTACTGAAAACCTGTAATAAAGTTTATAAATGAGTCACCAGGTGTTTCCCTCTAAATTTTCAAATCCTAATATACTCAACCAACAAATATAAAACAAAGTCCTTCTCTGCTCCTTCTCGTCAAAAAGTAATGAACGGATTTTCGTACATAAATATGCCAAAAAAATTCCGGATGGGACTTGAAACCGTGAAAAGCTCAAAAGCTCACCGAAACAGTCTCCTTGCTGCACTTGACCCCATCTTCCCAGCATCAGATCACCGCACAAATAGTGTTGCAGCGAACGGGTCAAGTGTTCGTAGAATATAGAGTTTAGATTGTTGTCATCTGGAACAGGAATGTGCATGATTTAAATCCAAAATATTTCCTAATTTCTTGAATAACTATTGTTTGAGCTTACGTTGAGCCTTTATAGGAGGCTACGTTTGTATGATTAAAAGCCTTGAGAATAAAAGTAAAATAGCCTGCCTGTTACAATCCCACTGCTGGGAGTAGGCCTTCACTCTCCGTTTTTGGAGAGAAGGGTTGGAGCTAAGACCTACCACGCTGCTCCAATGCGGATTGGTAGGTTACACATATCTCTAGAATTCTCTAGAGATATGCAGGTTTCCTCACGATGTTTTCCTTCACCGAATAGCGTGTGATAAATGGAATTACCAATTAGACACATGAGTTTTAATAGAAAAACTCATTGGTTCCTGCCCGGGTTTGAACTCGTGTTCCCCTCGAAAGAGTCGCACGGTCCCACCGCTGGGACATCACAACTCTCCCTTGAGAATACTGTAAACTATTATATTGATGCTCTGAGACTCGATGGAGTGAACATGTACGTAGGACAGCAGGCAGTGGATGGAATCAAAAGGCCCAGGATCGGACTAAGCGGCGTGTAATTGGAGAGGCCTATGTCTAGCAATGGTCAGAAGTGGGCTGATGATGATGATGATGATGATGGTGGTGGTGATGGTGATGATGGTGATGATGATGATTATTAATAATAAGGATTACAATGCTTTATGCTACAAATTTTTGAATGCGAATTTTGACAAGTGATTTTTTAAACGTATAACGTCCGTATGTGACGTGTGTGGCCCTATACGGTACATAGACGTGCCTTCACGTCCATTGGCCCATGTCATCCCATATTGCCACAGATGATTATAGTCCGCAATAACCATAATAAAGTAAATTTTAGCCAAATAGATCAGAAAAACTAAATGTAATTACGAATAAGAAAAAAACAATGAATAATTAATTATTATTTATTTAAAAGTAATAATAAAAAAAATATATTTTGCTATAATCCGCGATAAATAGAAAATATATATTGTGCTAAATGTATAGTGGACCGAAGCATCATCAGGAGATAGACTCCGCGATTTTGTCGGGCGATTTTGTGCGGTTGCGGGGCGAAACGATTGTTTAGTTTGTGATAGTGAACGTGTGTAGTGCTTGTGTATTGTGGTGGCATTGGTGGAGGTTTGTGCACGTGATTTACGAATCCTGCATGTAATGGGTATGAAAAACGGATAGTCCACTATACACTTAGCACTGTATATTTTTTTATTTACTGTATCGCGGATTTTAGCAAAATAATTTTTACTTTTGTATTATGGATCTCCAAAGTAACGCCAAATTCTATAAGTTACTATTAATCTTCAACACAACTTAAACCAGGCGAGCAAGTTTATTATTATACTGTAATTTTTAATAATTATTGTACATAAGAATAAACATAATTGTAAAAAGTTGGCGATGTATATAATAGACAAAGTAGGAACCGACATAAGCGTGAGGCTCGTGCTTTGCGCCTTGCAAAAGTACATAAGTCGTTTGTGGGTTTGGGTATAAGATTCTATAATAAAATACCGCAATCTACTTTAACTTTACCATTACAGCAGTTTAAAAATACTATTTAAAAAAGTCGAATACAGAAAGCCTACTACTATACTATTGAGGATTACATAGACGATAAGAATGCGTGGATATTCTTTGAAAATAGCAACCGCTGAGTTTCTTGCTGGCTCTTATCTTTCCGAACCAGCAAAAAAAAAATAAAAAATAAAAAAATAAATAAAAAAAATAAATAAAAATGATTCAAAAGCACTTATTTACAAGTTTATTAGAATAAATAATCGAGTATCCGCGATTAGAACAAATATATGATAAGTAATATGTGCTAAATAGAGTTTACTGTTCCTTTTAAAACGTGACTTCGTAAAAAATATCGCTAACGACAATTTTTTCCAGCCCCAGGTTTGAACCCGTGACCCCATGGTGAGGATTTGTCAAGGAAATTAACGTACCTGCTCCTAAATTTCTTTCCAACTGCGACGAGAGCCTGGTATTGCTTTGATCGACCCTTTTCGTGTTGTAGTCACGCTCCCAAAACTTAACTGGACGGACGTATGACGTCATAAAAATGGCGCTGCCTGCAAAATAGAATCGCTTGCATGTAAATTTAAAAAAATAAGGACGAAAATAGTCAAATGTGATTTCTTTAGTTTTCGTATAATGGCAACACTGTAATCACGTGATCGATAGCAAAGTAGGGGCTTGCTTTGGAGTGGGAATTGTTTATAAAAGTGGAGCTCTTAAACTTCAATTGGTTTAGGAACAAAAATTTTCTCTTTTCGTAAAACTTAAGACTGAAATCTAGCATTTAAATGGCCCAGAGTGAGAGGGTTGAACTCTTATCGAGTCTATTTTCGAACATTTGCGCGACCTTGGCGAGATTGTAAACAAATCTTTTGTAAATATGTTTATCGGTAGACAAGATTTAGATTATTAGATTAGATTTCAATCAAGTGTAAAAAATATGCTTATACGTAGAGCATATTACAAAATTGAAGATTATTTGGATGATAAGAAAGCCTGGATTTCAAAATCCTTTTAGCTTCATACAAGACAGTGGTTTAATAATGTATAATTGAAAATATTTAAAAGATTGACCGCCGAGTTTCTTGCTGGTTCTTCTCGGTAAGAGCAACATTCCGAACCAGTTTTAGCTTCATTAATCATATTGATGCTTGACTATTCAAAAGTGTCTGAAATGGTTATTTGAATAAAGATTATTTTGATTTTGATTTTGATTTTCAAGTCGAACGTTCCAGAGAATCAGCGTTAAGCGAATTTGAACCCTATACTGCCCCCGTCCAATTTGAACTTTATGACGTATGCATTACGAACTCTTTTAGCATGTCCGTAACAATATTAACAAGTCTCTTACCAAGTGCTGGGGTTAATGGAGACGATATTAAAGCAGAGACCGCCGCCTGCAAGAACAGCATAGCAGAGTGCGGCACCGAGAAGGGCTGGGCGAACGCGTGGAACGCACTGCCCCATGTGATCTGCCATGGGGCTATGTACGTCACGACGAATTGGATCTGTGTAAAGATATAAATACCGTATATTTTAAACTTTTACAATTCGTACTTATCTATATATAAATAGGAAAGATTTGTATACGCTGCGGAAACTATTGATGATGGAACAAAAAAATGTTCTGCAGTATTATTGAACGTATCAATATCTACAAAAAAGTCCGAGATACCATATGTCTGACTGTTATAGTTTTTTACATTGTAAAAGATGATAAAAATGTCGACAATAATCAAACCATTTTATTCATATCTCCATATTAATCCTTATTAATTAAATGATATTTTATTAAAAAGTGTTTCAATACCTGTAAAATACTTTTAAATTATTATAATTAGACATTCCGATCAAAAGATGTAACGAATTTAAAAATGACAATCCATAGAAAATAATGGCATAACAAATTAATTGCAGCGACCATTATAACAGGGCCTGTAAATGGTGAGTTAGCTCTTATTCCAAGGATACCAATGATACCCACGGATATAGCTATACCTTTTAAAGAAAATCAATTACCAATTAAAACTTCCTTTGCCTTAATCATTAATAAGTATCAGGGACAAACTTTTAATTTACAATAATAATCTTTAGTCCGACTTAGTAGCCTATCCACTAACACGAGATCGGTATGTACGCGGGTGAAACCGCGGGGCATTGCTAGTCATTATATAAACATACTATATTCCAGTTTAGGTACTTAACTAAATGTAAACAGACAAAACCATAAAACTCAGGAGTGACAAAATATTATTACAGTAATATTAGACATACGACATTAATATTCGCTTGAGAATATGGAAAAATTTGTTAAGTTTAGTTTACTTTTATAACATTATGTCTTATGGAATACTTTTATGGGGTAAATGCGCGAAATTATAATATTGCACAGTTATGTTGTTACAAAAGAAAGTTGTTTTATTTTTAACTATATCAGTACTAAAACTATACGTAAATATATTTGGTATACATATATTCTAGTAATAGGACTTATATTTAGCTTATATACCTAATAAATTTGATTACTTATATTAATTGAATATATTTAATATTGATGAGGATAAGAAGAACTTAAGGCTTACCTTTAATAGAAACTCATAAACCTTGTTGAAAATGATGGCCATGATAAAGTAGTCTACTAGGAAGGTCTCAGAAACTTTCTGGCTGCTGAGATCCCGTTGGAACAGTAGAACCGCAAACACCAATATCAGATATTGGCTGTCCGGATCCGAATACGCGTTTCTGAGACCTGGTGATAGACAAACATTCATAATCTTTCAATATGACCTAATAATTAAAAAAATACAAGTTCTATTTTATATCTACGTCACTTATATAATGACGCCAAATCTAACCTTAACATAATTGGAACTTGTTTGAAGCTATTCCAGGACCTCTTAATATCCAGGATTTAATATCCAGGTTCTTCAGATCACTCAGTAAACTGTATTATTTCATAATCATAAAAGTATTATAAAAATGAAAAAATTTAGACCCAATAAGATGTTTACGTCTCCTTCAAATTTATCGAAATATACGAAAGAAGGCAAAAAAAAAACCTAAATAATTTATAGAATTAGGCGTTACTTTGCGGAAAGAAAATTTAATAATAATAAAATTGTTTTGCTATAATCCGCGATACATTGTATCGCAAAGTAAAATAACCTAACTTTCATTATTTATTTAACTCCGAATGCAATTTTATGAGCCGATTTAGCTAATTCAGATTTGTATATAAAGAAATGTACTAAAAAGACCGTATAGATCTTTTATTCTAAAAGTGCACGCTCCTCTAATATTTTTACTCACACACAGAAAAGCTGGGTACAGACGAAATACACGCAAACTTGTTATTCTAATTGGTTACTCAGTTGCCGGACAGACACGAACGTAGGAGCAGATATATATAGGTAAATATTTTTTGTTTAATAGAAAAATATGGAGAATTTTATAAAACGATGTGGCGAAAAAAAAACGGGCAAAACTTAACATCTATCATTATTTCATCATTAAAGCCATTGCTTTAATTAAGGAACGAATTGACATGATTGATAGAAATATGTGGGAAAATACGTGTCGAAATGTGAATGATATTGAGATAGAATATATGAAAAATTTTGAATTTATAATTAATGTTGAGTCTGAATCTGAAGATAGCGACGTGAGTGAATACCGTTAAAATAGTAAATATTTATTGCAGTTTAATTTTTTTCTTTTTTTACTAATAAAATAAATGAACAGACTTCTGTACATTACGTTTTATTTATCATTCTAATAGTTGCATAATGAATATATGCTCTTTATTAAATTAAGTTGGCAAGTTAGCTCTTGATTGCGAATTCACCTGATGGATGCCGATGTAGTTTAAGTTTCTTGAAAGGGTTTGGAGATTAAACGTGTAACCAATCAGGGTTTTTACACGACATCCTATCTGAATGCTTAACCGCTTGGTGGTACGTCTTTGTTAGAAGGGTCGGAAATATCTATCTACCAGGGATAAATTTTAGAAATATACTAATATGTTTTTTCTAGGATTCGAATGCGGAACTTCCCGTTTACAATCCACAGCGCTTACTATTACTCCAGGGAAACGTTAAAAACTTACTTTTTATTCTAAAGAATTTTCAACATAAATTTGATTATAAAAATGAAATTAATTTTATTTTTATGCAAACGTTACTCATAATCCATGTTACCGGATTGGTTGGTCAACCAGTGCATTCTCCGCCATATAAATGCTTGACTTATATCAGTCGAGCAATTACTTGACCTTTAAGTGCGCGAATGAGTCGAGTAAACTTTGAAATTGCTGCGCGCACACATATAAAATAGTACAGTCAATATTTTCTCTCACACATTAAAATAATGTAATTTGGTGGAGGGGCGTGCACTTTTAGAATGAAAGATCTCTACGTCTTTATTATGATATTGACTAAATGTAACTAGTTATAAGGTTTATTAACTTAATGACTAAATGTAAATAGTTATAAGATTTATATTTTAAAAAGAGCAACTGCCGAGGAGTTTCTTGTTGGTTCTTCTCGGTAGGAACCGCTTTCCGAACCAGCAGTAGATGTTGACGATTCAAAGGCATCTGTTCACAAGTTTACCTATTTGTTCACTAGTTGCAATTTGATAATAAACATTCATTAGGCAAACAGATGACTTCAAATGGGTCGTAAAGATTCACGGAGTTGTATATTGATATATCCAAAAGGGGAAGAAAATAAATCCAAGATATTTTCATTTAGGATTTGCACCAAATATCTGTATGAGAATTTTCAATAACCAAGAGTTAGGACAAAGGATAATTGGCTCACATTTTAAAGCGCATACGCAAATAATGAGTGCGCCGACCGCATCGCCGTATTTAGCCGCGATGGCGGGCGCGTCCTGCGTAGTAGACGCTATCACTACTGCCGGGTACAACACGTTGCGCTCGAAGAAGCATAGGTACACGAAAATCTGTAATATTCAGATGCTTAATTGCTCCGAATCCCTGTCAGATATGGTAGGGCAGGCGAACCTTTATTCATCAAAGTTTAATTATTCTAAATATGTTTCAGGAGATCATACCCGCCGTGAGTTATCCGGCTGAGTAGATTAAACCACCCTCATTTCTTACCGAGGTGCTGTAAAAGACGACTAAGGTAAGTAGGCCCACCTTGTGGTATCCAGTTGAGTGGAATAGACCACCCTCTTTCTTACCGAGGTGTCGTAAAATACGATTAAGGTAAGTTGACGTAAGGCAGGTGGCCGTTAGTAAAATGCGAAGCCGTATCATGCGACAACATGTTTATAACATATTGTGCCAATCCCACTTAGAGTGGGATAAGGGCAGGAGGATGATGATATTTAATGAGGTCATAGGCGTGGCATCAAGATTTTGATCTTGTGTTTGTTGATCATTATGTTGACCAGTCCTGAATTTTGAAGTAACTATGTTCATTCTGTATAGCTGTGATAGCTCAGCGGTGAGACCGTGCGACTCTTTTGAGGGGAACACGAGTTCAAACCCGGGCAGGCACCAATGAGTTTATCTATTAAAACTCATGTGTCTAATTGATAATTGCAATTTATCACACACTTTTCGGTGAAGGAAAACATCGTGAAGAAACCAGCATATCTCTAGAGAATTCTGGAGATATGCAGGTATAGGTAGAAGATATGCATACATTCCGCATTAGACCAGCGTGGTAGGTCTTAGCTCCAATCCTTCTCTCCAGAAACGGAGAGAGGAGACCTATTCCCAGCAGTGGGATTTTAACAGGCCGCTACTTTACTTTTTTTTACTTTCATGTTCATTCGAAATTTGTCATTGTCGCCATGACAGTTCAATCAATGCAATCCAACATGGCTACAAATAAGGCAGCCTAAAACGTCGACTATAATGCCATGCGGTAGATAATATACTAAAGGAGGGATGCTAGTTTAAAATGTGCGATATAACAATAAAGACAAAGCAAACTATCTATCTATTGCTCTTTTATATGTGTGATTAGACATTATTTATTGCGACACATTCACTTACAAATATTAGGTATAAGATTCTATAATAAAATACCGAAATCAATTTTGGCCATGCCATTACAGCAGTTTAAAACACTGTTAAAAAGAGGCTGATGCAGAAAGCCTACTCTACTGTTGAAGATTACTTAGATGATAAGGATGTGTGGATATAGGTGCACCTCTACCCTGTACAAGACAGTAATAAATAAATGTAATTAGTTCTAAGATTTATATTTTAAAAAGAGCAACCGCCGAGTTTCTTGCTGGCTCTTCTCGGTAGGAACAGCTTTCCGAACCAGCAGTAAAGTTGACGATTCAAAAGCACTTGTTTACAAGTTTACTTGAATAAATAATATTTTGAATTTGAATTTGAATTTGAATACAGGCCTGCCCATATCGCTGCCCTACTCTAGTATAATGACTCTCGACCGACCTCGAAACCCACGTTCGCTGTTCTAAAAAGTCAAGAACGACTTTTTCTCTTAGTAATAGTAGTCAATACGAATTTCTTGACCAGTTACGTGCCCAAAATATCATGACATTTGCCATTATAATAAAATTGACTGCGAAACAATTATTAGAAAAATTGGTATAAATGTTCCTTGTAGAATACCACGTAACCCGCGTCCTCTGTTTAAAGTAGGTAAGCACAGAACTAATCTAGAAAGAAATGCGCCAATACCACGACTTCAAGAAGAATACAATAATCTTACAAAGATATCTGGTGTAATTGATATTGCACATGACTCAATTGGCCGCTTTAAAAACTCTATAAGAAAAATTCTTGTAAATTGTTGACTACCTTTAAAGTATTTTTTTTAACTTATTATATTTATTATTATTAGTCTAGTTATTATTGTTATTTGCTAAATTTTTTTATTTGCTATCTTGACATTTTGATTTTTTGTAATGAGAACTTAGTATATATTTGTTTTTTTGACATTTTGATGCTTTAATATGTTTGACATAATTTGATATTCCAATTGTACTGTATTTTTTTAAGCATGTCGTGTCCACCTTTAATTAGGGTAGCATTAGACCTTGCATATGTATGTAATAATAATTAAGTTTGACAATTACTGTATACTCTGTTACTATATACTGTACTGTATACTACGGACCTATAGAATAAATAAATAAATAAATAAATCAATACTAATATTATAAAGAGGAAAGATTTGTATGTTTGTTTGTTTGTTTGTATGTATGTTTGTTACGTTTTCACGCAAAAACTACTGGACCGATTTCAAAAATTCTTTCACCATTGGAAAGCTGCTTCTTCACTGAGCAAAATAGGCTATATGTCATTTTCAAAAATAATAGGGATCCCGAATAAAATTGTAATAAGTTGGGAAAAATTTAGTCGTAAACATCTTTCATCGCGTGCGCTGCGGAAACTATTGATGATAGAACAAAAAAATGTTCTACAGTATTATAGAACGTATCAATATCCATAAAAAAGTCTGCGATACCATATGTCTAACTATTACAGTTACGCCAATATAACTACTTTTTTACATTGAAAAAGTTGGTAAAAGTGCCGACAATAATCAAACCATTTTATTCATATCTCTGTATTAATCCTTATCCCATTAAATTATATTTTATTAATAACTGTTTCAATACCAGTAAAATACTATTTAAATTATTAAAATCCGCCATCCCAATCAAAAGATATTACGATTTTAAGAATGTATATCGAAAGCAAATAATGCCATAACAAATTCATTGTAGCGACCGTTATAGCAGGGGCTGCATTTGGTGAGTTAGCTCTTATTCCAAGAATACTAATGATAACCATTTTTTTATAATAAATTAATCTACAAAATAAATCTATAGTCCGACTTCGTAGACTGTCCACTACCACGAGATCTGTATGGACGCGGGTGAAACCGCGGGGCTTTGCTAGTAAATAAATAAATTAGTTCACCATTCCTTGCATATGACGTCTTTCTACAAGGATGCTATCTCGCGAAAGCAAGCTGCAGAGATGATCCAGAATTTCGGGTCCTTGGATCCGATCTATCACAAGCTAACGTTAACTCGTCGCCTTTAGTCGACTTACCTTTTCGAAGTACATTAGTTTAGCGGGCTCAGTTACTTCAAACTGTGCATGCTCGTGTTGCTTTAACACAGGGCCGGCTAGACAAAGCCAGGGCTGTTGCTTGCGTAACTGTGGAGTTACGTAGTGCAATACCCACCCTAAAATTCCCGCTATTATCCATAGCGCCTGAAATAAATAAACCTTTGAAATTCCCAGAAAGGGTTAAATTATTAAAAATACAGACGAAATCAAACGCAAGGCGTGACATTGGCGTGGCGTTATACATGAATGAGGTATAGAAGTTTTCAACGATGATTTTTTATTATTAGTTTAAATTACTATCACAAATTTCTAATCTCGATTATCAACCTCATTCAAAGACGAAACCATTAGTAGTTTTTTATGTATCGAAGGCGATTAAACTCACGTCCTATTCTATCGGGTTAACCCAACTAGTTTCGAGTCCATCCTACGCCCTTATTCATAGAATTCGTTTTCTATACATAAACTATGGATACTACTCACGATAGATGAAAAAAAAATAATAATAAATAGTATTTTTCGTCTGTCAAACCATTTAAAAAAAAGTTATTTACCGTGTTAAGTTGTGGTCGGAGGGTTGTGAAGACGGTTGTGCAATGAAGCCCAAATACAAAGAGTCCAAGAAATGTGCAAACTATCACATCGTTCTTTAGTCTTGCATTAACAGTAGCCTGTAATTTTTTAGGCAATGGATCCTCCATATCCTCATCAGGCTTGTCTGCATCCGGTTTATTTGTATTAGAGTTTAGAGTATTAGAGTCCCTACTTTTATCTTCAGCCTCCGTAGGAGCTTCCGAACGGTCCGCTTTGAGGGATGTCGTAGAATTCATGGTGTCACCTCTTGGATCCATTTTCAAAGAGTTAACACTTGATGTTTGAGATCTCTTTTGACTTCTCGCTATATTAGTCTCGGAGCTGAAGTTAATTTTCGATGCAGTACTCCCTATTGAATTCTGTTTCGATATGTTACTTTCAGAATTATTTTTCTTTTCTTCCGTCAAATTGTTTGGATCAGTTTTCTCTATTTCCGGGGCACATTCAGGTGAATGAACCACATAGAGCTCTGGTGGTAACAAATGTTTCTTGATCAAATTCCAAATTAGTGTGTAGTCACTAGCACTTCGACTTAGATGATACGCTATTGGTACCAAAAGGCCACAGAATATGGAAAAAAGGATATTATGCTTTTGATGTTGCGATTTTTTCCCTTCTACAAGCCCGCTATACGCAAAACCGTATAACACTCCAATGGCTGCCACAGATCGAACGACACAGAACACAGCTGCACTAAGGCTGCTCGTCGCATTACCGCCAAAAACGTGCATATCTATCTGCTCTAATAAGTACATAAGAAACGTATTCACTTGGGGAAATAAACCCAAACTGAAGGCCAAAGGAAAAAATAATAGGAACTTAGAGAGAATTTCTTGTATCACATATAAAAAGTCTCCTTCTTTGAATTCAAAACCATATACAGTCATAGGTTTAATTTCGTCCAAGCTTCTTCTGGTACGCATATGTGTATCTTCTGCGGGCGTAATTTCCTCTAATCGACTATGTACTGCCCATAATATCGCAGTACATAAACAAAAGTACACGGGCCGAGAAAAGACAACCATTTTGTTAAAACCATGGACTGGTGAGGCTGAATCCGGTTGAACGCTCTTAAGCAATGAATACTGACTGCCAGCCATTATGAAACAAAACCAAAATGCGTATATGTCCTTGTAGAAACCCAATTTTAAAACCATAGACCCTAATACAGCAACTGATATGGCTAACATTATAGAGACAAAAGTCTCTTTAAAAGTTAAATTTCTGTCAAAGAGCGCCATCAACTTTAATCTATCCATAGAAACTTTGATCTCAAGACACTTGGATAGCTTAAACTTGTAAAAGCTTTTAGATTTTGGTTTATTTGTTTTATTCAAGTCATCCATTAATTTTGAAAATTTACTCCGGATATTCATTTCTAGGCTTTCTTCGTCTATCGATGGCATCAAACTCGGTATAGGAGTAGAGGTATTATCTACTTGCTGCTGCTGAGCCTGTTGCTGTGCTCTTTGTTGGCTCATTAAAAAATTTATATGCATGCTTGGAAGACCCATCCTTGACTGTCTTTCTGCTTCAATTTGTTCTAAAAAACTATCAGTCACAATAGCCACTGGTGATTTTGGTTGATCAGAATGGGCACCAGTTCCACCGTCAAAAACGTAAAACCTTTTATTAGCGCTGTTAGTATTGATAGGTACAACAGTGGAAATATTAGTATTACTTGACAATAGAGGATTATTGCTTCCTTGATTTGATGAACTTTGGTCTATACTATCTCCCCTCTTCGTCTTTGTTACGCTTTCACTATTAGCGGCCTCTGATTCTAAAGAACCACAACTGCCTTCGCCCGCAGTTTCTTGTGAGTTATCAGTGTTTTCAGTGGCTCTCACAACGCTAGATTTAATTACATCATCTTTTTCTGGCAACGGAATAGGTAGCGCTTGAACTCGACTAGAACTGTTCTTATCGAATGTATAAGACATCCAATTGCCATATTCATCCATAAAACAATGTATTGCCCCATCGCTGGTATCATCAAAGGATGTAGCGAAATGGACATTATTAGCGTTAGAATTTTCGGTAATGGCTGGTTTCTCTTTCTTTTCTGCATTGTTTTGTAACGCTGGGTTATTTCGCTGACGAGTAGAACGCTTGATTTTTCTTACTCTGTTTCGGTTATTTCTATCCATTAGAGGTCTCAAACGCTGTCCGTCTTCAGTTAACTGTCCCAGTTGTACAGAAGGCGGATTATCATTTCCAGCAGAAGGTGAGAATTCCACTCTGGAATTCAAGAAAGCAGCAAGAAGAGGCATTGATGTTGGAAGTAATGTGTTTGTCGACGTTTGTGCAACTTCTTCTATAGAACGTTTCCGAGTTTTGTGCAAACTATCTCTCTCACTTCTAATACTTTGTCTATGACTTCGCGGTCTTTCTTCCCTATTAGTAGATGGCATAACTACAGTATTGGCATTTGTAGCGGCAAATAAACATTCCAAGCCTTGCACCAAAGCAGCCTGAGCTTCAACAGCATCCATTAAAATTCTTTCTTCCTCTTGACTCTCATCTTTTTCTTTTTTAGAATCTCTCATTTTGTTCTCCTTTTGGGAGGAAGCTCGTGAACGTGCCAAATTTTTGATTTGCTTTGGTATGGCTCCTAAGTTTTTTGGAACGTTAGATGTTGATTCTCCTAGAGCAGCCAGTTTTTGGCAGTTGACCTCTTCAGGCCCTAAGCTATCAGCACAACGTTTTGTTTTAGGTTCTTCTTCTTCAAACAACCAGTCTAAACTGTAAACACTTCTTTCGTCAGCACTTTTACTGTCACAAGTCAACTGCGATTCTTCAGTTTCAGGTGCTTGAGTTTTTTCACGCTTTATATCATCTTCCGCTTTCTCCATTTCGCTACTGCTACTACTAGTATTAGAGAGATCGTGAAACCAAAGTTTCTTTGGTATAGACTTTTTCTCGTGTATTTGTTTTTCAGGGTCTACATTTTCATTTGATTCTAAGCTTGATTTTTCTATAAGCAAATCTTTTGAACTCGCACTTGCTTTATCCAAATAGTCAGTGCTCGGATTATATTTACAATCACACGAATTTAAAAGCTTTTTTAGTCTAACAGGTTTTGACTTTTCGCTAGGGCATTCTTGGAGATGTTTACTATTTTGATATCTCTCGCAACAATGCTTTTTACAATCATTTTGATTTTTTGACCTTACAACTCTTACATCATTTGCTTTTTCAAGCAGCGGTGATCTAGAACCATTATTTTCATAATCAGAATCACTAGAACGCATGGCCGGAGATTGTTCAGCTTCCCAGTCGAATCCACGAAATTGTTTTTCATCTTCATATTCACTATAGCTTTCTCCACTTGAATCTAAATCCGTTTCTTTTTGAGAGGTTTGCATTTCATCTGATATTTCTGCAATTGGATAAACTATTTCCGAGCCATAAGTGAGATAAGGATAACTACAGCCTTCACCTGATTCATTTTTTGGATAAAGGTTTAAATGGGGACCGCGAGTCAAACACTTACTGGGCGGCGGAATGACTGCACTTTTTGGATTTTTTAGGACCTGACCACCTATTGTCTCTGCACTATTCGGGTGGGGTGACAAATTGGATACACTCGGTGGAGGACACCCTATTTCTAAAGCTGCACTTTTTATTCTCCTCACTCCAGGACTTTTCCCTTTGTTTTTATCAACTTCTCCAACGGGAGCTTCAGTCTTAACCATCATATATTCACCCAACTCCACGCTCGCAAAGAAACCCGTATCTGCGTTATTAGAATGCCTTCTCATATGAGAGACGAGTTGAGCTGTTGAATTTAGTAATGGCAGCTGTATGGTGGACATAGTTGAGTTCGAATTTCGTCTCATGTTCGAAGATTGAGCTGTCGCCAAAGCTATTGCCGATTTAGTGCAGCTTTCATCGTGATAATTCGCGTACCTTCGTCGTTGTGCTATTCTTTTCTTTGGTGATGGGGGCCCCACACTTGGTTCTGAGTTATCTCTAGAATCAGAACTAAGTTGACGCGCAAACTTGGACTGGTATGGCTCTCCAGCCGCCACATTACCATCCAAGTACAACCATTCCTTGAAAAAGTCTCTATTGTTTGAACCGTGACGATGTGGACACTCGTGATATCTTCTACTAACTTTCGCAAACGTTCCGTCATCATTGAGTACATGAATAGGTATGTTGGTCTCTACTCTTGGACTTCTCCACTCTTCCACGATAAGCTCATCGATTCGTCCAGGGCCTCGTCTTACTTTTACTCTATGTTCTCTCCTATGACTGGACTTGGATCGGTTTCTTGTTGGCCTAGTTTTTGATGGCCCCGCGAATTCCACAGTTTGCACTACGCATAAATCAGATTTTGTCGTGGCTACAGGTTCAGGTGGCTTTGCAGACACAGCACTGCCTTCCATACTTGACTCTGAACTGTTCTTTCGATGCACATCCACTTTTAAGTCTGCAAGTAACAATTATTATATAAGTATCACATAGTCATACATGACATAACATTATTATATAAAAGAAATATTTTACCTATGGTACTGTTGGTAGGCTTATGGTATTCAAATGATGTGACGGAGTCGTTATCGCTCTGTGGAGCTGCAGCACCACCTAGCGTTTGCATCTCCATACCTTCCTCCGGCCTGTGAGATGACAACAAACTAAACAGTCGTAAATAATGGTGTCTACTGAACATGCATGCAAAGAAAACTTAGAAAACAAGCAAAGCTATGGTCAGATCTTTTACATTAATTATTCTAAATTATTAGATTGTATTATAATCTTTGATAGCCCAGCGGTGAGACCGTGCGACTTTTTCGAGGTGATTACGACTTCAAACCCCGATGCCCGGATAGGCGAGACACTAATGAGTTTTTCTGTAAAAACTGATGTTTCTAATTGATATCTGCAATTAATTACACGCTTTTCGGTAAAGTATTATAACACCGAGAGGAAACCTGCATATTCCTTGATATACTATGTATTCTCTACAAAAATCCTATGCCCAGTGATGGGAAAATAAGGGATGTTATTTTCTTTTTTATATGCTTATCTGAAGCCTAATTATTATTACAGGATAATTTTGTATTTAAGCCATGCTATAAGTAACCAAATATAATACAGAAATACTTACGCTGTATTTTCATTGGAATTTCCCGGTTCGCCTGTCGACTGGACGACGATAAGTTCGTTAGTGTCGTACATGTGGTGAAGCCCGTGGTTGATTAACTTTAAAGCAGTGAAGAGGACAGCTACCAGAGCACAGTAGATCAACCAACCGAGACTTGCCGGAGGAAAATACTGGGAATAAAGGTTGCTTTATTATTTTCATAATCTAAATCAGTATATCATTCTCCAGCCCTGTTTCCACTTTAACTGGGGTTGTTCCAGTAAGTTTTAAACATTTACATATTTTTGCTAAGTATCTTACGACAGGCCGCCTACCGTCATTTTACTTTAGTCGCTTTTTACGACACCTCTGTAGGAAATGAAAGAGGTCTATTCTACTCAGCCAGATACCACACTGCGGGTCGACTTACCTTAATCGTCTTTTACGACGCCTCGGTAAGAAATTAGGGTGGTCTATTCTACTCAGCCAGATACCACATGGCGGGTCAACTTACCCTAGACACCTTTTATGTCACCTCGGTGAGTCATGGGTGTTCTATTCTACTCAGCCGGATACCACGGGGCGGTATTCATCACTTAAATACATTGAGTAATATAAGCCATGTTTTGTACATATGACATGGTGCTAAAAAAATAACCCATAAAAGTTCCAAAATAAAATTTCCCCATAATACTATGGTTGTATAACTTGTGCATTACATGATGTTGATTTGCGATAATTTCCTCTTGAATGATTCATTATATTCAATTCACAACAATCATTTATCTAGTTCAAACATAAGTACCAAACAATTGAAATCAATCGTGAATATTATAAATACACATTATATATTATTATTATCATAAAACAAAGTCCCTAAAAGTTACCTGTCTGTATGTCATTGATCTTCTAAAAATATACTGAATGGATTTTTGTACGGTTTTAACTAAAAGATAGTGCAATTCTTCAGGAAGGTTTAAGTTAATAATATATAACCGATAATGTAAATTGTGTTGTGTTAGTTGTGTTGTGAGGTTGCATGATTGTAAAAAAAATCGCCTGGTGGGAGCTTTACTTGTGTGCGCCAGCTGAAGACAAGTCAAAATGGTCACATACTGTATGGTATTGCAAGCTATTTAGATAGATATAATATCAAATCTTATAATCTTAGATATGTTAGTTTATGAATGCCTTACATTATAAATGTCTTAAACCATATAATTCATATGATAATGTTCTCTGGTAAAAGTATTTATGCAGTTTCTAATGTTTTTTTTATATTTTATTGTTTAATTGGAGAGTGCTTGATATATAAATAGTTAATATCTATCTATATATCACTTGAAGAAGGAAATATTTTTTAATTATAATCATATAGGTAAGTTTAATTTATTATTTTCATAATATAACTAAAAAAAGAAAATAAATTTGATAGATCAATCTATCTATATATCAAGACTTAAAGGAGGACAATATTTAAATTGTAATTATATAGGTACATTTAATTTATTATTTTCATAAAATATAACTAGAAAAAGTAAATAAAAGGAGGCTGCCAGAATTGGACCTAATTGGTACAGAAACCCCACATACATCAAATAATTCTTAGTTTTTTTTCTTTTTGAATATCACTATAAATATTATAAACTTTCAATGGGAATATGTTAAAAAACTTATTTAATAATTACATTTATAATGGTATTAAAATAGTTATTGCCTTAAATGGAATGTATCATTGTCAACTTGTTACTATTTTAATTGCCTAAACAGTGCTTAATTTCAGCTTTTTTACTATAAATAGACCAAAAAAAAAATTCCTTAATTACACTTTTGTTAACATAATAACTTAAAATATTTATGTAAAAATATATTAGCTTCATTTTATTAACAATAATTACTTTCAAGATATTAGAAATGGTGTTTACAATAAAAAAAATTTTTATTGGTTGTATGTCTTACAAACCTTAATCTCTGTGTGATCAAATAAAAAAATATTGCAATATATGTCAATTATTAGTCATCTTTTAGTACATGTTACATAGACTAATAACTAAAATATATATTGCGCTTATGAACATAGTAAAAGTAAAAAAAGTAAAGAAAATAGTAAAAGTTTTCTCGAAATGTTTATTTTTCTGATGACAAAAAAAGAATGATCAACTTTTACTTCAATGATGATGAGAATGATAGCTTGCACAAATGCTATCGTTTTTATTATGTTCTTATGGTATTTAGCATGTACTTGTAGTTGTCCATAACCTGACTATAACTCCCCTATAGATATTAAATAAAATAATAATTGATCCTAAGATAACAAATATTTTTCTATCCTACAACACAAAAATTAATACTGTAACATCTAGGCCCAAAGATGTATGAAATTCTGTCACTCTCCTTAGACTACTTATAAGTAGCCTAAATAAATAAACTGTTTTGAATGTTTTGTAAAGATAAAATTAAGTATTGCCCTAATTTCAATAAATTGGTATTCAATGTATTGCTGACAAAAGATTTTTCAGACAACTGCTATACAAATTATCTTTCCAGAACAGAATCAGTTATATTCTTGAAACACAATGTATCTATCACATCATACTCAATCACATTTTAACAGAAGTTTTCCTGTATTTTTTTTATTATTAACATTAATTAGGTAATTAATGTTCATACAAAGTATCAAATATCAAAGTATGCATACATGTTAATTGTTGCTCAATCATGTTTCACAGGACATTGACTCAATTATTACTCATAATTTGTCTGTTCAGCAACAATAACAAAGTGCAATAGCACTGACCTGATTTCTGTCATCACACCTAACCTTAATGATTACCAGCTTATCTAACTTACCAGATACACAGAAAAAGGTAGACAAAGCAAGAATAGCCATATATACAAGTGTACTGTGTTGCAAAACAAATTTTGATGAGGATCGTAAAACCAGCCGCCAGTTAATGATGCCCATATTCCCTGGCGTAAGATCTCCAATGTCTGGGAGCCCATTTTACACGCTATGTCCACATTTCCGCGTCCAACTCGCACCCACACTACACTGTCAATTGATAACTATTATTCACATTTCACATCAGCTAATGTCCAAATGCAAGTTTTTCGTCTTTACTGCCATTTTGAACGACAGTGTATACGCAAAAACAGACTTTATTGACATTTATGGTTGTAAACAAACACTATTTATGGTGGACTTTTCTATTATTATAGATCTAAACTATTCTGATTGTTTATATGCATTATCGCAAATCAAAATTCTCTTGAAATATTTTAGCAAAAATTGACGACACAACTTTCCATTTTTGACACTTCAGTTTGACATTTTGAGTAAGTTACCAGTATTTATTTGTTAGGACGAATTTTAAGATTATTTTTATAGAAACCGGTAAAACCGATACACTTATTATAAGCTACAAATTGCAATCACTACTATGACTGGAATGTAACAGGCCTAAGGCGCAATTTTTGTGTATTTTTAAAATAAACCTTTTGCTTGTAGAAGTGTATTAGTAATAGTATGCGCCGAGCGTTTACTGCGGAATGAGTACCGTAACAGTATTATTGTGTAATAATTTATAGTGTTATATTTGTATTGGATAAATTAAAAAACAATGGTTGACATAGAGAAGTTATTAAAACAGGCAGCTATGCAAATCGGAGCGGGTGGAAGTGCGGGTTTTATTGAAGTGTGCATTATGCATCCTCTTGATCTCGTGAAAACGAGATTACAATTGCAAGCAAATAAGTCCTCGTTTAAAAGTTCTGATCCTCATTATTACAATGGAATTGTGGATTGTATGAAGAAAATGTATAGATATGAAGGGTTGACGTCATTTTGGAAAGGAATTCTCCCGCCAATTTTAGCCGAAACACCTAAACGCGCTGTGAAATTCCTCACATTTGAACAGTATAAAAAATTATTTATGTTCGGTTCCAGTACACCCACTCCTTTAGTAAGATTTTTATAATTATTTTAATTGTTTACCTTAAAAATTTACGATCGAGTATAGAATAGGGATTATGGTTTTCCTTTTTCAGTTGTAATTACAAATTTAATAAATATTTTCATTCACAATAAATCTAACGCAACATTTTCTTTTTAAAATGGAGATATTCTTTCGTTTCACCAGAAATAAAAATAGTTTTCAAAGACTACTATATTATTGATGTTTCGTTTTATGTGTGTGAATAATGCGTTACATATATTGGTAATTTTAATTTGAATCATAAATTAATTGGACATAGAGAGGTGTCGCTTGAATTTCTAAAGGTGCGTTATATAGGAAAAGATTTTATAATATGAACGCATTAAATACTTCAATTGGAATATTAATTGAATTATTTATTTACGTAACTGTTTGTAATAATCGATTAAATTAATGGACTTTTAATGAATTATCAATTTTATTAGATTATTGACTATCGCGCTTTATATACATGAAATACTGAAAGCAACAAATGTATTTATTTTGATAAGTTTAATTAATATACTAAAATATGCATTGTAAAATAGTATCTTATTTAATTTTAATTTATCATTTACGATTTTGGTCATAGTGGCATCCACATAAAAGGTAGATATATGTTGTCGCGGACTTTTATTTAGATCAATTCAAGACAAACAATACTACCCTACATCATCTTTGTGTAACTCAAATAGTTTAAGCAGCGTACGCCAAGATAATTCTCTGATGCCAGATTTTTAACGACTTTATTGACATATATCGTTATATTACATAAAATCATTACATATTGTAGCCCATATGTTATTCCAATGTATAACTTATATAACTGTAAATTTCATCCAAATTCGTCCAATAGTTTTCTCGTGAAAGAGTAACAAATATCCATCCATACTCACAAACTTTCGCATTTATAATACTAGTAGGACTAGTAGGACTAGTAAAACTAGTAGGAAGTAGGATTTACCACTTGTCTGTCATCCATAACACAAGTATAACGTTACTTTGGGAAAAGCCGTGGTCCGGCCTCACAGGAGGCCCCTTAGGACGACGTTTCCCGACTTAAGTAAAGCTTCTGCGCTCTACTCTCTGCATTCGCAACCTTGGCGATGCTTCTGCGCTCGCCCGTCCCGCCCGGTGACGCTGTAAAAGCCATTAGGACTAACAGCATTCAGTCAGTTCGAAAAAAATAAAATAATAATACATTGGGAATCTTTAGTAATTGTCCCATATAATTCATTATGTTTTTACAGACATTTTCTCTAGCTGGTCTCGGGGCGGGGATAACAGAAGCCATATTAGTTAACCCTTTCGAAGTGGTCAAGGTGACCCTGCAATCGAATAAGGCCTTAGCAGCTCAAGTACCTAGCACGTGGTCAGTTACAAGGCAGATCGTAAGGGAAAGCGGGCTAGGCTTCAGAGGGCTCAATAAGGGACTTACAGCCACGATAGCAAGGAACGGTGTATTTAACATGGTCTATTTCGGATTTTACCACAGCTGTAAAGGATATTTACCAGAATATGAGGTAAGTTAGAAATGTCATCATCCTGCCCTTATCCATTTCTAAGTGGGGTCGGCACAACATGTTACATGTTGTCACATGATTTGGTTACGTATTTTACGACCGGCCGCCTGCCTGACGTCAACTTACCTTAGTCGCCTTATACGACACATCATCATCATTCTCCTGCCCTTATCCCACTCTAAGTGGGGTCGGCACAACATGTTAAAAACGTTGTCACAAGATTTGGCTACGTATCTTACGACCGGCCGCCTGCCTGACGTCAACTTACCTCAGTCGTATTTTACGACCCTTCAGTAAGAAAGAGGGTGGTATATTCTACTCAACCGGATACCACACGGCGGGACGACTTACCTTAGTCCCCTTTTACGACACCTCGGTAAGAAATAAGGGTGGTCTATTCGTAGCCGGATACCACACGGCATTCGCCTTTTATGACACCTCGGTAAGAAATGAGGGTGGTCTATTCTATTGTTAGGGGTGGACAACCCTTATAACTTAGAGGTATGAAATAATATAGTTGCCGATTCTCAGACCTACTGACTATGCATAAAAAGTATCATAAAAATCTAGCCGTTTCGGAGGATTATAACTAACATTGTGGCACGAGAATTACATAAGATATTCCTGGGACATGTGACCATCTTAGACCACATCATCGCCATCTCAAGGCGTTATTACCTACTACACAATAAAAAAAGTAAAAGTAAAAAGTAAAGTACCGGCCTGTTACAATCCCACTGCTGGGAATAGGCCTCCTCTCTCCGTTTCTGGAGAGAAGGGTTGGAGCTAAGACCTACCACGCTGCTCCAATGCGGATTGGTAGGTTACACATATCTCCAGGATCCTCTAGATATATGCAGGTTTCCTCAGGATTTTTTCCTTCACCGAAAAGCGTGTGATTAATTGCAATTATCAATTAGACACATGAGTTGTAATAGAAAAACTCATTGGTGCCTGCCCGGGTTTGAACTCGTGTTCCCCTCGAAAGAGTCAGACGGTCTCACCGCTGGGCTACCACTCTTAATAAAAAGAATAAAAAAAAAGTATCTTCGACAAATATAATAAACATTATTTACTCGCTGATAATTATTATCAATGTTGAGATACAAAGACAAGTTTCCCTCTCATCCTTATCAGTGCTTCAGTTATCTGTGTACCTAACAATATTACGTAATTTGAGTTCATCGGAAAATTTATACGATATTTATAAACATACAAACATAGGCTTTACTATGCGAAGGTCAATAATCCGGGTTGTCTCTTAAACGTACAATATAGCAGAATAATTATTATTTACTCTAGATCTTTCCCCGTCTGTGGACGCTCATTCGCCCATCTATACTAATTATAAAGAGGAAAGATTTGTATGTTTGTGTATATGTTTGTAATGTTTTTACGCAAAAACTGCTGGACCGATTTTCAAAATTCTTTCACCATTGGGAAGCTGGTTCTTTACTGAGCAACAAAGGCTGTATATCATTTAAAAAAAAATAGGGATCCCTAATAAAATTGTAATAAGGTGTGAAGAAATTAGTCATAAAAATCTTTCATCGCGTGCGCTGCGGAAACTTGATGATAGAACAAAAAAATGTTCTACATTATTATAAAACGTATCAATATCTACAAAAAAGTCCACGATACCATATGTCTAACTATTATAGTTTTGCCAGTACTACTACTTTTCTACATTGTAAAAGCGTAATATTTACATCTCCGTATTAATCCTTATCCCACTAAATGATATTTTATTAAGAACCTTTCCAATACCTGTAAAATACTTTTTAAATTATTAAAATCCGACATCCCAATCAAAAGATATTAGGAATTTAAGAATGTAAATCGAAAGAAAATAATTCCAAAACAAATTCATTGCGGCCTGCATTTGGTGAGTTAGCTTTTATTCCAAGAATACTAATGACTAGCAAAGCCCCGCGGTTTCACCCGCGTCAATACAGATCTCGTGGTAGTGGAAAGTCTACGAAATCGGACTATAGATTTATTTTGTAGATCATTTAATTATAAAAAATGGGTATCATTAGTAGTATTCTTGGAATAAGACTTAACTCACCAAGTGCAGGCCCTGCTATAACGGTAGGTTAGGTTTGTTATGGCATTCATCATGCGTGGGGGTCGCGAATCATCACCGCGGAGGGGAGGAACCTGCACGAGGATAGCGTGAGGAGCGGGTACGGAGTCGTGGGTCCCGGAGCGCCGACCCACATACCATCAAACCCCCGCTTCCACCCCGACGTCATCGACATCGTGCTGCACCACGGACTTGACAAGCCTTTCGATGTCGAGGTCCTCTACGATCTCGACACTCAACATTTACCGGTTCTGGTCACCCTTGCCACCCAGGGAGGCTTTCTAGTGCCCCGCCCGCCGCGGACGCGGACGAACTGGGAGCGCTACACCGCCGAGCTCGCCGGGCTTGAGCTAGCAGGCCCGATCACCACCTCTTCGGAAGTCGACGATGCTGCTGTGCTCGTCGCTGAGGCGATTGTCGCCGCCAAAGCGGCAGCCACCACCACGTCGACTCAACCCACCACCAACCGAAGACAGGACCTGCCAAGCTCGCTCCGCACCATGCTCAGGCGGAAGCGTACCCTTCGCCGCCTCTGGGCCCGCACTCGCTGCCCCAGGGTGAAGGCTGACCTGAACCGGCTTGCAGAGAAGATATCGCGTGCCGTAGTCGCTCTCGACGAGGCGCGCTGGGAGGACACCGTCGATCGAGCGACGGATCACGACACCGCGCTATACTCTCTCTGCAAGAAGCTCACCGGACAAGACACACCCGTTTACCCGCTGCTCGATGCAGCCGGTAAACGCAACTACGCTGCCAGGGATCGTGCTGAGATCCTGGCAGCTCACCTGGAGAAGACATTTACGCCCAACGCCCCCAACACCTCCAACCTCCGAGTCATCCGTCATCACGCGGCGGTCCAGGACAAACTGGAGAGGTTCTTGTCGGGCCCGACACCGCCGCTCCGGGGAGGGGACCTCATCTCCCTGTCAGAGCTGCGGTCGGTTGCTGCGCGCCTTGATAAGCGTAAAGCACCAGGCCCCGACGGAATCAACAACGCCGCGTTGATGCTGCTGCCCCCAACAGGCCTCGTAGCGCTCACGAGCCTGTTCAATGGAGTACTCCGCACCGGCCACTTCCCAGAGGCGTGGAAGACCGGGAAGATCATTGTTCTTCCCAAGCCAGGGAAGGATCGCCGCCTGCCATCGAGCTACCGACCGATCACGCTACTCTCGCACATAGCCAAGCTGTTTGAGCGTCTGCTGCTGCGTCGAATCACGCCCCATCTGCCCCTCCGCGAGGAGCAGCATGGATTCCGCAGCGGCCACTCGACGACGCTCCAGCTGGCGAGGGTGATCAACCACCTGGCCAGTGAGCGGAACCGAGGCCGCTACACCGTCGGAGTCTTCCTCGATATCGAGAAGGCTTTCGACCGCGTGTGGCACGCCGGGCTCCTGGCCAAGATCATCGAGACCACCATGCCGCCCGCTTATGTGCGAGTGTTGGCGTCGTTCCTACACGGTCGTAGTTTCTACGTGGCAGTGGATGGCGCCGAATCCCAGCCACGCGCCATTCGTGCCGGAGTACCCCAGGGCAGCTGTATATCGCCGCGCTTATACGCGGCGTATACGGATGACATCCCTACCCTGCGCGACCACCTGCAGGAGGGAGTGGAGGACGTGCTGTTGTCGCTCTACGCTGACGACAGCGCGTATTTTGCGTCGTCCTACAAGCAAGTCGTCGCCATCAACCGCATGCAGCGTCTGCTGGACTTGTTGCCGGAATGGCTGGATAAGTGGAGGATGTCCGTCAACGTCGGGAAGACGGCCGCTCTGCTGACCAGCCGCTCCGTGCCGCTACGTCAACTCACTCTGCGAGGCCAGGACGTAGAGTGGAAGACCACAGTAAGGTTCTTGGGGTGTGAACTGGACCGCAGCCTGCGCATGGTCCCTATGGCGAATCGTGCCGTGGGCCAAGCTGCTGCTGCCAGGTCCAAGCTCCACGCCTTGTTCACATCCCACCTGCCCGTCAACACCAAGCTGAGGGTCTACGGTGCCTACGTCCGCTCGCGTCTGACGTATGCGGCACCCGCCTGGTACGCGCTTTGCTCGGCGTACCAGAGGCGAAGACTGCAAGTCCAGCAGAATCGATGCCTGCGATTGATCGTAGGAGCCCCGAGGTATGTGCGGAACGACGTCGTGCACCGAGATACCAAGATGCCGACCGTGGAGGAGTTCGTTCGTCGCTTAGCGCGCCGACTGTTCGCGCGAGCGGACTACAGCGCGCACGAGCACCTTCACGACATCGCGCCACTCCATGCACGACCTCCGGAGGGATTTCCCCTGCCTCGCGAGCTCCTGAGATCACCGTCACCGCGGCCCGACGCGGAAGACGACGATGACGACGAGGACGACGCAACGGGCACAAGGGCAACACCACCGGACTTGACCATACCACCACCTGACGAGACACAACCACCGGAAATGACACCACCCGAATATGACGCACGCAGCGGTCTGGGAGTTACTATTCCCAGACCGCCTCACCTGAACAAGACATCCCTCAGGTCACCTAGGTGACCTGGGCCAACCGGCCCGAATACTGACCAGGCCCACAAGGCCTGCGAGGACAAGCCCGGGCAAGGAGGTTCGCCTCGAGGCCCGTCCCCCGGTACCCCTTAAAAGGTTCCGAGAAGACCCACCACCACGTTATGGCATTATTTGATTTCGATTTACATTCTTAAATTCGTAAAATCTTATGATTGGGATGTCGGATTTTAATAATTTAAAAAGTATTTTACAGGTATTGAAACAGTTATTCATAAAATATCATTTAATGGGATAAGGATTAATACAGAGATATGAATAAAATGGTTTGATTATTGTCGGCACTTTTACCAACTTTTATAATGTAAAAAAGTAGTTATATTGGCATAACTATAATAGTTAGACATATGGTATCGCGGACTTTTTTGTGGATATTGATACGTTCTATAATACTGTAGAACATTTTTTTGTTCTATGATCAATAGTTTCCGCAGCGCACGCGATGACAGATGTTTACGACTAAATTTTTACCAAGTTATTACAATTTTATTAGGTATCCCTATTTTTTTGAAAATGACATATAGCCCATGTTGCTCAGTGAAAAGGCAGCTTTCCAATGGTGAAAGAATTTTTGAAATCGGTCCAGTAGTTTTTGCGTGAAAACGTAACAAACATACATACAAACAAACAAACAAATCTTTCCTCTTTATAATATTAGTATAGATACCCATTTTTTATAATTAAATAATCTGCAAATAAATCTATAGTCCGACTTCGTAGACTTTTCACTACCACGAGATCGGTATGGACGCGGGTGAAACCGCGGGGCATTGCTAGTCGTTTGATAAAAAAGAAAGTCATTTTCCCCCTGTACTACTATCGTATATATCCGTAATTCTGGAGGATTGTGAAATTCCAGATAATATTCCGATTTGAATTATCGTCTTTGTTCGCACGTGCGTTCTCGTGGCAGCGTGCATGCGTAAGTATGAGCGTGCGTGCGCTTGTGAGAGAGTGTGTGCGTAAGTACGAGCGTGCGTGGGTACAGGGGTGCGTGGATACTTCATAGGCATGTGCGTGCGTGCGTGAGTGGTGTGGAAGCGTGCGTGTGTGTGGAAGCGTGCGTGCATGGCTACGGTCGTGCGTGCGTGCGACTGTGTGTCCGGACGGATATGCTTGTTATCTTTTGTACAACTTTGACACTGAACAGTTCTAAGAGACTTTTGCATGCAGTCGAGACATAACCTTAATTTTTTAACGCGCTTCAAACGCGAGTGACGCCGCAGTGCGTAGAATTTTTTTTTTTGATATTTATTTATTTATTTATTTTATTAGTACAGTTTTACAATAAATGTAATTACACAAAAATTAAAGTGAAACGATATTGGCTGCATTAGTTTAAAACTGTGTCACAGCCAATAACGCCCGCCTCCAGTATAATACATTAATTAGGCACTAAGTTATATATTTTTTATACGTGAGCGTGTGTGAGTGTTGGTTTGTGTAGGGGTGTGTGTGTGTGTGTGTCGTGTGTGTGTACGTGTGCGTGTGTGTGTGGGAAAAAGAAGAAGTTGGTGAATGTGATTGTAGTGCATTTACAAATTTATAATTTTACAAAAATTTTCCAATTCATCGTATGAAAGTAATTTAGTCGTATTTATTTACATCGTAAGATAGTATACAACATACTAGCTACTAGCTATGCACTTCGTATAGTTAATTTAATATTATATGATTGGACCGTCATTAATAACCTTCAACTGTTTTATAATACGATCATGTTCGTATTAAACTATAAATTGTTACATTTGATATCATACTCACGACGTGCTATGATTATTCAGTTGACATAAGTGAAATAAAACTAATATTTAAGTCTATATGTAAATAATTAACTTGTATATATTTTGTACTTTAATGCTGACGTAATGTTATCATGACAATTTGGCAAATATATCGCTTGATTTAAATATTGAATACGATATTATTATTTACCAATTTAACCAATGGTTTAAAATTTATCTAGTTACATGATAAATATTAGTGTCAAAGTAAATATAAATAAGTAATAATGTAAAGTAATTACATGACATTTTAATAGATTCATTACTTTAACACCTGTTATATGGTTATCAGGAAAAGATTCCAAATCCGGAACAAGCCCGCCGCTCCATACTTGTTATGTTGTTTTTTTTATCATTTTTGTACTAATTTATTTGTGTGTGTATTTTAATAACAACGCCGTGTGGTATCCGGCAGAATAGAATAGACCACCCTCCTTTTTTACCGAGGTGTCGTAAGAGGCGACTAAGGTTAGTTGACGTCAGGCAGGCGGCCGGTCGTAAAATACGTAGCTAAATCATGTTACAGCATGTTTGCAACATGTCTTGCCGACCTCACTTAGAGTGGCGTAAGGGCAGGATAATTTTTAATTGATAATTTTTATTTCGATCTTATATTACACTTCACTATTGTAGACTCACTAAACGCTAACACTGCTGTTAGCAGACTGACTAGAATAGACTCAACTGGCTTATTTATAATCTCTGTTTGCATATAATCCCTTTTTTGAAACAACTAATAAATGAAATGTCATTTATTAGTACACAAAAAGTCAAAGTCGTCAAAGGAAGTAGTCAAATGTGACTACGTGTTTGTAAAACATACATAAATACAAACAAACAAACATACAAATCTTTCTTCCTTATAATATTAGTGTTTTGAATAAAATAACTCGCCCGCCGGAGACGCGACCGGCGAAATCAAGGACGTTTATGCATTCGATTGCCGACACGAGCGGCCGACCGCTAGTTACCTTTCAAACACGACAGGAAGAAGCCGTGTGCGCCTGTATACGGCATTCCCTTATAACGCACACGTGTAATTTTGCGTTTCGGGTGTTATTCTCAGATTTAATGACGCGTTTAGCCAGTGAAGTGTTTGATAACGCGACCGTCCACGGTTTTGGTGCGCATTGGATACTATTCCCCGATATAGGGACGACTCAATAACGTGTGACCTTACGAAGGTTGTGTGCACACCGGGTGTTATTCAGCCGATATAGTGAAGTGTATACTCAGGGAGAAACAGACATTACGTGTCCGTGGAAGAGTGCAGAGGCGAGCCAACGGTTTCGGGAATCGGCCAAGTACATACAAGCACACACGCACACGTACACATATACACGCAGTGACTCATGAGGCAGGACCACATACAGCTAACGGCCGCATAAGGTAGGTTGAAACGCTGGGACGCCGGGCCCAGGTCCCGGAGGTTGTTTCATCCGTCCGCACGTTTGCGCGGAACAATTAGTATAGATAGTAATTATAGTATAGAGTATAGATAATAAGCATATTTAACACAATATCTTATATGACTCATGACGTATGTTTCAGGATCCCCTTTTAGAATTCGGACGGAAGGTGACGCTCGGTTTTGCGTCAGGCGTTCTCGGCTCCTGCGTGAATATACCGTTCGACGTGGCGAAGAGTCGGATACAGGGCCCGCAGCCAACGCCGGGGTGCATCAAATATAGCACGACGACTGGAGCCATCTTGTTGGTGTATAAAGAGGAAGGGTCAGTATAATTTTGACTTTTTTTTCCTGGCCCATTCGCGGGTCACACGTGGGTCGCGTGTTCCCGCCGAGGGCCAACATTTTGTTAAAACAATTTGTTGGTCCTTCGAAACTGGATGTATATTGTATTTAAGTATGTATTTAAAATTATATATGTAGTATTGTTTTGAATAAATTGACGCGCGCCACGCGACGCGAACGCAAGCTAGGTTGTTTTATGCATTCGTTCACTACGAGAGCGGCCCCCCGGCAGTCACCCGGCAGACACGATAAGGACAGGCCGCGTGCGCCTGTATACGGCATTCCTTTCCTTACGCACGTGTGTAATTTTGCGTTTCGGGTGTTGTTCTCAGATTTAGTGACGCGTTTAATCAGTGAATCGTTTGAGAAGACGCGACCGTCCACGGTTTTAGTGCGCGTTGGGTTACTATTCCCCGATATAGGGACGATTCAATTACGTGTGACCTTACGAAGGTTGTGTGCACACCGGGTGTTATTTGTGTTATTTAACCGATATAGTGAAGTGTATACTCCGGGAGAAACAGACATTACGTGTCCGTCGAAGAGTGCTGAGGCGAGCCAATGGTTTAGGGAATCGGCCGAGTACATACAAGCACACACAAACACGTACACATATACACGCAGTGATTCATGAGACCGGACCGCATACAGCTGACGGCCGCATAAGGTAGGTTGAGACGCCGAGACGACGGGCCCAGGTCTCGGAGGTTGTTTCATCCGCCCGCACGTTTGTGCGGAACAACTATATCTACCAATTGTTCGTCACCCATAACACAAGTATTAAGTTACTTACTTTGGGTACGGACGACCGTGTGTGTAAATGTCCTATTATATATACTTATTTATTATTTATACATACACACATAAAGTGAAACTAGTATAAAGCGTATAAAAAGATCCCTATCGCGACTGTTATACAAGACCTGTAGGTCTACATCAACCATCAACTACCATCCTACCATCCACCTATCCCACCATACCACCTACCATCAACTTTTATAAAACGATTCAATGCAATGCAATTCAAAGTCGTTACCTAAACTGAATCGCTTTCTTTACGTACTATGAAGTGTTTTTAACTGAGTTGCGTTTGGATCGCACACCTACTATATAAATAACTCCGCAACGATTTTAACTGTGCGTCTTTAACACGTCATGATATGAAAAAGCAAAACAATTCAGTTTAGGTCTTCAATTGAGTCGCAATAACAGTTCATGGTAAGCCTGCGGTGTAACCTACATTCGTTTATCTAATTACCTATGGACTTTTATCTAACGCCGGCACACTTGTGAAATCGCTGCTCTCGAAGATTATACAGATAGTGTCACTAACAAAGATTTATTCGCCATCAAATGACGTTGCAATAAATGATTTTCCTGTTTCATGTCACCGATTTGAGGAAATATAAAATAATAGAAATATAATATAATAAGCTGTGATAGCCTAGTGGTGAGACCGTGCGACTCTCTAGAGACGACATAGGTTCAAACCCTGGGCAGGCACCAATGAGTTTTTCTATTAAAACTTATGTGTCTAGTTGATAATTGCAATTTATCGTGTGATAAATTGCAATTTTGTTCACGATGTTTTTCTTCACCGTGAAACATCAAAAACATCGTGAGGAAACCTGCATATCTCTAGAGAATTCTCTAGGGATATGTGTAACCTACCAATCCGCATTGGAGCAGCGTGGTAGGTCTTAGCTCCAAACCTTCTCTCCAAAAACGGAGAGAGGAGGCCTTAGCCCAGCAGTGGGAATAATAACAGGCTGTTACTTTACAAGAGGAAATATTGAGTGGGCAATTGAGAAATTATGCGTTAGTCATTGGCGAACTGTACAATCCAATATAAATAGTTTAATTCAGTGTTTCCTAAAGTAGGGCCCCACAAAGGGGTAAATTATTTTTTAAGGGAGGGGGAACACGGACTAGACACGAGTTTAACCTTTTCGCACCAGGCAATTTGAATGCAATGCTAGATTTCAAGCCATGCCAAGCATAACGAAAAAAGCAAATTCAAGAAGAATTTGCTCTAAAACCTAAATAATTTATGGTTTGATTAAGTTTCTTAAGTGAATTATTTTTTTTTTTAAATAAAAGTTATGTTACATAATACATTATTTATTATTATTACATAATAATTACTTAAAATTAAATTTGCCGTGTGGTATCCGGCAGAATAGAATAGACCACCCTCCTTTCTTACCGAGGTTTCGTCAGAGGCGACTAAGGTAAATGCCGTGTGGTATCCGGCTGCATAGAATAGACATCCCTCATTTCTTACCGAGGCGTCGTAAAAGGCGACTAAGGTAAGTTGAGGTCACGCAGGCGGCCGGTAATAAAATACGTAGCCAATCATATGACACCATGTTTGTAACATGTTGTGCCGACCCCACTTAGAATGGGATAAAGGCAGGAGAATGATGAATTACTTATAATTAAATAAGTATGTTACACAACATCGGGCATGAGAATTGAAGAAAGGTTAAGGCATGACACAAAAAAGGTTGGGAGACACTGATGTAATTTAATATCTAAGAAAAGTAGTAGGCTCTTGTTATCCCAATTATGGGCAAAGGCCTCTTCTTTCTTTATCAATGCAAATATGTTTTTTGAATGTTTTTCATCTACTAACGGAACAACGGAAATGATTTCTGGTATGGAGATAGTTGAAAGTGGAGAGTGATATATATATTTTTTTATTTTATAACGAGCAGAGCTGTGATAGCCCAGCGGTGAGACCGTGCGACTGTTTTGAGGGGAACACGAGTTCAAACCAATCAATGAGTTTTTCTATTAAAACTCATGTGTCTAATTGATAATTGCAATTTATGTGTGAGGAAACCTGCATATCTCTAGAGAATTCTGGAGATATGTGTAACCTACCAATCCGCATTGGAGCAGCGTGGTAGGTTCTGCTCCAACTCTTCTCTCCAGAAATGGAGAGGGAAGGCCTATTCCCAGCTGTGGGATTGTAACAGGCCGCTTTATTTTATAACAGTGGGCAGAAACTAGCATAAAATATATGAGACTATGTTGACAAGTCGACTTATCAATATATTGACCAATGTGAATATGCCAATAAGCATTTGTCGACGTCCTTTTATATGTTTAATCATAATTGGGATTGCCTAATTTATATGTTGAATATTTCATTCAAGTCGATAAGTTTTTTATAATGCAAGTAAACTTATGAATATTTAAATAACTCTCTTAAACCTATTTATGCTTTGGAAAGTGTGGGTTTTTGACTTGTTCAGTTGGTCGCACCTGGTAGTGAAATATATAGAGTAATAAAATATAATAGAATGAAGTATTACTTAAAATCTTTACTTTTTGTAAAAATTTTAGACTCGACGTCCAAGTCTTACGCAAGCTGAGGTAGCAAATAAGTGGGAATATTTTTCAAGTATAATTTATATAATTAGGCGATACTATGTTAAGGTCCATAATACAAAACTAATATAATGATATTAATTTTATATAATCGGCTCTATAGCAAAATTTGTCCTACTTTACATTTCAATAGCAAAACACTTGACGAATGTCGACCTTACAATACTATGCAAAACTATTTCAAGGTGAAATATCTGACGGTAGTGATTATATTCGGATAATTTCTAATATTTTATTTCACTATCGTTATTTTAACACTCACTGATATTTTTATAGCTAAGAATTCATATTTACGCTAGCTGCCTCACGCGACATCGTCTGCTCCGACAAAAATGGAGTACTTTTTTACAAGTCATTATACCAATACCTCGCTTTGCGTCGTTTAGTTTGCGTTTTCTCGAAGTTACGTCGCTTCTTAATCTATAGATATCCATACTTATAAAACAAAGCCCCAAAAAGCTGTCTGTCTGTATGTAATCGATTTTCACAAAATAGTAAACGGATTTTTGTACGGTTTTCACCAATAGATAGATAGTGAAATACTTCCGTATGGTTTAGGTAAATAGTACATATGGGTATTATGTAAATTTTGTTGAAGAGATCGCGCAGTTGTTAAAAAATTTGCTATCTAGGAGCTTTAGTCGTGTGCGCTGCGTAAACCAGCAAAGTTACGGTAAAGTAATGTACTAGAGAATTATCGATAAAATCGATCGATAAAAATACTAAAAAAAGTCCGCCATAGCATGTCTCTATCTCTTACGGTTAAATTACAATAGCTACTTTTATCTTCAAAATTTCGAAAATTTGAGAAAAGTTCCGTAAATCACTAAATTCGCGAAACCGTTGTTGGCAAAGCTACTATAATATAAAGCTGAAGAGTTTGTTTGTTTGATTGTTTATTTCTTTGATTGTTCGATCGCGCTTATCTTAAGAACTACTGTACCGATTTGAAAAATTCTTTGAGTGTAAGTTAGTCCATTTATCGACTATAAACTATATAATATCTCGCTAAGATGAATAGGAGAGGAGCAGTTATAAAAAATATTGCGAAAACGGCAAAATGTAAAGCTTTCCTTGCGTGCGCTAAGTAATGTGAAAGATATTACAAAATTCTTCCTCTCTAAAAATTCTAAATAAAAGTCCGCGACAACATATGTCTAGCTTTTAAGGTTAATCCACGTTTAAAAGCTAGTTAGTATTTATTTCCACTGTGCGTCGTCAGATTTTCGTAGTTGCGGTATTTGGGTTCGAGTCTTTGACTTTTTGGTTTTTTTTTTTATAAGATCGTAACACTCTTGTTTCTAATTGCGCCATGCCGTCAAAACTTGGGATAATTTATTTTGTTTTAATAGAATACGTTTTTCCTTTTTTCTCGTTTTTTAAATGTTTACTGTGTTCAATTTCCATCTTCGATCTTAATTTCTATCTTATACCTATCTTCGATATTTACATGGTTTGCTATACAAAATCTTAATTCACTTTGCGTCGTGTTTTTATGGAACGTAACCACGGCGGAAAGTGACGTATTAGTGTATATAATCTGTTATAGCCCAGCGGTGAGCTCTGGCTCTTTCGGCTACAGACTTGCATTTATAATATTAGGATTGATTTTATGTTATGTAGGTTCCCTATGTAATACCAATCGACTTCGTTCCCAACCTTTAACGTTGTATCAATTATTACGGTATCAAAGGAAGTTCCTCCGATATTGTGGTTTCCGTAAGCAAAGAAATTCCTTAAGAAAATTGATTATTTCATCAAGGCAAAGGTATAAATTGATCCACTAGAATCCAGTTTCAATGTGGTGGCTGGATATCGCGTTTTGCAATATGTAGGTATACGTGTGTCAAAATATCGCTTGGAACGTGGCTCCGTGCCAAAACAAACAAAATAATCGTGGATATATGCGTTATCACAAGTAATCGTATTCTGAACTCATTATTAATGACCCGCAGCCTCGTGTACGTCACGTGTGTTATTAAAATATCCTCAACTTATTTGTTTATTTATTTATTGACAACGATTCAAAATTAAATTAAATAAGTCATTTTTTGTCACCGTGTGGTATCCGCCTGAGTAGAATGTCGTAAAGGGCGACTAAGTTAAGTTGACCCGCCATGTGGTATCAGGTTGAGTAGAATAGACCACCCTCATTTCTTACCGAGGTGTCGTAAAAGGCGACTAAAGTAAAGTTGACCCGCTGTGTGGAATCCGGCTGAGTAGAATAGACCACCCTCATTTCTTACGGTCTCGTAAAAGGCGACTAAGGTAAGATGACGCCAGGCAGGCGCCCGTCCGTAATATATCTAGCCGTGTGTACCGGTGTTTGTGTGTGATTATGTGATGCGTGAGTGTGATACATGTGATGTGTGTGTGTATGTGTGATGTGCGCCGATGATCTCATAAGATACAAATATAGAGTATATAGTTTTCAACTATTCGGCATTGTCTTCACTTTGTTGATAGTACAATTTAATTATGTACTGTATAGTACCCGGCATTAAATAATGCACATCGATGTTTAGAACGAAACAGCCGGCCAGTTCGGTTTCGTAGAGCGCTGTCACTGTCACTCAGTTATTATGTGATATTTCACTTGGGGTCGTCAGTCTGTGCGACAGAGACAATGCTCTATAAAGCAGAATCTAGTCGATTTTCTCTCTCTAAGCCTCGATATGCACTATTTATTGGCGGGTTACTATACGTGTTATTTTAACTCGGATGGAAGGATGACATCGAACGGCCCGCATGCTATGATTGGAATTTGGATGAGAAAAGTCCAAGACGGTTAGGAGAACAGTTTGACGGAGGCCTACGTCCAATTTTGGACATTAAACGGGCCGCTATAAAAAAAGAAAAGTAATGACAAATTTATTTAGATACCCTTTAGCCGCATTTTCGGCAAATTTCATCGAAATTGGTTCAGCGGATTCACTGTAAAAACGTAACAGACAGACAGACAGACTTTCGCATTTATAATATTAGTAGGGATAAAAGTAACGGCCTGCTACAATCGCACTGCTGGAAATAGGCCTCCACTCTCCGTTTCTGGAGAGAAGGGTTGGAGCTAAGACCTACCACGCTGCTCCAATGCGTATTGGTAGGTTACACATATCTCCAGAATTCTCCAGAGATATGTAGGTTTCCTCACGATGTTTTCCTTCACCGAAAAGCGTGTGATAAATTGCAATTACCAATTAGTCACATGAGTTTTAATAGAAAAACTCATTGGTGCCTGCCCGGGTTTGTACTCGTGGTCTCACCGTTGGGCTATCACAACTCTAGCAGGGATAATCCATAATGAATTAAAATCTACTTTATTAATCCAGTACTTTGATAAGACTAGTATCCAGCTATAGACACCAGTCGATTGATATTCTTATCAAGTTTTAAGTTAATCCATAGGTAATTTTGAGAATTATTGAAAATTTTGTTTATAGTAGTAGGTACCTACTTAACCTCATTTTCATTACTAAAACGCGTTTTCTGGCCAATATCCAAATACACGACGTGCATCATTTTAAAGGGACACAAAGAGATGAGGTGTTGTGTTCTTTGTATTTATTTCTGGATTACCTGGTTCCTTGACAAAAACTAATTACTACAAATAATTTATAGAATTAGGCGTTACGTTGCGGAAATCCATAATGCAAAAGTAATAATAAAATTATTTTGCTATTTTCCGCGATACAGTAAATAGAAAATATACTATATA
This sequence comes from Morpho deidamia, assembly GCA_947086505.1. NCBI lineage: Eukaryota > Metazoa > Arthropoda > Insecta > Lepidoptera > Nymphalidae > Morpho > Morpho deidamia. The sequence goes on along the minus strand of CAMTZC010000012.1, from coordinate 15,164,580 downwards.
GTGTTAAATGTATAGTGGACTATCCGTTTTTTCATACCCGATACATGCAGGACTCGTAAAAACACATGCACAAACCTCCACCACTACCACCACAATAAACAAGCACTACACACGTTCACTATCACAAACTCAACAATCAACAATCGTTTCTCCCCGCAACTGAAGCATCATCAGGAGATGACAAAATCGCGAAGCGAAGCATTATCCAAACAAGCATTGTTATATAGTAATTGGTTCATCCCCACCATTTATTTTACCTCTGAACACGTTCAGTTTTTTGATAAAATCGATTACATATAGACAGACAGCTTTTTGGGACTTTGTTTTATAAAAAGCATAGATTGCAACTTCTATAACCGATGATTTTGTCGGCGGTTCTTTTCGGCAGGAACAATTATTTTTTTACCTAGAAGTTAACAACCTAGGGTTGACGATTCAAAGGAATAAATAATATTTAAATATTATTATAGTATAACTTTTAGAATTGTATGAAATTCTAGTGGGCTCGCGTTTTTACCGTTCAACCATCACGGTTGATTGGATTTCATACAAAAGTAAAGATAATATTATTTTGGTATAATCCGGGATAAATTATTATTAAATTTAATATTAAAGATTACAGTTTTAATGCGGATTATAGCAAAGTAATATTTTCATTACTTTTCTATTATGGTACCTCTGCAAAGTAACTACTAATTCTATAAATTATGGATAAAAAACAACTATAACAATATTGTTAATGGCTTTTTAGTTTCATCATTGCGTCCACGGACTTCATCATACCTATTTTTATTTTTAGATTACTAGAATCATGAATGACTCGTGTAGGACTGACTGTCGCTATATCTACTCGTAGACCATCTCGTGTTTACGAGTATATATCTGCGGTGAGTCAAAATTGGGCCAAGTTCAATAAACAGTTTCACTACTGTGTAAGGAAAATTTTGCTTTATCGTCAGTCGGTCAACGATCGTTTGACATTCGACCCTTTTAATGTCATTCATTTACCTATCTAATATTTTTAAATGCGCTAATCTTGTATAGATATACAATCTGAATTTCGGAAACGGCTCCAACGATTTTCATGCTGATAAATCGATTTAACTAGGTTTTATTAAAAAAAAACGTTTTATCACTGTTTTCAGGCATTGAAAAACTGATAAAATATGCATTGGATAATTTTGCAGTTAATTGTAGAAGTAAAAATAACCCAGATCAAGTCCCAGACATCACCTGCCCTTTCTTTTTTTATTGCATTTTTTTATATCTAAAAAAAATATCGTGCAAGGTCTACCCAGGTACTTAATATTTATACGCATAGAGTTATTATACATAGAGTATTATTGATAGAGTTTCTGATTCCAAGATTACATTCAAAATGGCGAACCCGCATAACATATGAACATAGAGTTTTTATATAGAGGATAGATAAAACTCGTATACTTCATCTTGGTCTAATCACACATAAAAAAAGAGAGACAGATATATTACCCTAATTTGATTTCTCTTCATTGTAATACGTCATATTTTTTCCTTCCCTACTCTAAATATAACAACTCTATAAAGACATATATAAAAAAACCCTTCAATATTTTTTTTTGTTTCAGATTTCGAGCTCTGTACAAAGGATTACTGCCAAAAGTTTTACGGTTAGGGCCTGGTGGAGCTATAATGTTGGTGGTTTACGATTACGTATACCACTTTTTGGAAAATAAATTTGATAACAAAAGTGATAACTAAATTTTAACTTGTCACTACGCATTGAGTACTAGAGACGAATACAAATGTAAAATGAGACGAGTAAAGATATTGACATGAATTAGTAACAATTACTTGAGGAAACTAGAACTTATCGCTACATTGCAATATCTGCAAGAATAATAAATAAATAAATAATAAAAATTCTTTATTTCTGTTATAAAAAGGAACATGGCTCTAATATTTATAATATTCAAATTTTTATACCACTAAAAACTTTTTTGATATTTCTGAGTTTTACGATTTTTATACAACACTAGTACGAATTGACGTATGAAATAAAAAAGTGAATTAAAACTTTAAAATGTCATGAAGTAACATCTTTACCAAAACATATATTTAATATCAATATTAAATAATTTATAGAATTAGGCACTACTTTGCGGAGATCTATCATAAAAGTAATAAAATTGTTTTCAATATTATTAAATTATCAATATTAAGGTTATCAAAAATAATGACAGCAGTCTTAGCGTGACGATACTAAAAATATAATTTAATCTCTTTTCACTATCACTATTAAAGAAGCGATAAATTTAAATCTTTTTTCTATTTATTATATTATATTCTATTAAGTTTTTATGATACCGCGATGAAAGTCATATATTTACAAATTTGACAAATATTTCATATAGCCGTTATAACACAAAATGCAATAATATAAAATACGATTATAAATCAAATCTACAACAATTATTATTATAATTATATTGCAACTAATTTTATGTTTGAGCATTTCTTTATACATTTCATAAGCCCATAGTTTTACTGCCGTGATAAACAAAGGTAGGATATAGGAGCAGGCTCAAATGTTAGTGTAAAGTCATATCATGGTTTTGTATCTATTTATAATAAATAAAGATGTGATAATATTAATTAGGTTATTAGTATTATATAATTTTTAAAAAACTTCTATTACGCAAGTACAATTCAATTACAAAGTTATGAGACACAAATAAAGCATTTATCTAAATACAGAATATATTAAGACGTATATTTGTTTGTATAACTGACAAATAATGAATATATAATTTTAGGACGATTGTAATAATATAATATTTATACTATTTGTTTATATACATTTATTTTAAGAATATAGAATGATTTATTACAAATTTTATTTTTATTTATATAACCTTTATATAGAAGTCGTATACTTTTAAGTGCTTTTTCTATATTTTTTAATTGTGGTTATTATTTTTTATTAGCCTTTTAAATTACGTAATTTTATTTTATTTAATTCATCTGGTCACAAAAGGTGCGAAAATGTAAAGAAAGATCCAAATTGACTGGTCCGTTGCGACTGCCTTCAGCTCTGCGGGTCGCAGGTTCGATTCCCGACAACATTTTCTCTAAAACAATTTGTTGGTTCTTCGAGTCTGGGAGTATATTTATACATATTTTAACTGGTAAATATATACATATTTATAGTATGTATATGGATATATTTACCAGTTGTCCGACATCCATAACACAAGTATTAAGTTACTTACTTTAAGGATAAACGACCATATGTATGTAAGTGTCCCATATATTTATTGAAAAAAAAAAAGAAAATACTTAATTACATAGTTTTGTGATTTTTGTTTTACTATTCTCTTAATCATTGCTTACTAATAATCCATATTCAAATTCGTCAGTGTTTTAATGAAAAAAAAAACCGTAACGCTTCTTTTTAATATATCCATTGGTAAGGCTGTTTAGCCTTGGACAAATATTGATGTAAAAATATTTGCGCCATAATACTGTAACATACGAAAGTGTCGCTGTCTGCTATGTTTTGTCGACTTAACCCTATTGCCAATATTGATGAATTTGTAACGTTGAAGTTTATACATAGGGCTTACAAATGTAATTACAAAATTTCGATTATTGGTAGTGTGAGGATTTATTATATAACTTATGGAGCTAATATGTTAATATTAATTTTAATAGAATTCTGTATATCAGAAGTTAACGCAAACAAATTTACGGGTAAAGTTAGTCTTTAATAAAGGATTCGGGACATTTGTCTGATTATCTAACAGAAGTAATATAAAATGAAATATTTCTTACCGGTTTTTATATGGCAACAAATAAGTAAACAAAGTGACGTTTACGGTTTTTCTGTGATCAATCAGTTCACCATATTGTTTTGTTTGTATCTAAAACTTAGAACTGTGGCAAAATAAAATATTTTTTGTAAATATTCGTTTGTTTTTTATGACTTTGGAATTTGCATAAGCTGCAACTATACTAGAAAGGTATTATGATCCACCAAAATTATATAAAGTAAAGATTGTTTTCATGTTTCCGCAAATTAATATATAGCAAATAAAATTTTAGAACTATTCAAGCCATGTCTATAACTGAAGCTTTGATAGTTGCTTTTGTAATGCTATTAAAGAGAAATTGTTGATTAAATTAAGGCTCAGTTCCCGCTGCGATAACGCCGCGTAAAGATCTCATGAATAAGAGCTTCGTATGGGCTTGAAACTAGTCGGGCCCATCAGGTAAAATAAGAAATGAGTATAGCCGGTCTCGAAGCACTCACGATAGTTTAAATTCATAAATTAAAGCTTATAGTTACTCATTATTTCGATGGTTTTTCAGAAATACCAATGGACCAAATACAAGCAGTGCCAGCCAGTTTACCGCACATAGTGCAAGTATATCCACCATCTGTGTCGATTCACCCATCTCTGCAGTCCCAGGGCAAAGTTTCCTATCAACAGACTATCACCTCAGAATCCCTTCATATACCAGTCACATCACACATTCACGACATACACAATCAGCACCTTATATCGCAAAACCAGACTGTGATGTCATGTCAACAAATTCATCTACAGAATGTTCAACCTCTGCAAACTCAGATTCAGTCACAGGTGTTGCAAGGTGATATGAGTCAACAGCTGCAGATCACATCGCATGTCATACTTCCACAAGTGCCAATGTTCAAGCAGCATCTATTAACAAACAGTCTGCAGCAACAATTTTATGGACAGTATGAGACTTATCTGAAAGATGCTCAATGTGTTATTGCTAAAGTTGAACCAGATATACAAGTGATTGCTGAAAAACAAATTGAGTAAGTAATTTTGATGCAACATTAACTAATTCTAATTTTTATTTACTTGCAGAATATCATGTGACTTTGTAGAAAAGTAATGTAGATCATAAAATCCTCAATCAATTTTATCTTTGCCATTACTGCAAAAAAATGGCTAATACAGATAGCCTGTATAACAGGCTATCGAGGATTACTTAGATGTTAATAGTGTGTGAACATAGCTACTCTTTGTCCCTGTATAAGACAGTAACAACTTAATGTAATTAGTAATAAGAATTATATTTTGAAAAGAGATTTTATTGCTAGCTCTACTCTGTAGGAACAGCTTTCCGAACCAGCAGTAGAGTTGGTATTCAAAAGCACTTATTTACAAGTTTACTTGAATAAAGAATATTTTGAATTTAATATATATAATTTCTGATGAATTCTTCATAGATTATAATGAATTGCAAAATATAGTTCAAAAGTAATGATAGAATCATATATTATATTAGATGTCCGGCCACATGCAGCTGTGGCTGGACATCTAATATAATATATGATTCTATCATGTCTGGTCTGTCTGTTTGTCTGGTTTCGAATTCCTCTCGAAACAAAACACAATAGTTTTAAAAATAGCTCCAAACGCCACCCAACTTTACAGGATCATCTGCTGGGTCATTCTAAAGATTGTCTGAAAATTTCATACAAATTGGACCAGCTATTTCAGAGTTCGAAAAGGACATACAGGCAGACTTACATTTTCCTATATAAGACTAGATGTAGCCGTGGCTTTGCTCACGTGGATATCAATGTGTCGCAAATATATTTTTCGGTCAATTTACATAAAACCGTTACATTCTTTTAACCTAAACATTCCTCGTGAGTTGCACTATCTTTTGGTAAAAACTATACAAAAATCCGTTCACTAGATTTTGAGAAAATCAATCACATACAGACAGGCAGCTTTTGACGACTTTTGGAGTTTTATAATAATTATAGATTTAACTTTAACCATGTCACATGTTGCGGGGCGAAACGATTGTTGAGTTCGTGATAGTGAACGTGTGTAGTGCTCGTGTATTGTGGTGGCGGTGGTGGGGGATTGAGCATGTGTTTTTTACGAATCCTGAATAAATCGGATATGAAAAAACGGATAGTCGGCTATGCATTTAGCATTATATATAATTTCTATTTAATCTATCGCAGATGATAGCAAAATAATTCTATTATTTCTTTTGAAATTTTATCTAATAAGAATTCTCATTTATTCTTTTTTTTTAATATTAACAATTCATTGAATTCTAGTTGCAAGTCTGAAGATCAGATCAATAGAGATCCAGTAGAAAAGGTATCAATGAAAAAACGATCACGTAACCCAATACCGAATCCAAGCAAATGGGCATGCAACGTACGCAAACTGAAACATCAGAGGGGCGAAGCGTACGTCAGCAGAAGGGGTAAATTGGTACCAGAACGAAGAGTGAGAAACACCAAGGACTGCCTAAAATCCTGTAGATACAAATGCAATGAAAGAATCAATGATGTTGACCGTCAGCATATATTCAAAGCTTTCTATTCACTAAATGCTAACGAGAAGAAACATTTCCTATTAAACACAACTGAAAGGAATTATGTGAAGCATAACAAGATGTTGGATAGTAATCATAAAAGGCAGTATTCTTTTAAGTATTTCTTCTTAGTGCGGGCAGTTAGGTACACTGTATGTAAGAATTTTTATTTAGGCACCCTTGCGATATCACAAAAACCTGTTTATAATGTACATTTAGGTAAGTCTGAGATGAATCTACCCAAGCCAGATGGTAGGGGTTTATCTGAAGCAAGCGCTCACTCATTACCAACAGAAGTTAAGGACAGGGTTCGTGATCATATCATGTCATTCAGTTCCATAGACTCGAAGCCTATAAAACAGTTCTCTAGGAAGAAACAGTACTTGGAATCGAATTTGAGCATTAAACAGATGTACAATATGTATGTCACTGAATGTGGTAAGGACGATATGTTGGCTGTTAAGGAGTCGATGTACAGAAAGATATTCAAACAGGAATTTAATTTGCATTTCAAAAAAGATAAGACCGGACAACAACTTTGTTGTCGGTGTAAGGGGTATATTAAAAAGAAATGATACTTTACCTAACTTTAAAGTGGTCACTTATTTTGTATAGGCCTGACTATGAATTGTAATTTGGGCATCAAAAGAAATATTTAAAGTTAATTTAAAATGAGACTAAGGGAACTGTGATAGCCCAGTGGTGAGACCGTGCGACTGATTAGATAGCAGGTTGAAACCCAAGTGGGCACCAGTGAGGTTTTCTGTTAAAACTTATGTGTCTAATTGATAATTGCAATTAATTGGTTAAGGAAAACATTGTGAGGAAACCTGCACATCTTGTAAGGATTCTAGGGATATCTGGAACATGTCTTAGCTGCAATCCTCACGAGTTTTGTTTTTTTTTTATTATTACTTTTGTAGTTTTGTAGGCGTTACAAAACTACGCGCCTACAAAATTATTTTATTATATTTTATTGCAATTTGCCACAAAACTATTTTTGGGATTAGGTCACTTTAATACTAAATATAAATAAAATATAATTATATAAATTAATATATGTATAAAAATATATATAAATTTATAGGACGCTTACAACACAAGGTCGTCCCTCCTTCATTTTCCTCCTCGTCATTTTAAATATATACTTAAATACAAATATACACTCAGGCTCGAAGAACCAACAAATTGTTTACAGAAAATGTTGGCCCTTGGCGGGAATCGAACTCACGACCCGCGGAGCTAAAGGCAGGGTGTCTACCCACTGCGCCAACGGGCAAGTCAATAATAAGTCAGTAATTCTAAGCGTGTAATATAATTCAACTCAGGATATAATGTAGAGATATTAAAGTATTTTACGTGCAAATTTAAGTGAGATTTTAAAACATTTTGCTTGTATCAAGCCTTTATACGCTATAATCTGCTGACTATATTATGCCCATATACACTTTAATTCCATTTCAGTGGCAAGATGTTTTATACAAATTTTTATTTTTATACATTTGAATAAAGTATTTATGGAAACGGAAATATTTTTTTTTACAGATATATCTTTTTTATTTCAGTTTCCTATATAAAATTCTCGCAAAATTAGTTGTTACCATGCTCCCCAGAAAGGTCTGGAACGATTTTTATAAAATTTCATATACATATTCAGTAGGTCTGAGAATCGGTTACCATCTATTTTTCATACCCCTAAGTGATAAGCTGTGGTAGCCCAGCGGTGAGACCGTGCGACTCTTTCGAGGGGAACACGAGTTCGAACCCGGGCAGGCACCAACGAGTTTTTCTATTAAAACTTATTAATTAACTAACGCTTTTCGGTGAAGGAAAATATAGTGAGGAAACCTGCATATCTCCAGAGAATTCTAAGAAAATGTGTAACCTACCAATCCGCATTGGAGCAGCGTGGTAGGTCTTAGCTCCAACCCTTCTCTACAGAAACGGAGAGAGGAGGCCTATTCCCAGCAGTGGGATTGTAAAAAGCTGGTACTTTTAAGAGATAAGAGTTATCTACCCCTAACTTTTTTATGTTGTACACTAGAAACTCCCTAGAAATGCCGTGTGGTATCCGGCTGAGTAGAATAGACCACCCTCATTTCTTACCGAGGTGTCGTATAAGGCGACTAAGGTGAGTTGTCCCGCCGTGTGGTATCCGGCTGAGTAGAATAGACCATCCTCATTCCTTACAGAGGTGTCTTAAAAGGCGACTAAGGTAAGTTAACCCATCGTGTGGTATCCGGCTGCATAGAATAGACCACCCTCATTCCTTACCGAGGTGCCTTAAAAGGCGACTAAGGTAAGTTGACCCATCGTGTCCGGATGAGAAGAATAGACAACCCTCATTTCTTACCGAGGTGTCGTATAATGCGACTAAGGTAATTTGACCCATCGGATAGTATCCGGCTGAGAAGAATAGACCACCCTCATTTCTAACCGAGATGTAAAATACGACTAAAGTAAGTTAACGTTAGGCTGGCGGCCGGTCGTATGATATGTAGCCAAAGCATGTTGTGCCGACCCCACTTACTTAGTGGAATAAAGGCAGGAGGATGATGATGACTAGAAATTCCCTAGAAATAATTTATATGGCAAATCATCATTTGCCGGGTCATTTTGTATCTATAATTATAATTATAATTTACTTTTTTAAAAGCTGTATGTGAAGGTGGAATCTTGCAAGTTTAATTTGACCCACTTCCTGGTGTCCGATTGAGCTGAAATTTTAAATACTGCTCCAGTTCCGATGACAATTCTCATGATAATCATGACCTGATGCTGTTGTCAGGATTAACTCCAGACGGAACACCTCAACGGTTAAAAGTAGGAACATGAATGTTTTGTTAAAATTTTTTTTTAAAGCATTTTTAACTGGACTTGTTTCATGTTAAAAAAAATGTTGTTTATAGCGAACAATTTAAAAGAATCAAATTTATAAATAAATATATATATGGGACACTTACAGACGCGGTCGTCCGTCCCCAAAGTAAGTAACTTAAAACTTGTTATGGATGACAGGCAACTGGCAAATATAATTTTAAATACATACTTAAATACAAATATACACCCCGGCTCGAAGGACCAACAAATTGTTTAGAGAATATATCCTTGGTCCCTCGGTGGGAATCAAATCAAACAGTTGGCAGTCACTGGCAAATATGCCAACGAGATTGCAAGTTAACCCGGATCGATCTGATTTTTGTGATAGAGATATTTGCAGGGTTGGTGAGTTCCAAGACTCAACGGTCCACGTGAACGAAGTCACTGGTAAAAGCTAGTTAGCAATAAATAAGGTAGTATTTATATATTTCAATAAAAGCTCTCAAGATTTCAAAAAGTTTATTATTGATTTACATTATCTTACGTAACTTTGGTGTGCAACTTAGGCAAGACATATATATAAAAATAACCCGTGATCGTGCATTTAACAATTAAATATAAAGGATTACAGTTGGAAAACTTAAAGCTATGATAAAGTTTGAAGATAATACGACATAAATGTATTAACAAATATAGGTCTGTATTATATATGTATTAGCTATGCCAGCGGTTTCGTCCGTGTGTAAATCGGTGTGTCGTAAAATTTATCCTGAACTTGAATAAGAAACATAAAAGTAGTTATTATGAGTTAACCATAAAAACTAGAGACATTTAGATATTGTTAGATATGAGTGGAATGATAATGAGGAAGTGTATTGTCAATAACGTTATCTGTCATTTGGTGGGTAGTGGAATAAAACCAAATGAATGAGGGTAAAATATTGTGACCCGAGTCTTGTTCGCGAGCGATATTCAACAGTTTTGTGAGTCCAATACCACCTCCCATACGTTTTAAAGTGCTGTGACGTCTTAACGTTGATTTGGTTACCGATATTGAGTATTTCGTGTTGTTAGAATCTATCGTCAAATAGTTAATATTCGTGATAAGAGAGAGTAATTCGAGATAACCATTGAATTTCTTGCCAGTTCTTCTCAGTGGATGACAGCGTTCCGAACTGGTGGTAGAATCGTCCTGGCTTAATGATTCCTAATTATTATTAACTTAACCTGTCAATACTTGTTTATCGTGTTCCATATCTTATAGTTGTACGGTTATGACTTGTTGACGTATTATTTGGTAATATTTTCTATCAGAGAACGTTAGAATTATGAGTCGAATTCCCGGCCGTAGCTAACACATGTTATCGCCAACTTTTTTTTAGTGTTTTTGTAGATCAACCATTCTCTAATACATTACTTTAGTGTATCTCTGCTGCACACTAAAGCTCCCAGCGAGCGAATTTTTTTACAACGCCCAGTCGTACAAAAACACAATTTACATAAAATCGTCATGTAGGTACTATTAATCAAAACCTTCAGAAAGAATTTCCTTTTGCCTACCTTTCAGTAAAAACTGTACAAAAATTAATTCCGTAGATTTCGAGGAAATCGAACATACACAGACAAGCTTTTAGGCACTTTGTTTTAAAATAAGTATAGGTAGATAGTTATAATTCCATAATAATTCAAAATGCATTACTCGACTTCGCGAAATTTTTATTTGTACAAGCCAATAAAAAGAAAGGTTAGTGTCTTTCCTTTTTGATATATCATTTTTTGCTTTATCTAATTAAGCACTAACTAATTCTAGTTGATCCTTGCGGAGATCAAAACACATAACAGGTCCTCCCCTACTTCATTCTGAAGTTCCCATTTGACGTCCACTTTCACTTTTGGGTACGACTTCAGTATGGGCAGCGTTGCTCTGTAATTAGCCTTGTCTCCAGCCTGAAACGAGAAATTTATAGTCATTTAAGAAGAAGGCGTTGCTTTGCGGAATTCCATATTACAGAAACTATAACAGAACTACTTTACAATAATCCGCGTGGGTTAAACGAATGTATGTAATGCTAAGTGTATGGTAGGTAGGTAGCGGCCTGTTACAATCCCACTGCTGGGAATAGGCCTCCTCTCTCCGTTTCTGGAGAGAAGGGTTGGTGCTAAGACCTACCACGCTGCTCCAATGCGGATTGGTAGGTTACACATATCTCCAGAATTCTCTAGAGATATGCAGGTTTCCTCACGATGTTTTTCTTCACCTATAAGCGTGTGATAAACTGCAATTATCACACATAATTTATGACACATAAGTTTTAATAGGAAAACTCATTGGTGCCTGCCCGGGGTTTGAACTCGTGACCCCCTCGAAAGAGTCGCACGGTCTCACCGCTGGGCTACACAGCTTTATTTTAGTAAATAATGCGTATTACTTGCATTTGTTATACATTGTAAGAGGTAAGTTAAAATTATCCTGTAAATAAAAACCAAAATTTATAAAAAAAAAACTTCTTAAAATTAACTCTTTCGACGTAAACTAAACAACGTGATAAAGAACCTTTTAATTAAAGATTTGTCTCGTTTTTGATGCATAGTGAATTTAAAAGCTTTGATGGGTTGATATTAGACGGTTGTTTTAAATTATAAGTCGCATTTATAATATTATTAAGGATTATGAATACCACTTACGACTTAATTAAAAAATAAATTATCACCTTTATCGGGCAAGTGAGACCGCTGTCTTTACACGCGTCGGGCTGCGGCATGGGGAACGGCACCGGAAGGTTCATGATGACCCCGTGGACGACTGTCTCCAGATTCTTGACGTCCACAGCTGAAAGTATATAATTCACTTCAATAATAATTAGGGTGTTAATTCTTCAATATTAATGAGTAATCTTTTAGTAAAAACCGTACAAAAATCCGTTCAGTAGATTTTGAGAAAATCGATCAAATACAGAGAACCTGTATTTTGGGGACTTTGTTTAATAATGAGAGTAGATCGATGTAAAACTCATAACTTACATGGGGTGAAGTCGAGACTTATGGTGGCGTTGGTATTCCTCTTCAGTACACAGTCCTTCGCGTCTTCAGAGCAACCACTGACGCCAATGCTATCGATAGCTGCTAGTTTCGAACCTGAAATTAACATTTAAAATAATATAAAGAAATTTAAACACTTAAAATAATATAAATAAATAAATGTAAGGGGTGTAAGGGGTAGGCTCGTCCCAGTCAGTCTCTTCAAGTGCCAACCTCACCTGCTAGTGGTGCACCCTGCAGATAAACCAACGAGGCTCTGGCGACCGATTAATGGCGGTATAACCATTAACCATAGTAGTTAAATATCACAGACTGGTGACGGGCACCAGCGTCACCGGTGCGATAAACTACGCCCTGCGATCACCAACACGTCTGCCCAGCGTGGTGATTATGGGCAAAACTTCTAATGGCACGAACCAAAACACAATGGCCCCCAGTTCCCGGTCGCCCCGCTATTCCTGGCCACGGCGGCGGTCATGGTGGGGTAGGGGGTGCGAAGAATCCCCGGGCGATAGTAGGCCGCCAACACCAACTGACTATGGCTACATGAAGAGACCTATATCCAACAGTGGACAGCGACGGGTTGATGATGAAATAAATAAATATATGGGACATTTACACACACGGTCGTCAGTCCCCAAAGTAAGTAACTTAACACTTGTGACGGACCACTGGTAGATATACTACATATATAATTTTAAATACAACACCCAGGCTAGAAGAATCAACAATTTGTTTATAGAAAATGTTGGCCTCCGGCGGGTATCGAACCCACGACCCGCAGAGCCAACGTGCCAATCAATACATTAGCTTTAAGACATATTTATGGAGTTTACTCCTTAAATGCAATTGTCTTTAAATATAATATAGGTAATGGGTATACTAAATAATAATGTTTTAAACATTGTTATGCCTTCGCCTGATCATTATAATATTTCTCCTTTATTTATATGTGTGACAGAGAAAGCAACGTTTCTGTCATGGTCTCTCCTTTGTGTGACAGATATTTTACAGATAAGTTAATTGTTGTACAAAAGTTACAATAAAATTATTTTGCTATAATACGCGATAAAATAAATAGAAAAAAATATATGTATAATGCTAAATGTATACTGGACTATCCGTTTTTTTCATACCCTACACAAGCAGGATTCGTAAAAATACATGCACAAACCTCCACCACCGCCAGCACAATACACAAGCAATACACACGTTCACTATCACAAACTCAACAATCGTTTCGCCCCGCAAAGCAATTATTTCGTGGAGTCTATCTCCTGATGTCGCTTCGGTTGCTGGGCGAAACGATGATCTGTCCTGTATGTGTAAGGTATTTGAATGTTGCCAGCTTTATACACTTAGCATTACAACAAATGCGGATTATAGCGAAATAATTATATTATAGCTTCTATACACGAAGTGTCCAGGTAAACGGGTCCCATATAATTAGTTTTAAACGCAATATCGTAACTTGTTCGAAAGCCGAAGGCATCCCGAGATGAGAAAAGATTGCATTATCATGCTTTTCAACATATCTGTACCTTGGAGTTCGCCTCGACAGTAAGATCTGTTTTTGAAAAAATGGTAACCTTGTTTTAAACCCAGATTAAGATCAAAACATAAAAACTTTGTATAATAAGGTTAAACTTTTTCTAATAATAACTAATAGTTATTGCAACGGGTAAATGTTTTTAATTAAAACTTAACAAACGTGCATTTAATCCCTCGATAGTTGTACTTTCATTACGGTTATTAGCGATGTATAAAGCTACCGCCATTTTATTAAAAGTGAGAATCTTGGAAATGCGTTTTGCGCTAAACGATATATAGAAAGCTTAGTACCGGCCTGTTACTATGCCTATTCTGGGCTTAGGCCTCTTCGCTCGTTTTGTTGAGATGTGTAAGAGCTAAGACCCACCAGGCGGCTCCAATTCGGATTGGCAGGTTACATACATCCCGCGATATCTCTAAAGATACACAGGTTACCTCACGATGCTTAACTTTGTGTGTAATTAAGCATCAATAAGCTCCATGAGTTTCAACAGAAAACTCTTTGGTACCTGTCCGGGGTTTGAACCCGTGAGTCCCTGGAAAGAGTTAAACAGCCTCACCGTTCGGCTATTGCAGCTTAGAATATTATTAATTAGAAATAAATAAATATGAGATAAATTATTAAAATCTATTTATCGATAAAGCCCCAAAAGAGCTGTCTAAGAAATTTCATCAATATTGGTAAAGCGTATAATCTGTGAAAATGTAACAGACATATTTTGTATTATATATGCCCAGCGGTTTCCTCACGATGTTTTCCTTCACCGAAAAGCGTGTGATAAATTGCAAATATCAATTAGACATATGAGTTTTAATAGAAAAACTAATTGGTGCCCGGGTTTGAACTCGTGTTCCCCTCGAGAGAGTCGCACGGTCTCATCGCTGGGCTATCACAGCTCACTAAATAAATAAATATATGGGACACTGGAATGATATTAGTGGACGCTTTTGTGAATGGTAGTGTTTGTGATAAAAGAGTTTTCAACGTTAGGTTTGGAGCTATAAATAGCCTTGTTGGGAATCAGTTTTGTTACCGACTTGACACACGGCTGATTTAACATCAGTCACCTAAAAGTCAGCGAACAAAGGTCATTCACCTATCACCTAAAAAGGTCATTCACTTATCGCGATTTAATGTAAATAACACCCGAACTCATTTTGCAGAAATTTGAACTTCTGCGAAACGTAATGAATACAATTAGACGACATCTCAGACGTTCTTAATTAATCCTTTCAACTCAGATAATTTACTAATTACTAATCAAACATGCACGCTTCTATCTTAAGTAATATAAACATTAAATCTTATATTACTTGTACAGTAAAAGGCCTCCTACAAACTAGTGGACAAGGTTTTTAAAATACTACAGGCACTCTTGGCTGAGTTGAAGTAAGCGAAGTAAATCTATTCAGATCTATACATATCATTAATAATTTATAGAATTAGGCGTTACTTTGCCGAGATCCATAATACAAAAGTCATCATCATCATTCTCCTGTCCTTATCCCACTCTCAGTGGAGTCGGCACAACATGTTAAAAACATGTTGTCACGTGATTTGACTACGTATTTTACGACCGGCCGCCTACCTGACTTCAACTTAACTTAGTCGAATTTTACGACTCCTCGGTAAGAAAGAGGGTGGTCTATTCTACTGAGCCTGACGCCACTGCTACCACAATACACAAAATCGCAAAAACCAAAATCGCTTTGCGATTTTGTCGTGAAGTCTATCTCCTGATAATGCTTCGATTGCGGGGCGAAACGATTGTTGAGTTTGTGATAGTGAACGTGTATAGTGCTTGTGTATTGTAGTGGAAGTGGTGGAGGTTTGTGCATGTGTTTTTACGAATCCTGCACGTATCGGCTATGAAAATACGGATAGTCCACTATACATTTAACACTACATATATTTTCTATTTACTGTATCGCGGATTATAGCAAAATAATTATATTATTACTTTTGCTTAGTAATTTCTTTAAATTCTGTATGACGGATATATTTAATAGGCTTAATTGAACTTGACGTTTATGTATGTGAAGGTTGAATCTTGCAAGTTAAATTTGACATATTTTCCGGTGTCTGAATGAACTGATACCACTGCCAGGATCGGCTCCAGACGAGGGAACTCCCCAACGGTTACCAATAGGAAATTTCGTTTAAAGCTTTTTAACTTCAATTGTTATAATTATAACTATAATGATCCATTAAACGTGAACGTTTTGAAAGTTAGATCAGCAAAGTTTGCTTATAAAAGCCGCTCGGTGGTCAGCGGTCAGTCGTTACCTAATGGCTAAAGTTTAAGTACATGAATAGTTAACATGCGTTAATGGCAACTTTTACACGGCCATTAATGAAGACATTATTCTGTTTATTATATTGAAGGTTCAAAATAAATATCACTAACGTGGAGTGCACGGAATTTATAGAAGAAGATATTATTTTGCGATGTCTCATAATAAAAAAATGAATTATTTTGATTAACCCATTGGTGTAGGTGGTATTGACCCTTTTTTTTTAAACAGGAAAAACCCCTTATGGGCACCACCGACCGACGGGGACGGGCGGTGGTTATGTCGGACTCGCACCGACTAAAACAACCTGTATGCTCCACCAGCAGCAACTCTGATCCCAGAGAAAGCAACTCTGATTCCAGAGTTACTGTCCTCCTCTGGGTGGGGACCCCTCAAAAGAGAAGCCCCCCTCCGCTAACCTTTGCAACTGGAGCACCAGATGCACCGACCGCCTCGGGGACCTGTAGGCAAGGCGTCCGATAAACCCCGTTCGAAGCGCCCGAAAGGTCCCGCGAAGCTGATGTAAGTGTCATCTGCGCCAAACGGCCTGTCGTTATTATAAATGTAAGTCTTTATGTCTGTCTGCCTGCTATCAATGCTAATCCGCTAAACCGATATTTATGAAATTTAATCATATCAGCTAATATAGAGGCTGAAAATTCCTATTTTGTCCATCGTCTGCCGCTCTGTCAGGGCGGCAGACGATGGGCTTAGGCAAGTTGGTACACCCGGACTCGCCAGCAGCAAATTGGTCCAGAACACGAGGTCCCGGAACCGCTCCGCCGCCTCCCTCCGCTATAGAGCAGAAGGAGGCCATCGCTGCCCGTGATCGTTCACAGCCCACCGTGCCTGGAATCGCACGGTCAGGTGGTATTGACCCTACCTTTAACTCCGCCAATCGCTGGTTAGATTCCATCCGCGGGCTAATATTTTCTAAAAACAATTTGTTCATTCTTGGAGTCTCGGTGTACTTATGTATTTTATTTTAAATTATACAAGCTGTGCGTGCGGCTGCACCCGCGTGGAAATCTGTATATTAAATTAAAATTTTGAATGTAAATTTAGTCATTGTCAGTTAACCATAAGGGATAGAGACATGCTGTTGGGGACTTTTTTGCAGTATTTTTGTAGATCTACAATTCTCTAGTACATGACTTTAGTGTATTTCCGTTAGTTTACGCGGCGCACGCGACTAAAGCTCCCTACAGGGAAGTATTTTTAACCACCGCCACTTCTTCAATACAATTTACATAAAACCGATACGCACTATTAACCTAAACCTTCCGGAAGAATTGATAAAGAACCTTTTAGTAAAAACAGTACAAAAATTTGTTTAGTAGATTTTGAAAAAATTCATCATGTACAGACAGACAGCTTTTAGGAAACTTTGTTATATGTTAAGTATTGATAAGAACTTCATTGACCGGTTTTCTGTCACCCATAAGTCATATCACAGGTAACTTTTTGGACGGGCGGTACGGGAACTTTGAAACGGGCAGACTTGTTTGAGTCTATTCGTATCCTCGATTTAATCGCTGCCTATAGGCAAATGATTCGCTATTTTTTGATTTGAAGTGCAGATAACTTGAACACGTCAAATATTATGCCGTCTATCTATGTAAAAATACGAAATACGCACACACTGACACGAAATATTAACCAAATTCCATTCCAAGTGACCGAACATTTGACATATTGTTCGATTTTTGTTAATTGCACTTTCACATTTCGAAGTATGTGATGTTAAAATAACAAAAAAAAAGAATAAATAAATAATGTAAGTAGAGGTTCATATCAAGATGAAATCAATTATTGTAATAATTAATTTATTATACAAATTCTTTTAACGTACTAATTAATTTGAATTTTAAGTCTATCAATTATATCAGTTCAAAAGTAATAATAAAATTATTTGATTATTACTTCATTATTACCAGCCATCTTGTACGGCTGCGAGGCTTGGTCAATAAAAAAGACTCAAGAGCAAAAACTTCACACGGCTGAAATGCGCATGCTTAGATGGTCTGGAGGAGTCACTCTTAAGGACAAAATAGCAAATAAATACATTAGAGGCTCCTTTAAAGTGGCACCCATTATCAACAAACTAACGGAATCACGGTTAAGATGGTACGGTCACGTCATGAGAAGGCCTGACGATCACATAGTAAAAAAGTGTCTAGCAACGCCTACAGGAAAAAGAGAAAGAGGAAGGCCACTGACCACCTGGCTTACAACTGTCCAAAGGGACATGAGGAATTTGGGCCTTTCCAAAGAAGATGCCTACTGCAGAGATAAATGGCGCCGCCTGATTGGAAAAGCAGACCCCGTATAGCGGGATAATGCGAGGACAATGATGAATGATTATTACTTTTTTATTATGGATCTCCGCAAGGCGCAAAGTGACGCCTAATTCTTTATTACAGTTTTTGAAACGAAAAATCTAAATAAAATAATTGAATTAACTTTTTTAAATAATTGATTAAATGTAAAATTGAATAACTGTCAATACCACTGTCGAGTAATCTATCCTACTAATATTATAAATGCGAAAGTTTGTGAGTATGAATGGATGTTTGTTACTCTTTCACGAAAACACTATTGGACGGATTTAGATGAAACTTTACATTTATATAGGCTATACATCGGAATAACATATAGACTACAATTTGTAATGATTTTATGTTATATAACGATACATGTCAATAAAGTCGGAAAAAATCTGGCCTCTGAGAGCTATCTCGGCGTACGCTGCCTAAACTATTGGAGTTACACAAAGATGATGTACCGTAGTATTGTTTGTCTTCAATAGTTCTAAATAAAAGTCCGCGACAGCATATATCTATCTTTTATGTGGAACTATGATAAAAATTGTGAATCATAAAATGTAATTAAATTAGACACTTTGGCAGAGCAAATTCCTCGCGAGCGAAGCCGCGTGCAAAAACTAGTATTACTATAATAAAGTATTGATAATGAAGACCTCAATCGAACCCTACGAACCAATTCAAAAAGACACGATCTACACAACATTCAAAACTCAACCCATAGATGATACGATATAATATGTTACGCCGTGTTTTAAATACAACCTCCTTCATATAGTTGGCCAGTAATAAAAAAAAAAACATTGTCGCTGTCATTATGTGTTGAGTTGTTGGAAAAGATTAAATGAGTTGACTTTTGGAAAATTGCTTCATATTTATTGAATAAGTGTAATGGAAAAATATTGTTGTCGTTATATTCAGAAGTGCGATGGAAACCTTTAACCCACAAATAAAATGTAAAAAACGTAATATTAAGAAGATGAAGAAAAAACAAGTGACGGTAACGTGTAATAGTGTTGACATAAATGTAATTCCCGATTGGTTTTTAGCGTAAGAAATAAAAGATGGGAAGCTTTATTTACTATACGGGGATAAATGCGATGCTCGTAATATTTAATAATTGAGTTTACAGAAAGCTAATACTTTTCCTGCGCCAATTGCGGCGCAATTGTTTTAGAATGGCTGACTCTAACAGCAGGAAAAAATGGAGAGCAGAAATGTAGCATGCATGTAGCAAGCAAGCCATGGCGATGAGCGTTAGCATTAGCAAGCCTGTTTACGTATGCATCTGCTGTGTTCGTTGCCATTAATTGTGCTGTGTTATGCCATGACAGCGATTAATTGCGAGATGGAGAGAGCTTAAGGGTTAAAAGAGCAAGTATTGAGTTTCTTGCCGATTCTTCTCAGTACAATCAGCATTCCGAATCGGTGGTAGAATCATTCCCAGAAGTCAGCTTATTAGATTTGCGGGGTCGCAAATGTTGTCAGGATGGTCGACTGTTACGCCGTGTTTTAAATACAACCTCCTTCATATAGTTGGCCAGTAATAAAAAAAAACATTGTCGCTGTCATTATGTGTTTGAGTTGTTAAAAAAAGATTAAATGAGTTGACTTTTGGAAAATTGCTTCTTATTTATTGAATAAGTGTAATGGAAAAATATTGTTGTCGTTATAAATATGAGAACTCAACCCACTGAATCTTTTCTGCATACTTACGTATCGCTATCTACTAACTACTAACGCCATCTATCCTTATAAGAAACATCTTCAACAACTATATATGTTATAGAAGAGCGAGAGCTCCTAACACACGTATTTATTTATATACTTATCAGAAGATCTCAAACACTAAAGTGTAAATAATTTCCATTAACCTAATCTAGGTTAGATTAGGTTAATGGAAATAAAAAAATCTTATTTACCTATTTTTATTTTATTAATCTATATAGTTTCCAGTAACTACAATTTGATCTATACAAATATATGTAATTACGTATTTCAGTTTTAGATACGTTGATAAAATAAATTATATTTTCCTGTTATTATAATGTAATCTTGTAAACTAAATTCACCTCTGCCTATACACAGGAAATGTTTAGGCGAATATATTTAAAACACACATTTTTTGTATCTTTTGTGTGGGGTATTAGGCTGATAAAGAATCATAGAAAATGATATGGGCAGTTTTTTCCTTTTGTCAAGTTGATATAACTTATTATAAATAATGAATTGTACCGCCATTTTGAAATAACCATTACAAAACAAAATTATCGTATTGTCCGACATTTTTTTTACATGTGTTTTCAACGATTTTTATACTGTTCCGTGCAATCTAATGACGATAAAATGTAAATTACTTTAATGAAGGATTACTTCTTCTTTTTCAGCCGATGGACGTCCACTGCTGGACATAGGCCTCTTCATGGGATCGCCACACCACACGATTGGGTAGTAAGGGGGAAGCTCGTCCCATTCAGTCTCCTCAATTGTCAACCTCACCTGCACGCGGTGCACCCTGCAGATCAACCGACGAGGCTCTGGCGACCGATAAATGGCGATATAACCATTCCATTTTGCTGACCTAAATACCAGACCGACAGTGGGCAGCAGCACTATCGGTGCAAAACGGTCAGCACTGCGATCACAAACCCGCATGCCAAGCGTGGTGATTATTGGCAATACCCTTCATGGATAAAAACAATATGAAGGATTACACGTTTTGTTCATTGTAATTGTTAAGAGATTTTTACGTTTTGATAAAGTTTCTGCGCTTGCCAGTTTCGGAATAATTAATGAAGAGAATTTTTTTTTGGCTAGTGCTTTCATGTCATAGCGCTTGTTCCCTTGTTCGTATTGCGCAGAAATAATGTCTATTTTATTTAATAATGAGCTATTCATTCTAAGAGTTTAATGGAGAATAAAGCTTCATATCATCTGTTGACCATTTCTACTAATGTTTTGACTATTAATTGTATTTAAGTATCTCCTCTTACAAGCAATATAACAGAACTAACTACTTTGCTATAATCCGCACGGGTTAAGTGAATGCATGCAAAGCCAATGTGTATGAAGCAGGCAAAATCTACGCACCTTATACATGCAGGACAAGCCACCACATGCACCCCAAGGCGTAATTCACCAGCAACAACGCACACAAAAGCAGCACACACACCCACCACCACAATCTCGATGATCGTTTCGCCCCGAAACCGAAGCATCATCAGGAGGATAGGCTCCACGACGAAAATCGTAATGGCATTACATTCTGTTCTGTTCTGTTATATTGCTTGTAATATGGAATTCCGCAAAGTAACACCTGCTTCTATAAATTATCTCCTCTTATTTCTTATTTTAAATTAGTATCGGAGGATATACATTTTAATGAACGTTGGGTGTTTAAATGTCGGCAAAAATGGAGTGTAGTAGACCTATTTGCAAAAACCATCTCCATCCGCTAGCATAAGCTAACATAGTTTCAACAGACATTGAATGAAACAATGCAATGTAGCATTGAAATTTCAACGTCCATCGCTTGAATATTATATGCTATATCCATACTTTACTCGTAAATGTAGCGTTCAAATTTCAACGTCTATGGCTTAAAGCGCTATACTCGTAAATGCGATTTCAAGCTTTCGAGACTTATGCACTGGAGCGACATAAACGTAATTGGGTACAATTAAAGCTTAAAGCTTTGGTACAATTAACATATAGTCGAAAATTTATATTATTTAGAAAAATAATATAGTACATAACATTGGCACACAAAAAAGCGGAAAGTGTATACAAACGGACCATTTTTTTTGTTTTCTCGAAATTTGTGAGTGTATAAGTCAAACTGACCGATGAATTTCGATGCGGGGTGTCGAAATACGCACCCGTAGATTAGATCGGTCAAAAGCCCTTCAATTTTTTTGGTGTATGCCGGTGTAAGTATTTATATAGTAATATCTTGTAGAGCTTCTGCGCTCTACTCTCCGAATTTCGCATGCTTCACGATGCTTCTGCACTCGCTGTAAGACATTAGGGCTAATAGCACACAATCAATTCGAAAAAACAGAAGTCATGTGTATTACTAGTTAACTATATACGTTAGACGCTGTATTAACTACGCAATTAATCTAGCCGCAACGTGTTATGTTACGCGCGCACGTGAATTACGTACAGCTCGTGACTATTGTGTTCATTCCTACACGTAATTTACACAGTAATAGGATTATTTTTGTCATAACTGTATATAAAGCACTTACGACCCGTGAAAAATAATGAAAGAGAAACTTTTTTGTAACTTAAACCTATAAGATAGAAGAAATAGCCAACGTTTTAATCATGAAATGATGATTTTAGAGTGCATAAGCAACTGATATGTATAGTGGGCGGCAATAAATAATGCACATCGAGGCTTAGAGAGAAAAATCGGCTAGATTCTGCTTCATAGAGCATTAATAAAATTCCACAATCTACTTTAACTTTACCATTACAGCAGTTTAAAAATACTATTTTAAAAAAGGCTAATTCAGAAAGCCTATTATGCTATTGAAGATTACCTAGACGATAAGAATGCGTGGATATAGCTTCTTTTCAACCCTGTACAAGACATTAATAACTATATGTAACTAGTGATATAGTGATAATAGTTGATATGTGTAACCTATCAATCCGCAATGGAGCAGCGTGGCAGGTTTTAGCTGCAATCCTTCTCTCCAAAAATGGAGAGAGGAGACCTAAGCCCAGCAGTGAGATATTAACAAGCCGTTACTTTATTTGTACGTTAAAACCCCTCCTTTGGTAAATTATAATGAAATATTATCAAATTGTGCCCAGTTAATCCCCAAGCAGTGCTATGCTCCATTATTTAAAAGGTTTGTCGGCTCGCTAATTAAAGCCTAGTCAACTTCATACGAAATTTGGAGAGATTTTGTACGCAATCCGTTTCATCACTAAATATTATACGACAAAGTCTGCAGTCTAGAATAACTATTATAATTCGATTTACAGGAAAGGTTACTTACTACCACAGAAAAGGGGTATAATACGCGGCTGTGCTATATTTCCATTGTCCATATTATATTAGATTATATCATGTATTATGAAAGGAAAATTTTATAATAAAAATACATACGTAACTAATAAGAAAGAAAACTTTGACTCGCTCAGCGTGCAATGAAGCGAGTTAGTGTAGTGTTTATGATCGATACTTAGAAAAACAAAAAACTATCTATACTTATTATAAAACAGAATCCAAAAATTATCTATACTTATTAGAGTCCCTAAAAGCATCTGTATGTGATCAATTTTCTGAAAATCTACTAAACGAATTCTTGTACGGTTTTTACTAAAAGATAGTACAATTCTTCCGAGAGGTTCACGTTTAAGATAATAATACAATACCGTTTTATGCAAATTGTGTTGATGAGGTTGCGCGGTTCTAAAATAACTTGCCCGCTGGGAGCTTTATTCGCGCGCGCCGCGTAAACCAGCAGAGATACAATAAACTAATGTTCTAGAGAATTGTAGATCTACAAAATTACTACAAAAAAGTTTATGACAACATGTCTTTATCTCCTATGGTTCACGCACAATAACTACCTTTATATTCAAAAATTCAATGAAATACGCTGATGTCTACGCGGGCGATGTCGTAACCTATCGAGAAGATAAAATTGCGATGCATAAATTATGGGAAATCATTGGGTAATGGGCTCTAAATTGTTTAAAGTTAATTGAGCCGGCCTACACTTACAAGAAGACCGATTACTTTAAAACTCGGAACTATCGGATCCAAGCGGCAGAAAATCGTGTGCCGTGGGACTATATTAAAATAAGACCTTTGCCTAACAGCCTTCTATCGGTTGAAAAAGAAATGCAACGGAAAGTTTTACCTTACATTTTTTTTACAATTACATATTATTTACTTATTTTTATTCAAATGACAAGCCAATAATATAATGGCTGAATAAGTGATAATCTTTGCCCTAATTTATATTTTATTATTCGTCAATTTTCTTTATATTGGAGCAACGACCCGTGGCAAAGGTGTGTCTGTCATTGAGCCAAAGTAGGACATATTGCTTACAAATCGACTTACTGACTAATATTTTGTTCTTCGCAGAATAAATTTAGTTCATAATTAAACATTGTTATCTTATCAAATATCTATTACTCACGTTTTCTTAGTATAAACTGCAAATATGTCATGCGAATAAGAGCTACAAAAAAATTTATAACGCGTTCTTTAAAAAGTAGGATATAAATTAAAAAGTAGGATAGGAAATAAATACATTATAGTGGACTCTCTATAATGTATTTATTTTCTACATATTTTTGCCTTACAACATATTTAATATTATTAATGAGTCTTTTTATGTAAAAACTATAATATGATGACCTTTTACATGATATTATTTTTCTAGATCTTTAGAAAAGATTACGTACGGCTTTATTATTTATGCAAATGATCAGCATTTATATTACTTATTTGTATAAATAATCAGGTATTTTGGCAATTATTAGAACATATTCTGCACAACAGTTAGTATGCATAAAGTTTTGCTTTGATAAGTTTCCATTAAAAAAGGAATAAATACGAGAAGATTTATAATTTTGAATAGATAAGATTTAAACGTAGCGCATGGTATTTGCTAAAGAACTTAACCTTATTTATTATATTTATTAATCAGAAGCATATATATCAGAAAATCTATATCTATACATATTATAAAATAAAGTCCTCAAAGATGTCTGTCTGTATGTAATTGATTTTCTCAAAATCTACTGAAGGGATTTTAGTAAAAGGTAGTGCAATTCCTCCGAAAGGTACATAATGGATTTATGTAAATTGAGTTGGAGTTTGAGAGAGGTCGTTTTACAACAATTTTTAGTGGGTTTTTTATTTTTAGCAACAAACCGGTGTCGATTGCAGTTTAGAGGGGGGGAATAGATATAAAAAGCAGTGTAGGGTATAAGAAAGCTAAAGCAGAGCCGCAATATACATTTTAAAATTGCCAAAATATTTTTTATTGAATTTCAGACAACGTAAATCACATCACAAGCGCTACCATAAGTGGGTTATTCTTATATCCACATTTTTACGGCCGACGCATAGACATTAATATGATGATGTAAGCGTGTTTCTGAACGTAATAAATTATAAAAAAAATTATATTAGGTGTCTATGTTTATATTAAATTGTCGTGATATCATAATTAATTTATCTGTATCAAAACGAAATTACGTTTATATAAAAAGTGAATAAGAAAAGTGAATCATACCGCAATCCGTGTAGAATTTAGCCTGCGCACTCGCCAATAACACTGCAATAGTGATGGTAAACAACATTTTTGTTCGTGTAATGCAAATTCGCGCGCTAACGTTATGCCGACTCGCGCGTTGGTGGCTGACTGACCGGTGGGCACTGGCATGGGCGGTGTGCGGCGACCTTTATAATATTATTGTTTCATGCGCGCGCGCAGGTCAAAGATTAAACGATGTCAGATAACATCGTTCGTTGACAGTGTCATACGATGTGTATATCGTGGACACACTTATTTTAAATAGAATAGACCACCCTCAGTTCTTACCGAGGTGTCGTAAAAGGCGACTAAGGTAAGTTGACGTCAGGCGGGCGGCCGGTCGTGAAATACGTAGCCAAATCATATGACAACATGTGTGCTTAGAGTGGGATAAGGGCAGGAGAATGATGACTTATTTAACTTATTGACTTACTTATTTTTGGTATAAATAATTTGGATATAATCCGCGATAAAGTAAATAGAAAATATATATAACTAGCAATGCCCCGCGGTTTCACCCGCGTTCATTCCGATTTCGTAGCAGTGGAAAGTCTACGAAGTCGGACTATAGATTTATTTGTAGATTATTTAATTATAAAAAATGAGTATCATGAGTATCATAGTAAATACCAGAATTATAATGAAACAAATAACAGGCTGCTACTTAAGTATATTTTCAATTAAAATAAGTGATCTGGACCTGCTCTTAACAGCGCCATACTGTAAATAACAGTGTTTAAAGACATGTGTTCAGGATAGCTTCTACTTGAACATACAGATTTTTAAGTGAATAATAGTTTAAATGACAATTTTTGCTGACAATATAATATAAAAGCTACTTATTTCAAAGAGGGCTTTTAAAGACCCAAAATGCTGGTTGAAATCAAATTCTGCTGTTTTTTTTAGATTCAGTCAAAATATATGATGTAATTTTAAGTATGAAATGCTTAAGCTTAATGCGTATCTAACGTACTTAAGTTCAAAAAAATTTAAAATGTTTGCAGTAATTTCCAATACAAAAAGCATTAAAAGCAACCATATTTTTATGCCATAATTATACCTTATAAGATAGAGACATGGAATCGCGCATTTTACTTCATTATATAAGAAAATGTTCGTTTTTATTTTTTAACGATTATTGTGAACTAAGTTATTCCATACTATCCATGAAACAATTTTATTATATTAACAAACTGTTTATAAAAAAAGAAAATTTAATTTTATTATAGACTAGCAAAGATCTCGTGGTATTGGATAGTCTACGAAGTCGGACTATAGATTTATTTTGTAGATTATTTAATTATAAAAAATGAGTATCATTAGTATATTGGAATAAGAGCTAACTCACCAAATGCAGGCTCTGCTATAACGGTCGCTACAATGAATTTGGTATGGCGTTATTTTCTTTCGATTTATATTCTTATATTCGTAATATCTTTTGATTAGGATGTCGGATTTTAATAATTTAAAAAGTATTTTACAGGTATGGAAATAGTTTTTAATAAAATATAATTGAATGGGATAAGGATTAATACAGAGATATGATTGAAATGGTTTTATTATTCTCGGTAATTTTATCAACTTTTACAATGTAAAAAAGTAGGTTTATTGGTATAACTATAATAGTTACACATATGGTATCTCGGACTCTTTATGGATATTGATATGTTATATAATACTGTAGAACTTTTTTTTGTTCTACTCTCAATAGTTTCCGCAGCGCTCGCGATGAAAGATGTTTACGAATGAATTTTTCACAACCTATTACAATTTAATTAGGGATCCCTATTTTTTTTAAATGACATATAGCCTTTGTTGCTCAGTGAGGAAGCAGCTTTCCAATGTTAAATCGGTCCAGTAGTTTTTGCGTGAAAACATTGCAAACATACACACATACAAACAAACATACAAATCTTTCCTCTTTATAATATTAGCATAAATGCTAAATGTATAGTGGACTATCCGTTTTGTCATACTCGATACATGCAGGATTAGTAAAAACACATGCACAAACCTCCACCACCGTCACCACAATACATAAGCATTACACACGTTCACTATCACAAACTCAACAATCGTTTCGCCCCGCAACCAAAGCATCATCAGGAGATAGACTCCACGACAAAATCGCAAAGCTTTTGCGATTTTATTATTACCTTTGTATTATGGATCTCCGCAAAGTAACGCCTAATTCTATAAATTATTTAAAATCTTTTATTTAACTTGCCGTGTATGTGAAGGTGGAATCTTGCAACTTAAATTTAACCCACTTCAACTTAACAATCAACACACCCGTCGGTTATGTCCGATTGAGTTGAAATTTTACATATTGGTCCAGTCCCGATGATAATGCATGTTTATGATAAGCATTACCTGATTCTGATGAAAGGATTTGCTTCAGACTAGGGAAATCCTGAACAATTAACAGTATGGACATGAAATTTTGTATAAATATCTTCATGATCATTAACTTTTTCTTGCTTAGCCGTCGAAATAATTACATGATTTCTTCGTAAGCATTCTTGTGATGTGAACTAGAACATGTGTTCTAAACGTGGACAACTCTGTAGAGATATGTAAGTTACGATGTTTTTCTTCACCAAATAGCGTGTGATAAATTGCAATTATTAATTAACAAATAACTTAACAGAACTTATGGCGACTAGTGGTTAATATTGTGTATGTTGTTAATTTATTATAATAACATTGTGATTCTCATTATAACCCTTTTGTCCCGCGTATCAATGAAAATATGGTATCTTAAACGTAAACTTATTATACACAATTTTCGTGCGTACAGTACTAAGGATAGATCCGTCTATCATACAATAATTATTCTTTGGCCACCGGAAGTACATTCAAACAGTAATCATGCATTCACATACGTATCAAGAAAAAGGAAAAACTGACGCACTCGTTTAGAATTACTAATACTATATTCGTATTAAATATCGACGACCAAAGTCTTCGAACAGTGCGTGTTGCCAGTGATGATATACGGATCTGAAGCGTGATCGCCTTAGGCCTCATAAGAAAGCTTAGAGTCACTCAGCGGGCGATGGAGCGTGCTATGCTTGGAGTATCTTTACGTGATTAAATCAAAAATGAGGAGATTCGTAGAAGCGACAAAGTTACCGACATAGCTCAGCGTGTCACGAAGTGTCGATGGGCGGGGCACATAGTGCAGACGTGAAGGTGTTAGAATGGGGACCCCGCATTGGAAAACGCAGCATCAGTAGACTGATGGCCTTAAATAGATCACAGAATCGTGTAGTTCGGAGTTCCCCTGAAGTGAAGGGGAGAGAGAGAGAGAGAATAATATATACAAGTGAATGTATCGAACTTCTCTCTGATAATAAAATTGCCACCCTGTGGGGCTTAGGCCCTACGTTGGGAAACACTGAATCAAGCGCATCAATATGCCGTAAATAAATTTTCTGTAACAAAGAGCATATAATTATAACACGAGGTTTCAAGGTTAAAAACTCATCTATTGTGCATTACAATGTATTAGCTCACCTTCGTCTTTGACCAAGATGCAAATATCATAGTGCGATGGTTGTGTATCTACAGGTTACATTATTACATATGAAACTTTTAACGTCATACTCATCATCATCCTCCTGCCCTTATCCCACTCTAAGTTACAAACATCTTGTCACATGATTTGGTTACATATCTTACGACCGGCCGCCTGCCTGACGTCAACTTACCTTATTCTATTCTACCGAGCCGGATACCACACGGCGGGTCAACTTTACCTTAGTCGCCTTTTACGACACCTCGGTAAGAAATGAGGGTGGTCTATTCTACCTAGCCGGATACCACACGGCGGGTCAACTTACCATATTCGCCTTTTACGACACCTCAGTAGGAAATGAAGGTGATCTATTCTACTCAGCCGAATGCCACACGGTGGGTCGACTTACCTTTAACGACACCTCGGTAAGAATGAGGGCGGTCTATTCTTCTCAGCCAGATACGTCTTACTCTCTATCACAAATATAAAAAAAGAGTGATTATAGAAGTGTTAATACAAAAGCATCATGTTTAACTGCTGCCACACATAAGGATAACAGTGAATTTGAACGCAATAGCGTTATTTCCATAGGTATATGTCGTTTCAGATGCGTCATGTTTTGAATTTGTCATACATACGAAAAATAGATATTGGGAAGGATTATTTCAAATTGTACATTTTGTATCACAGAAAAGTCAATTTTTATACAATAATAAAGTTGCTAAAAATGCGTTATTTTTATAGTTGCATTATATTAACTCTGTCACGCAAAAAGGGAGATAGATATAATATAATATGTAATAAGGAATAGTAAATTAATAAAATAATCTTTTGCCGTTTACTTGAGCTAATACACTTATTTAAACATATTTCTAATAATCTTCTTTCTTGTTTTGGTATTAAAATCTTGATTAATGTTTATTTTTTACATTATTTCTTGTTGTAATGTTTCAATTCCTAAATAAGCGAACCAAATATATATTTATAAATAGATATTTATAATTTGATCAAGGGATTAACTAATGAGCAAAATATACATTTTGCCAACAGGAATCGTTAAAAGGCATCCATATGCTTTCTGTTTTAATTTGTTCATACATTCGTCTCCATTTAGGTGTAATTAAAGTTAACTCGTTTAACAAGATAATTTTAACCGGCCTTTTACCGGATTGAGTTAACTAAGAGATAAAAATCGTGATCGTATGAATTTCGTTGAATTACCTAACTGTCGTGGGCCGGTACGTGAAATGTTTAGTGTGAGGTGCAAGTGTTAGAAATTCAGCGGGGCAAAATCGTTTTTAAATGGCGAACTATTGAATCAAAATAAGGGAAAGTGATGTAAGGAGAATCTTTTGAAATGGTCTATTTAAAATTCATCGTCTTCATCCTCCTGCCCTTATCCCACTGTAAGTGGGGTCGGAACAACCTGTTGCAAACATGTTGTCAAATGATTTGGAAACGTATTTTACGACTGCCTGCCTGACGTCAACTTACTTTAGTTGTATTTTACAACCCCTCGGTAAGAAATGAGGGTTGTCTATTCTACTCAGACGGATATCACACGGTGTATTTAAAATTATTGATAAAAATGGTGAACTTAATTATAGCTCTTTTCTATCGCACCTTATATTCATTATAATATATCCTAGTATACGGAGATACTGTGTACCTGAAGAATAAATCTATTTGTGCAGTGTTATCCATTCCAAACATAGCCGTCACTATGGTCCTCATAAAAAGCTAAGAATTGGTCAGCGGCTACTGAGCTGTGTTGAATTATTACATAATCAATTCAGATATTAGAAGATCCATAAAGTTACCAAAGCCACTGATATAGTTCAAAAGAACGCATATCTAATATGGCGATGTTCAGGTACATAGGTTGAAGAACCGACGTTGGGATCTTAAGGTGTTGGAATGAGAACCACTGAAAAACGCCGTTTCAGTAGACCCCACAGAAGTGTGTGAGTTACCGCTGAATTTTGCTGGCATGATAATATGTGACGCGGCAATCCCTTGAAAAGATATTTGTCTTATAGTGGACGTACAGCGTACTACGTTACTAAAGATTTCGTCTTTACATTCTGTCCAAGATATTTAGAATTTTAAAAAGAAGTAGCGACCTTTCTTTTCAAAGAGCATGTGCTAGCATTGACGCTAAAACCTACCGCTGCTCAATGCGAATTGTCAAGCTAAGATATCCCAAGAATTTTCTTGATATATTCACGTTTCCTTATGATATCGTTACTATCAATATGACGCTCAAGTTTTTATAAAAATAGTCTGTATTTAATGAAAATATTTTAGCTTTCGGGACACTAAATAAATTAATGTCGAATTCTGTTGCTTATGTTTTAAACCAAACATCCATAAAGGAAGGGCGTGTTTAGGAATTGTCCGGCGCGACAATTGTTAGGTGATGAAGTGACGCAGCATGTTTGTCCTTTGTCGGCTGCTATATTGGTGACACTAGTCAGCACAAGTGGCCTTACCCTTTTTAAATGTATCACTTTATTTATCATTTTACGATGAGAAATGATGATATCAAAAAAACAAAGCCCCGTTGCGCCTTTTTGTTTTTTAGAGATAAACTCAAAACTACTAAGCGGTTGATCATGCGGTTTTCTTCGAGAATGAATACACAAGGAAGTTTTAAATGATTTATAAAAGCAGGCGTTACTTTGCGGAATTCCATATTACAGAAACTATAACAGAACTACTTTGCTATAATCCGCGCGGGTTAAGCGAGTCCATGCAAAGGTAATGTGTATGAAGCAGGCAAAATTGACGCACCGTACACACGCAGGACAAATCACCACATGCATCCCAAGACGCCTCCACCAGCAACAATGCACACAAGCAATAATGTCGGAATAAGTCAGTACATCAAATCAAATCAAAATAATCTTAATTCAAGTAAACTCTTCAAGGATGAATATGATTAATGAAGCTACAACTGGTTCACAGTATTGCTCTTACCGAAAAGAAACAGCAAGAAACTCGGTGGTCGATCGTTTAAACATTTTCAATTTTACATTATTAAATCGAAGTCTTGTATGAAGCTGAAAGGATTTTCAAATCCAGACATTTTATGATCCAAATAGTCTTCATGTTTGTAATATGCTATACGACAAGCCCTTTTTCGTTAGAGTTATTAAGATATTTATGTTTTTTATTGTATTGACACTGGTACTTGAAATGGGTTCATCAAAAGTTCAATGGAGCGGACTACACTTTTAAGTGAAATTAAAAATTATAAAACGTGTCAAAAAGGTAATTCATAGTCTACAACCGCAAGTTTCTGATTATTATTTTTCATTTCTTACACGGATACGGCATTAACATTAACGGCGAGCACATCACTCACCTTAGATTTGCCGACGACATAGTCGTTACGGCGGAGTTTCTGGGGGACCTTAACACAATGCTCGACGACCTCAGCAGAGTATCTCAACAAGTGGGCCTTAAAATGAACATGAGCAAGACGACAATTATGTCAAACTCACTTGTTGCGCTCCACCCGGTCATCGTTGAAAACTCTGTACTTGAAATTGTAGTCGAGTACATATACCTGGGACACACGGTCCGGTTGAGTAGGTCCAATTTTGAGACAGGAGTTAGTCGCCGAATCCAACTCGGATGGGCAGCGTTTGGGAAACTACGCGAGATCTTTTCGTCCCAAATACCTCAGTGCTTGAAGACCAAGGTCTTCGAACAGTGCGCGTTGCGCGTGATGACTTACGGAACAGAAACGTGGTCGCTGACTATGGGCCTCATAAGAAAACTCAGAGTCACTCACCGAGCTATGGAGCGAGCTATGCTTGGTGTATCTCTACGTTATCAAATCAGGAATGAGGAGATCCGTAGAAAAACCGGAGTAACCGACATAGCTCATCGGGTCGAGAAGCTGAAGTGGGAATGGGCGGGGCACGTAGTACGTAGAACCGATGGGCGTTGGGGTTTTAAGGTGCTGGAATGGCGACCCCGCACCGGTAAACGCAGCGTAGGAAGACCCCCAACGAGGTGGACAGACGACCTCAAAAAGGTCGCGGGGAGCCGCTGGATCCAATCGGCACAGGATGGTGTGGAGATCCCTTGTAACACTTCTAGGAGACATAGTTTGGAAACGCACTTACTACAAAAGTGATAAAGATAATAAATTTGCAAAAAAATTAGCACCTAAGTTCATAAAATGTCGAATTATTAATAAAAAATCACCACTAGTTTATGATCTTGAGGATTTTAACGGAAACAATTTAGGTTCTTGGCACATTAAAGATTTGAAGCTCACTAATTATCGATTATAATTAGCGTTATACCTGGAACATAGCCCTAAAAATTTATTTATCTGCATTAAATACTAAATTAATCCAAATTTATGTACTTGAAATTAAATATGTTTTTATGATACCTCTAAATTAACTAAAGATTTGCATCAATTCTACGACTATTAACTACAAAACTACTTATTCACTAAAAACTAGTTAGTATCTTAATGACCTAAAAGTTAAGATACATTTTATCTACAATAGTTGGTTACTACTAAACTAACCAAATATCACAGTTAGCCAATTTTATCATGCAAATAATTATTTAACATCAAATATTCACAAATTCATTAATTTCAAAATCATCTTTAACAACTACTATTAGATATGTGAGAGTATTTAAAACTATAATCTTTGAATACTCAGTATGCTTGGATGCAGCGACTTTTCTAAAAATTGTCGTTGCTATATTCTAAATGTGTGAGGAATAAAAGTAAAGTGTGAAAGTTTAATATAAGAGGAAGTATGAGAGGTATAGCATATAACTTATAGTGAAGATTGCAGATATTGAGAACGGATTTTACCTAGATAAAATCCTAATCTAAAAAGGGGGATATGTAACACTGATGTTTCATAGTGGCTTCAAATTTTAAAAAAAAGTGTCAACTTAACTGTCAAGTTGCTATACAAAAAAAAATTATCTTAAAGTATCTAAATAAATAAAACTTATCCATTATATTTTTTAATAAAAAAATAATAATCTAAAAACTAATCAAAAACTAAAAAAACATATTTTAAAAAACCTAATTACAAAACATAAACTACATACCTAACGTTGATTACCTACTTACATTATACATTTACATTAAACAAATTTATCCTAATACTACACTAAACTATTATAATTAAATATAAAAATCATAAATATATATATTTTTTTATTTTTTTTATTTATAACAAATATATACAAGTTATATCTATCTTAAATTACTTACACGCTACTACTATACAAATCATGCCCACGTGGAATGGTCCCAAGAATGCTGGCAGCGTTTCCGCGTTGAATCGCTAAGCTGATTCTTTGTGCGAAAAAGGAGCCAGCCCTCTTGTCACCCGAAGAGGCGATCAACCGAGGTGTTAAAACGGATAAAAAATTTTTTGCACTTTGGCTCCATGGCCCTAGGGTCTCAACTGCAAACGGCACAAATATATAACTCTCAACGAGAGATGCATACTTTCGTCGCTTGCCGGATTCGGCCATTTCCGCCGCAGCTCCAGGTCTGGACACCGTTTCCCTGATATGGGACGAGGCTAACGTATCAACGCATGTAATTATCTAAATTCAAATTATAAAATATTTTTAATAACTTCGTTGAACGGAATTCATTCGCGAGCCACCTAACGTTCGGCAGAATCATCGGCACTCTGACTGACTACCTACTTTCAAAAACGTACAGTTGTAATCCTGTTAAAATTTTATTCAAATTGCTTTTTCAAGGGATTAATAGTAAAATAAATCATCAGATCTACTCTATCTAGATCTAATCATCTATATAATTTATATTATAAAATTAAAACTGTGTGTGCAAAAAAAGTGCAACGAATTTACCCCGACTTTGGGGTTCCTTCCTTCCTTCGTTCGTGCGTTCGTTCTTTCCTTCGCACCATTGTCTGCAGTACTTGCTACCTGTACCGGCTACCTGCGACGTCTACCAGGAGCGTTTGCCCCGGCTTCTCCTTCCACGGCAACGATCCCGACCGGCACTGCGGAAGGCGTCACGGCAGCAAACAAAACAGGGCAGTGGCACTAACGAACTTTTCGGAATTCTTTTCGGATACTGTGTAGTATATAAACCTTACGACCCTACTCTCCTTTTTATTCCTATACCTAAGTACTAATTAAATTTGTAGTGGTATATAATAGAATGTGTTAGAGTAAGAAAAGTAGTAATAAAGCAAGCTTGGCCATGGAGAGTCGTTTATCATTTACATATCCCAGCGCATCATTTGCAACTGTAACATGACACACTACATGGCGACCCTGCCAGGATTCGAACCTGGAATCTTCTGAATTCTAAATTCTAAATTTAATAGTGTCTTTTTGTAAATATAATTTTTCCTTATAACGTCCTTCTTTCTCTTTCTTCTTCTTTCTTTTTTTGTCGACGCGTATTTTTCTAATTAAAAACGCGAGCGCGACACCCTTACGGAGACCTATGTCCAGCAATGGACGTCCATCGGTTGAAAAAGAAGAAGATTTCTTACACACGTCTAATTACGTTTAACATCTGATTTTATTAAGTATAGTTCAGCCACAAAGTTCATAACATAGTGATTACGTTGCTCCGTCTTATACAGGTGTAAACATACCCAGGCTTTTAGAAGTAGGGTGTCCAAGTAGTTGAACTTTATAAGATTAAACGGGATAAACAGCCAAACCACAATATCCTTTAATAAGTGTGTTAATCTAACTCTTTCGAGTAAAGAAATGGAGCTATGACATATCAGTCTGGCATAATGCGGATGACAGATAGCATATATTCCAGATTTCTTTAGCGATATGTAGGTCTTAACGAATTTACCTCACCATTCTTTTATAATTTATATAAAACAGGAGGTATATATGTATATTTATTCAGGAAGTATATATGATTGCGAAACTGCTGAACCGATCTTAATGAAATTTTTAGACAATCTTCAAATTGACACCCAGAAGAACTAGCAAGTATGATTGATTACATGTTCATCGTTGTAAAATATATTGCTATAAGAGACATAATCTTCAATTGTACTCGTATAGTAAGCGTTATGTAATAGCATCGTATTAAGAAAATTTTTAAATTTGTATTTAATGACAGGTATTCGTGAAATTTTACAAAAAATCTATAATTGAGGAATCCCCATAATACAACGTTTTGATGTATTTCAAAGGGATTAGGTAGGGAACAGATAACCTATTCGATTAAAGCTCTCAGGCTCTAATGAAATATTATATTTGAAAAAATCACATGTAGTCAGTAGTTTTGATTTTAGCGAACAGTAAAACAAACGCGTCGGGCGACTTTGTTATATAATGTGTTGTTATATATTTAATAATAAAATTACTATCCCTATTTCTTTTTGTTACTTGGTCACCGCACAGTAATATTAAATGCACGATGTTCACTCTGTAATGAACATGGGCTTGTTTTGTTAGGTTGGCAGTTTGGTACACCCTAGATGATATCTCTTAATAAACCTTACAATTTTGTTGACCAAACACTAATTAAGGGTTTTTTTTGTAGAAGCTAGATTGGATATATATTAAGTTTAATAAAAGAAACAAGCAAGACAATCGGCGGACATTCTTTTTAAATATATGTTTTTATATCTTATTCATAAAATACTCGTGACAGTTATCATACTCTCCCGAAACGATTTTTATGAAATTTTATATGTATATTCAGTAGGTCTGAGAATCGGCTACTATCGTGTGATATTCGGCAGAATAGAAAAGGCCACCCTCCTTTCTTACCGAGGTGTCGTAAGAGGCGATTAAGGTAAATGCCGTGTGGTATCTGGCTGCATAGAATAGACCACCCTCATTTCTTGCTGAGGTGTCGTAAAAGGCTACTAAGGTAAGTTGACGTCAGGAAGGCGGCCGGTCGTAAGATACGTAGCCAAATCATATGACAACATGTGTGTAACATGTTGTGCCGACCGCACTTAGAGTGGGATAAGGGCAGGACGATGATGATGAGAATCGGCTACTCTTTTCCATACCTCTAATTGAAAATTGTTGTCCATGTACACTAGAAACTTCTTAGAAATCTTACTAATATTATAAATGCGAAAATTTGTGAGTATGGATGGATGTTTGTTACTCTTTCACGACGAATCCGCTAAAACAATATCAACGAAATTTGGCACAATTACTCCTCATACACCGGGGTAACATATAAGCTATAAAAATCCTGTTAATTCTACAGGAATAGGATGACATTCAAAAGCGCCATCTATTATCAACCTATCAAAGTTTTTTTATTCACAATGAGTCAAAAATCAAGTCAATTATGTAGTATTTTACATGGCAAAACAATGTTTGCCGGGTCAACTAGTAATTCATATAACCAAAACAACATTTGCTGGGTCATCTATTAATATATAATTATTCAAAATTTAAAACAAAAATAGGCGAGGATCGAAGCCGCGAATCCTTGGAACTGTTACGCGTTTTCACCGCCCAACTGTCACGGTCTGTGAACTGTGTATCAATCAATTTGTACTCAATCATATTGGGGTTGCAACAATACACGTAGGCGTCACATTTCTATACCAATTGTGTTCAATAGCCGATGCCGACATCACATCCTCGTTACTTTACTTCCTCTAAACTAGTTCTGTTTTTTGAAACTTACTCTTTTTAGTAGAAATACCTATTAATTTCACGGTGAAAGTAGGTATACATCTAGATTATTTTTATTCTAATAACTCTCTGACATACAATAATAGAATTATGTTAAAGGTAACCTTTCTCGTAATTTATATGTTTATATACTAATACTATTATTATGTTTATATACGAATACTAGCAATGCCCCGCGTACATACCGATCTTGTGGTAGTGGAAAGTCTACTGATTCGGACTATAGATTAATTTTTGTAAATTAGAAGTTTGGCCCTGAATCTTATTAATAGTTAAGGCAAATAAAGTTTTAACTGGAAATTTAATTCTTTTAAGAGGTATAGTTATATACGCGGGTATCATTGGTATCCTTTGAATATAACTCATCAGTTGCAGGCGCTGTTACAATGGTCGCTATAATGAATTGGTTATGGCATTTTCCTTGTCATTTTTAATTTCATTAAATCTTTTGATTGGGATGTCCGATTTTAATAATTTTAAAAGTATTTTACTGATATTGGAACAGTTTTTATTAAAATATAATTTACTGATATGTTCTATAATACTGTAGAACATTCCTTTGTTCTATCATCAATAGTTTCCGCAGCGCACGCGATGAAAGATTTTTAAGACTAAATTTTTTACACCTTAATTTTAGCAGGGATCCCTATTTTTTTTGAAAATGTCATATAGCCTATGTTGCTCAGTGAAGAAGCAGCTTACCAATGGTGAAAGAATTTTTGAAATCGGTCGAGTAGTTTTTGCGTGAAAACATTACAAACATTCAGACATACAAACAAACATACAAATCTTTTCTCTTTATAATATCATTATAGATATAGATTATTATAGATATATATTTTTTAAGTCTCAATTCATTTTTGTTGAAGGAGGATGCAAACATTTTATACTTATGCAGGTTAAAAATAAATTGCCAATTGTAAAAAGTTATTTTCATTTTAATTATTATTTAGCAAATTGGGGTAGCTTCAGACCAAGGTAAGCGTGCCTCCCTTCATTCCATAGTCCACTCCCTTAAATTATAGATATTCCTCGCCACCATCTTTTCTTTTCACGCAACGAACCTTTAAGACAGTCCACTTCTCTTTCATCTTTTCACTTTTATTTCTTATCCCACCACCCGAATATCGCAAATACCGCATCAAATTCGTTACCTCATTAGTTAAGGGACACGTACCCCATAAACAACCATATATTATGTAAACTAATGTAAGACAGACAGACATGTAAGTAAAGTAAGACACGTATAAAATAAAATAAAGTTTTTATTGTTGTAAATTTTAATTCTCATTGCAATTTTCCATCATACATATTTCGTTATATCTAAATTGACTAGAAATTGAGATCAAAATTTTAAATATGAAATAACATACACTTCGTTATTTATATAGATTTAAATATAACAATAACGTTACATGTAAATGTAAAATATTTAATTATAAATATTCTTTAATATATACCTACTTAATTTTAATATTATATCGCACAATGATAAACACATCTCTGATATATTTATTATTTATATTATTACTTAGGTTGAATTATAAATAATATGGAAAATACGCCAAAGTATAATCATAATATTGTAAATTTGTATGTTTGTTACTTAATTATAAAAACA
Organism: Morpho deidamia; assembly: GCA_947086505.1. Lineage (NCBI taxonomy): Eukaryota > Metazoa > Arthropoda > Insecta > Lepidoptera > Nymphalidae > Morpho > Morpho deidamia. The sequence continues at coordinate 15,125,085 of CAMTZC010000012.1, read as the reverse complement.
ACAGCAAACAGATGTGTATTTATATTTTACATGCAATTATATATTTCAATAAAATTTTGTTTTAAATTATACAACTCTTGTTGTATAATTTAAAACGATACGATTACGATTGAATGTATCATTGTACGATTCTTTCTAACAAGGTCTTTGTTAACTAGACTTGTTTATTATTACATAACATAATAAAATCAGTTTAAAATAAGTTAATAATTTGGATATTATTGAAGTAAATATTTGTGGGATTAAAATTATTTTTACTAACAATATTTATCTGGACACAACATCGCCCAATAATTTTATGATATTTAACCAAAAGGTGGCTATTATATATTAATAGCTTTGTATTATATATTACATATATACTTAATATTATTATGTTATTTTACGCTTTATTAGATATATAGAAGAAATATACTTCATAAGTGAGGTCTTAAAATGTTTATTTGGTTTAATATAACTTTGGTTTCATTGCGCGATATAATTACAAATTACGAGTATATAAGTACCAACAAGGGTAGTTTCCCCATACACGCTAATACCATTCGATATTCAAAATTGACGATAACATTAAAAAATTTTCATAAAGTTTAATTTTTTTTTTACATGCAATCGTTAATAATTTAAAAGTAATTTTTTTGCCACATTTTATTTAAGAGGTATAAATTTATGTATTCCTAGAAGTCAATTATGTTACTTAATCTGTATCTAAAATTTAAACTATTTAGACACATTGAAATATCAAAAAAATCTAAACTTAATAATGCTTTTTTTTAATCTATTTAAATTGTACGACCATGGCCAGCAAAATGTTTAATCTGTTAAAAAAAACTGTAAAAAAGTGGCAATAATTACTTATGAACTGCCGAGCCATAGACACGTATTTCAGTTTTAAACGATTATATTCAGACTGAGAGGCTACGATTCAGAAATATTATTCCAATTAATTCGTGTAACTGGTTATAACGGGAGGGCGTATTGAATTCCTTATCATAATGCGATCGTTGTTGAAAATTTTCCGGTTTCCGCAATAAGTCCGTACAATGCAACGTGTTAGATCATATAAATATTCTCTATCTAAATCTGGCCAATACTGAGGGAATGCGTCCAATTTGTTATCCGGTGAGCAAGCGACTGCTGTCTTGTGCGGTGTGTTCGTTGGACCTTGGTGTCTACCGGCCAAGTCCAGTCCACAGTAGTCCCGGGTCGTGGTGGTTCGCCCCTGGATAGCTCCCGTACGTCTCCAGGTCCGATCTGCGGTTGTAAGATCTACGTACAAATAATTCAATGATTATGGTCAATTATGTGCATCGATCAGAGCGTTGGGCAATACTAGAGGCATATTAAAGAAAGGTGCATGGAAATGAGATGAAAATGTCAAGGTGAACTTTAGGTGTGAGCAGCTTTGATGCAATAAGAAGTGATTATCAGAGAAAATCGAACAGTTGCGTCGAAGAAAATTGTTATGGACATGTAATGAAGACGGATGCAAATCATGTAGCCCAAAGATGCGGAAAAATATGAATGTAGAATAGGAGGCCGAAAAATAGAGGATGGACTATGTGAAATATGTTAAGCTTATAAAAGAAGTAGTGCCAGAGTTGACAAATGAAAAAAGAGAATGGAAGATGAAAATTTATGCTGACCCCTAAGTGAGATAAAGGTAGGAGAATGATGATATAGTCATATGAGGAGGAAACATCAAATTAACTTTTAAGTATCCATTTTGAGTGTATTATACGCACCGAGGAGAGTATTAAAAGAAAAACTAGCATCAGGTCATGTTTTTTTAGTTAAAGTAACAAAAATAAATTATTTTCTTGTATTAATTGTTATAACATTAGTACTAAATCAAGACGTGAGCACTGATAGAAGCATTTCAGTTTCCTTACGCACAGTCTGCCAATCATTATCATTAAAAATTAATGCTATATTGTCGCCTTATGAAAAGAATTTTTGCAGCACTTGCTTTCAATCGTAGTAAATCGTTAATATAAATTAAAAATAATGTTATGTAATACGTAATTAGATATAATTTTACACCTGGTCTGTTTAAGAAGTTAAGTACCTGATATTACCAGTAGGCCGCAGTGGACGGAGGGCATGAAGTCTTCGCATACCGCTACCACCACCGCTCCCTCCTAAAACAATCGGCATTTGTTAAATGGCAATATGGTAGGGAAGGGGATTGTTTTTTAATTTTTTTTTGTTATACTTGTATTGTAGTGTGTAGAAAAGAATTGAAGAAACTCTATTCTATTCTATCATCTATTGTCAGTGATTCACAATGTATCTTAATATCTTTCCCTTTTTTTAATTTACACTATTGTGAGTGGTATTAATAGTTATTGTTTAGAAGCCGATTATCGGGTTAGCCCGACTAATTTCGAGCCCAACCGGGGTCTCTTATTCATGAGCTCTTCATGCGTCGTTGTTGCGGTCAGTTCTCGCCGTGGTAATAGGACGTGAGTATAACCGGTTTCTAAACGATAACTACCTTCCCCCTTTCTTTGCCGAAAATCAAAGACAAGTCGCCCCTGTTTTTTACATCCGCCGAGTTTCTTGCTAGTCCTTCTCGGCAAGAGCAACATTCCGAACCAATCTTACCGTATTAATCATACTGATCTTTGACGATTCAAAAGTGCTTTTGAACGGAGCAACATGTTATATTTGATAAACACTAATTGACACAATGTTAATACACGTGAGCAAAATATGTCTACATATCTATTTTTTTATATTTATCTGACGTCTGGAACAAAACACATTGGTCATCGTGATCTAAGTTCCAAGACGTCTCTCCAAAAGAGAAGGAACTCCTTGCCCAGCAGTGTGATAGTAGGAGGCCGCTTAAACTAAATAAGTTTATTTGAATAAAGATTCTTTTGTTTTAATTTGATTTGAATGAACTATTCAGATGCTCATAATAAAAATGCATATCATCGTGCATAAAAACAAATATATTTCTGGAATACGACCTTTACCTTGTAACTTTATTTACACTGTCCCACGCGGTCATGCGACGTAACTAATTAAACTTTCTCTCTGATTGTGAGTTATACATCCAACTTTCAGTTTTGCGATAGTTTCAAACTTGGCTCTAGGGAAAATAATAAGGGAAATAGATATTACGCGCTTAAAACCATAGGGACGTGCTAACAAAGTTTTGTTTTTTGGTACTTACGGATCTACTATTGGTAGAATCGAATAACACGTAAATGATGCACAGCATACGGACCATAATTCATTTAGGATGAGACAGTACGTCACTAAGAGTAGAATCGAATAACGGTAAAAACACAAATCGCATTTTGTTGATATACCTCTATCGTTTCAAACCTGCGACATACGAGGGTGGTTTGACAGAGTTTGATATGCTATATAGGTCTTGTAAGAGGCAGACGTCTTTTTACCGAAATCACTCTTATCATTTTCATTCTAGTACTCATAGAGATAAAAATCTGTTGTACTTGTTATAAATTAAATTAAATTGTGTTGCTGGTAATCCAGCAATTTACGTATTAATGTAACCTATCAATCCGCATTTGAGCAGCGTGGTGGGTCTGAGTTTCAACCCTTCTCTCCAAAAAATGGATAACATCCTATAAGTTACTTTGGTAAAAATAACGGCCTGTTGCAATCCCACTGCTGGGCATAGGCCTCGTAGAGAGAGATGGGTTGGAGCTATCCCTTCCACACATAGCCCTAGAATCTCTAGAGATATGCAGGTTTCTTCACAATTTTTTCCTTCAACGCAAAATGTATGATAAATTTCAATTAACAATGAGGCACAAGTTTTTAATATAAAAAAATCATTGGTGTATACCCGGGGTTTCAATGCGTGGCCCCCTCGAAAGAGTCGCACAGTCTCAACCCTGGACTTTGTTATTCTGTCGTTGTTACTCTGGTAATAAACTGCAATTGTACTAAATTCCATCAACATTTCTCCAGCAAGACAGACAGGAAGACATATAAACTTTCGTATTATAATATTATATACTAATATTTATGTATTGACGCGATACATGTATAAAATTATTAGGCTCCACGACAAAAATCGTACTGCGCCGCACTACCCATACAAACAGTCTTAAATAGTTAAATAGTTAAAAGTGCGGCGCAGTACGATTTTTGTCGTGGAGCCTATCCTCCTGATGATGCTTCGGTTTCGGGGCGAAACGATCGTCGAGATTGTGGTGGTGGGTGTGTGTGCTGCTTTCGTGTTCGTTGTTGCTGGTGAATTGCGCCTTGGGGTGCATGTGGTGACTGGTCCTGCATGTATAAGGTGCGTAGATTTTGCCTGCTTCATACACATTGGCTTTGCATGCATTCACTTAACCCGTGCGGATTATAGCAAAGTAGTTAGTTCTGTTGTATTGCTTGTAATATGGAATTCCGCAAAGTAACGCCTGCTTCTATAAATCATCTATAAATCAGGTATTCTTACATTTGCTTCACAGTATATTATAAACAATGTAATTTTTGTACATAAAAATATAAAGAATTATAAAACGATAGGTGATGTACATAATAGACAAAGTAGGAACCGACATAAGCTTGCGACTCCTGCTTTGCGCCTAGCAAAAGTACGTAAATCGTTTGTGGGTATGGGTATAAGATTCTATAATAAAATTCCGAAATCAATTTTGGCCATGCTATTACAGCAGTTTTAAACCACTGTTGAAAAGAGGCTGATACAGAAAGCCTACTATACTGTTGAAGATTACTTAGATGATAGGGATGTGTGGATACTGGTGCGCTTCTACCCTGTACAAGACAGTAATAAATAAATGTAACTAGTTCTAAGATTTATATTTTAAAAAGAACAACCGCCGAGTTTCTTGCTGGCTCTTCTCGGTAGGAACAGCTTTCCGAACCAGCAGTAAAGTTGACGATTCAAAAGCACTTGTTTACAAGTTTACTTGAATAAAGAATATTTTGAATTTTGAATTTGAATTTGAATTTATTTATTTATTTATTTCATAGGACGCCCACTTTCTAAAATAAGAAATAAATATATGGGACAGTTATCCACACGGTCGTCCGTCCCCAAAGTGACTTAATACTTGTGTGACGGACAACTGGTAGATATACTACATATATAATTTGAAATATATACTTAAATACAAATATACACCCAGACTCGAAGAACCTACAAATCAATACCGCGAGCCCTGGAGTTGAAGGCAGGGTCACTAACCACTGCGCCAACGGGCCGCATATTATATATATATATTTCCTATTTACTTTATCAAGGATTGTAGCAAAATAATTTAAGGATTACTTTTGTATTATGGGTATCTGCAAAGTAACGCCGGGCAGGCACCAATGAGTATTTCTATTAAAACTCATGTTTCTAATTGATAATTGCAATTTATCACACGCTTTTCGGTGAAGGAAAACATCGTGAGGCAACGTGCATATCTCTAGAGAAATCTGGAGATATGTGTTACCTAGCAATCCGCATTGGAGCAGCGATGTAGGTCTTAGCTCCAACCCTTCTTTCCAGAAACGGAGAGAAGAGGCCTATTCCCAGCAGTGAGATTATAACAGGCCGCTACTTTACTTACTTATTACCTATATGAATTTTTAGTAACAGTCATTTTTACTGTCTACTACCATAAAAGTCTTAGGCGAAATTATATGTAGCTCGTAAAATGTGTTATTGCCCTCAGAGACCAATGAAACCGTCACAATACAATAAAATGTATTTGTGGTCTATATAATCATTTCGGAAGGTCGTTATGAATTTATTTGATCATTGTTACTTTTATATCTGCAGAGGATATCTAAGGTTAGTCCATTCAGAGACAAAAGTTATATTATTTTATTCAAATTTAAATTCAATATATTCTTTATTCGAGTAAACTTCAAATTATTTATAGAATTAGGCGTTACTTTGCGGAGATCCATGATACAAAAGTGATCATAAAATTCGCCATCATCCTCCTGCCCTTATCCCACTATAAGTGGGGTCGGCACAACATGTTCAAACATGTTGTCACATGATTTGGCTACGTATTTTACGACCGGCCGCCTGCCTGACGTCAACTTACCTTAGTCGCCTTTTGCGACACCTCGGTAAGAAATGAGGGTGGTCTATTTTATGCAGCCGGATACCACACGGCACCTACCTTAGTCGCGTCCTACTACACCTCGGTAAGAAATGAGGGTGGTCTATTCTACTCAGCCTGATACCACACGACGGAAAAGTGATAATAAAATTATTTTGTTATAATCCGCGATAAAATAAATAGAAAATACATATAACGCTAAATGTATAGTAGACTATCCATTTTTTCATACCCGATACATGCAGAACTCGTAAAAACACATGCACAAACTTGAACCACCGCCACCACAATGCATAAGCACTACACACGTTCACTATCACAAACTCAACATCGTTTCGCCCTACAACCGAAGCATCACCAGGAGATAGACTCCACGACAAATTCGCAAATTGCTTTGCGACAATTGATAGTCCACTATTCATTAAGCATTATACATATTTTCGACTTACTTTATCGCGTATTATAGCAAAATAATTTTATTATTACTTTTGTATCAAATACGCCGTGTGGTATCCGGCAGAATAGAATAGACTACCCTCATCTCTTACCGAGGTGTCGGAAAAGGCGATTAAGGTAAGTTGACGTCAGGCAGGCGGCCGGTCGTCAAATACGTGCCATATCATGTGACAACATGTTTGTAACATGTTGTGCCGACCCCACTTGATTGGGATAAGGGCAGGAGAATGTATGTATGTGTACTTTTGTATCAAGTAAATTTGTGAACAAGTGCTTTTAAATCGTCACCCCTACTGCTGGTTCTGAGAGCTGTTCCTACTAAGAAGAGCCAGCAAGAAATTCGGCGGTTGCTCTTTTCATAACATAATTCTTATTAGGCTATTTGAATAATATAAGTACGTGGGTCATACAAAACTAGTTGTATAGGATATTTCGATCAGTAATATTCATAATGTCTAATAGTTCATCTAAGGTCGTCCAGTTGTAAAAGGGAAGTGGGAAAATACGCCTCTAAATACAATCCTATATTGTTTGCGACAGTTTTTCCTTGTGATTCACTCCGGAAATGGTGTTCGTGTAACGATTTTTAAAACAATTTATGAATCTGCATTGAATTAATGAATTTCAAGTAAGATATCATTATTAAAGCCATCTAGTGGACGAAGAAAGCAAATCGTCACTGCTGCGTAATATCGTAATCCATTACCTTCGGGCACTGAGACGAGCACCATACAGTAGGCCTACCATGGTGGTGGGTCTTCTCGGAACCTTTTGAGGGGTACCGGGGGACGGGCCTCGAGGCGAACCTCCTTGCCCGGGCTTGTCCTCGCAGGCCTTGTGGGCCTGGTCAGTATTCGGGCCGGTTGGCCCAGGTCACCTAGGTGACCTGAGGGATGTCTTGTTCAGGTGAGGCGGTCTGGGAATAGTAACTCCCAGACCGCTGCGTCATATTCGGGTGGTGTCATATCCGGTGGTTGTGTCTCGTCAGGTGGTGGTATGGTCAGGTCCGGTGGTGTTGCCCTTGTGCCCGTTGCGTCGTCCTCGTCGTCGTCGTCGTCTTCCGCGTCGGGCCGCGGTGACGGTGATCTCAGGAGCTCGCGAGGCAGGGGAAATCCCTCCGGAGGTCGTGCATGGAGTGGCGCGATGTCGTGAAGGTGCTCGTGCGCGCTGTAGTCCGCTCGCGCGAACAGTCGGCGCGCTAAGCGACGAACGAACTCCTCCACGGTCGGCATCTTGGTATCTCGGTGCACGACGTCGTTCCGCACATACCTCGGGGCTCCTACGATCAATCGCAGGCAACGATTCTGCTGGACTTGCAGTCTTCGCCTCTGGTACGCCGAGCAAAGCGCGTACCAGGCGGGTGCCGCATACGTCAAACGCGAGCGGACGTAGGCACCGTAGACCCTCAGCTTGGTGTTGACGGGTAGGTGGGATGTGAACAAGGCGTGGAGCTGGGACCTGGCAGCAGCAGCTTGGCCCACGGCACGATTCGCCATAGGGACCATGCGCAGGCTGCGGTCCAGTTCACACCCCAAGAACCTTACTGTGGTCTTCCACTCTACGTCCTGGCCTCGCAGAGTGAGTTGACGTAGCGGCACGGAGCGGCTGGTCAGCAGAGCGGCCGTCTTCCCGACGTTGACGGACATCCTCCACTTGTCCAGCCATTCCGGCAACAAGTCCAGCAGACGCTGCATGCGGTTAATGGCGACGACTTGCTTGTAGGACGACGCAAAATACGCGCTGTCGTCAGCGTAGAGCGACAACAGCACGTCCTCCACTCCCTCCTGCAGGTGGTCGCGCAGGGTAGGGATGTCATCCGTATACGCCGCGTATAAGCGCGGCGATATACAGCTGCCCTGGGGTACTCCGGCACGGATGGCGCGTGGCTGGGATTCGGCGCCATCCACTGCCACGTAGAAACTACGACCGTGTAGGAACGACGCCAACACTCGCACATAAGCGGGCGGCATGGTGGTCTCGATGATCTTGGCCAGGAGCCCGGCGTGCCACACGCGGTCGAAAGCCTTCTCGATATCGAGGAAGACCCCGACGGTGTAGCGGCCTCGGTTCCGCTCACTGGCCAGGTGGTTGATCACCCTCGCCAGCTGGAGCGTCGTCGAGTGGCCGCTGCGGAATCCATGCTGCTCCTCGCGGAGGGGCAGATGGGGCGTGATTCGACGCAGCAGCAGACGCTCAAACAGCTTGGCTATGTGCGAGAGTAGCGTGATCGGTCGGTAGCTCGATGGCAGGCGGCGATCCTTCCCTGGCTTGGGAAGAACAATGATCTTCCCGGTCTTCCACGCCTCTGGGAAGTGGCCGGTGCGGAGTACTCCATTGAACAGGCTCGTGAGCGCTACGAGGCCTGTTGGGGGCAGCAGCATCAACGCGGCGTTGTTGATTCCGTCGGGGCCTGGTGCTTTACGCTTATCAAGGCGCGCAGCAACCGACCGCAGCTCTGACAGGGAGATGAGGTCCCCTCCCCGGAGCGGCGGTGTCGGGCCCGACAAGAACCTCTCCAGTTTGTCCTGGACCGCCGCGTGATGACGGACGACTCGGAGGTTGGAGGTGTTGGGGGCGTTGGGCGTAAATGTCTTCTCCAGGTGAGCTGCCAGGATCTCAGCACGATCCCTGGCAGCGTAGTTGCGTTTACCGGCTGCATCGAGCAGCGGGTAAACGGGTGTGTCTTGTCCGGTGAGCTTCTTGCAGAGAGAGTATAGCGCGGTGTCGTGATCCGTCGCTCGATCGACGGTGTCCTCCCAGCGCGCCTCGTCGAGAGCGACTACGGCACGCGATATCTTCTCTGCAAGCCGGTTCAGGTCAGCCTTCACCCTGGGGCAGCGAGTGCGGGCCCAGAGGCGGCGAAGGGTACGCTTCCGCCTGAGCATGGTGCGGAGCGAGCTTGGCAGGTCCTGTCTTCGGTTGGTGGTGGGTTGAGTCGACGTGGTGGTGGCTGCCGCTTTGGCGGCAACGATCGCCTCAGCGACGAGCACAGCAGCATCGTCGACTTCCGAAGAGGTGGTGATCGGGCCTGCTAGCTCAAGCCCGGCGAGCTCGGCGGTGTAGCGCTCCCAGTTCGTCCGCGTCCGCGGCGGGCGGGGCACTAGAAAGCCTCCCTGGGTGGCAAGGGTGACCAGAACCGGTAGGTGTTGAGTGTCGAGATCATAGAGGACCTCGACATCAAAAGGGTTGTCAAGTCCGTGGTGCAGCACGATGTCGATGACGTCGGGGTGGAAGCGGGGGTTTGATGGTATGTGGGTCGGCGCTCCGGGACCCACGACTCCATATCCGCTCCTCACGCTATCCTCGTGCAGGTTCCTCCCCTCCGTGGTGATGATTCGCGACCCCCACGCATGATGTTTCGCGTTGAGGTCGCCCACGATCACCGCGGGTCCCTGCTGGCCGAAGATGGTCCCGACATCGGTGCTGCAGAATGTCAGTCCGGGTGGTTTGTAGGCGGCATAGACGCGGAGCTCCTCATTACCCACGTTGACCCGCACTCCCTGTGTACGGGTGCTGGTGAACGGGGTGTGCTCCAACTCTTCGTGTATGATGTCCCTCCGCACCAGAGCGGCCGTACCCCTGTACGGCAGGCCCCGGGGAGAGACTTCGTCGCGTCGATACACGAAGTAGTTGGGTATGCGGAGCTCGACGCTGTCCGTGAGTTTCGTTTCGCCCAGGAGGATGATGTGGATATCCTGCGACTGGGCGAGCCGGGTTAGTTCACGGACGTGTCCTCGTATGCCGCCCGGGTTCCAATATAGTATGCGGAGGGCCGTCATTGATAGGCCCGTCCGACTTGGCCTATAGCCGCCGTTATCGCGCCGACGACGTCTTGTGTTGCGAGATATGTAGTTACCGCCGCCGCGAGTGCCTCAAGCAGTACACGGACAAGTTTATTAATGCCCGTGTCCTGCGAGGCTTGTGGCGGGTTGGTGGTGGTGCTGGCTCCTTCGTGGCCGTGGCTTCTTGGCGCCACGGCAGTTAATGGTGTTGGCGCCAGCACTGTCTCTGCTGGCGGCCGGGGGTACGGCGTCGACGCGGCGGCGGGCTCGGTGTTAGCGGGCTTCGCTTGCCTGCGCCTGCGTCGGTTCTTCTTTTTGCCCCCGGCCAGCGGTTCGCCCCTTGATGTCGGGGCGTTCGCTGGCGGCTGGAGCGTCGTCGGCGGTATTTTTGTTTCCGCCCGGCGCGCACCCTCCGTGCGCGCAGCAACAGGTTGCGCGCTCGTGCCGGCCGCGGTAGCGGCAGGCGTCGGAGGGGCGGCGGCAGGGGCGGTGGGGGCGGAGACGGCTCGTACGGCGGGCGCGGGTGCGGGTGTGGGCGCGGGGCGTGCGGCGGCGGCAGTCGGTGCGACAGTTGCGGGGGGAGCTTGCCCTCTCCCCCCGACCCTCTTCTTGGGCGCGTTCGGGCGCGGTGGCGCGATGTCGATACCGCGCCTCCGCGCTTCCTTGCGGAAGACCGGACACTTCCGGTCCCTTGCGACGTGCTCCCTCCCGCAGTTGGCGCACTTCGGGGCCTCTTCGGGGGCCCTGTCGCAATCTTGTGCGATGTGCCCGCCTGCGCAACGGACACATCTATGCGGCCGGTGACAATTGGCGGACGCGTGGCCGAACTGTTGGCAGCGATGACACTGCGCCGGCCCGCGTCCTCCCTTCCAGGCCTCTATAGTGAGGCCGGGCATCGATAGGAGCTCGGTTTCTCGGTATAGGTGTCCGAGCTCTTCATGTGTCAAATGCTCGAGCTGCACGAAAAACGTGCAGCCCTGGCGCCCTCTGACGGCGGGTATGGCGCGGGCGCGCTCCGCCGGGTATCCGAGCGTGCGCAGCGCCGCGACGACTTCCTCGGGCGGGGTGTCTTGCGGTAGCCCCTTGATGGCTACCTTAGAGGGCAATGTCGACGCCGGGCTGTAGCAGAACCAGGCGATGTCCGGGTCCTGCTTGGCGGCGTCTACCATGTAACGTTGGAGGACGCGAAATTCCTCCGCCGATTTGGGGAGGAATCGCACCCCCTTGCCCATTGGCCGGGCGTTCGGCGCGTGCCCCAGTAGCCCACGTATCACGCCGAAGTGCCTCGTCCACTGAGGGAAGCACTCCACCGTGATGGGCGGGTATTCCGACCGCGCCGTTTTCGCGGTCGTTGCAGGCGGTAGTTGTTGCCGCTATTGTTCCGCCTGGCGCTGCTCGAGCGCCCGCGGCGACGGTGGTGCGGCGGCGGCGGCAGCATACCCGGAGGGGCCGGCTTGCGGGGAGGCGGGGCGGGAGGTCGCCATCGGTGACGGTGACTCGATAGCGGCGTAGCTCGTTGAGTCGCGCGGCCAGCTTGCTGTCTCGCGCGACGAGCCCGCCGGCTGCGCCTGGGCGCCTCGCTCCTCTGACGGCGGCGATGCGGGCGGTTGCGAGTACCTCTGACTTCGCGGCAGAGGCGTGGGCGATGATGATGTCGTCGGTGTGGTTGACGGCGAGGGAGAGTGAGACGGCGATCGGTCGGTCCTCGGTCGCTTGTCTTCGCCCTCCTGCGACCCTGGCGAAGAGTCGTCGGCCCGCTGCCGCTTAGCACAATCCTCGCTCGATGTAAGAGCTCTTACATCGGCGGCGATGGTTGCGACGGCGGTCATCGGCGACTGGCGGTCTCCCGGCTCGACCCGGAAGCGCGGTCGCGGCGCCGGTGGTGTCGGTGCTGCGGGTACTGGCGGCGGTGGTGTTGACTTCAGCGCGGCTGGAGTAAACGGGACTACGGAATTATCCCGTAGGTCCCGTTTGACGACCGCACGTTGAAAGGCGGGGCGCTCCCCGCGGATGCGTTGTTCCTTCGGGGGGGGCTCCCCCCGACCGGACATGTTGAAAACAATTCGCTCCCGCAAGTGATGCGGTTGCGAGACTCACGTTGGTGTGCCGTACGATAGCCCGCTCCTTGCGTATACGGCTCCACACCCCTCGGCGCGTGCAACCCAGCCGGGTGAGACCCCTGGGGGAGGCCCAGCTAGGCGCCCGCGAGCGGGGGCAGAGACCGTACGTGCGTGGATATTATAGAGCGTCGGGTATCACCGAGGGCACTTCTGCTTACAATTTTCCAATGAAAATCAAGCAGACAGCTACGTCCGGGTAGCTACGGCGAAGCAGGGCACGCGATGCGCGACCGGCCGCTTCCTCGAGCCGTGACACGGGTCACGGCGAGTACAACTGGCGCCGGGGGCAGAGGTGCAGGGCGTAACCGCAACTAACGGACAGGCAGTGGGTCGGACTCGACTCCTATAACACAGTACAAATCGAAAGAATCCGAATTCGCAAAGTAATTATAAGAGGAATCAACGAACCACCAATGGAGGAAGGCCTACCATGAACTTTTATAAGACGATTCAATTCAAAGGCAGTACCTAAACGCAACCTCTTTCTTTTCGTACCATGTGTATTTGAAGGACAATGTTATAGTATAACGTTATAGACATGGTAGGCCTGCAGCAGGCCTACCATGAACTCTTATTGCGACTCATTTAAAGACGTAAACTAAATTGTTTTTTATACCATGACGTCTTAAAGACGCACACTTTAAGTCGTTGATTAACTGAATGACCGTTCGGAATGCGTCCTAAAAACATTTGAGTAAAAGAGACAGAGTTAGCTATAGTTCATATAACGTTGTCCTTTTCAAACACACTTCATGGTACGAAAAGAAAGCGGTAATGGGTTTAGGTACTGACTTTGAAATGAATCGTTTTCTTAAAGTTCATGGTAGGCCTACAGGTGTCCCGTAAAGAATGGACAACGTTTTAACTGATAGTAGATAAAAACAATGTATTTTAGAGGTAGTACTCAAGCTATGATTTTCTTTGAAAATCTTTGTTTTTTTTCACTCGACTTTTTTTTATTTAATTTGAGTCGTGAACAGACTTTCTATCAGGTGGTACAAGGGTAATCATTCATTACGGGACATCCTGTAAATCGATAATCGTGACGCCCGAAAGAAATAATAAAGTGAACCTATCAATCGTTATTCGTTCGAAATACGTATATGTCACCCAACGTTAAATTATGCCTGTTCCTATCTCACTGCTAGGTATAGGCCTCCTGTCCTCTAATAGAAAGAGAAGTGTTGAAGTTTTTACCCACCACGCTACTCCCATGCAGTTTGTTTGTTTGCGGTTTATAAAAAGTATAAAAAGGCAGCGGATACAGAAAGCCTACTATACTGTTGAAGATTACATCGAAGATAAGAATGCGTGGTCATAGCTACTCTCCTAATACAAGATAGCAATAACAAAACGTAATGAGTTATAAAGATTTTCTTTAAAGAACTCCGCCGAGTTTCTTGTTGTTTCTCTTGGTAGGACATATTTCCGAACCAGCAGTAGAGTTGACGATTCAGAAGGACTTGTTCACAAGTTTACTTGAATAATTACTTAATAAATTGAATTTAACTGGATTATGCAATAAACAAATCTACTTACCAGAAGAAGGAGCTTGTACGACAGTGGGAGGTTCCTGGAAGAAGCTGGATCTCTGCTGGGGGGAGAGCGAAGCCAAGGTCTCTAGATTATCTCGCAGTGAGTCGAAGAAAGAACCGACATCGTTTAACACACCTGTAAGAGAATCTTTATTAATAAATGTCGTATCGTAAATAACGTATCGTTGATTGCATTTGATAATGATGTAAATTGATAATCGCAATTTATCACACGCTTTTCGGTGAAGGAAAACATCTTGAGGAAACATGCATATCTCTTGAGTATTCTAGGGATATGTGTAACCTACCAATCCGCATTGGAGCAGCGTGGTAGGTCTCAGCTCCAATCCTTCTCCCCAAAAGCGGAGAGAGGAGGCCTTAGCCCAGCTGTGAGCATAGTAACATGCTGTTACTTTACTTTTTTTTACGTATCGTTGTGGTCGTAATTGGCTTTAATTTATTAAATTATTTTAAAACGTTAATAAATAGTGTTTTGTCAGAATAATAATCTCGTCAAAATAGACGGTACTAGTTGACAATTTTCTAAAGAAAAACAAACATTCGCTTAACACTATTTTTATAAAGTGAAGTAGCTGGATGACTGAGTTTTGTTCGAAATTTTTTAAAAGATATAAAAAAAGATGTAATTGTAAAGATATAAAAAAAGTGGAAAGATAAGGGAAAACACTCAAGCTGGTGGGTTTCAATTCAGAGTATTTTCACTTTGAGACCGCGCGATTCCCACTGTAACCACCTGTTATTTGAATTACAGTGAAATAACGTATCTATTTTTAATAATATTGTAACAGTTTTTTAGTGCCTGAAAATACAGATAGTATGTCAAAAATGAAACCTAGCTAGATCGATTATAAGTTAAATAAGTTAAATTTCATAAAAATAGTTGAAAACGTTTCCGAAATTCAGATGATATATATATTTATACTAGCTGACCCGGCGAACTTCGTACCGCCTACCAGTCAATGAATGGTTTGTTACCTTTTAGCTGAACTAATTAAGGGTTTGATGAACGTAATACAATGACACAATATAAATTTCTTAACGCACGTATAAATATTTGAGGAACTTCTATGTATCTGCTTAATGCACTTTCAACCTTTTTAATTGATAAAAAAAATACAGACAATAGTTTATTCACCCTTTTTAAAAAGTTTACACAAAATACATTTGTGAACGCATGCATAAATCATCATTACTATGAAAAACTATGAAAATTGGTCCAGCAGATCTCGAGTTATAAGTGTTGTAAACCCAACTTTGTTTTATATAAATATGGATACGAGATTAATTTATTAAAATATATTAAATTAGATAGATGGTTTATATTACACTATAAATATATATACAAATATATATATATATAAATAAAAATGCTGCAAATATATACTATATACATACACAACAAAAAAAATTGACGCATATATTAAGGAAAAAAAACACACATACACTTTGTGTTTGCTGCGACAACGTATTGACCAATATAATTTGTCATTGTCTGCCATTGACATAGCGTGACAAGTATTTATAAAAGTGGTATTTATTTTACCGTAATTAATAATGTTTATCGATAACAATATTCATAGCTCAGCGAAGTAATATCCGTAGCTGTTGCGAAGCAAACAAAGCGAACAAAGAACCGATGGACGTTGCGGTCTTAAACAGTTACGGTTTTTGCAGGTACATAAACAAATGTAAGCGCTGAAAGCAACATGATATTATGATGTGAATATGTCTGTGATGCCGTGTGATATCTGGCTGAGTAGAATAGACCACTCATTTCTTGCCGAGGTGTCGTAAAAGCCGACTAAGGTAAGTCGACCCACCGTGTGGTATCTGGCTGAGTAGAATAGACCACCCTCAATTCTTATGGAGGTGTCGTAAAAGGCGACTAAGGTAAGCCGACCCGCCGTGTGGTATCCGGTTGAGTAGAATAGGCCACCTTCTTCCTTACCGTGCCGGTCGTAAAATACGTAACCAAATCATGTGACAACATGTTTATAACATGTTGTGCCGACCCCAATTATAGTGGGATAAGGGCAAGAGGTGTAAGCTGTGATAGCCCAATGGTGAGACCGTGCGACTTTCTAGAGACGAACATAGGTTCAAACCCGGGCAGGCACCAATGAGTTTTTCTATTAAAACTCATGTGTCTAATTCATAATTGCAATTTATCACACGCTTTTCGGTGAAGGAAAACATCGTGAGGAAACCTGCATATCTAGAGAATTCTGTTGATATGTGTAACCTACCAATCCGCATTGGAGCAGCGTGGTAGGTCTTAGCTCCAACCCTTCTCTCCAGAAACGGAGAGAGGAGGCCTATTCCCAGCAGTGGGATATTAACAGGCCGCTACTTTACTTTTTTTTTAAGGGCAAGAGGATGATGATGATGTGAATATGTCTATGATATTATGATGTCTTGGTATTTTGATGTCTTGTTATTTTGACGTCTTATTGCGGACGGTGTGAAAGCGATATAATAGTGGGCGCGAGCGGAGCTTACCGACGCCGACATACGGCGTGACGGCCTTACCGAGCGCGGGCGTCGGCTGGCGTCTCCGACGACCAGCGTTCAGGGCTGTGGCCACCGCCGACCGTTTGTCTGACGACCTGCGCGACAAAATTATCAACTCATACTTTAACTCAACCACTTCAAACAAAAACATAGACTATCAATATTAATATCCCAAATAAACCAATATTATAACTAATAGAGACCATTGATACCTGGGACCAATGGTCGACGATAAAGGTGATCAAAGTCCAGACTTTGATCACCTTTTTTTTATATTCTGCACCTAATTGCCAGCAATTAGGTGCAGAATATAAAAAAACACGCAATGCTTTCCGTAAAATGCAAAAGATTGTCTGTGATCGGAAAGTAAGCCTCAGCCTACTATTTCATATTATGTTTTCTCTGTGTTATATTATTATATGAAACCGAAACTTGGACAATCACAGAATGAGCAATGAGCAAAAAGCTAGAAGCTTTTGAAAAGTGGATGTACCGACGAATGCTAAAGATACTTGAACGCAGAAAGTACGAAACATCACCACACTTCAGAGACTAGACAAAGGCACAGAGATCTCAAGAACAGTTAAAACTCGTAAGATCCTATATCTTGGCCACATAATCCGCAATAATAAGTATCAGCAGGCCTACAATGGACTCTTATTGCGACTCAATTGAAGACGTAAACGAAATTGTTTTGCTTTTTCATACCATGACGTCTTAAGACGCACACTTTAAGTCGTTGCCGAATGAGCGTTCGGGATTCGTCCTAAGAACATGTGAGTAAAAGAGACAGAGTTATCTATAGTTAACGGTATCCTTTAATGGATAATGAGTTCATGGTATGCCTGCAGATCCTACAACTCATTACCCAAGGAAAGATCCAGGGGAGAAGAAAACCCGGAAGAAGAAAAATATCCTGGACAAAAAAAATTTAAGACAGTGGTACAAAAAGAATACCCAATCGTTATTTCGAGCAGCAGCTTCCAAAATATAAATAGCCATGATGGTTTCCAACCTCCAATAGGGCACGAGAAAAAGAAGTCTTTTCTTCTCGACCATAGATATATCGACAAAAATACAGACGTGCAGAACACACAGCGTCTTCGCCGCGAGGTCTCCGCTTGTTTGTGACAAGCGGCTGAGGCGCCAAGCCGCGGCCGTCATGATGCAAAGATTTCTTCAAAGTTATAGATTCAACCCTCCAAAACGGACCGCTTTAAGCAGAGGTTCGCTTTCTCAAGAGACAACACCCTCAAAACAAACCATAGAGCTGAAGTCATAGTCACTGCCATCTAACATAAACGGGCAAGTCATTTTCTTTTTTGAATTATATCAGTAGCCAGATTAACTAACCTCAAAACCTCATCATCGTAGTTCTTCGGTGGTACACCTTCATTCGATTCTCGGATGATTTTTGGGTAAATGTTGCCCAGTTCCGTATCGATCCGTGGGCCTCTGTCCCAACGGTTGTGAGGTCCTAAGCCAATCCACGGCTTCTCAATCAGAAAGCGAAGAAGATCCAAGTTGTTGATATTGTGGTCCCTGTACTGCGCTGTGCTGATCGCGGCACCTGTGTGAACGATTTCACATTTTTTTTTTAATGTATTAACTAAAACTTAAAGGCTTAATGGCTGATATTCATTGTCAAAGTTTAGAAACGCATGGTTAATACCTTTGACGTGGGAAATTATATATATATAGTATAAAGGATAGTATAAACAAGTTAAGTTAAAAATGTTTTTAAAAAAAAGGTATTATAATTTCACGTCCCTATTCTTAGCCCTTGAGGAGTTCCCTCTCCGAAGCCAATCCTAACAGTTGCATCAGATCATGCATATCATAAACATGTATTGTCATCGGGACTGGAGCAGTGTGTAAAATTTCAGCTCAATCGGACATTGGAAAGTGCGTCAAATTTGACTTGGAAGACCTTGCAACCTTCACATACATAAGGGAGTTGAATAAATGCTTTTAATAACAGTTAGTAGTATAAAGTGATAGTACAAACTGGGTCATGGGGTTCTGAGCAGGCTCTTCTAGTTGAAGGAGGAGGAAACTTCTAATAGAAATCTTTATAGGTTTCCAAGTTGAATAAGAAACTTTTAATAGATGAGCATGTTAAATTAGCCTTATGCTAACCGCAGATTCGATGAAACAATCAGCAGGCCTACCATGTACTCTCATTGCGACTCAATTGAAGACGTAAACTAAATTGTTTTGCTTTTTCATACCATGACGTCTTAAAGTCGCACACATAAGTCGTTTCCGAATGAAGGTTCGGAATTCGTCCTAAGAACATGTCAGTAAAAGAGACAGAGTTATCTATAGTTCATATAACGTTATCATTTTCAAACATTACGACCCCAATGCAATCACACTTCATGGTACGAAAAGAAAGCGGTTCGCGGTCGTCGTTTACGTCTTCAGTTGAGTCGCAATAAGAGTTCATGGTAGGCCTGCTGATATTATGTATCGTTTTGTAAATTCTAGATGATACTTTGTTATCAGGTCTATACTTAACTGTGGCACTGCTTTCAGTTTGGATTTATTAATGTGCTTAAGTATTTATTTAAAATATATAGGTATATACTTACCGATGATAATCGATAAGTATATACCTATATATTTAAGTATATACCTAATACATGTGTTATGGGTGTGTCACCCATAACACATGTATTAATTAGGTTACTTACTTTGGGCACAGATAACCGTGTGTGTGTCCTTTTATTTATATCCATATTTATTGATTTATATGTAATCGGATAGCTGTGATAGCCCAGCAATGAAACCGTGCGACTCTTTCGAGATGGTCACGAGTCACAAAACCCGGGCAGGAACCAATGAGTTTTTCTATTAAAACTTAAGTGTCTAATTGATAATCACAATTTATCACACGCTTTTCGGTGAAGGAAAATATAGTAAGGAAACCTGCATATCTCCAGAGAATTCTGGGAATATGTGTAACCTACCAATCCAGCAACGTCGTAGGTCTTAATCTCAACCCTTCTCTTCGGAAACGGAGAGACGAGGCTCTATTCCCAGCAGTGGGATTACAACGTTACTTTATTCCTTACTCTATGTAGTCGGATAAATAGATGGTAAATAGAAGTCATAAACATAACGATTTATAAAATGAATACAACGTATAATTTGATAAAAATACTAATGTTACTTGATAGTACAACTTTTATTATCTTTATATGGATGAAAATCGACTTTATCTCATGCTGGAATAAACTTTACATATACCTGACCAGTCTGTCTGTCCGCGCGTCAGGTCTCATGAGAGTAATGGTCTAACTTGAGTTTACAATTTATTGAAGAGGGTTTCTTAGATCTTTTAATACTTTTTATAGACTTGGTGTGCTTGCGGCTTCGCCCGCGTAGAAATCAATGTATTTAAATGATTTATATGAGCAGGCGTTACTTTGCGGAACTATAAGAGAACCACTTCGAACATTCGCGTGGGTTAAGCGAATGCATGCAATGCTAATGTGTATGAAGCAGGCAAATTTCACGCACCTTACACATACAGGACAAATCATCACATGATTCCCAAGACGCCTGCACCAGCAACAATAAATAGCGGCCGGTTTCAATCCCACTGCTGGGAATAGGCCTCCTCTCTCCGTTTCCGGAGAGAAGGGTTGGAGCTAAGACCTACCACGCTGCTCCAATGCGGATTGGTAGGTTACACATATCTCCCGAATTCTCTAGAGATATGCAGGTTTCCTCACGATGTTTTCCTTCACTGAAAAGCGTGTGATAAATTGTAATTATCAATTAGACATATGAGCTTTAATAGAAAAACTCATTGGTGCCTGCCCGGGTTTGAACTCGTGTTCCCCTCGAAAGAGTCGAACGGTCTCACCGCTGGGCTATCACAGCTTTTTCCAGCAACAATCCACACAAGCACTACACACAACCACCACCACAATCTCTACGATCGTTTTGCCCCAAAACCGAAGCATCATCAGAAGGATAGGCTCCACGCCAAAATTGTAATGCGCATTACGATTGTAGCAAAGTATTTCTGTTATGGTTTCTGCAATGTATTTAATTGAAATTTTGAACATAAAAGTAGTTATTTGTTATATCATTATTTGCTTTAGATTGACATTTTTAAATTAGTTACATCTTTTGATTGGAATTTTCAATAATTTAAAAGGTATTTTACATGTATTGATAGGTTTTAAAATATCATTTAATGGGATAAGGATTAACATCAAGGATGTTATTAATATATTAATAATAAGGAGATATCAATAATATAGTTTTACTATCGTCGGCACTTTTATCAACTTTTACAATGTAAAAAAGTAGTTATATTGGCATAACTTTAATAGTTAGACATTTGGTATCGCGGACTTTTTTGTAGATATTGCTACTTTCTATAATAGTGTGGAACATTTTTTTGCTCTATCATTAATAGTTTCCACAGCGCACGCGATGAAAAATTTTTATGACTTATTTTTTCACCATTATTACATGTTTATTAGGGATCCCTATTTTTTTAAAATGTCTTATAGCCTATATTGTTCAGTGAAGATGCAGCTTTCTAATGGTGAAAGAATTTTTTTGAAATCGGTTCAGAAGTTTTTGCGTGAAAACATTGGAAACATACATCTATACTTATTATAAAACAAAGTCACAAAAAGCTGTCTGTCTGTATGTAATCGATTTTCTTATAATCTGCTAAACGGATTTTTATCAATTTTCGCTAAAAGATAGGGAAATACTTCCGGATGGTTTAAGTAAATAGTACATATCGGTATTATGTAAATTGTGTTAAAGAGATCGAGTAGTTGTTAAAAAACTTGCTTGCTTGGAGCTTTAGTCACGTGCGCTGCGTAAACCAGCAGAGACACGCTAAAGTAATGTAGTAGAGAATTGTAGATCAATAAAAATACTACAAAAAAGTCCGCGATAGCATGTCTCTATCTGTTATGGTTAACTAACAATAACTACTTTTATGTTTAAAATTTGAATTGTACAAAAAAATTGTGACACGCTGATTTCCACGCGGGCGAAGCCGCTGGCACAGCTAGTACATATTAAATTACAAATTTTTCCTCTCTATAATTATTAGTATAGTTAGTGTTTATGTTAATTCGCTCGTCGTCGTTTCAAAGTCCTTTTTTTCTGAAAACCGAGCGCGGCAATTTACACGGAAAATTGGATTATCGCGTTTTAGGCGTTTCATCATATTCGAGTTACAGGGGTTGAGTGGCCTTATTAAAGCCGATATATTGCAGAGTTTGACTTTTGAGAATGGGGCGATGTGCTTGGTTGTAAGACGATACCATCGTATGTTGGTAAGGATGGACTGAGTTTGACAGGGATTAGGAGAATTACTGAAGATAAAAGTAATAATAAAATTAATTTGCTATAATCCGCTATATAGTAAATAGAGAATATATATAGTGCTAAATGTATAGTCGACTATCCGTTTTTTCATACCCGTTACATGCAGGATTCGTAAAAACACATGCACAAACCTCCACGTTCACTATCACAAACTCAACGATCGTTTCGCCCCGCAACCGAAGCATCATTATTTTACGAATCCTGCATGTATCGGGTATGAAAAAACAGATAGTCCACTATACATTTAGCACTATATATAGTTTCTATTTACTCTATCGCGGATTATAGCAAAATATTTGTATTATAACTTTTGTATTATGGATCTCCGCAAAGTAACGCCTAATTCTATAAATTAGAATTACTTAAGATTCATTTCAACAACAAGTCAAATAGTGGCTATAATGTAACATGTTGATTTTTATAATTTATTTTGTTATTTTTAATTTATTGATTGAACCTTGCATAAGGTTGACTAGCTCTAACCGTAAGGTAAGACGTATCCATGAGATAAAAAGTTTATTAATATGCGGATATTCAATATTCCGTAAGATTATGATAGTTAAAATAAGCCAAAACTTCCTGCAATATATAGCTTCACCGAATTCTTATTACAATTAAGACTAATGTCCTTTGAAAGTTCTCATTAAAATTTCCTCGAAACTTCTATAAAGATTATGAACTTAGTGGAATATTCCATTGTAAAATCATCAAGCGCACCTTTTTAATTACAATAACATTTTATGAATATTATTAAAACTAAGAAGCTCGTGTTTAATTATAAAATCGACTTTTATATTGTTTGTAAGACTAGAAAATTATATATAGCTATATATCATCCTCGCACCTCCTGCCCCACTCTAAGTGGAGTCGGCACTTCTTCTCCTTCAGCCGATGGACGTCCACTGCTGGACATAGGCCTCTTCATGGCATCGCCACACCACACGATCTTGCGCCGCCTGGATCCAGTGGCTCCCTGCGACCTTTTTGAGGTCAAGTGAGTCGGCACAACATGTTGCAAACATATTGTCACATGATTTGGCTACTTATTTTACAACCGGCACGTGCCTGACGTCAACTAACCCTAGTCGGTTTTTACGACCGCTCCGTAAGAAAGAGGGTGGTCTATTCTACTAAACCGGATACCAGACGGCGGGTCGACTTACCTTAGTCACCTTTTACGACACCTCGGTGAGAAAGAGGGTGGTCTATACTATGCAGCCGGATACCACACGGCAGGTCGACTTACCTCAGTCGCCTATTACGGCACCTTCGTAAGAAATGAGGGTGATCTATTCAACTCAGCCGGATAACACACAGTGGGTCGACTTACCTCAGTCCCTTTTACGACACCTCGGTAAGAAAAAGGGTGGTCTATTCTACTCAGCCGGATACCACACGGCGGGTTAACTTTCCTTAGTAGCCTTTTACGACATCGTGGTAAGAAATGAAAGTGATCTATTCTACTCAGCCACCACACGGCATAAATGTAGATATAGCTACATAGACAAATAAATAGGTAGATAGATTAATAGAATTTACAACAGTGTTGTGTGTGTGGGGACACGGGGAAAATTTTATCGTTAATGGGGGCCAATTCGAAAATGAACAAGACATCAGTTTCATTTCAATGCTAGATTTAGGTGCCAAAGTTTAACCAAAAAAAAGAGATATTTCTGCTTTCTAAAGCATATTATTAAAATTTATAGAATTAGGCGTTACTTTGCGGAGATCCATAATACAAAAGTAATAATGAAATTATTTTGCTATAACTCGCAATTAAGCAAATAAAAAATATATAATGCTATCCGTTTTCATACCTGATACATGAAGGATTTGTAAAAACGCATGCAGAAACCTCCACCACAGCCACCACAATACACAAGCCCTACACGCGTTCACTATCACAAACTCAACATGCATTTCGCCCCGCAACCGAAGCATCATCAGGAGATAGACTCCACGACAAAATCGCAAAGCGATGCGTTTTCTATGCGATGCTCTACTATACATTTAGCACTATATATAGCAAGATTTGAAAATCCATTCAGCTTTATATAAGACAGCGGTTAAATAATGTACAATTGAGATTATTTAAAAGATTGACCGCCATGTTTCTTGCTGATTCTTTTCGGTAAGAGCCAGTTGTAACTTCATTAATCATATTGACGCTTGACTATTCAAATGTGTCTGAAATGAATTATTTGAATAAAGATTATTTTGATTTGATTTGACTTTTGAGAAAATTGCTTCTCATTATTTTAATAAGTGTAAATGAAAAATATCGTCGTTATATATGTTCACGTAGTTCGCAAGGCGCGAGTCAAATAGACAATACAATAATTTCACTGCAATCATTATCTGATACAAGCCTCTTATCTCAGGATTAACAAATATTAAATTTCCCTTGTAATATTCTGTATTGACATTTTAATCTCGGCTTTAATTTAAGCTAGATTATGGAATGTAACTAAATCATATTATAATACAAACTTTAAAGTTTTTTTTTATATTACATCATTAATTAATATCATAAATGCTAACGTCTGTCTTCCACGGCTAATTCGCTAAAGAAATACTTTACTTTACTGTTTTTTTTCGTGGTCACTTCATTTTCGATGTGGTCGAGATTCATATTTATATCCTTACAATTAATTAAGCACTTATTAATATGTTTTGTTTTATCTTTACTATATACTCCTGTTCGGGCAATTCTTTCCACCGAGGGTAATCGGGGCTTACTGCACCTAAGGCGGTGCGGGTAGGAGGCACAAAAATAACACGAGAAAAAAAGAGTGATCGGTCGGCCGCGTAAGACGGTGAGCTCGGTACTCGTGGTCAATTAGTGTTAATATCGGTGTTCAATGGACGTTTATTATATATATACACGAAATATTAAAGATAATTCGGTGGTTGTGGAAATTAATAAAACAGAAGAACAAAACATTAGTGATTCCACGAATAAAAGTGGCTTTGATATACTCGGGCCGGAGCGGCGTGGACGCCATACCCTACAGAGAAGCCTCCCAGTGAAAGATCAGTATCCTTTGATTATTCAGGGTGGAGAAATTGCCGGTTGTCTGCTATCCTAATTACGCTCACCAACTGTGGCTATCGGAGGGCACGCGTAGGCGCGAACAACCCCAAAAGAACAGCACCCAAGACTTTATACGCGTCAGCTTGAACTTTTAAAATTGTCTTTAAATATACCGTTATTAAGTCAGTTAAGCCAAGTTATCTGCAGACCACTGAAAATCAGCATTGAAGCTCCCGCGTCCTTTCTGAACGGCCATCCATATCGACCTTTGACACAGCTGTATAGTACCCGGCATTAAATAATGCACATTGGTGTTTAGAACGAAACAGCAGCCCAGTTCGGTTTTGTAGAGCACTGTCACTGTCGCTCAGTATGTGACGTTTCGCACGACTTCGTCAGTCTGTGCGACAGAGACAATGCTCTATGAAGCAGAATCTAGCGGATTTCTTTCTCTAAGCCCCAATGTGCATTATTTATTGCCGCGTACTATATATACATTGTGTTTGTTATTTTAATTGTATTGTTTTATACTAACAATTACTTTTAAGTGTAAATAATTTATGTAATGTGAAAGGCGAATAAAGATCTTCTTCAATACTGAGGATATTTAGCACAAATGATGCTTTTGTATCAGGTTTACATATAGGACAAAAACATCCATACTTTCCTAAGCTATCATAGATAAGAGCATAATTGTTCAAACACATTTCATGAGAGTATTCTAATAACTTGAAGCCAACGAAATTGCGGGTAAAACTTGTGAAAGAATTAATTGAGACTATTTCTGCTAATTACGTATATAAAAAAAAGTAACAGCCTGTTACTATGCCCACTGCTGGGCTAAGGCCTCCTCTCTCCGTTTTTGGAGAGTAGGATTAGAGCTAAGACCTACAACGCTGCTCCAATGCGGATTGGTAGATTACACATATCTCTAGAGTTCTCTAGAGATATGTAGGTTTCCTCACGATGTTTTCCTTCACCGAAAAGCGTGTGATAAATTGCAATTATCAATTAGACGCAAGTTTTAATAGAAAAACTCATTGGTGCCTGCCCGGGGTGTGAACCTATGTTGTCTCTAGAGAGTCGCACGGTCTCACCGCTAGGCTATGACAGCCTATTTATAATTACGTATAGTACGCTGCAATAAATAATGCACATTGAGACTCAGAGAGAGAAATCGGCTAGATTCTGCTTCATAGAGCATTGTCTCTGTCGCACAGACTGACGAGCCCGTGTGTCACAGTGACAGCGCTCTACGAGACCGAATAGGCCGGCTGTTTCGTTCTAAGTTCTCGATGTGCATTATTTATTGCCGGTTTCTATAACCTACGTGACACTATTAGCCTTTTAATGACTCCAAATAAGCTATTACCGCATTTGATTAGCTTAATTTCATACTAGTGATAGAAAATCAAACGCTAATTCCAACCCGATAAGGAAATCAAACGAATACTTTCCATTATTGTATACTAGAAATACGTGCTGCTACGCCCGTCTGAAATTCAGTGTTTAGCATATTATAGTCGCTCGAGTCTTGGCATGAGACTGGCTCTCTGATACCCTACACCGCTTTTATACCTATTCCCCCCTCTAAACTACAATCGACACTGGTTTGTTACTACCCCCACTAAAAATTGTTGTAAATCGACCTCTTCAACTCAATTTACATGAAACGGTTATGTGCTAGTAACCTAAACCTTTCAGAGGAAGTTCACTACCTTTTAGTAAAAACCGTACTGAAAATCCGTTCAGTAGATTTTGAGAAAATCGATTACATACAGACAGACAGCTTTGGGGACTTTATTTTGTAATAAGTATAGATAGCACGCTTAGTATAAAAGTGACTTAATTCAAAATTAGACTTCATTGAATTAAAAAAAATCCGAAGCATATGCGAGAATTCTGCGACAGGTAATTGGAAAGCATTGTAATTTTCTATCCTGTTTGTGATTTCAGTATTCCTCGTGTAATATAAAGCACATGTTCAGTGAATGGCATAATTTTATTTTCTGCAGCTTTTCCAGACATATTAGAAAAAGCTTCACGTGCATTTTACGTCGGTGCTTTAAGTTTTCACACTATGCGACAGAAAATTACACAGCTTTGTGACATTATATTATTTGTCATTGTCATGTCATTATTGTTACAAAAGTAATAATAAAAATTATTTTGCTATAATCCGCGACACAGTAAATAGAAAATATGTATAGTGGTAAATGTATAGTGGAGCATCGCATAGCAATCGCATCGCTTTGCGATTTTGTCGTGGAGTCTATCTCCTGATGATGCTTCGGTTGCGGGGCGAAACGATTGTTGAGATTATGATAGTGAACGTGTGTAGTGCTTGTGTATTGTGGTGGCGGTGGTGGAGGTTTGTGCATGGCTTAGGAAAGAAACAGATAGTCCACTCTACATTTAGCATTAAATATATTTTCTATTTACTGTATCGCGGATTATAGCAAAATAATTTTTATTATTACTTTTGTATTATGGGTCTCCGCAAAGTAAGGCCTAATTCTATAAATCGTTATTGTTAGTTTAATTTTCAAATTAAAACAACCTCCCCCAGCGCTCTCCGACTGCCTGTTTTTTTAACAGCTCAAAAACAACGAAATAGATTTTCATGCTCTCTCATTTCGTTAAATACGCCGTGTGGTATCCGGCAGAATAGAATAGACCACCCTCCGTTCTTACCGAGGTGTCGTAAGAGGCGACTAAGGTATGTGACGTGTGGTATCCGGCTGCATAGAATAGACCACCCTCATTTCTTACCGAGGTGTCGCAAAAGGCGACTAAGATAACTTGACGTTAGGCAGGCGGCCGGTCGTAAAATACGTAGCCAAATCATGTGACAACATATTCGTTACATGCTGTGCCGACCCCACTTAGAGTGGGATAAGGGCAGAAGAATGATGTTGCGATTTCGTTAAATAACCGAATATTTAATTAAAAATAATATAAATTATTCATATTCTGCATAAATTGGTTGAAACATGTCATTAATTCATGCAAATCTTCATTCAAGAGAAATCATTGTCCATATTTTTAAATTTAAACTATCGTGAGTAGTATTCATAGTTAATAACGATACCGGCTATACTCACGTCTAATTTTATTGGATTAGCCCGACTAGTTATCGCGGCGGGAACAGTTCCCGCCGCGATAACGTCGTGTAAAGAGCTCATGAATAAGTGCCCCGGACGGGTTCGAAACTAGTCGGGCTAATCCGATAAAATTAGACGTGAGTATAGCCGGTATCGTTATTAACTATTGTCCATATTGCTAATCCTTTTAGAGATATAGCAAAACAATGTGTGGTTAGGATATACTCCTTTAAGAGAAAGGGACAGAGAAGGTTCTCCCATAACCGTAGGCCACACTAAATGGGTTCTCCGAGCGCCGAAGTGGGGGGTGCTATTGCGGGCGAAAGGTCCTTTGAGGCGACCGAGACATTCAAATCTTTATTGGATATAATCCGTTTACAGGATGTTACAATTACGATTTATAGTTACTACACTTACAGTTTTCAATTTGAAAATTTACAAAAGCGTCCAATAAATAAAGATTTATAATATATATCAAAGTTATCCCGTGTCACACTGGAAAAATTCTTCAAGTGAATAAAAAAAATTCTCTTTTATATTATACAAAGTAGCAGAGTTAGGTTAATCAGCTGTTTTATGAATGGGGTAGTTTTAAAACGTCACGTTTATACTGCGTGGGCCGATAAGTGGGTTAACGATCTCGAAGGCGTTATGTTTTAAGGACGATTAATATTTGAACGATATTTCGTGGTAAGATCATAGAGTTATTATACAACAATAGACTATAAGTGAAAGTGTGATGTTAAATGATTTTTTTTTAACTCTCATTAACCCTGCAATCTGCCTCGTCTAGGCATTTACCTGGTGGTCAAGTGGTTTAGTATAGCCGTGCATGGCATACGCCCAGTGGTCTATCCATTTTTAAAAATTAAGATCAGAGATTCCCTTTAAAAATAAATGGTATAATCGAATACTTATTTTGTCTAAATTTTATTTTATTTATTTACTTTTACAAAATCCACAGCTCTTAATATATTAATTTACGAAATATTACTTAATTTTTACTTACAGGCAATTACGGATTTTAATTTTGTTAACAATGTGTTGCATGTGTGCAGAAGTGTGTGTGTTGAGTGCAAGTTTATGAAATGAGTGGAAATGCTTCAATTTGCGTATGTATTTTATTAATGTTCTAAAAAGTAAAATTAAAGTAGCGGCCTGTTGCTATCCCACTGCTGGGCACTGGTCTCCTCATCCCTTTTTTGAGAGAGAAGGATTGGAGCTAAGACCTACCACGCTGCTCCAATGCGGATTGGTAGGTTTTACACATATCCCTAGATTTCTCTAGAGATATGCAGGTTTCCTCACGACGTTTTCCTTCACAGAAAAGCGTGTGATAAATAATAATTGGCGATCAGACACATTAGGTAGTTTTTCAATAAAATTAATAATTATCATCATTGATTGGAATATACATATCACAAGAACCGTTTTCAGTAGGCAACGTTTACTTTAATTTCAATCAAATCTTACTCAGACACGCCTTGGCCTCTATTTGCTTAATATCCCCAACCTAGTATTAAACGTGACATACACTGTTCACATACATGACATCAATTACATTTTGTCACGCCATTTAAACTTCGTTAATTTATTTACCTGTGAAAGCTACTAGTTTGAAAATATTAACGGCCTGTTACTATCCCACTGCTGGGCATAGACCTTCACTCCCGTTTATTTGGAGAGAAGGATTGGGGCTCATCTTCATCATCCTCCTGCTCTTAGCCCACTTCAAGTGGGGTCGCAAGTAACACAGCATGTTACAAACATGTTGTCACATGATTTGGCTACGTATATTACGACCGGCCGCCTGCCTGACGTCAACTTACCCTAGTCGCCTTTTACGACACCTCGGTAAGAAATGAGGGTTGTCTATTCTAGTCAGCCGGATACCGCACGGCGGGTCGACTTACCTTAGTCGCCTTTTACGACACCTCGGTAAGAAATGAGGGATGTCTATTCTACTCAGCCGGATACCACACGGCATTATCGATTTCTAAGGACTATTTATCGATTTTATTTACATATAAATTTAATCGATTTATCATATTGATATTCTCTTTTTTATTACAATTGTAATTTTATAGAAAAAAATAGGCATTCAAATGACTAAATTGAAGGTATTCAAATAAATATGTACTTACTTTTATACTCTTATAAATTATGAAAGTGAAAGAATGAAAAATGTATTTATTATTTATCAAATAGTGAATTCGCTTATAAGTGATAGACGTGTGTTACGTGATGTTAAAGCCACAATTTTTCGTGCCAAAAATAAGGAGTAGGCTTGTGCTCAAAATTTTGGTAATGCTTCGGTACTTAATATAAATTACGGGATTTATCTACCTTTATATAATCTTTGATAAAGATATTTGGCTTTTTGATCGCAATCTCCAACTGATTATCAGGTAATTGACATGAGACGTATTGAATTGAGTATGACATTTGATTTAAAGCGTGGGATGCTTTTTCTGGAAACGACAACCCTTAATATTCCAGGAAAATGCGTCCCACATTTTAACACTCATGTTTGAACGCTCTTTAGTTTCGAGTATATGATTCTAAACGTATTTAACCTAAGGATATCATTATCATCCTCCTGCCCTTACCGTGTGGTATGCTGGGTGGGTGGGTACGCATTCTAAGTGGGGTCGGCACAACATGTTACAAACATGTTGACACATGATTTAGGTGCGTATTTTACGACCGGCCGCCTGCCTGACGTCAAGTTGCCTTATACGTATTTTACGACCCGTCGGTAAGAAAGAGAGTGATATACCACATAGAGTGATATACCACAGATAGTGAGATACCACACGGTGGGTCAACTAACCTTAGTCGCCTTTTACGACACCTCGGTAAGAAATGAGGGTGGCCTATTCTACTCAGCCGAATACCACACGGCGATATTTAACTTTAATAAAAACAAATAAATTATTATTATAACCTCTCACTAAGTAGAGAACGAAAATCAATTACGTTAAACCGTTTTTTACTTAAACCGTAAGTAACACAATAAGATGTTATCGTTCCCCGAGATATTTGATTTCGCTTTTCCTTGTCCGAATTAATTGGACTATATTAATTGCATGATATTCTTTTATAGCAACAATGATGTTTAATAGAAAGCTTCTATTTAAATAATTTATAGAATTAGGCATTACTTTGCAGAAATCCATAATACAAAAGTTATAATCAAATTATTTTGCTATAATCCGCGATACAGTAAATAGAAAATATATAAAGTGCTAAATGTATAGTGGACTATCCGTTTTTTCATACTCGATACACGCAGGATTAGTAAAAACACATGCACAAACCTCCACCACTGCCACCACAATACACAAGCACTACACACGTTCACTATCACAAACTCAACAATCGTTTCACCCTGCAACCGAAGCATCATCAGAATATTGACTCCACGACAAAATCGCAAAGCTTTTGCGATTGTATTATTACTTTTTTATTATGGATCTCTGCAAAGTAACGCGTAATTCTATAAATTATTTATTAATTTGATTTGCAAATTTACTCTATCCTCTGTCCTCTGTTTTATCTGTCCTCTGTATTAGGCAAGCTCTTGTATAAAGAGGGCAGTTTCTCCCATTATTACAATAAATTTGCGGTAGCTTCTGTTTTTATGCAAGCCTATTGTTTGTTTGTAAAATAAAATAAAATGTGCGCAAATCGTTCTGGCTAGTCTATTTCTCTATTAGTTTAAAATGACTTTGGTCCGCAATTTTTAAAGTTAAACTATCGTGAGTAGTATTCATAGATAATGTATAGACGCCGGCTATACTCACGTCTTATTTTATCAGGTTAGCCAGACTAGTGTCAAGCCCACCCGGGCCACTCATTCATGATAATATATTTAAATATTTTATAACTTAGACGAACTTAGACGAAGAATGTGTGGACATAGCTACTCTTCGACCCTGTACAAGACTTTAATAACTATTTGTAACTAGTAATAAGAATTATTCTTTGAAAAGAGCAGCTTCCGAGTTTCTTGCAGGGTCTTCTCGGTAGGAACAGCTTTCCGAAACAGCAGTAGAGTTGATGATTCTAAAGCACTTGATTGCAAATTTACTTGAATAAAGAATATTTATTATTTTTAAATAATTATTTAAAAAAAGTAATAGTTGTATTACCGCAGTTAATGCTAAAATTCAGAATAAGGCACATTCCAAAAAACTTTGAAAACATAATTATGTTTTCTGTTTATTCGCATGCAAATAAAGATTATTTTTCACACCAGATTCCTATAATCCTTAGGATTATTAATTTACTATTCTTAGCCAAAATTTAGGTTTCAGTATTACGTGGGTCGGACTGATATATTCTTCAAATTAAGACATAATACAGAGAAATTGACCATTATCCTGGAAAGCAAGCAACTAACAAGCGACATTACTCGTGTTAGTTCTATTAAGATTAGCGAGATAATGTGTGGCAAATAAAGTGAGAAAATTGCGAAATTGCTTCGTTTTAATCACTGTTCTGGTCATCCCTAAAGTAAGCAACTGAATGCTTGTATTGTGTGGGTGACAAACAACTGGTAAATATAATAAAATAATATAAACTAAACTACGAACCGAAATAAATTAATAATACCAAGGATAAGGCTTCAGAAAGTACGTAGATCGTTTGTGGGCTTCGGTATACTTTTTTATAATAAAATTCCTCAATCTATTTTGGACTGTCCTTTACACGAGTTCAAAAAAGCAATTAAAGAGACTCTCATTACTAAAGATTACTATAATGTTGAAGACTATGTAATTGATAAGAAAGCTTGCAACTAAATTGCGACCAGCTATGTACTACATGATATTGTTATCTATGTTTGTTAAAAATAGTAAATACAAAATTGTAATATTTATTTTTAAAAAGAGTAACCGCCGAGTTTCTTGCTGGTTCTTCTCGGTTAGAGCACCTTTCTGAACCAGTTGTAGCTTCAATTTAATTTTAATTTGACGATTCAAAAGTGCTTGTAATAGGCCAATTTGAATAGAGACTTATTTGAATTTGAATTATTTTAAAATAAATAATTAATACATTCTCGAGGAATCAAAAAACTGTTTTACAGAAAATTTTGGCCCTAGCGAATCACAAAGTGGAGCTAAAGTCTGAATCAATGCTACCTGCGTCAACGGGCGTGCTAATATTTTTCTTACAGCATCTTCGCGGATGAAGATGAGGTCTTAGGATCCAACTTAAAAGAAGGCATACTTAAGATGTGCTCTCTCGCCAGTAGATCACCTACTCTATCTCAATGTTACGTAGAAAAAAGGCTGAATTTCGGAAGGTCGTAAAATACCTAATCAAATCATGTAAAAATATGGTTAATACCTATTAAGCCGACCCTACTTAGAGTAGAAAAGGAGCAGGAGAATGATTTTTCATCCTATTCATTTAATTATTATATTTTACATTCCTGCAACATCCTGTTTTCGCGACCTTAATATCTTCAGCCGAAGTTTATCTAAATGAAATGACGTTCCTACAATAAATCCGCCTTAGCCGACGGCTATATTTATTTTTATTTCGTACCTTGTTGTATGTGGTATAAAATTAATTAATGTATCTATCTCTCTAAATAAAAATTTCGTTTTTACATATAGTTAAGCATCCAAAAATTTTCTGCATACTACAAATCCGCAATAAAGCAGAATGCAGAATCCTTCGAAAGGAGCAAGGGGACCATTGTCCAATAGTGAGTAACAAAAAAAATTGTGAAAGAATTACAAACAAATTTTCTGCCGAGAACTCTAAAAAGCATACAATAGAAAAAAAATACAAGAATTATAATGAAACAAATAACAGGCTGCTACTTAAGTACATTTTCAATTAAAATAAGTGATCTGGACCTGCTCTTAACAGCGCCATACTGTAAATAACAGTGTTTAAAGACATGTGTTCAGGATAGCTTCTACTTGAACATACAGATTTTTAAGTGAATAATAGTTTAAATGATTTTTGCTGACAATATAATATAAAAGCTACTTATTTCAAAGAGGGCTTTTAAAGACCCAAAAATGCTGGGTGAAATCAAATTCTGCTGTTTTTTTTAGATTTAGTCAAATTATATGATGTAATTTTAAGTACGAAATGCTTAAGCTTAATGCGTATCCGCGTATGCAGTAATTTCCAATAATATACCAATATACCATAATTATACCTTATGAGATAGAGACATGGAATCGCGCATTTTACTTCATTATATAAGAAAATGTTCGTTTTTATTTTTTAACGATTATTGTGAACTAAATTATTCCATACTATCCATGAAACAATTTTATTATATTAACAAACAGTTTATAAAAAAAGAAAATTTAATTTTATTATAGATTAGCAAAGATCTCGTGGTATTGGATAGTCTACGAAATCGGACTATAGATTTATTTTGTAGATTATTTAATTATAAAAAATGAGTATCATTAGTATTTTTGGAATAAGAGCTAACTCACCAAGTGCAGGCTCTGCTATAACGATCGCTACACTGAATTTATTATGGCGTTATTTGCTTTCGATTAACATTTTTAAATTCGTAAAATCTTTTGATTGGGATATCGGATTTTAATAATTTAAAAAGTATTTTACAGGTATTGAAACAGTTATTATTAAAATATCATATGATGGGATAAGGATTAATACAGAGATATTAATAAAATTGTTTGATTGTTGTCGGCATTTTTACCAACTTTTACAATGTAAAAAAGTAGTTATATTGGCAAAACTATAATAGTTAGACATATGGTATCGCGGACTTTTTTGTGGATATAGATTCTATACGTTCTATAAT
Source organism: Morpho deidamia (assembly GCA_947086505.1). NCBI lineage: Eukaryota > Metazoa > Arthropoda > Insecta > Lepidoptera > Nymphalidae > Morpho > Morpho deidamia. The sequence goes on along the minus strand of CAMTZC010000012.1, from coordinate 15,090,276 downwards.
ACTGTAGAATATTTTTTTGTTCTATCATCAATAGTTTCCGCAGCGCACGCGATGAAAGATGTTTACGACTAAATTTTTACCAATTTATTACAATTTTATTAGGGATCCCTATTTTCTGAAAATGACATATAGCCTATGTTGCTCAGTGAAAAAGCAGCTTTCCAATGGTGAAAGAATTTTAGAAGATTGAATTAGAAGATTTGGTGTAATCAGTCCAGTAGTTTTTGCGTGAAAACGTAACAAACATACATACATACAAAGAAACAAACATACAAATCTTTCCTCTTTATAATATTAGTATAGAAGTATAGAAGAATGTCACATATTGTTTTGTTATACATATCTAAAAGCTAGGTAACGTTGTTAGTTAAAGCCAACCCGGTTTAACATTTTCAGACGCTCTCTACAATTATCGACAGATTTCAACCAATTTGCACGAATGCATCGCTGTCTATATGAGGAAGCTGGATTTTTAAGACAATATTAAAAAAGTATTTTGAAATCTGAAATACTCCAGTTTTTTGTGTCTCGTTTGAATTATAAAAACTTAAAAAAAATCTTTAGACAAAACAGATTACGTGAAATCTAAAATATTATGAAAGAATCTAATTTGCGAGGATCAAAGTTATTATATAACAAGTGTTCATCTTTATGAAAGCGTTCGCCCAATAAATGTTATTTTTTGCTATAATTTCTAAATATAACAAGCACCAAACTAATTGAAATCTTCCGGCTGAATCGCCTCGTTTCTAGGCTTATAGTCCCTAAATAGAGCGATATAAATTTGTTGAAAATTAACAAAAAGTAGAGAAATATAATCCCTTGGGTCTTGTATTAGTTATATAAAATGTTATATAACGTAGCAGACAGAATGGCGTGTGGTATACGGCGCAGTAGAATAGACTACCCTCATTTCTTATTGAGGTATCGTAAAGGCGACTAAGGTAAGTCGACCCGCCGTGTAGTATCCGGCTGAATAGAATAGACCGACCTCATTTTTTATCGAGTTGTCGTAAAAGGCGACTAAGATAAGTCGACCCGCCGTGTGTTATCCGGCGGAGTAGAGTAGACCACCCTCAATTTTTATCGAGGTGTCGTAAAAGGCGACTAAGATAAGTCGACCCGCCGTGTTTTATCCGGCGGAGTAGAATAGACTACCCTCATTTTTTATCGAGGTGTCGTAAAAGGCGACTAAGGTAAGTCGACCCGCCGTGTGTTATCCAGCAGAGTAGAATAAACCACCCTCATTTTTTATTGAGGTGTCGTAAAAGGCGACTAAGGTAAGTTGACCCGCCGTGTGTTATTCGATTGAGTAGAATAGACTACCCTCGGATATATGTAACCTACCAATCCGCATTGGCCCAGCGGTGTATTTCTTAGCTCCAATCCTTCTCCAAAAAAACGGAGAGAAAATGCATATTCCCTGAAGTGGGATATTAACAGGCCGTTACTTTACCTTTTTTATTTTTTGCGGAAATCCATAATAATTAATAGCAAAATAATTTTATTATTACTTTTGTATTTCTCCTTCTTGCGTTTATAATCAGTGACGTTGAAAGCACCGTACCGCAATCCGTACGTGATTTTAGCATACAAAAATTAATTTCATAAAACAAACTCCACTAAATAGATCTAACATTTCGAATTTTAACGTAATTAATTAAGTGGAAAAAGTTCTACGTATTTATTTAAACCGTGTATGTTATTTTTAAATTATAGTCGCGTGTTTATTTCTGTTATACATGGTTGTCGGAAAACGCCGTGTGGTATCTGGCAAAATAGAATAGACCACCCTCCGTTCTTACCGAGGTTTCGTAAAAGGCGACTAAGGTATGTGCCGTGTGGTATCCGGCTGCATAGAATAGACCACCCTCATTTCTTACCGAGGTGTCGTAAAAGGCGACTAATGTAAGTTGACATCAGGCAGGCGGCCGGTCGTAAAATACGTAGCCAATCCATGTGACAACATGTTTGTGACATGTTGCGACGAACCCACTTAGAGTGGCATAAGGGCAGAAGGATTGGTTTATTTGAACTACTTCTTATATTTAAAATTTTAAGTCGTGCAAAATTTTGTGACACTCATTTCCACGCGGGCGAAGACACATAGTACAAAAAATTACGATTAATGACGTTTTTCTGCTTTTAATACACGTGTACAAAACACTAACGTGGAACGGCGCTATCAGTCCCAAAATTTAAAGTAATACGGCGCAATAACGTGCCTTGAAGGAATCTGTACAATCTCCAGACATTTAAGCACGTTGTTTAAAGAAAGATTCTTTTTTTGCAGGCGTATAAACGTTACGTCACTTGGCGTTTATCTAATTTAATGAGTAATAAGGGTAATAACGTTGCTCCATGTTAATTTGATAAATGATAGTCGTTTTGGTAAATAGGATTAGTATTATCTTCCTTTGCCTATATAGAAAAATAAACACACTTTAAATAGCGAACACAAGTGTTAACAAATTTTGAATTTTTCGAGAAAATGGAACAAATGAATGTAAAATAATACAAAAATACAAATAAGTAGAAAATTACGCAAAAATTAACAATATAAACGAAGAATAACAAATTAAACTACTACCGACTACTGTTAATGCGACAGGATGCCAGAGCATTAGCAGTTTGTCGGAATCATAATTTCTTTTTCCGTTAACTCGGCGGGGCGTGATATGAATCGTTACATTATTCCCAGATAATAATTAATTCATATTTCGTCGCAATCCATTGAAATGGTAAAACTTTTTAATTCTTTTACGATTATATATAATTAAAATATACATAATTATAAAAAGATTGGCGATGTATATAATAGACAAAGTAGGAACCGACATAAGCTTGCGGCTCCTGCTTTGCGCCTTGTAAGAGTACGTAAGTCGTTTGTGGGTTTGGGTATAAGATTCTATAACAAAATTTCACAATCAATTTTAACTTTGCCATTACAGCAATTTAAAAATACTGTTAAAAAGAGGCTGATACAGAAAGCCTATTATACCGTGGAGGCTTACATTGATGATAAGAATGCGTGGATATAGCTGCTCTTTGACCTTGTGCAGGATAGCTATGACAAAATGTAATTAGTATTAAGAATCTTCTTTTTTAAAAGAGCAACCGCCGAGTTTCTTGCTGGCTCTTCTCGGCAGGAACAGCTTTCCGAACCAGCAGTAAAGTTGACGATTCAAAAGCACTTGTTTACAAGTTTACTTGAATAAAGAATATTTTGAATTTGAATTTGAATTTGATTAATTCTAAAAAAAATGTATATACAATTCAAATTTTTTTTGATGTTCGTTTGAAGATCATTATAACTTATAAAAAAATATATGAGATGCATAGACAATTCAAATAGTTTTTAATTCACTTTTTGTTTCACTATCGCTCAAACTCATGACTCCCGCCTAAGATAACCTCTTCTTGATTCTCCTCAATTAAACATGTACCAAATTAACTTAACCAATATCTAGTTCACTCATTGTTATTTTGTATATATGTATAGCTTGTCGTATAGCATTTTTCATCATCATCATCGTGTACATTTTTTATACAATAGTATTTTTTTTAAAACGACAGAGAATTCCACTATTCCAAACACTAATAGTTATTAATAGACCACTTGAAGTAAACAAGTTGCAATAGTTCCAATATTATAATAATTATTCAGACGATTTTTTGGCTTATTTATAAGAAATAAATACAAAATTATTGTATACATTTCTTAACTTAGATTAGTTTCTTATTTTTAACAGTGTATATGTGAATAAGGATGGCTTATTCAGGAATAACCCTTAAATCACGTTGGCTTTATTATTAAAAAAAATAATTTTTATTTAATATTTGATATGAAAGAAATATTTTAAAAAACCTTAATTTAATCAATTGAAATTGAAAAAATATTTGTTATATTAGCAATAATTGTTTTATTGTATTTTTAGTAGTCATTAAAATTAATGAAGTAATATATGTTTTATTTAAATAAGAGTTTTAATCATATAATTAATAAATTACTAAACTTTGAATGAAATGTCAATTTCAAAAATGGAATCCGTTACAAAAAAAAGTTCGCAAACTTACCGGCAAGGAGCGCGAGGATGACAGCTACGTGCGGAGTCATGGTTGCGTCGAACGACAAGTGCCGCGCGTTGTCTGCGAGCCCGCCTTATAGCAAGGGTGTTCCGCCCTCGAACGCCTCCGTAGAACGTATCGCGCTGTTATATAAAATCAAAGATCTTTTCTTGCTTCCCAGGATTACGTAATTAGCACGCTTTTCCAAATCTTAATCTTGTTTTATAAATTTAACGGCCTGTTGTGTCTACACTATTGTAGACACTTATTTTCTCGTCTTATTTATAATTTTTAATCCACGCCTTAGTTAAGGATTGTGCTCACATATATCCTAGGTATTTTGCTGAGATACATAGCTACACGTTGTTTTTTGAATAAAGGGAGGCCTAAAAAGAGATTTGTGTACTGTGTGCAGTATGACATGCATATAAAAGGAGTAGCGCCAGAGTTGACATATTATAGCCCCCAATGGAAGCGAAACTTCCTTTCCTTTCCGAACCAGCAGTAGAGTTGACTATTCAAATGCACTTGTTTACAAGTTTACTTGAAAAAAGAATAATTTGAATTTGAATTCGAATATAAATTAATTTATTGTCTAAAACTTGTAATCAGATCGGGGTTTTAACCAGCGACATTCTTACACATTCAAACTTTAACAAATTAAAATAATTCTTTATTCAGATTGGCCTTTACAAGCACTTTTGAATCGTCAGATTATGATGCAGCTACGACTGGTTCGGAAAGGTGCTCTAACAGAGAAGAACCAGCAGGAAACTCGGCGGTCACTCTTTTCAAAAATAAATATTACAATATTGTATTTTTCATTTGTACAAAAATCAAAAAATACAATAAAATCTGCGTAGCAATCGCAGTTTAAATCCAAGCTTTCTTATTATTAACATATTCCTCAACAGTGTAATAGGCCTTATAAAGAAGTGTCTCTTTGATTGCTTTTTTGAATTTGTATAAAGGCAAGTCCAAAATAGATTGAGAAAAATGTGTACCGAAGCCCACAAACGATCTACGTACTTTCTGAAGCTTTACTTTTACCATTAGGTTTGCCTATTAATCTAATACGCTTTTTGGAAAACAAGGACTTACAAGTTTATTTGCATAAAGAATATTTCGAAATTCATTTAGGGATCTAAGATTATAATGTACATTGCATGATTCACGTGAGTTTACGTAGACACTCCACTTAATTAACAAATGACTTCACATAATTCACAGAAGTCGTGAAACCAGAAGTTCATATGATGTGTATATTTCTTTAACAATAGATAGAGAGACAAACTATTTCATCATGATCATCCTCCTGTCCTTATCCCACTCTAAGTGGGTTTTGCAAAACATGTTACAAACATGCTGTCACGTGATTTGGCTACGTATTTTACTACCGGCCGCCTGCCTGACGTCAACTTACCTTAGTCGTATTTTACGACCCCTCAGTAACAAGAGGGTTATCCATTCTACTCAACCGGATGTTACACGTGGGGTCAATTTACCGAAAAATGGGTGGTGTATTCTACTCAACCGGATACCACACTGCGGATTGACTTGCCTTAGTCGCCTTTTACGATATCTTGGTAAGAAACAAGGACGGTTTATTCTACTCAACCATATACCACACGGTATAAAAGGCAAACTATTTCTTACGACTAATTATTTACCCGAAGCTCTTGATTGCGTAAGATTTATCTTAAAGACCTATATTATTAAATTGTGATAGACCTTGTAACTTTTCTTTTACACTGTCACGACCGTCCGTCCTAAAAGTAAGCAACTTATTAATAATCTAAGTAATCCTCAACAGTATAGGAGTTTTTTTGTATCAGCCTATTTTTAACAGTCTTTTTAAACTGCTATAATGGCAAAGATAAAATTGATTACGGTATTTTACTATAGAATCTTATACTCAAGACTGCAAATGACTTACGTACTTTTGCAAAGCGGAGGAGCCGCAAGCTTATGTCGGTTCCTACTTTGCCTATTATAGTATACATTTTTATTTTATATTATTTTATTAATTTATATTAATTAATTTCACTATAGATTGACTACCAATGCGACACTTGGGTGATGTTTCGCTTTGCTTTGATTTATCACTTTTTAACATAACATTAAATTCAATTTTCGTTGTACGAATCTTCCGTTACAGTTTACGTTCTCGCGTTAGTCGCCCACTGCGACCGCGAAAGTAGCAAAACCTTTATTTATGACTAATAATAGTAGTTTTTTCCACACGTGAGATACAACGAGTACCGGGAAATGTAATAGCGAATTCCATTAAACTTCTTTCCGTTTAATTTGCGTTCAAATTCTCTCGTAAATTTTTCGTAATAGCCGTTTATAGGGATTCCCCGTTAGAAAGCAAATTAATATCAGAAATATTAGAAACGCGATAATGTAAGCATAAGCTTTTTTTAGATAATGTAAGAAAAAAATGCCTAACGATTTTGTCTTAAAGTATTCTCATCATTAGAGAGAGTAGTAGTTTCTCCTGATGACAGTTTACGGGACGAAATGAGAATTTGCACATTTCCACTAAGATAATTTATAGAATTAGGCGTTACATTGCGGAGATCCATAATACAAAAGTAATAGCAATTATAGCAATTATAGCAAAATAATAAAATTATTTTGCTATAATCCGCGATACAGTAAATAAAAAATATACATAGTGTTAAAAGTATAGTGGACTATCCGTATTTTCATACCCGATACGTGCAGGATTTACGCAAAGCTTTGCGATTTTGTCGTGGAGTCTATCTCCTGATGATGCTTCGGTTGCGGGGCGAAACGACTGTTGAGTTTGTGATAGTGAACGTGTGCTTGTGTATTGTGGTGGAAGTGGTGGAGGTCTGTGCATGTGTTTTTACGAATCCTGCACGTATTGGGTATGAAAATACGGATAGTCGACTATACATTTAACACTATATATATATTTTCTATTTACTGTATCGCGGATTATAGCAATATAATTTTATTATTACTTTTCCACTAAGACTTGATATGTGCAGCGTTAGTTAGAATAGTTACGGTTGTGATAGGCATGAGAACAGATGATGCACACAACAAAATATTAATTTTTTGATATATCTTTCTTCTTCTTATCGTACCTCTCCGACTAGCGAAGGTTAACCGTCAGTGCTTGAAATATTATATTTCAAATCAAATCAAAATAATCTTTATTCAAATAAACCATTTCAGGCATTTTTGAATCGTCAAGCATCATATCATATATCTATTAAATGTAAACTTTTGTAATTTATAGAATTAGGCGTTACTTTGCGGAGATCCATAATACAAAAGTAATAATAAAATTATTTTGCTATAATCCGCGATACATCGCGATACAGCGATGTATTGCGGATTATAGCAAAATAATTTTATTATTACTTTTGTAAACTTTTGTTTTATTTTGTACCACCATGTATAGAGCACAGATGAATAAATTTGTTTCAGAAAGAAGGACGAAAGGTTGTTAAAGCTGTGCGTTGCTTAACAAAATTTCTTCCGTATAAAGAGTGTGAATACATTATTCATTTGGCGTCTTGAAGGGTATAAAGTCATTTTATTTTACTTCTGAGGGACTCTAATTACTGACCCTATGGAAATTACCATTAAGGAGATATGCTAATTTTGCTGAAGATCTAGTTACCGTTGCATCATAAAGGAATTTAAACATGTAAGTTTATTAGGACTAAAAAAATTTAAAGGACTTTTAGGACTAAAGAATTTACTAAAAAACGTCTTGTGTATTTATCCTTGAGTCGACTTTATTTATTTATTTATTTATTTATTTGTTTATTGGAACATCCGCCGTGTGGTATCCGGCAGAGTAGAATAGACCACCCTAATTACTTACCGAGGTGTCGTAAAAGGCGACTAAGGTAAGTTGACCCACCGTGTGGTATCCGGTTGAGTAGAATAGACCACCCACTTTCTTACCGAGGAGTCGTAAAATACGACTATGGTAAGTTGACGTCAGGCAGGCGGCCAGTCGTAAAATACGTAGCCAAATCATGTGACCGCATGTTTGTAACATGTTGTGCCGACCCCACTTAGAGTGGGATAAGAGCAGGAGGATGATGATTTGTTTTTTGGAACACCAACAAGAATGCATTTAGAGTAAACTTAAATATAAGCAATATTGTATCCTGCTACAAGTACATCCTTACTTACAGGTGTACCTACACAACATGAATACTTATGGTGCTATACGTGCCTTACAATTTTTACAAAATTATTATTAATTTTTTAAATTAAATTAAATACAAATAAAAAAGGAATAAAGAAAGTTAGAAAAATGCACAACTTAAGCTAAAAATATAAGTAAAGTTCTCAACAAGTTACCGATTTTCGTTGTAAACATCTAAAGGTTGCCAAATTGTTCCTGTAGATATCACCCTTAAATTTACCAGTAGATAGTGTGTTGTACTGTCGCTTCTGAATTCTCGATTCTTGTACTGATAAAGTTCTAAAAAATTCCTAAAACTTCGGCATTCGCATGCTTAAACTGCATTAGTCCATTGTTCAAAAATTTTTTGATCCGAATCACCAATTAAAATGTATCGTATAACAAAAAAAAAAAAATTTTAAGTATTTTTTTTGTATAACTACTGTTTGGGGAGTTGGGGGTAGTTTTTCTACGTGCTGAAATTGCCCTATTATAAATACGCTGTGTCTAGGATATCAGTATGATTTTCAGCAACGCACAAAAATTACATTGGCACAAAATAAAAAGTGGAAAGTGCATTTGACTAGACCGACATATTGGTACGTATTTCGACCCACTGAATATGAATTAAAGGTTCTATACACCTTCAAAGTTTCGAGAAAACTTAAAAAAATATATTTATGTACTTAGGATACGAAAATCGGCTGTTTTAGTGCTATAATATATTTTGTAACTACCATCAAAAGAGCTTTTTCCACCATCGAGATTCCTGCTCTTCTCAAGCCTTCGGGGATAAGTCTGGATGATGGCAAGAGACCAGACTGTCTGACTGTCCTTAGGAACGGGGACGGGCCCTAATGTGGGACGGAACATACTTCATTGGCTTCGTCCCATAGCGTCAAGACCTGGAGCTGCGGCGGAAATGGCCGAATCCGGCAAGCGGTGAAAGTATGCATCTCTCATTGAGAGTTATATATTTGTGCTGTTTGCAGTTGAGACCCTAGGGCCATGGAGTCAAAGTGCAATTTTTTTTTATCGGTTTTAACACTTGGGTTGATCGCCTCTTCGGATGACAAGACTGGCTCCTTTTTCGCACAAAGAATTGGCATAGCGATTTAACGCGGAATCGCTGCCAGCATTCTTGGGGCCATTCCACGTGCGCATGATTTGTATAGTATTAGCGTGTAAGTAATTTAAGATAGACATAACTTGTACATTCAAATTCAAATTCAAAATATTCTTTATTCAAAAAACTTGTAAACAAGTGCTTTTGAATCGTCAACTCTACTGCTGGTTCGGAAAGCTGTCCTACCGAGAAGAGCCAGCAAGAACTCGGCGGTTGCTCTTTTTAAAATATAAATCCTTGAACTAGTTACATTTATTTATTACTGTCTTGTACAGGGTAGAAGTGCACCTATATCCACACATCCTTATCATCTAAGTAACCTTCAACAGTATACTAGGCTTTCTGTATCAGCCTCTTATTAACAGTGGTTAACATTTTTGTTGTAAAAAAAAATATATATATTTACCTTTTATTTAAAAAGGTTTATGGTCTAAATAACATTTGTATTAGTATTCAGCGGAACGAAAATCATGCTTGGTTTAGTTCATCAAAATTATTTTGTGTGCTGGTGCTATTTTCAATGTAAAGCAAGGAATTGTACATTATGTCGAAGCTAAATCAGATTTTAATGAATATCATTACTAATATTATAAATGAACAATTAATGAATAAATAACAGAAAAAGTATGTCAGTTTCTCTGATAGGCTTTCACGGCTAATTGGCTGGAGCAGTATTGATGAAGTTTGGTACAATTGAAGCTTATACCTGGCAACAATATAGGAAGGGTAATTCCCGTTTTTATAATAGGGAAAAATACATTACACGATTAAGGGGAATTTTAAATTTTAAAGTTGTTCAGAAAGACATATTACTGGATAACTTGCTGTCTGTCCATATATGATCGGTTTTCTCAATCTACTAAACTTTTTGTACGGTTTTTACTAAAAAATTAACACAATTGTCCCGAAAGGTTTAGGTTAATAACAGATTACGCCTTTTTGTGAATTTTGTTGAAGAGGTCGTAAAAAACTCGCTAAACCAACAGAGATATACTAAAGTAATGTACTATAAAATTGTAGATCTACAAAAATACAACAAAAAAGTCAACGACAGCATGTATTTGTCTCTTATGGTTAAGTCACAATAAATACTTTTATGTTCATAATTTAAATACTTCCACACAGGTAAATAAATAATAAATAAATAAATATATGGGACATTTACACACACGGTCGTCCGTCCCCAAAGTAAGTAACTTAATACTTGTGTTATGGGTGACGGACAACTGGTAGATATACTACATATATAAGTTTAAATACATACTTAAATACAAATACACACCCAGGCTCGAAGAACCAACAATTTGTTTATAGAAAATGTTGGCCCTCGGCGGGAATCGAACCCGCGACCCGCGGAGCTGAAGGCAAGAACACTACCCACAGCGCCAACGGGCCAGTCGCTGAAGGCAGGGTCACTACTACAGGTGAAACTAAATTAAAATAACGAAATTCCGATTTATGATATTATATTTATTACATCTATACGATATATTATATTTATTGATTTTAAACAGTGTCGAGTGCAAGATAAGATTTAACATAAAACGTTTTAAGAAAAATTGAAGCTTCTAGAAAACTAGCATAAAAGGGATGGATTTTCTTTGACTCGGGAGTTTTGAATATCAAAGGAATCCTTTAAAGTATGAAGCGCAAATGGCTACTTTTGAATTAGAATTGAAATAGAAAAATGCTTAAAGTTGCATACCTCTTTTTTGTTCCTAAAGCTATCTGTAACGATCTGTGACGTAGAATTCTCTTATAATTCTAAATTTGCGGTTAGCTTTAATGTATTTTACAAGTTTTATAAGTTATCTGAGGTCAGTGCCTTCTTTAGTTGTGTAAGGGAGCCAGCCTAAAATGCCATCATTCTCCTGCCCTTAACCCACTCTAAGTGGGGTCGGTACAACATGTTTTTCTCTTCCATTCTCTCCTGTCATTCGTCAACTCTGGCGCTACTCCTTTTATATGTATGTCATACTTCACACAATCCAACCATCTTTTGAGACATCCCTTTAGTATCTTACCAAATGCATAGTTTTAAATACCCACTTAAATACATACTTAAATACAAATATACATCCATACTCGAAGAACCAACGAATTGTTTATAGAAACCGAATAGGAATAGAACCGAATACTTAACCCGCAGAGCAGAAAGCAGGGTCACTGGGCAAGTCGAAGTTTGATGCGAACTTATAAATATGTACTTGATTACATATTCTATAGAATATGTAATCAAGTTAGCTTCTTTTTTCTAAGTAAATTCAACAGCCGAGGCAGTGTCACATCTACTTAATGCATAGTTTATTAAGAATGGAGTATTTATTAAGGTTCTGAAGTTATAACAGAACTACTTTGCTATAATCCGCGTTTGCTAAGAGAATGTAGGTAATGCTAAGTGTATGACAGGCAACATTCACATACCTTACACACACAAGTCACCACACGTATTCCAAGACGCCTCCGTCAGCAACAATGCACACAAGCAATGCACACAACTAACACCACAATCTCTACGATTCTCTCTCGAAACCGCAGCATCATCAGGAGGATAGGCTCCATGGTAAAATCTTACTGGATCGTAAAATCGTAATCGTGATCGTTTTCCGAATTTGAGCTGGAATTGGAGGCATTTAGGGATACGTGTGGTGACATGTCCTGCATGTGTAAGGTATGTGAATGTTGCCTGTTATACACTTAGCATTACATAAATTCTCTTAACAAACGAGGATTATAGCAGAATAATTATATTATAGCTTTTGTACTACGGAATTCGGCAAAGTAACGCCTGTTTCTACAAATCGTTATTAAGGTTCTTTTTGCATTTCATTTTTATGTTAAACTATATTCAATGCATCTGTATTTAAACACTTTATTATAGTTTATGCTTACAGGAGTAAATGAGCAGAGGCTGAAAAATATGCGAAGTTGGCGTATAGCAAATGTTGAATGAATTACAAGCAATATGCGGTCGTATATCACGGAGGATTCTGCAAATAAAAATTTTCTCTACTGTACTTTATATTAGCGACGTCAAAAATTGCACTTACGATGTTAACGTACTCACACAGAAAATGTTACCGAATGATAACATCAACAAAAGATAAACGTTCGGTTATAACATATTGAACAGCAAGCTTACCATGAACTATTATTGCGACTCAATTGAAGACGTAAACTAAATTGTTTTGTTTTTTCATACCATGACGTCTTAAAGACGCACACTTTAAGTCGTTGCCGAATTACCGTTCGCAATACGTCCTAAAACATTTGAGTAAAAGAGACAGAGTTATCTATAGTTCATCCACACACGTCCTTTTCAAACACACTTCATGGTACGAAAAGAAAGCGGTTGAGTTTAGGTACTGACTTTGAATTGAATCGTTTTCTAAAAGTTCATGGTAGGCCTACTGGCCAACCAAGTATTCAAAGGTTAAGCTAACAATAATTTGGAATTAGATCAGGACTATTTTATCACCAATTTGGAACGCTGTCAACCAGTGAGAAGAACTGACAAGAAACTCTACGATTTTGTCGTGGAGTCTATCCTTCTGAAGATGCTTCGGTTTCGGGGCGAAACGATCGTAGAGATTTTGGTGGTGGTTGTGTGTGCTGCTTATGTGCATTGTTGCTGGTGGAGGCGTCTTAGGATACCTGTGGTGACTTGTCCTGCATGTAAGATACGTGGATTTCGCCTGCTTCATACGCTTAGCATTAGATACATACGCTTATCACACGCGGATTATGGCAAAGTAGTTCTGTTATAGTTTCTGTAATATGGATATCCGCAAAGTAACACCTGTATTTATACATCATGAAATTTTCTTTAATGCTGGTTGGAACTCTTGACTCTCTCGAAAGAGTCGCCACCACTAGGCTATCACAGCTCGTTTGAGTCAATAAACTACTGTAATAATCGAGGAAGTCGCCTTCTACTAAACCCAATAAACGTAGGCGGGGGACAAATAAGTCGAAGAATAGCCACTGATATTCGTGAGAAGTGCTTCACAAATAGTCATAGTAATTTATTTTAGGACACTGGATTATTAGGCAAAGGCTACTGACATATATGCCCACGTATGACGTCACCATGAATTGAGCAACTTTACACGATATGACATTTATTGTATTTGGGAAACAAACTGGCTGGCCCATTGGCGCAGTAACCCTGCCTTCAGCTCCGTGGATCGCGGGTTCGATTCCCGCCGAGGGCCAAAATGTTCTATAAACAATTTGTTGGTACGTCGAACCTGGGTGTATATTTGTATTGAAGTATGTATTTAAACTTATATATGTAGTATATCTACCAGTTGCCTGTCACCCATAACACAAGTATTCAGTTACTTACTTTGGGGACGGACGACCGTGTGTGTAAGTGGCCTATATATTTATCTATTATTATTTATTTATAAACTGTGATATCCTGCAAATTCACCTAGAACTATAATTCACTTAAATTCACGTAGAAAACAGTGTGTTAAAAAATGAGGTAATATTTTAAATTGAACTTTTTTAGTTTTTGTGAGTTAACTATAAGAGTCTAGAGAAAGGTTTAAATTAAGTGTAACAGATATGCTTATACGTAAAGCATATTACATAATTAAAAATTATTTGGATGATAAAAATGCCGTGATTTGAATATATTTTCAATAATATAAAATTGAAAAGGTTTAAAAGATTGACCGCCGAGTTTCTTGCTGGTTTTTCTCGGTAAGATCAACATTCCGAACCAGTTGTAGCCTCATTAATCATATTGATCCTTGACGATTTAAAAATGCTTGAAAGAGGTTATTTTAATAATTATATAATAACTAGCTGTGGCAGCGGCTTCGCCCGCGTCGAAATCAATTGTTACAAAAAAATCCAAATTGAAATTTTGAACATAAAGAGATAGAGACATGCTATCGCAAACTTTTTTTGTAGTATTTTTATTGATCTACAATTCTGCACTACATTACTTTAGCGTAACTCTGCTGGTTTACGCAGCGCACGCGACTAAAGCTCCCACGAAACAAGTAAACCATCCGGAAGCATTTCACTATCTTTTGGTGAAAATCGTACAAAAATCGGTTAAAATTAGATTTTCAGAAAATCGATTACATGCCATGATGACTTTTTGGGACTTTGTTTGATAATAAGTATAGATTAATATTATTTTGATTTGATTTAGATATAATTTAGATACCGAGAAGAGCCAACAAGAAACTCGGCGGTTGCTCTTTCAAAGAATTATTCTTATTATTAGTTACATTTAGTCATTACTGTCTTGTACAGGGTCGAAGAGTAGCTATAACCACCCCTTCCTATCATATAAACAATCCACAACAGTATAGTAAGTAGGCTTTCTGTATTAGCCTTATTTTAATAGTTTTTTAACTGTACAACAGTTAAAAAACTATTATAGCGAATTTAAAAATATTAATCTATGACTTATTTTTTTGTTCTTTACAGAAAATGGTAAAAGAGTTTGCTTATTATCTTAAATCGTAAAGTCCACCCACAGCATCCATTTTTGCATCAGACGAGATCAGAGATGTTCATAATTTAATATTGATATGATAAAATTTTCCAACGTAGAAGTTGCTAAGTTTGCATACTTTTAAAGTACCTAAGTATAAAAATTAATTACGGTACTATTTTCGAACGAGCAGTTTATGAAAACCTCTAAAGCTCAGAAAGTTCTATTAACTTCCTAACTAAATTATCTGTACTAATATTATAAAGAGGAAAGATTTGTATGTTTGTAATGTTTTCACGCAAAAACTACTGGACCGATTTTGAAAAATTATTTCACCATTAGAAAGCTGCTTCTTCATTAAGCAACATAGGCTATATTACATTTTCAAAAAAAATAGGGATCCCTAATAAAATTGTAAGGTGTGAAAGATTTAGTCGTAAAAATCTTTCATCGCGTGCGCTGCGGAAACAATAGATGATAGAAAAAAATGTTCTACAGTATTATAGAACATATTAATATCCGCAAAAAAGTTCGCAATACCATGTGTCTACTATTATATTTATGCCAATATAACTACTTTTTTAAATTGTAAAAGTTGATAAAAGTGCCGACAATACCCAAACCATTTTATTCATATCTCTGTATTAATCCTTATCCCATTAAATGATATTTTATTAAAAACTGTTTCAATAGCTGTAAAAATACTTTTTAAATTATTAAAATTCGTCATCGCAATCAAAAGATAGCTTAAATGGGGAACGGGCGTTCTAGTAAAGTGAAAATACCCGGATCGATCCCCACCTGCCATTTTCTCCTTTTTTTTCAAGTATCATATTCATCTTTAAAAAAACTACCGAGCAAATCTCGATCACCCAGGTATTTGAACAATAAAGCAACTAAATTGAATCAGCAAGTAATGCGATTTTTCAAATTATGGTAGAAACTTTCCAAGACCATTCTAGTAAATCTGGCCTTATTTCCGACTGCACCACGTCTCACTGTTCACTGTGACATAATCAGATTATACTTAGAAATGTTACTAACTGGCTCCTGAGCTATATTCTGTAAGCTTAAATTGTCTAATTTTAAAGATAGTCTTGTATGTTTCTGTTCTATAGACAATCGAAGCTGTGATAGCCCAGCGGTGAGACTGTGCAACTATTTCAAAGGGTTCCGGGTTCAAGCCCCGGGCAGGCACCAATAATTATTTCTGTTAAAAACTTGTGTCTATTAAGAGCCTGTGATAAATTGTAATTGATAATTGCAATTTATCATACATTTTTCGTGAAGAAAAGCATCGTGAGGAAACCTGCATATCTCTACAGAATTCTGGGGATATGTGTAAGCAATCCGCATTGGAGAAGCGTGGTAGGTCTTAGCTTCAATCCAGAAGGATAGATCCAAAACCGGAGGAGGCTTATGCCCAGCAGTGGGACTTATTTATGACAAAGATGTAGTATACGATTTTCAGATTCCCTCTCATTATTTTTTGTGACACTCTCATTTACAGGCCTGCCTATAACTCCCCTATTCTACTATTAATAACTCTGTTTTTATACGAGTCAATATTTAGAAGAAAATTCTATTTATCGCACCTAACATTTACTTGTTAAGTGAATAAAGCGTAAATTTTACGTGTTAAGCTACGTGATAAAATAAGGTATAGGTTAATAAACTTTCAATGTATTAAATGAACAGAGAATTTGAGAGTTTGCGCGTCATAATGAAATTATCTGCGTCAGTAAAGAATTTGGATCTTTAGAATCTTTTTTTTAACTCAAAATATTTAGGATATAAAAAATTTCCTTTGGCGTAAATTATCTATGTTATAATATATACACCTTTCTATAGATATTAAAAATACTAAAGTATATGGAGCAATTACACATCCGTTCCCAAAGTAACTTGTGATATGGGTGACGGATAACTGATTAATCTATAATATAAAAATGAATTGCTGAATGTGTTGCTAAGCGCAGCAGCTGAACCGATTTTGATAATTTTTTTATAATATAATATTCCTCGAAGATGGTTCTTACGGAGAGAGAAATATAAAAACTTGCCTGAAAAGTCTAAAAAAACACTATATACAGAAAATATTCCAATACATAAAAAATTGAGTGAAAAAAGTAATAATAAAATTATTTTGCTATAATCCGCGATACAGTAAATAGAAAATATATATAGTGCTAAATGTATAGTGGACTGTCCGTTTTTTCATACCCGTTACATGCAGGATTCGTAAAAACACACGCACAAACTCCACCACTGCCACCACAATACACAAGCACTACACACGTTCACTATCACAAACTCAACAATCGTTTCGAGATAGACTCCACGACAAAATCGCAAAGCCAATTTGCGATTTTAGCGAAACGATTGTTCAGTTTATGATAGTGAACGTGCGTAGTGCTTGTGTATTGTGGTGGAAGTGGTGGAGGTTTGTGCATCTGTTTTTACGAATCCTGCACGTATAGGGTATGAAAAAACAAATAGTCCACTAGGTATACATTTAGCACTATATATATTTTCTATTTACTGTATCGCGGATTATAGCCAAATAATTTTATTATTACTTTTCTATTATGGATCTCCGCAAGTAACGCCTAATTCATTAATATTGAGTGAGTTTGAACTTTGGCACCATGGATTTCAAGTGTGTGTTGAGGGTTCCGGAAAGGCAAAATAGTCGAGTGACATTAGTATCCTATAGATATTAAATCTGAAATTGTCATTTTCATTGTGATTTTTAGTGAATATTAAAAATAATTTTAAGTATTTCATTGTTTTTGACTTACTTATCAACTTTTCTTTTCTTACTAGCCGACCCGGTGTCACCGAATCACAGATTAAGGATTTTTAAAAAATTTACAGAATCGACTGTTAGGCGGCTGTACGTTCTTAAATCTTGATTATTAAGGCACCCTCAATTGTATGCTATGTTTTTCCTGAGGAAAAAATAGTATCTTCAACCCTATTTTAGAAATTTCATTGTTACTAGTGATCGCCCAGTGGTCGAAATTCGACCATATAATAAATTTAAATTGAAAGTGACTTAATCTACATTACAAGCAATATAACAGAACTAACTACTTTGCTATAATCCGCACGGGTTAAGTGAATGCATGCAAAGCCAATGTGTATGAAGCAGGCAAAATCAAGGCACCAGCAACAACGAACACAAAAGCAGAACACACACCCACCACCACAATCTCGACGATCGTTTCGCCCCGAAACCGAAGCATCATCAGGAGGATAGGCTTCACGACAAAAATCGTACTGCTCCTGATGATGCTTCGGTTTCGGGGCGAAACGATCGTCGAGATTGTGGTGGTGGGTGTGTGTGCTGCTTTTGTGTTCGTTGTTGCTGGTGAATTGCGCCTTGGGGTGCATGTGGTGGCTGGTCCTGCATGTATAAGGTGCGTAGATTTTGCCTGCTTCATACACATTGGCTTTGCATGCATTCACTTAACCCGTGCGGATTATAGCAAAGTAGTTAGTTCTGTTATATTGCTTGTAATATGGAATTCCGCAAAGTAACGCCTGCTTCTATAAATCATTTAATATACATTATTAAAATATAATATTCAAACATTATTAAGGTTCTACTGTCGAAAACTAAACTACTATAACCACAGATTTGACCAAGACTGTTATTTGCCAATTTCTTTATATTTTTGATATGTCAATGTCAGTACTCTGTCTATGGACAAAATGAAAAACAAAAGAAACATATGTGTGTGAAATGCATGGTAGTGAGGGTAATGTTTTATTTATTGATTTAATATACTTTATAAGCATTATTATTGAAAAATATTAGCGTTCTGCACTTCTCCTGCACATATACTATAAGTGTGCCAAATTTTATGCTCCTGCGTCCGCGCAATTTTCGTAAAAAGGGGTCCAAAGTTTTGGAATCACGTATTAATATATAGATTATACATCTCTATTGGTACATTCCAAATTCCTATTAAAAATAGCTTTTAAAATATATCATTTACGTCTGGCTCACTTAATTGGGGTTCATTTATCGTAAAATGGCTTCATCATAATTTCTTTTTAATCAAAACTTTAACTTCGTTCTTTTGCTGATAAGTTTTGTAAGGTTTCTCTCTCGACTAGTTATAATTAGACCCATGTCCTCGATTTTTGACCTTCATTGTCTATAGAACTACACAAGTATACAAGTCACATGATTCGGCTACGTATTTTACGATCGGCCGCCTGCCTGACGTCAACTTACCTTAGTCGCCTTTTACGACTTCTCGGTAAGAAATGAGGGTGGTCTATTCTATGCAGCCGGATACCACACGGCACATACCTTAGTCGCCTCTTACTACACCTCGGTAAGAACGGAGGGTGGTCTATTCTATTCTGCCGGATAACACACGGCGTATTTTTTTAAAATTAATTTTATTATAATATTTTTGTTATTCTATTAGAAAGCCTCAAAAGCGCTTCATGCGAACAGCCACTGGCACACTTTGGTCCTTTGAAAACGTTGATCTCAATAGAGACCTTGACCTAGTCAATAGCTGATCTCTTCAAACGATTCTTAAAGAAAAGCTGAGGAGCTCACTCGAACACCCTTGTAATATCTACTTTCACCTGTAAAAGTAAAAAAAGTAAAGTAACGGCCTGTTACTATGCCCACTGCTGGGCTAAGGCCTCCTCTCTCCGTTTCTAGAGAGAAGGATTGGAGCTAAGACCTACCACGCTGCTCCAATGCGGATTGGTAGGTTACACTTATACCTAGAATTCTCTAGAGATATGTAGGTTTCCTCACGATGTTTTCCTTAACCGAAAAGCGTGTGATAAATTGCAATAATCAATTTGACACATAAGTTTTAATAGAAAAACTCATTGGTTCCTGCCCGGGGTTTGAACCTATCGCCTCTAGAGAGTCGCACGGTCTCACCGCTAGGCTATCACAGCTTATTTCACCTGTATTGAGAGTAATTTCCCAAAAACGATTCATCGCGCCTTAACGCAAAGACAGGCAGACTCTTTCAAAGTCTAGCTATAGCCCTACAAAACGCGTCGCTTTGTCTCAAAAGAAACACCTCTTTTAGGAAATTGTGAGTATTTCAGTACTAGCTTTCCGAATTTTTCTCCGGCGAGGCTTACGAGCCCGCCCTATCTTTCCGGTGCTGTTCGGCCGTTAGGCCTACCATCATTAGACAGTTCGAAAAGAAAATATTGAAGTCTCTAGTACTAAACAGACACGTATAGTACCCGGCATTAAATAATGCACATCGATGTTTACAACGAAACAGCCGCCAAGTTCGGTTTCGTAGAGCGCTGTCTCTGTCACTCACGGGTTCGTCTGTCTGTGCGACAGAGACAATCCTCTATGAAACAGAATCTAGCCGATTTCTCTATCTAAGCCTCGATGTGCATTATTTATTGCCGCGTACTATACGAGTATTACAATATTAAAATCCCAGCATCAGCAACATGCTTTTGTTTG
This sequence comes from Morpho deidamia, assembly GCA_947086505.1. Taxonomy (NCBI): domain Eukaryota; kingdom Metazoa; phylum Arthropoda; class Insecta; order Lepidoptera; family Nymphalidae; genus Morpho; species Morpho deidamia. The sequence goes on along the minus strand of CAMTZC010000012.1, from coordinate 15,069,971 downwards.
ATATTGTTTTTTTTCTACGCGTTACTTACCTAGCACGGTATGTGTTAAGAGTTATGTATTGTATTATATAGTACTAGCAAAGCCCCGCGGTTTCACCCGCGTCCATACAGATCTCGTGGAAAGTCTACGAAGTCGGACTATAGGTTTATTTTGTAGATTAATTTATTATAAAAAATGGTTATCATTAGTATTCTTGGAATAAGAGCTAAGTCACCAAATGCAGGCCCTGCTATAACGGTCGCTACAATAAATTTGTTATGGCATTATTTGCTTTCGATATACATTCTTAAAATCGTAAAATCTTTTGATTGGGATGGCGGATTTTAATAATTTAAATAGTTTTCTACTGGTATTGAAACAGTTATTAATAAAATATCATTTAATGGGATAAGGATTAATACAGAGATATGAATAAAATGGTTTGATTATTGTCGGCACTTTTACCAACTTTTACAATGTAAAAAAGTAGTTATATTTGCATAACTATAATAGTTAGACATATGGTATCGCGGACTTTTTTATGGATATTGATACGTTCTATAATACTGTAGAACATTTTTTTGTTCTATCATCAATAGTTTCCGCAGCGCACGCGATGAAAGATGTTTACGACTAAATTTTTCCCAACTTATTACAATTTTATTAGGGATCCCTATTATTTTTGAAAATGACATATAGCCTATGTTGCTCAGTGAAGAAGCAGCTTTCCAATGGTGAAAGAATTTTTGAAATCGGTCCAGTAGGTTTTGCGTGAAAACGTAACAAACATACATACAAACAAACAAACAAATCTTTCCTCTTTATAATATTAGTATAGATAACATGTTGGTCGGGTAGGTCCGTACCTACTCAAATTAGGTGGTCACTTAGTTTCCACGGTACAATACAAGAATTTTATTGATTGCATAAAAAATTAGCAATTGTCATATAAAAGACAACTCGCAAGACAATCTAACAAGACAAGTTTTTGAACCACAGTTTTACAGATTTGAAGATAAAACGAGACGTTTTTCTTAGAGAATAACACAACTTACCTGTACTCAATGCTGTGAGCCATATCTAGGTATAAATAAAATTCAGAAGATATACAAATGCAATATTTATTTTACAATTTTAACATATAATATTGTACATTCTTTTTAAATTATAAGGCAACTTCTTAAGAATAAAACGCTAAGTTCATCTAATTTATCAATAGATTACAGTTTAGCGATGTTAAGTGTTAACTTACGCAAAATAAATTTATGTATTAAAAGTAAAATATACACTAAAAACATATCAACCAAAGTCAATTTCGCATATATTAAAGGAAGCATAACGACTGTTTCTTAAATTTTATATTACTTTTTTTAATAAGTTCATCATTCTCCTGCCCTTATCCCACATGAACATGTTGTCACATGATTTGGCTGCGTATTTTACGACCGGCCGCCTGCCTGACGTCAACTTACCTTAGTCGCCTCTTACGACACCTCGGTAAGAAAGGAGGTTGGTCTATTCTATTCTGCCGGATACCACACGGCGTACTCTTTTTTTAGTAACCAAAATGGCGGTAGGTCAGAACTGGGGCCTGTAATATCTTGGGACTTTTATAATATATTTAGAGAATTTTCGGGATAATTTTAACTTCATTGGAATAGTAACTACTTGTTACTTCATTATGGATTCTCTGAACTGACGGTGCCAGCATGTCTTCATTATCTTAGAGCTACAATACTATGACATCTGGGTGACAAAATAGGATCAAATAATTTAACTAAATAGGATTTCTCGAAACCATTCTCGAATAAAAACAATAGTCTATCTAGAAGGATAACGCATTCAATAACTTGAGCCAAACACAATCTAACGAAATAAAAAAGAACTATTTTCTTCCAATGATTATCAATACTTTTATGAACATCTGTAAGGTAAGTGTTAGGTATAGTGTCATATAAGCCAAGTTTTAATACGGTGTCAGCCATTTTGAAATAATCGTTGAAATTCTGACATTTAGACGCGATGCCCTTGAGCTTGCCTTCCGCGACAGGTAAGTGCGGTAAATGCAACTTAATGATTACCTGTACAAAGAAAGTTACCTCCTGTAGTTGTTTCAGTGTGTCTATTGTTATTTATTAAGTTTATTTGTATTTACATACAATAACATTAAAATATTATTTCTATTTATTTGAAAAAAAGGCAATAATGCTTTTTATTAGCTGTTTATTAGCGGAAGTATAGAAGGTGAGTTTACAACTGACTTGTACAGTTGTTTTAAATAACAATGTCTTATATATGGAATTCAGTCCCGTTCTATTAATTTGTAATAAAGTAGCGGCCTGTTACAATCCCACTGCTGGGAATAGACCTCCTCTGACCGTTTCTGGAGAGAAGGGTTGGAGCTAAGACCTACCACGCTGTTCTAATGCGGATTGGTAGGTTACACATATCTCCAGAACTCTCTAGAGATATGCAGGTTTCCTCACGATGTTATCCTTTACCGAAAAGCGTGTGATAAATTGCAATTATCAATTAGACACATAAGTTTTTTAATAGAAAAACTCATTGGTGCCTGCCCGGGTTTGAACTCGTGTTCCCCTCGAAAGAGTCACACAGTCTTACCGCTGGGCTATCACAGCTCTCTTGTAATTTGTAATAATAATTACTATTCCCGTTGAGCGCAACAATTCTTGCCATTAATTAGATATGAGCTGAAAACTTGGGTGGTCTCGGTAGTTTTTTTTACGTCCGTTTCTATTACCATTTGTCTCAAGTATATTTAATATTTATGTATAAAATCCTAATTTCAGTGAATCCGTTTTAGTAATGGTTGGAGAGATTTTGATATTTATATATAAAAATACTGGGAATTGATAGATTTAGTTGAGCCGTATTTTTGCAACTTACCTGAAGCAGCGCTCGGTAAAGCAAACTTACATCCGGCAGGTGTTGTTTGTATACAACTCTATGTATAGACTGTGCGGCTAACATACGAGCATTTCTACCTATGTTGTAACCTAGAAATAATAGTTTTAGTATTACATAATTTTACCACATGACTATAATATTATTTAAAAAAGTAATAATAAAATTATTTTGCTATAATCCGCTATATAGTAAATAGAAAATATATATTGTGCTAAATGTATAGTGGACTATCCGTTTTTTAATACCCGTTACATGCAGGATTCGTAAAAACAGATACACAAACCTCCCCCACTGCCACCATAATACACAAGCACTACACACGTTCACTATCAAAAACTCAACAATCGTTTTATTTAGCACTATATTCTACACATTCGCACATTTTCTATTTACTGTATAGTGGATTATAGCAAAATAGTTTTATTATTACTTTTGTATTATGGATCTCCGCAAAGTAACGGCCTGCTACTATCCCACTGCTGGGCATAGGCCTAACTTCGTTTTTGGAGAGAAGGGTTGGAGGTAATACCTACCACGCTGCTCAAATGAGGATTGGTAGGTTACACATATACCCAGATTTCTCTAGAGATATGCAGGTCTCCACACGATGTTTTCCTTCACTGAAAAGCTTGTGATAAATTGCAATTATCAATTAGACACATAAGTTTTAATAGAAAAACTCATTGGTGACAATCAGGGGTTTGACCTCACGATCGTCTCAAGAGAGTTGCACGGTCTCACCGCTGGACTATCACAGCTTGTTAAATTTCATTTTAAAATAGCAGATAATTAGTTGATCCCAAAAGGAGGTTTAGCTTGTTCCAATATTTTGTTGCACTGTACCAGATCTACCAGAACAAGGGTTTTCAGAATTATTTTCTTACATACCACTTCCAAAATGAAGCTGGTTCTTGTACAGCTATATTAATAACTCAACAAAAGTTGCATTACGAATTGTGAACCCCCATTTTTTATCACGTTAACGTAGACTAGTGTTGGGTCTCCAGTAGACACCTGGGGGTTTTATCTGGACTATTTAGAGAACAAAGACTTTAAAGTAACTAAATGATTTGAAACCAACTTACCTCTCAACCGTTCCGACATAGGGAACCCTTGAATCGACGTCCCATCACCATAATCCCGTTGGAATACGTCGAACATTCTAGTATCCACGTCTTCATCGAGGAGGTGGTAGCAACATGGCACCGTGAGTATTGCATTTGTGCAAGGGTTGTTCACAAAAGTGCGAAGGGAGGCTGGGCCCAAGTTACCGCAGGTATGGAGCCCTGCACGAAGCAGATGCATCTCTCTAAGAAATATGACTATATATAGGAGTTTTAGGTAGATTTAAGGCTCTTTTTCTTTTTCTTGTTTTTACCATTTTGTTACGTATTTTTGCCAACTACTTTATGATCTGCCCTCCGCCTGACTTACCCTACCTTACTACTAACTTACCTTAGCGGCCTTTTACAACACCTCGGTAAGAAATGAGGGTGGTCTATTCGACTCAGCTGGATACCACGCGACGTGTAAACTTACCATAGTCGGTTTTTTAAGACACGTCAGTAGGAAATGTGGATGGTCGGTTATACTCAGCCGAATACTAAGCGGCACCCACCTTAGTTGCTTTTCTAGACACCTCGGTAAGAAATGAGGGTGGTCTATTCTACTCAGTCGGATACCACGCGACGTGTAAACTTACCATAGTCGGTTTTTTAAGACACGTCAGTAGGAAATGTGGGTGGTCTTTTTTACTCAGCCGATTACTACGCGGCACTTACCTTAGTTGCCTTTCACGACACGTCGGTAAGAAATGAGGGTGGTCTATTCGACTCAGCTGGATACCACGCGACGTGTAAATTTACCATAGTCGGTCTTTTAAGACACCTCAGTAGGAAATGTGGGTGGGCTTTTTTACTCAGCCGGATACTACGCGGCACTTACCATAGTTGCCTTTCACGACACCTCGGTAGGAAATGAGGGTGGTCTATTCTACTCAGCCGGATACCACGCGACGTGTAAACTTACCATAGACGGTCTTTTAAGACACCTCAGTAGGAAATGTGGGTGGGCTTTTTTACTCAGCCGGATACTACGCGGCACTTACCTTAGTTGCCTTTGACGACACCTCGGTAAGAAATGAGGGTGGTCTATTCTACTCAGCCGGATACCACGCGACGTGTAAACTTACCATAGTCGGTCTTTTAAGACACCTCAGTAGGAAATGTGGGTGGGCTTTTTTACTCAGCCGGATACTACGCGACACTTACTTTAGTTGCCTTTCACGACACCTCGGTAAGAAATGAGGGTGGTCTATTCGACTCAGCTGGATACCACGCGACGTGTAAACTTACCATAGTCGGTTTTTTAAGACACTTCAGTAGGAAATGTGGGTGGGCTTTTTTACTCAGCCGACTACTACGCGGCACTTACCTTAGTTGCCTTTCACGACACCTCGGTAAGAAATGAGGGTGGTCTATTCGACTCAGCTGGATACCACGCGACGTGTAAACTTACCATAGTCGGTTTTTTAAGACACCTCAGTAGGAAATGTGGGTGGGCTTTTTTACTCAGCCGGATACTACGCGACACTTACCTTAGTTGCCTTTCACGACACCTCGGTAGGAAATGAGGGTGGTCTATTCTACTCAGCCGGATACCACGCGACGTGTAAACTTACCATAGTCGGTATTTTAAGACACGTCAGTAGAAAATGAAGTTGGTCTATTTTACTCAGCCGGATACCACACGGCGGAAAGACCAAAAATATAACATTATTAAGATAAATATTTTACTATATTAATACTATAAATGCGAGTCTGTCTGTCTGTTTTTGTTGGAATTGATCGATTTGAGTATAATTGAATCTTATATACCGGGTTAGCATAAAAAATAACTTAGGTTTTCATAACTTAAGTTAAGTTTTCCACATACAAGTTATATATTACCGGTCAGCAGCAATTTGACGTCATGCAAATGTTCTGGAAACTTCTCTTTAACGATTCCTACCAAATCCGTATCTTTCGTGATGAATGTTGCAGCGAAACGGTGCAGTTCTGAATTAATGCTTTCAGATATACGAATTTCGTTTCCATCTTTTATTCTCTTCGCTATTGCGTGCCATTGTTTCTACAGAAAACATAATATAAGGGTTATTTATTAAGATTTATTAAGTTCTTTATGTATGAAAGTAATAGTAAGCAACGGTTGCCGTGTGGTATCCGGCTGAGTAGAATAGACTACCCTCATTTCTTAGCGAGATGTCGTAAAAGACAACTAAGGTAAGTGTCGCGTAGTATCCGGCTGAGTAAAAAAGCCCACCCACATTTCCTACTGAGGTGTCTTAAAAGACCGACTACTTACTTTTACTGTCGTAAAAGGCGACTAAGGTAAGTATATCCGTCTTGTGATATCCGGCTGAGTAGAATAGACCACCCTTATTTCTTACAGAAATGTCGTAAAAGGCGACTAAGGTAAGTATATCCGTCTTGTGATATCAGGCTGAGTAGAATAGACCACCCTCATTTCTTAGCGAGGTGTCGTAAAAGGCGACTAAGGTAAGTATATCCGTCTTGTGATATCCGGCTGAGTAGAATAGACCAGCTTCATTTCTTACCGAGATGTCGTAAAATACGACTAAGGTAATTTGACGTTAGGCAGGCGGCCGGTCGTAAAATACTTAGCCAAATCATGTGACATGTTTATAACATGTTGTGTCGACCCCAAAGTGGGATAAGGGCAGGAGGATGATGAGTAGTAGTGAGAAACAGCCTGTTATATTTGTGGTTTAGATCTCTTCTCCTCTTTTTTTTGGAGAAACGAGTTGGAGCAGAGATCTACTACGCTGCTCAAATGTGGATTGATTGGTCACATATCCACCGAATTCTACAGAGTTATGCAGGTTTCCTTACGATGTTTTCCACATAAGTTTTTCACCTAAAAACTCATTGATACCTGCCGTACACAGATTCAAAGATATATTTTGGCGATGTGACGAATTCAAATTCAAATTCAAAATATTCTTTATTTAAGTTAACTTGTAAACAAGAGCTTATGAATCGTCAACTTTACTGCTGGTTCGGAAAGCTGTTCCTACCGAGAAGAGCCAGCAAGAAACTCGGCGGTTGCTCTTTTTAAAATATAAATCCTTGAACTAGTTACATTTATTTATTACTGTCTTGTACAGGGTAGAAGTGCACCTATATCCACACATCCTTATCATCTAAGTAATCTTCAACAGTATAGTAGGCTTTATGTATCAGCCTCTTTTTAATAGTGTTTTTAAACTGCTGTAATGGCATGGCCAAAATTGATTACGGAATTTTATTATAGAATCTTATACCCATACCCACAAACGACGTATTTTATAAACGGCACCCGTATTTTATAACACTGGTCAACAAAATTTTTTTGTCACACGAAAACTTATGGCAAATTTTGAATATACTTATAATGCCTTCAAGCAATATTATATCAATGGAAAAAAATGACACGACAGGCATCCTTGTGATATAGAAGTATATTATTTTTGTATAAATAGAAAAATTAGCTACACTTAAAGAAGTTATTGTTTAATGTACAGTAGATAAATTCCATTTTAGGGAATATTTAGCTTCTGGTCTCTTTTAAGATTCCAACAATAATCTGCTAGCATCGGTGGACTCCATTTCCCTTGGTAGCGCTTCTCCATTAAGGAAATGTCCTGATGAAACCTCTCACCTTGTTCATCACTCACAGCTCCCAAGTTTGCAGGAACAAAATCCAAATGAGAGTGCAGCATGTGTATTTTAAAGGACATGTTACATCCCAAAGCTTTAGTCATACAAAGATTTGTATGAGTCTCATGTTCTCAACGCTGGGCTATCACAGCTTGAGTATATATCTATACCTGTATAATTTTGACTCTCTTCTGGGCGTTCGCAATGGTCTTCTCGTCACAGTCTATGGTCAGGCTGGGCAGGTGGTAGGCCAATGATAGAGCTACCAGCAGGTGGCCTCTACCACCACCCGCTTCCACACAGTGAGTCGCGTTACAGGCGGTGAACAACGATGCCACCAATTGTGACATTGTTTGTACCTTGATCAACGACAATTACGTTTTTTAAAGCTAAAATTGGTGGCTAAAATTGAGATTGTGGTGGTGGGTGTGTGTGCTGCTTTTGTGTGCGTTGTTGCTGGTGAATGCACCTTGGGGGTGCATGTGGTGGCTTGTCCTGCATGTATAAGGTGCGTAGATTTTGCCTGCTTCATACACATTGGCTTTGCATGCATTCACTTAACCCGTGCGGATTATAGCAAAGTAGTTAGTTCTGTTATAGTGCATGTAGTATGGAATTCCGCAAAGTAACGCCTGCTTCTATAAATCATCTAAAAGCGGTATTTTGCAGGTTAAATTTGACCCACTTGTCGGTGTCTGTTTGAGTCGAAATTTTACTATTTTTTACTGTAGCCCTAACGGCTTTAATAGCGTCACCGGGTGGGACGGGCGAGCGCAGAAGCATCGCCGAGGTTGCGAAATGCAGAGAGTAGAGCGCAGAAGCTCTACTTAAGTCGGGGAACGTCGTCCTAAGGGTGCCTCCTGTAAGGCCGGACCACGGCTTAGGGCGACGTGTAGTGGAGGGTTGATGGTATGACTTAGATAAGTCATTGTGGCGTCGGAAGGGTGGGGAGGAGCCACGACCGACCGACGTCAGAAAACTGGGACCTCGTCTTCGCCGGCGAAGACGCTGTGTGTGTGTATTACGTGTATCTGTGTTGGCGATCGTTATTTGATCGTCGGGGTCATACAGGACGCTATTTGGACGCCTATATTTTCGATGGTCGGACCTAACTGGGATGTAGGTGGAAGCAACTGAAATAAAGGGGTTCGGGTGTACCTCAGATTTCTCGAAGTAAGAACAATTTTACTACACATTTTACTATACAAATATTCTTTATTATGCCGTATGATATCCGGCTGAATAGAATAGACCACCCTCATTTCTTACCGAGGTGTCGTAAAAGGCGACTAAGATAAGTCGAACCGCCGTGTGGTATCCGGCTGAGTAAAATAGACCACTATCATTGCTTACTGAGATGTCGTAGAAGGCGACTAAGGTAAGTCGACCCACCGTGTGGTATCCGGCTGAGTAGAATAGATCACCCTCATTTCGTACCGCGGTGTCGTAGAATCCGACTAAGGTAAGTCGACCCGCCGTGTGGCATCCGGCTGAGTAGAAAAGACTTCCTCTTTCTTACCGAGGGGTCGTAAAAGGTTAGTTGACGTAAGGCAGGCGGTAAAACATCTAGCCAAATCATGTGACAACACGTTTTTAATAAGTACAGGCACTTATCAGTAAGTTTTACATTCATCTCTATCGTGTCTTCTCCATACTACGTGATATTGGCGGAATCTATCGTGCCCTCAGAGCACAGATCGAGGCAATAAACATAAAAGAAACATGTTTTTAACATGTTGTACCGACCCCACTTAGAGTGGAATAAGGGCACAAGGATGATGATATGCTATCCCAGTGTATAAGTATTAATTGTGCTAAATTTTATCAATATAGGTTCAGCGGCTTAGCCGTGAAAACGTAACAGATAGACAGACTTTCGAAATTATAATATTAGTAAGGATATTTGAATATTTTTGACTTTATATAACGCTCATAGTCTTTCCACATAAATGCTAAGTAAAAGATAAAAATAACCTCATAACTCTTCTTGCTAGTCATAAATTCTGAGATGCGGATTTCGGGCTGCACATTCCCACCCCACGATTTGATCCGTTCTTGCAACTGATTAGCCGAGAGACAGAAATCATTGTTGACATCTAAACAGTGGCTGCGGGCTTGGTGTACCCATTTTGATAATTCATCGTCACCTGGAAAGAAGAGTTATTATAATAATAATAAATATATGGGACATTTACACACACGGTCGTCCGTCCTCAAAGTAAGTAACTTAATACTTGTGTTATGGGTGACGGAAAACTGGTAGATATACTACATATATAAGTTTAAATACATACTTATATACAAATACACACCCAGGCTCGAAGAACCAACAATTTTTTTATAGAAAATGTTGGCCCTCGGCGGGAATCGAACCCGCGACCCGCGGAGCTGAAGGCAGGGTCACTACCCACAGCGCCAACGGGCCAGTTATTGTATTAGAGTAGGGGATTTAACCTAAAATATGCATCGCAAATCACAAAACTTTGTTTATTTCCTGATGATGCTTCAATTACAGTGCAAAACGATCGTTTAGATTGACGTTGTGAGTGTGTGTAGTGCTTGTGTAGTGTGTTGTTGTTGGTGGTGGGGTTTTGTGATAAATGTGGTAACTAATCCTGCATATATGAGGTATGAGAACGATTTTCCTTCCTACACTTACCATTACATAGATTATAAAATTACATAAAGTAACAGCCTGTTACTATGCCCACTGCTGGGCTAAGGCCTCCTCTCTCCGTTTTTGGAGAGAAGGATTGGAGCTAAGACCACGCTGCTCCAATGTGGATTGGTAGGTTACACATATCCCTAGAATTATCTAGAGATATGCAGGTTTCTTCATGATGTTTTCCTTCACCGAAAAGGGTGTGATAAATTGCAATTAGACACATAAGTTTAATAGAAAACCTCATTGGTGCCTGCCCGGGGTTTGAATCTATGTTGTCTCTAGAGAATCGCACGGTCTCACCGCTAGGCTATCACAGCTTTTTTTTTTTAATTACATAGAAAGATAATAAACTAGGATTATAGAAAGTTATTACTATCATAAATTTTGTATATCAGTTACAATAAAAATTATGTTTGTTATACCATTACAGTTGCCTTCTGCGCATCTCCAAAATTGGTCCACAGCATCATTTAAATCACAGCTATCAAGATACTCTCTCAAACGGCTCGGCAACAAGCTCTCCCAGTGGTTATCAGTGAGGAACTCTACCATGTGACAGTTAGCAAGAGGTAGAAGAGGTGTCAGATAAGCAAATGAATTGTCTAAGTGCTGATGCAATCTAGTTATTGTTGTATTCATTGTTAATTTTGCTGTAAAAGAAATACATAGTTCAAATTAAACAAGTCAAGGTGGTTATAAGCTTTTCAAAATTTCCCTACGTTCCCATGTCATCTGTTGCCAACCCTGGCACTATATATATATTCTATTTACTGTATCACGGATTATACCAAAATAATTTTATTATTACTTTTGCAAATAAATAAAGCTAAATTAGGGTGTCTAATAAACGATTAATATTATAATTTTATTAAACAAGTCAAGTTAAAAAGTTGAGTAGTTCCCTCGTCTGGAACCAATCCTGAACAACATCAGGTCATGCTTAACATAAGTATGCATTGTCATTGGGACTAGACCAGTATGTAAAATTTTAGCTCAATCGGACTCCAGGAAGTGGGTAAAATTAAACTTGTGAAAATCCACCTATACATACACACGAGGCAAGTGATTCATTTCACTTGTCACAGATAATAAAAGTTAATTTAAAAATATTCAGGTTATTTATACCACAAGCAGAATGTAAATTATGTGAGTGATATACTGGCAGAGATCCCTCTAATTACTTATTTGGGTCATGGATGTGTTAATTGCAGTAAAGTAATGACATTTAACTATCTCATTACCAGACAATAGGTCATATTGCGAGTAGGGTTGGAGCAAAGACCTAACATTGGAATGTGGATTATAAGGTTACACATATCCCCAGAATTGTCTAGAGATATGCAGTTTTCCTAACAATGTTTTTCTTCACAGACATGTGTGTGATAAATTGCAATTATCAATTAGAAACATACATTTTACATGAAAAATTCATTGGTGCCTGCCTGGGGATTGAATATTTGACCCTCTTGAAGAATAGCACCTCCTCACTGCTGGGCAATCACAGCATGTTTATTGTATCTTTGAGAATAATTATCTGTATCACTTACCAAAATGCTTAAAATGAAACTTTCGAATCATAAGGATTTGTTGATGGTATTTTTAAAAGTGCACAAGCTTTTTTATACTGTGCCCTTATATTTTCTGCAAGGCCAAGAATATCATGTTCTTCAGAATTTGTTAGAGGAAAGCTATTTATGAGTTCTTGTACTTTAACTAATTGCTTCACAATTTTTTCTGAGTATGGTGGCTCATGTTTGTCCTTGTTTTCTAGGAGATAAGATACTATTCCTTGATAGTAACCTGAAATTTTAAAAAATAAATTATGAGATATTTGAGACAATAACACACATGTGTGTGTTATGGGTGACAGACAGCTATGCCGTTTAGCGATGTCCGTCACTTTAGTGCTCCTATGTATCTGCTCATTTCTGATTTTATCACATAGAGACACTCCAAGCATAGCTCTCTCCATATGTATCGCTGAGCAACTCTGAGCTTTCTTATGAGGCCCATAATTAGCGATCATAAAATTGCAGTCTTCAAATATTGAATAAACTGATACTGTCGAGTAGCATGTGAATCCTATCAAACCTATGAGTTCATATAAAACACATACTCAATCTTGAATGAAAATTAATCACAAACTTGCCAGTGAAGCATTGTGATAATATCTGCAAACCTACCCTAGAGAACCTATAGAATTCTTACAATATATGTAACCTACAAATCAATAACTTGAGTATTTCTATCTTCATGAAGAGATGAAAGCTTAAAGTAATACATAAAACCTGGTGTTACATTATATACTGAATATTCATCTTCCATCAAGAGGTCTCGTGGGTTTTTCGTTCTGGGATTTTTACTATTAAACGTGGATGTGGAACTTTTAACAGTTTATGAGTCTTCTTGTATTTACTTAATTTTATATAAGGATTAAATGTACAATTCACCTAGTTCTTTCCCTAACTCTGCACCTTTGTGATACCCTAAATGATATCCTTCTGGATTTCCAGCTTCACTTCCAACTTTATAGCCTGCGTCATAGCTTTCTTTGCAATGTTTATTTTCACTCAAGAATATATTATCTAAAACATCATTGAAATCTATATCTTCAGCCATTTATTAATTGTGTAAAATTGTAAATATATATTCTTTACTTTTTCTGTGAAGTTTTGTAGTTAACAATTTTAGGACAAAGTTTTGAAAATAAAAACTTCACAAACCTGAAGCCGCAAGCCTTACATTTATTATTAATCTGTGGTCATCTCATCAATCAGTCTATTTTGTCAATTATAACCACAGATTTCATTATAAAACGTATAACTTAATGCATGAATGGATACTTTACACGAAAGTGTTGAATAGTATGCATTATATAGTTTATTTACTATACTCTTGAGTATACTGCTCAATGTGAAAGATTATCATCATATTATACCTGTACCATCCTAAATTAGGATGATTAGAAATCCTGAAGTCTATGATCTTTATTATTTGTCTATGATAATAGTCAACAAAAATCATATGACTTCACAGTATACATAATTAAAAATAAAGTGAGTAAAAATATAAATGATTAGATTACACTAGTGAATAGAATTGTTCTTAATTTTGTAAGTAATTTCTTTTCCATTTATATCACAGACGCTTGTGGAATAAGCATACTACATACATATGTGGCAATAGATTGCAACAGTTGAACTATGACCGTGACCAAGTTAATATCCATAGCTGAAGTGAAGAAACATCGACACAAGGATAGTGTGTGGACTATAATTCATGGCGACGTTTATGATGTGACTAGTTTTCTAGAAGAGGTAAGGTTTTTATTTCTTCTGCTACTACAGGTACTGCAGTAGTTTAATTGGTAACAGGAACCTCGCCGGTTGTAAATGTTTTATTATTCCCTTGGTGGTTAATACTACGAGTTATAATTTTTTATATGTAGTATTTTCTCGCAACAGCCCGATAAATGTATTTTTTTAATTCAAATACAAACTAAATCATTATGTAATATTTCTAGCACTTGACCTTTGTAGATTGATATTATTCGAGATATCAATGCCTAGGTCAAATGTGAGGAGGGTTGTCACCACGCCTTTTACTTTTAGAGCCTTGCAATTAAAAATAAGTGAGAATGCTATATTTCCAATTGTTGAATTAGATGGTAATGCAGCTATTAGATATTTAAACATATCTTACGACTTTGATATGTACTTTATTAATAAGTAATAGTTATAAGTAAGTTAATTGTTAACAGACTATTTATGAATTTATGAAAATGACTATGAAATTAACTATTAATGTAAATCAGCTTACATTTTCACTAACTTTCAAACACTCAACATTTATATCAACATTTATACAGTGTGGTTAATTTTTTTAGTTTATTCTATTTGTTTTTGAAAACCAAGATTATTATGGATTTTGATTTTTGTGTCATGTCCAAGGTAACAAGGTTATCAGCCAAATTTAGTATTTGATTTATATATAGCATCCAGGTGGAGAAGACACACTGTTAGAGGTAGCAGGACTGGATGGAACACAAGGATTTGAAGATGTTGGCCACAGTGATGATGCAAGGTAGAAACTTTCTCTTACTAACTAACTACACTACAGTGTTTCAATCTTTTATTATTAATTATGAAACAATATAATATAATAAAGTTCTAGTCCAATTGGAAACTTTTTATATTATTTTTCAACAACAGTTTCACTCAAATAATCTTTTTTCAACTACCTCAATTATTTTTGTTTTTTTTAACATTGTAGTTTATTTACAAATAATAATAGTAAATAATTTTGTGAGTCTAAATAGCATCCAAATACATAATGTGTGACCATTTAAATAAATTTAGAGTGGGTACAGTATGCAGACCCAGACTTCTTTGTAGCCCTATAAAAGAGTAATATGTCCATGATACATTATTTTGTTGTATATAAAAGAGATAGGCAGCATATTAGATGCAAGCTCCCAGCTGGTTTTATAGTCAGGCTCTGTAATATTTAGCAATTATCATTATATTTTAATAAATTCATACAAAATCTTAAAAAATATATATTAACTTTCGTCATCACTGTCATTCTATGTAAGGTAAAAAAATGCATGAAAATCGGTTCAGTTGTTTTTGAGTTTCCCAGCAAACAGACAAATCTTCTATTTATCCCTAGTTTTAAGGTTTCGCTTAGATTTTAATTCATACAGATTTATTTATTTTTCAGAGAGTTATTGAAAAAATACAAAATTGGTACCTTGCCACCCGGAGAACAAAACATTGCTCCATGGTAAGTTAAACTTTTTTAAATTTGCTTATTTTTTTTTCACACAAGTGTCAAAGGTCCACAGACTGTGGACCATACATTTTCTATAGCTGACTTAATATACTACTAACTCTCTTAAATATACTCTGTATTGAGATTTTTTTAAATAAAATATAAAAGCCTTTATACACTTATTCTGTATTCTGTTTCTTCTTTGTAGTGTATGCGGGTTGATGTGTGTATCTTGCCTTGTATATATACAAGACACATATGTGTAATACATAAATGAATATACTGACATTAACTCACACTAATAATAATGTACAAAACATTACAATATCTCAGAATGCGCCACGTCAGTAATATGAGAGCCCTCTCACCATAGGCTCTCGTATTATGGACATGTAGTGACATATTATTTTAGGTGTTAGTGCGTGTTTGAGTGTATGCTATATTTATACAACATTAGTATATATTAATACAAAATAAGTGAACACATACACAACATCCTTAAAGAATTATATCAATATTAATTCTTGCATTCAACTTGATGAAAAATTATGTTCAAAAAATTAATTTGTTTTTTCCGGTTATGCGTAGTTCATTTTTTCGATAAATTTCGCACCAAATCGCTGTTCGCAGCCGAGGTTCATGAATCTATCTATACTTATTATAAAATAAAGTCCCCAAAGCCGTCTGTCTGTATTTAATCGATTTTCTCAAAATCTATTGAACGGATTTTAGTACGGTTTTTACTAAAAGGTATTGTAATTCCTCCGAAAGGTTTAGATTAATAGTACATAACGGTTTCATGTAAATTGAGTTGAAGAGGTCGTTTTACAACGATTTTTAGTGGGGGTAGTAACACACCGGTGTCGGTTGTAGTTTAGAGGGGGGGCATAGGTATAAAAAGCGGTAATATTAGAGAGCCCGTCTCCTGCCGAGACTCAAGCGACTATAATATGCTAAACACTGTATTGCATGCGGGCGAAGACGCACGTATTTCTTGTATATTAATAATATACATTGAATGCTCTGTAATGATTGTACTTTGTCCTTTTTATTGACAGTTGCAAATACATATGAAGATTCAAGCTATATAAATTGGTATACAACTTTATTGTAATACTCATTTAAGGACGATATTACTGGATTTTCGAATTAGCTGCTGAATCAATAAAGATATATTATTACTAGAGTAGTTAATAGGAATTATAAAATTCGGTAAATAAATTATTAATTTTAGTTTATTTAGAGGTCATTGATTACTTTTAGTTTATTGATTACTTACTATAAATATATATATACTTTATACTTGTGTAAAGTAAGTGTATGTGCCTAGCCAAGGTTCTCCATTCACGTCCGACAATTGGTGTATTAAAGTAAGATTTTTATCGCCAAAAACGGATCATTGCATTAATAGGCGAATATATAGGAAGGTTTGACTGCAATCATGTTTCATTGTAAATAATGTAGTTTAAGGAAGAGCGCGCCTGCCTTGAAAATGCCAATAAACTTTTGATTGTGTAACATAGCATTAATAAATGATTTATAGAAGCAGGCGATACTTTGCAGAATTCCATATTACAGGCACTATATAGCAAGGTAGTTCTGTTAAAGTGCCTATAGCATTAATAAAATAAAACATAGCATGACATAGCATTGCAATAATTAGAATCACATATTCTAAAGAATTAGATCAAAAACAAAATATGAACGGAGAATGGAGAAATGGAACGTTCATAAATGGCATATACGTTAATATAAACGATGTTACAAACGTTCCATTTTACATCGGATATTATTTGCATACATTCGCGTGAAATTTAATAAGGTGTGAGAAATTTTGAAGTTATTTAGACCCCTTTATTTTTTTCTTCTAGACCACAAATATAACCAAATTTCAAAATTTTTAATACCTTATTTTGTGACCACATTCCTCTGTGAATACATGCATAGTCATGACTCACTCATAGCTAATATCAAACTATCGTAAGTTTGTAAATAAATCGCAAAACGGTAAATACCTCTTCAACGTTATAGACTCGACATGATGAAACCCAAAAAGTCTGACGTGGGTAGAGTGGCTATCACTAAAAAGTTTTCTTGCCTTTCTAATTCGATATAGATCCGTTAATATTATACTCTTTGGTAATTGCCATAGATGATACACTAGTAACTGCTATATTCCAAATTGACATTTACGTATGTTTACATATTTTGGTTTTAAATTAGAAAATTTTATATTATTTACTGGCTTTATCATAAATATAATTTTTAGCTAAAGTATTAAATTAAATTGTAGTGTTCTATGAAATCACAGTTTTGTTTATAATGAGGTAAACTGCATATTAAATGTTAAATAATACGGTATTATAGAGCTATGATAGCCCAGCGGTGAGAGCGTGCGACTCTTTTAAGGGGAACACGAGTTCAAACCCGGGTAGGCACCAATGAGTTTTTCTGGTAAAACTCATGTGTCTAATTGATGATTGAAATTTATCACACGCTTTTCGGTGAAGGAAAACATCGTGAGGAAACCTGCATATCTCTAGAGAATTCTGGAGATATGTGAAACCTACCAATCCGCATTGGAACAGCGTGGTAGGTCTTAGCTCCAACCCTTCTCTTCAGAAACGGAGAGAGGAGGCCTATTCCCAGCAGTGGGATTGTAAAAGGCCGCTACTTTACTTTTTTTACTTTACTAGATAATTGTTATTGGGATTTTTAAATCAAGACGATATAAATTTTCGTTTACTAACTGAAGTTAATTCTTCTGATAACGTGATAACTGCGAACGTCAGAAGTGAAGATAATGTTTTATGTTCAATGTTATTTCCTTTAAGCAATATATCTTTGTTTTAATGCTAATGTTTCGATCTTGTCTGTCTGTCGCTCTAATAAGTGGGTACAGTGATAAATTAAAATATATGATTAATACTAAAATATTAATCTTATATTTTCACATAGTGATAATCCAGAACATCCATATTGTTTAACACAGCATGGAAAAATAAACAAGTCAACAACAAACAAACAATTCTGCAAATTAATGATAATCCTAAACACAAGTATCTTAGTTAGAGTCAGATGTTTTCCCACTTCAACGGTCATTATTACTTTCTTTTATAGTAACATCTTGCAAAAGTTACGCAGTAATGTTGCAAGAAAGAAATAAATAAAAATATTCGGAAAATATAAAAATCCGCCGGCTAAGTAGAATAGACCAACCTCATTTCTTACCGAGGTGTCGTAAAAGGCGAATAAGGTAAGTCGACCCGTCGTGCGGTATCCGGCTAAGTAGAATAGACCAACCTCATTGCTTACCGAGGTGTCGTAAAAGGCGACTATGATAAGTTGACCCACCGTGTGGTATCCGGTAGAGTAGAATAGACCACCCTCTTTCTTACCGAGGGGTCGTAAAGTACGACTAAGGTAAGTTGACGACAGGCAGGCGGCCGGTCGTAAAATACGTAGCCAAATCATGTGACAACATGTTAACATGTTGTGCCGATCCCACTTAGAGTGGGATAAGGGCAAAATATAAAAATATATAAAATATTTTGGGTTGCGCTTGACTACATTCTCATTAGTTATTAGGCGATAAGTCGAATATGGAAATAAATATGTGTAATCTATATTTTTGAATAGCTTTTACCCAGCACCATAATAGAACGCTTTGTTTTTTAAAAGCTATAACATTTTCTAGTCTGATGCAGCTGAAATCGCTCGCAATACCTTATTCTGTCTCGCGTATTTGCTACTTAACTGTTTACACCTAAAGTGTTACTAAAACCTAAAAATATAAAAACGCCAAAAGCTAATCGTTTAAAAAACATGCGTTAAGCCAACACTGAAGTCTCAACTAAACCGTAGTCAATACGGCTTCGTTAAAAATACAAAATAATTATGTCTGAATCAATAAGGTAATGGATTTGATACAAATTCGTCAACTTGTAGGCCTAGTTACACCTAAAGACTTAAAGTATTGCAAATTTCCTTCAAGTAGGTTACAGTTCCTTATTTTTCCAGGTCACTATCGCAATGTTCACTATGTTCTGCGTCCAGGTTAATATAAAAGTTTAAATTTTAGTTTTTTTTTAAACGTTTTATATTAGTTTTATTTTCATGAATGAATATATCCGCCTCTTTTGAAACAGAAAAATTTAGTTGACAATACAACAATATGAAATTTGTGGTACTTTAAAAAATAAATTTAACGTACAATCGCACAAAAAAAGTGCAAAAATAGGTACATTATTTTTTTTAGTTAATTCTTTTTCTTTTTTTAAATGTATTTTGTATATGTATTCAGCTGTCCACATTTGCCAAAAGCTGAAAAAAAGGATAAAACTTGGAGAACATACGACGGATCGCCCAGCAGGTCAAATTTTTGAAATATATGAATTTGTTTCTTTTTTGTATATCAGATATTCGATTTGAAAGAAAATAATCATATTAATATGTAAAAATACGGATCACATCACTAAACCGAGTTACCTTTTTTACGAGATTTAGTCGCGATGTTTAAAATCTACTAAAAAAATCATACACTAGTTAAATGTATTTATTAAAATTTAGGCGAATATAATAATAATAATAATTATAATAATATTAATATTTACTAATCATCCAAATGTACATAGTGCATTGAGCCATTGAAGCCCTAGCTCCTGAACTAGAAAAACTGTGTTTCAGGAGCTAGTACCTTCCCTTATCAAGTATAACAGAAAAATTTGGCATTTACAAATATAAGAATTTATATATATAATAATCTAGAAAAGAAAAGAAAAACAATTGATACAAAATCATCATCCAAAAAAAGAAGTATACTAAAAAACCAGATGAAGTGTGTAAGGTGTATGTGTGTGTGAGTGTGTGAAATCTGCGAGTATATTTGTTGAGTGACCACGCGCTTAAAAAAAAACAAAAGCTGTGTTATCATTTACTTGCTAAAGCTCTGATCTTTTTCTTAAGAAACTTGCTATTTAAGAGTGAGTTTACTTGTGGCGAGGTGTTGTGTTTGAATAACACCGTAACAGCAGTAAGGTCGTTTCCTAGTATACCGTCTTATATGTCGCCAAATTCAAATATCACTTTTAACCACAGTTATTCAGTACCAGTAAAGTCAGATTATAAACAGCCAAGTACACCAAGACCTGAAGGCAGAGTGCAGTCGATCACAGTACCTAAAGAAACAAGAGAATTTAGAGAGAGACAAAGGTTTTTTGTTTTTATTTTGGTCCTTAACTTATTTAATCCATAAATATCCATGCAAAAGCATTAGGCTTCATAAGAAAATGTCCGTGCCTATGATTCTGTATTTTTTTTTAAATTATCAAAGTGCTATTAGATTTAACGGTTTTACGGCGTCAACTTCATTTTTTACAAAGTTGTTTAACCATTTCAAATAAAATAAAAATAATCTTTATTCAAGTAAGCTTTTGATCCGTCAATGTTCAATTAAATTTAATGAAGCTATAACTAGTTTAACAATAATAACTAATAGTTAGACTGGTTGTTTCTCTTGCCGAGAAGAACCAGCAAGTAATTCGTCGGTAATTAAAAAGCGAATAAACTGAAATTTATTCTATTAAGATTTCTTATTAATTTAATCTAAATGGCGTAATGACAGTATAAGTACTGCCCGGTCGTTTGAAAAAGTCTTCACAAGCTTGTCCCCGTTCCCAAAAAAAAATTAATAAAATATAAATTATAATAAAAATAAAAATTACTTACATTAAAATGTCGAATAATAGAGTTGTTCCCATATTTTTGCAGCACAGATGTCCATCTATCCCGATTAGTGCTCCTTGTATCTAGATAGATATCAGTTCATTTATGTTGGTTTTTTTAAATTTCGCATATTTAGAGTCATGGATATTGGACATTAAAAATTTATTTTAAAATTTTTAATTTTTTTAGGCGAAGATCGCGTGGTCTTCCATGCGAAGGGTTAGTGACTATTTTATAAAAGTAAATTTTGGTCAGTAGTATTTCGTAGACAATTTAGATTTGTTCTTTAATTTATACGTTAAACAATTTTAATTTGTTTATTAATTTATAATTTAAATTGATATCAGCTTTAAAATTTGTATGTATATTGAGGGTTTAAAGTTTTGGACCTAGCGTATCCGGTTCGAAGGACCGTTACCAATGAAACGGAACTATCAAAAGTACTTTAATAATGCTGTCTATGAAGCTATTTTAATTTTCACTTTGATTATACTTATAATATTAATATTTATAGATAGTAGAACTAAATTTAATGTAATTATATTATGTAATATATTATTATAATTAGTTATTTGCAATAGAAATTAACTATTGTCTAATCTCCATTTTAAAATAAAATACTCTTAGTGATTTTAAGCAAATAGAATTATTTAAGCATTATCAATATTAGCGAGATTAACCGACAAACAAACTTTCGCACATATTGTTAGTATGTAGTTCGCACATAATGTTAGTGTGTAAGTCACATAATAGGTAATAACAGTAGGGTAGTTTTTAGACGGGGCAGTACCCCGGCCTCCCCAATCTCCAAGCTTGGATTTACAAACTAAAATTGAAAACTAGTGAAAATTTCTCCCACTTTCGGAATATAAATATATCAGATATTTAGCTTTATTTTTAATAATATTAAAAAAAGCAACTACGCCGTGTGGTATCCGACAGAATAGACCACCCTCCTTTTCTACCGAGGTGTCGTAAGAGGCGACTAAGGTAAATGCCGTGTGGTATCCGGTTGCATAGAATAGACCACCTTCATTTCTTACCGAGGTGTCGTAAAAGGCGACTAAGGTAAGTTGACGTCAGGCAGGCGGTCGGTCGTAAAATACGTAGCCAAATAATATAACAGCGTGTTTGCAACATGTTGTACCCCATTTAGAGTGGGATAAGGGCAGGAGAATGATGATTAAAAAAGCAACTTTTCAAATTAGTAAATTTCAATTAATAAGAAAAAATCGATAATGAATAATCGATTATATATAAATCGATTATAAATAATCGATTTTTGGGATCCGGATTAATCGATTTTTTCAAATTGATTTATTTAAAAGGGGGGGAGAATCGATTATCTAATACTTAATCGATTTTTTTTCACAAGTCACATACCTAATAGCTACGCTACTGGGTATTAAATAACTTATGCCTCTTAGTTACAGAATTTTTTCTGCCTAATATGATATCTTATCAAATATTCAACAAACCAAAGCTGTACCAACAGACACGTTTTATAATTATACTGTTATCTTTATTTATAAGAATTCTTTAGAAAATACTTATGCTGCGAAGTGATATTGTGGTTAACTAAATTCTTATGCAATTCATTAAATTTAATTTGTATAAGCTTATAGCATAACCTGTGATAGCCCAGCGGTGAGACCGTGTAACTCTCTAGAGACTATCGTGGGCTCAAACCCCGGGCAGGCACCAATCAGTTTTTCTATTAAAACTTATGTGTCTAATTGATAATTGCAATATCACACACTTTTCGGTTAAGGAGAACATTGTGAGAAAACCTTCATGTCTCTAGAGAATTCTAGGGATATATGTAACCTGCCAATCCGCATTGGAGCAGCGTGGTAGGTATTAGCTCCAAACCTCATTATGCCTAGCAGTTGGTAGGTTACACATATCAATAAATTCTCTAGAAATATGCAGGTTTACTCACGATGTTTTTCTTCAAAGCGTGTTATAAATTGCTAATACTTATTAGATATATGTTTTAAAAGTAAAACTCATTGGTGCCTGCCCGGGGTTCGAACTCGTGACCTCCCTTCGTAGCAGTCGCACGGTCTGCACCATTGAAATATTAAAAATATTTTTTGTTTCAGTCCACCTTCAAATCTAAAATGGGCGTTGATAGCGCTGGCCGGCGCCTTGGTGCTTGGTATTGTATTGAAAAAATACTTAGGTAAATAAACGTGTTTGTATTTGATCACCTAGGGGCCACTATGGTTAGGACCATTCAAGACTAGGTATAAGCTAGTATAACAAAAATAAAAATACGCATTTTATCTATGTATAAAATATATATTTTTACATAATGTAATTATTTTAAATTAAGAACGGTTTGCTTTAAGCATACTCATCTTTCTCAGTGTTGCCACATATATCTTCTAATACCTACTAATTGCTTTAATCGAAGATACTGAATATTATCAAGTACAGTTTAATATTAGTCACATGTTTTGCATATGCGATTATTATATGCTGGATTGAACTATATGCTACTTGTGTAACTAGCATATCTATTAAACTGTCTGGTTCTTTAGTGTTACCATATTAGTAGTTCGAAACTACCAAAATGGTATCAAGTTTTTATATACTTATATTATTGTAATTGCTGTAGTTCGATATAATACAGCTATAAATTATATGCTATGCTTCTGTGTTACTATATTATATCAAATTTACCCTAATTTCATTAGTTTTACGGTTAAAGTTTAGACTTTACTTAACCGTTAAGCGTGTTCTAATTTTAATTTATTATACCTTTTCCTCTATGGTATATTCAATATATACCATAGACGAAAATAATATTAAATTAAAAGAATTACTGGCGAATTAAAACATGAATGCATATTGTGATTTATTTATTATTTAACAGTAATACAAGTATTCTAGCGTCTAATAATTTCAAAGAAATAACATTCGAATTATTTTACACTTTTTTTTTACTATATTTGTAATTTTATACACCAACTTTTTTGTTGTTTTAATGTTATATAGTTTTAATAATTTACAAAATTGTAAATCTAGTACAAATACTGTTTGTAAGACAATAAAGTATTGAAAAAATGTTTTGTTTTTTTATGCCATTGTTCTGCCTTTTAGTTTATTCATGGGATTCTCATTACTCATAAAACTAAAATTTCGATAAGCCCACAACACGATGTATTCATCTATTTAAAAAAAAATATAAATATATATGGGACATTTATATTCACTGTCGCCGACCCCAAAGTAAGTAACTTAATACTTGTGTTATGGGTGACGGACAACTGGTAGATATACTACATATATAATTTTAAATACATACTTAAATACAAATACACACCCAGGCTCGAAGAACCAACAATTAGTTTATAGCAAATGTTGTGTCTCGGTGAGAATCGAATCGACGACCCGCGGAGCTGAAGGTAGTTAGAAGGTAGTAGGTAGAAGTAGGTGTCACATGATTTGGCTACGTATTTTACGAATGGCCGCCTGCCTGACGTCAACTTACTTTAGTCGCCTTTTACGATACCTCGGTAAGAAATGAGGGTGGTCTATTCTATGCAGCTGGATACCACACGGCACATACCTTAGTCGCCTCTTACGACACCTCGGTAAGAAATGGCACGGCGTAACAAAAGCCTATTAAATAACTCAAAATTCTTTCGAGCTCATTACATATACTGAAACATACTGAACTGACATATCAGTTAAACTATATTCATTAAATAAAATTCAGTTAAAATATATTATATATTTCTCTATATTGTAATATAATAACTATGATTACTTATGTCTAATAGCCTCTTCATCTATTGATTTTAATTATTTTTTTTTCATGTATAAAATTGAAGAATTAATTAAGAATATAAAATTGCTTATTGTGTAATTATCACTAATAGTAGAAGTGTCGCTAAGAATATGGCAACATTGATTTTCAGGGAATTCCCCGCCGAATATGGCCCGAGTTTCGCTGCATAGGACATCACGTGAAAAACGTAGTTCTGTTCGTGTACGTTGTGAAACAAATGTGCATAGGGACCTGAAAAAGGTTTATAATTTTAGATGATTTATAGAAGCAGGCGTTACTTTGCAGAATTCCATATTACAGGCACTATAACAAAACTACCTCGCTATAATCCGCACGATCGTTTCGCTCCGAAACCGAAGCATCATCAGGAGGATAGGCTCCACGACAAAATCGCAATACCTTAGTCGCCTTTTACGACACCTCGGTAAGAAATGGGGGTGGTCTTTTCTATGCAGCCGGATACCACACGGCACATACCTTAGTCGCCTCTTACGACTCCTCGGTAAGAAATGGGGGTGGTCTTTTCTATGCAGTCGGATACCACACGGCACATACCTTAGTCGCCTCTTACGACACCTCGGTAAGAAAGGGTGGTCTATTCTAAGCCGGATACCACACGGCGTATTTAGCATTATATATATTTTCTATTAACTTTATCGCGGATTATAGCTAAATAAATCATAACTTCTGTACAATGGAATTCCGCAAAGTAACGCGTGCTTCTATAGATAAGGTAAGGAAATGTGTAATTTAAGCAGTATAACTGAACTACCTTGCTATAATCCGCACGGGTTAAGCGAATGCATGCAAAGCTAATGTGTATGAAGCAAATTTACAAAAATCGCAATGCATTGCGATTTTTGTCGTGGAGCCTATCCTCCTAATGATGCTTCGGCTTCGGAGCGAAACGATCGTCGAGATTGTTGGGGTGGTGGGTGTGTGTGCTGCTTGTGTGCTTTGTTGCTGGTGGAGGAGCCTTGGGGTGCATGTGGTGACTTGTCCTGCATGTGTAAGGTGCATGAATTTTGCCTGCTTCATACACATTAGCTTTGCATGCATTCGCTTAACCCGTGCGGATTATAGCAAGGTAGTTTTGTTATAGTGTATATAATTTTGGTGAATGCCAAAGCAATATAGGTTCAGAGATTTTGATCTCTGAACCAATATTTTTTTGGCAAATTATGACTGCACACACACACAAAAAAGTAGTTCAGTTTTCGTCCTTAGTCGGTTGTAACGCTGACCATAATCAGGCATATAGTACCTGGCATTAAATAATGCACATCGATGTTTACAACGAAAGACCTGGCCAGTTGGGTTTCGTGTGTGTCTCTGTCACACTCTGGTTCGTCAGTCTGTGCGACAGAGACAATACTCTATGAAGCAGAATCTAGCCGATTTCTCTCTCTAAGTCTCGATGTACATTATTTATTGCCGGGTTAATTAAACTCCTGAGGCGATGCTTTCTGAGATTTTTCTTTTCACAATGCGATATTTTTTCACCCTTCCGTTATTTCTATATTATGTAACCTATAAAGGTTACATATTATAGAAATTATTATTATTTAATTATTGACTGGCCCGTTAGCGCAGTGGCTAGTGACCCTACCTTCAGCTCCACGGGTCGCGTTCGATTCCCGCCGAGGGCCAACATTTTCTATAAACAATTTGTTGGTTCTTCGAGCCTGGGTGTGTATTTGTATTTAAGTATGTATTTAAAATTATATATGTAGTATATCTACCAGTTGTCCGTCACCATAACACAAGTAATAAGTTACTTACTTTGGGGACAGACGACCGTGTGTGTAAGTGTCCCATATATTTATATATTTATTCTCCTCCAATGCTGCTCCAATGAGTAGCGTGGTAGGTCTTAGCTCCAACCCTTCTCCAGAAACGGAGAGAGGAAGCCTATTCCCAGCGGTGGGATTGTAACAGGCCTACTTTACTTTTTTTTATTATTTTTCATTACGTGTCGCCCTACATGCAACGCCTCCTCTGCAGTGCGGGGTTAGACTTATAGGTCAGTGGTCATGTCTTAATTGGGGAATTGCATTTTTAGAGATTGCTCTTACCTCTAGCGTATACAAGCACGTCTCCGCCGCCATGCACGTTTTCTTCAAGAGGCACTGCCGCAATCTGTTCGTACTTGAATGAGTCCGTATTGACGGTGCTAGGGTCCTGCCTCACTATACGACTGCCGTTGGTATCTATGGTGTACTGGAAGGCACCAGGCCCCCCGGTACCGTATGCTAGTGTTGTGTAGTTGAGGCCGTCAATTTTAGACGGGCCTATCGTTCCTGTTATTAGGACATCAAAATGATAGGATTATCGTCGCCCATAAGTATTTATAAGGCAATGAATAAGTCTCTTAATCATCTACCTGGTATCTACAATTTAAGACAATTTACAGATGTCGAAACAGCGAAACTTGTTTATTTTGCTTACTTCCATAGCATTATGTCTTATAGAATATTGCTGTGGGGTAAATGCGCGGATAGTGAAAAAATTTTCGTATTACAAAAAAGAGCCATACGTCGCATCTACAATTTAAGTCCGCGTGATTCCCTGCGAGAGAAGTTTAAGGAAATAGGTATTCTTACATTTGCTTCATAGTATATTTTAAGCAATTTTACATAAAAATATGAATAATTATAGAACGATAGGTGATGTATATAATAGACAAAGTAGAAGCCGACATGAGCTTGCGGCTTCTGCTCTGCGCTTAATAAAAGTTAGTAAATCGTTTGTGGGTTTCGGTATAAGATTCTATAATAAAATTCCGCAATCAATTTTAACCTTGCTATTAAAAACACTGTTAAAAAGAGACTGATACAGAAAGTCTGTTAAGGCTTACTTAGATGACAACAATGCGTATGGATAATCACTTCAACTGTACAAGATAGTAATGACTAAATGTAAATAGTTATAAGAATTATATTTTAAAAGAGGAACCGCCGAATTTCTTGCTGGCTCTTCTCGGTAGGTATAGCTTTCCGAAACAGTACTGCTGTTTGAGTACTGTTGAGTTGACGATTCAAAAGCACTTGTTTACAAGTTTACTTGAATAACAAGTACAATACAATGTTTTGAATTATTAACGAGTCTTTTCGTTGCCAATGAGTCTTCATCAACGAGTCTCCTCATTGCCGATGACTCTTTTCATTGCCAACACATCATATTGTCAGTGAGTATCTTAACTGCCACAAGTCTTCTGTCGGTTTTGTTTAAAATTTATTTCGATGAAATCAGGGTTGCAGGTTGTTCAGTGTATAATTAAGATACAAAGGAAAAGTATTTGTATATTAATAAGTGCTATATGAATTGTAAGATTAAAGTTATGATTTACGACCAGGAATAAAATGAAGTGGTCACGAAACTTTAAAAAAAGTATTAAAAAACATTCCTTCGCAAAACTCACTGTTGTATTTAATGGAAGTACGATTTCTTTCTCGTACCATGAAGTGTGAATTGCATTGCGGTTGTAATGTTTGAAAAGGATAACGTTATATGAACTATAGATAACTCAGTATATATAAGGGGAAGTCTGAAAGTTGCGCACATTATAGAAAAGATGAGAGGTGCAAGATTGGGATGGTATGGACATGTAATGAGGAGGGATGAAAATCATGTGATCAAACGAGTGTTTAGTATGAATGTGGATGGATATGTGACTAGAGGAAGGCCTAAAAAGAGATGGTTGGACTGTGTGAAGTATGACATGCATATAAAAGGAGTAGCGCCAGAGTTGGCGAATAATAGAAGAGAATGGAAGAGAAAATGTTGTACCGACCCCACTTAGAGTGGGATAAGGGTAGGAGAAAGAAAGAAATATTTAAATACTTTACAGGTCCCTATGACATGCCGTGACAATTAATAATTAAGACTAAAGAAAATTAAGTAACTTGTACAGTATTTTGTAGTATTAATAATGTAAGTCTTGTTGGTTATCCTAATAAATAAAAAACTCATTGGCGGCTGAATAGGGTTTGAAACCATGAGAAAGAAGAAGAACTATAGATAACTCAGTCTCATTTACTCAAATGTTCTTAGGGCGAATTCCGAACGCTCATTCGGCAACGAGTTAAAGTGTGCGTCTTTAAGACGTCATGGTATGAAAAAGCAAAACAATTTCGTTTACGTCTTCAATTGAGTCGCAATAAGAGTTCATGGTAGGCCTGCAGCTTAGCCTTAGCCGATTGTTTATACACAAAAAACATATCTAGATGACCTTTCGCTAGTACCGCTTCGCTAGACCAGTGTACAGGAAGATTTCAATCGAGTGTAAAAAATATGCTTATACGTAAAGCATATTACAAAATTGAAGATTTGGTTGATAAGAAAGCCTGGATTTGAAAATCCTTTCAGCTTCAAACAAGACAGCGGTTTAATAATGTATAATTGAAAATATTTAAAAGATCGACCGCCGAGTTTCTTGCTGGTTCTTCTCGGTAAGAGCAACATCCCGAACCAGTTGTAGCTTCATTAATCATATTGATGCTTGACGATTCAAAAGTGCCTGAAATGGTTTATTTGAATAAAGATTATTTTGATTTTGAGTACCAAAGATTCTCACCGAAAATATTTGTCCCTCTCTTGGGGTATCCGTTGATCGTGAGCGTGTGGGTGTGGTCACTCGTCACAACGACGAGGGTGTCAATTTCATCAGTCATTTCAACTGCTGTTCTCACTGCATCCTCCATGGCTGCAGACTCATCGACGGCTAGCTTGGCTCTACCTCGATGATGGGCCATATCTATATTACCGCCTTCTACCTTTAGAGAATATTCTCGAATTATAAATATCAGGCTTCAAACTATTCAAATTCAAATTCAAAATATATCAAATCAAATTAATCTTTATTCAAATAAACCATTTCAGGCACTTTTGAATCGTCAAGCATCAATATGATTAATATAGCTACAACTGGTTCGGAATGTTGCTCTTACCGAGAAGAACCAGCAAGAAACTCGGCGGTCAATCTTTTAAATATTTTCAATGATACATTATTAAACCGCTGTCTTGTATGAAGCTGAAAGGATTTTCAAATCCAGCTTTCTTATCATCCAAATAATCTTCAATTTTGTAATATGCTTTACGTATAAGCATATTTTTTACACTTGATTGAAATCTTTCTGTACACTGGTTTAGCAATATATAATATATAAACGCTTTTTTTAATACAACAAAAATGTACAAGTTATGTCTATCTTATATTAATTACACGATAAAAATATACAAATCATTCCCACGTGGAATGGCCCCAGGAATGCTGGCAACATTTCCGCATTTAATCGTTTAGCTGATTTTTTGTGCGAAAAAGAAGCCAGCCCTCTTGTCATCCGAAAAGGCGATCAATCGAGGTGTATCGGATAAAAAAAAATACACTTTGGCTTTAGGGTCTCAAATGCAAACGGCCCAAATATATAACTCTCAACGAGAGATGCATACTCTCGCTGGTTGCCGGATTCGGCCATTTCCCAGCTCCAGGTCTTGAGACCGTTTCCCTGATATGGGACGAGGCTAACGCATCAACGCATATTGCGTCCCACATTAGGGCCTGTCCCGGTTCCCAAGGAACCAGTGTTAAAGCGTCTGATCTCCTGCCATCATCCCGACTTATCCCCGAAGGCTCTCGAAGAGCAGGTACATCGATGGTTGCAAGAACTCTTTTGATGGTAACATTAAGAGAACCATGACTACTAGCTATTAAGACTTGATTACTTGGCTATAAATGATTTCTATCGCTGGTTGCCGGATTCGGCCATTTCCCAGCTCCAGGTCTTGACACCGTTTCCCTGATATGGGACCAGGTTTACGTATCAACGCATGTTGAGTCCCACATTAGGGCCCGTCCCCGTTCTCAAGGAACCTACGTCAAACCGTCTGGTCTCTTGCCAGCATCCTGACTTATCCCCGAAGGCTCTCGAAGAGCAGGAATGTCGATGATCTCAAGAGCTCTATTGATGGTATCATTAAGAGAACCAATATAAACTAACTTATATAAATGTATATTACTTATATAGTTTTAGAATTCGTTTTGACATTTATATGACTTTGTGTGCAGGTGTGTGATGTTATAAAATCGTGTAATGAAATATTTGATATTAAAATCTATCGCGACCCCAGAATTTTGCTACATGACTCCATTTGGAGTCGAACCCAGCGAAACCCATAAATTTGAAAATATGTCTAAATGCAAACCATAAGGAAGAATCCGTTGGGATTTCTTTTCAGAACTTTGATGGCAGCTCCCACCATTTCACTGATTGATGGTGAACCTTCAGGGCCTTTGTTCCTTTCGTTTTCGTATCGCAAATGATCTTTACCAAATATACCTGTAAAGTAAAGAATCCAAATAAATCTCCCTACTAATCTATACTTATTATAAAACAAGGTCCCAAAAAGCTGTCTGTCTGTATGTAATCGATTTTCTCAAAATCTACTGAACGGATCTTTGTACGGTTCACCAAAAGATTGTGCAATACTTCCGGTGGTTTACATAAATAGTACATATCGGTATTATGTAAATTGTGTTGAAGCGATCTTGAGCTTAACATATTAAATGTTTGTACTGCTTGTAACTAATCCTGTATGAGAACGGTTTTTGTTTCCTGCACTTAGCATTACATAGATTTTGTTAACAAACGCGGATTATAGAATGATACTAATACTATTTCTGTACTATGCAATTCCGCGATTATTCAATTTCTATATAAAGAAGATTTTTTTGTTATTTGTCACTTTTACATTTTTTTGTACTATGAAATCGCTTTTTAGTTTTTTTTTAATTATTTTATTTTCACTTTTTAATGTAATCATCATCATTCTCCTGCCCTTATCTCACTCTAAGTGGGGTCGGCACAACATGTTACAAAAATGTTGTCACATGATTTGGCTACGTATTTTGCGATCGGCCGCCTGCCTGACGTCAACTTACCTTAGTCGCCTTTTACGACTCCTCGGTAACAAATGACGGTGGCCTATTTTATGCAGCCGGATATTACACGGTACTTACCTTAGTCGCCTCTTACGACACCTCGCTAAGAAAGGAGGGTGGTCTATTCTATTTTGCCAGATACCACACGGCTATTACTTTTTAATGTAACCTACAAAAAAAAAATGAATAGGGTTTGAAACCATGACTCCCTAGATACTGTTACGAAAATGCGAAAAAAGTTCGTAATGCGTATGTCATAAAGTTCAATTTGGACGGGGCA
The DNA here is from genome assembly GCA_947086505.1 of Morpho deidamia. Taxonomy (NCBI): domain Eukaryota; kingdom Metazoa; phylum Arthropoda; class Insecta; order Lepidoptera; family Nymphalidae; genus Morpho; species Morpho deidamia. The sequence goes on along the minus strand of CAMTZC010000012.1, from coordinate 15,038,165 downwards.
GTTTACGAACATGCAAAAGAAGGTTCGTAAACTATATGTCATAGGGTTCAAATTCGCTTGACTCTTGTTCTCTAGTACATTCAAGTATTTACAAAAGATTTGTTTACAATTGATATATACTGTGCGAAATATGTTTATAAATACTCTTAAATACATTTACCATTATATGATTATGTAATAAGAAACATAATTAATAGGAATAATTTAATAATTTGTGTGAGACGGAAGTAGTCAAATGTCATTTGTTTCATAAAACGGAAACGGGAATGCAAACAACAAAGGCTATAAATAAGCCAGTTGGGCCTATTCTAGTCAGTCTAGTGTCAGCGTTCAATGTGTCTACAATATGTATAGTGAAGTGTACCAGAGTGAAGTCTAACACAATCTCCCCAAGGTCTCGCGAACGTTCTCGAACATCGGTTCGTTCGATATATAAGCAGACGTATCGTGCGCCTCGACATTCAGTTTGCAAATAGCGGTCAGAGCGAAATATGCAGCGAAAATAATAGTGACCTCAGCTTTTTTATTTGACAACAGACTGAATAGAGACTAAGTAGTAAGTTTGTAATAAAAAGTTGAATAAAGTGCTATTAAAGAGTCACCAGGTAACAATACCAAAACACGGTCTCACCGTTAGATTATTGCATAATTAAATATTTACTAACCAAGTAAATAATCTGTGTCGTTGACATCAAACTCCTGTAGTTCTCTGTTATTCCACACTACGCTGTATTTCAATTTTCTATTCTCCTTATCTTGCTTGTATTCTTCGATCAGATTTCTGCCATCTATTCTGGAGCAACCCCATGGGTTGATTGGCTCTGTTGAGTTGGCGACTAGACTTTGTCTACCGCCTCCCATAATAACCTTAAATTACATGATTTATAGAAGCAGGCGTTACTTTGCGGAATTCCATATTACATGCACTATAACAGAACTATCTTGGTCTCTACCTTGCTATAATCCGCACGGGTTAAGCGAATGCATGCAAGGCTAATGTGTATGAAGCAGGCAAAATTTACGCAACTTATACATGCAGGACAAGTCACCACATGCACCCCAAGGCGCCTCCACCAGCAACAATGCACACAAGCAGCACACACAACCACCACCACAATCTCGATTATCGTTTCGCTCCGAAACCGAAGCATCATCAGGAGGATATGTCTCACGACAAAAATCGCAATGCATTGCGATTTTTGTAAATTTGCTTCATACACATTAGCTTTGCATGCATTCGCTTAACCCGTGCGGATTATAGCGAAGTAGTTCTGTTATAGTGCTTAAATTACACATTTCCTTACTTCATCTATAGAAGCACGCGTTACTTTGCGGAATTCCATAGTACAGAAGTTATGATTTATTTTGCTATAATCCGCGATAAAGTTAATAGAAAATATATATAATGCTAAATACGCCGTGTGGTATCCGGCTTAGAATAGACCACCCTCCTTTCTTACCGAGGTGTCGTAAGAGGCGACTAAGGTATGTGCCGTGTGGTATCTGGCTGCATAGAATAGACCACCCTCATTTCTTACCGAGGTGTCGTAAAAGGCGACTAAGGTAAGTTGACGTCAGGCAGGCGTGTCGTAAAATATGTAGCCAAATCATGTGACAACATGTTTGCAACATGTTTTGCTATAATCCGGTAAAGTAAATAGAAAATATAGCATTTAGCATATATAATGGTAAATGCAGAGTGAACTATTCGTTTTCATACCCAATACATGCACCCGATACACCGATTAGTATATAACTATGCTTGTTTGGGTTCGCTTTGCGATTTTGTCAAGCATCATCAGGAGATAGACTCCACGACAAAATCGCAAAGCGAAACATTGCCCAAACAAGCACGGTTATATACTAATCGGTGTATCGGGTGCATGTATCGGGTATGAAAACGAATAGTTCACTCTACATTTAGCATTATAAATATATGGGACACTTACAAAGTCGTCGTCAAAGTAAGTAACTTAATACTTGTATTTTGGGTGACGGACAACTGGTAAACATACTACACTAGAAAATTTTGGCCCTCGTCGGGAATAGAACCCGCGAACCGCGGAGCTGAAGGTAGGGTCACTACCCACTGCGCCACCGCCAATTATATTTTCCATTTACTTTACCGCGGATTATAGCAAAACATGTTGCAAACATGTTGTCACATGATTTGGCTACATATTTTACGACACGCCTGCCTGACGTCAACTTACCTTAGTCGCCTTTTACGACACCTCGGTAAGAAATGGGGGTGGTCTTTTCTATGCAGCCAGATACCACACGGCATTTACCTTAGTCGCCTCTTACGACACCTCGGTAAGAAATGGGGGTGGTCTTTTCTATGCAGCCGGATACCACACGGCATTTACCTTAGTCGCCTCTTACGACACCTCGGTAAGAAATGGGGGTGGTCTTTTCTATGCAGCCAGATACCACACGGCATTTACCTTAGTCGCCTCTTACGACACCTCGGTAAGAAAGGAGGGTCTATTCTAAGCCGGATACCACACGGCTTATTTAGCATTATATATATTTTCTATTACCTTTACGCGGATTATAGCAAAATGATTTTAGTATTACGATCTCCGCAAACGCCTAATTCTATAAAAGAATCTATTTAATGCTAAGTGCAAGAAGCAGACAACGTTCACGTACCTTATACATGCAGAACCAGTCACCACACGTATCACTATACGCCGCCACCGACAACACACTACACAAGCACTAAAAACACTACACACTTGGACTGGTCCGTTGGCGCAGTGGGTAGTGGGTTCGATTCCCGCCGAGGGCCAACATTTTCTATCAACAATTTGTTGGTTCGAGCCTGGATGTGTATTTGTATTTAAGTATGTATTCAAAATTATATATGTAGTATATTTACCAGTTGTCCGTCACCCATAACACAAGTATTAAGTTACTTAGTTTGGGGATGGACGACCGTGTGTGTAAATGTCCCATATATTTATTATTATTATTACACTCAGCACGACAATATCTACGATCGTTTCACCCCGCTACACGAATCGTAAAGCATTACGATTTTGTCGTGAAGCATATTGATGAAGCTACTTACAACATCAAAATGTTAGTATTATTTTTCAAAAAAAGCGGTTTCAGTGCTTGCAACGAAATGGTGATGTGTTGCGAACGGGTTACTAACGTGTTAAGAATGTGTCGCATACTAAGAGAATATTCCTTACATTCAGATCTTTTCCTGGCCAGTCCTCTATGAGTTGTCTAGCAATGTCCTTACAGTCTTCCGTGCCAGGGGGCATCTTAGCATCACATTCCCACTGTCGGGCTGCGCTGTGGGCATAGACTGGACTTGGTGTTGCGTGGGTTACGCGCATTGTCGTCACGAAGCCTGTAATATCATTACACGTATTATCTCACGGAAGATTCAATTTATCACTGTAATTTAAAATGTTTCCAAGGTTTTAGCCTTAATAAAGTCTTTTAAGTTCTCATAAGACCTAAAATCTATCAATGAATTACACAAATTAATCGATACTTAAAAAAAATTCGTCAGCTGTGATAGCCCAGCGGCGAGACCGAGCGACTCTATCGAGGGGAACACGTGATCAACCCGGGCAGGCACCAATGAGTTTTTATATTAAAACTCATGTGTCTAATTGATAATTGCAGTTTATCACACGTTTTTCGGTGAAGGAAAACATCGTGAGGAAACCTGCATATCCCTGGAGAATTCTGGAGATATGTGTAACCTACCAATCCGCATTGGAACAGTGTGGTAGGTTTTAGCTCCAATCATTCTCTCCAGAAACGGAGCGAGGAGGCCTATTTCAAGTAGTGGGATTGTAACAGGCCGCTTACTTTTAAAATTCGAAATTCTATCTGTATGTCTAATCAAATCAAAATAATCTTGATTTAAGTAACCTTTACTCAAAGATCATTTAGATTTATTGAAGCTATAACGTCCGGGATACTGCCGGGATAAGTCTAATATGGATTGAGGCATTTAATTGTAGAAGCGAATAACTAACGAAAGAGTCGCTAGCTCTTCTGAGTCGCAATAACATGAAAAGCAGTCTGTTATCGCTTTCTCGGCTAATATGATGATAGCCTCATTAATCAAATTAATCCGTGACGATTCAAAAGTGCAAATAAAAAGGCCTTTTTGAATAAAGATTAATTTAATTAGATTTGAATTCACTAGTAAAGTAGTAAAGTAAAGTAAATCAGTATCGGCCTGTTACAATCTCACTGCTGGGAATAGGCCTCCTCTCTCCGTTTCTGGAGAGAAGGGTTGGAGCTAAGACCTACCACGCTGCTCCAATGCGGATCGGTAGGTTACACATATCTCTAGAAGTCTCTAGAGATGTGCAGGTTTCCTCACGATGTTTTCCTTCGCCGAAAAGCGTGTGACAAATTGCAATTATCAATTAGACACATGAATTTTAATAGAAAAACTCATTGGTGCCTGCCCGGGTTTGAACCCGTGTTCCCCTCGAAAGAGTAGCACGGTCTCACCGTTGGGCTATCACAGCTCTAGACTAGAGCAATATTTACCAAATTTGGTACAATTATAGTTTATATACCGTTAAAACATACCTTTTCGTATTTCTTTCAGCAATAGAAAAAACACTAAGGGCATAATTGAAAGTACACTTAAGTTGATATTGACGTACAGCTTGTTAGAACTATTTAGATAGGAGCGTGAATTATAAGAAAAGGTTTATGCGTCCTACATGCGTTTGCACTATCGAATTTCGCTTAGTAACTAACTACCTACTGTTAAAGTAATTACTTCTATCAGTCAGATTGTAGCAAAAATTTCTAGTAAGTGTTATTATATTACCAGCACTTTTCCCAGCCCTCAAAGCCCATGCAGCCAAGGAGTCCAATTGCGCCTGAGGATCGAGAGAAGCGCTACAGTCCTTATGCCGTACCGAGGAGTCAACGGCGACTGTATTCTGGTTCACCTTGACACCACACAACAATGCTGAAGCGGTGCTCGCAGAATCCGGTACCATCATATCAGCTGAATATGTCTGGAAAAATATGTCGAACCTTAGATCATAAAATAGAAGAAGTGGATTAAAATAAAGCTTTTAAGTAAATAAAGCAAAGCAAACATTAAACTGTCTCTGTACAATAAAAATACTAAACAAACCTTAATCTTATTCAAAAAACAATTCTAAAGTACAAGTAAGAAATTTCTAACAAATCTGTGGAATTCAACTTAAGACTTTAATATTCAATTTTACAAATATTAAACTGATTCTATGGACCCCAAAAAAGCTTAGAGTAGGTCAGCGGGCTATGGAGAGAGTTAGGCTCGGAGTGTCTCTACGTCAAATACGTAATCAAATCAGAAATGAGAAGATCCGTAAAAAGACCAAAGTGACGGACATAGCGCAACGGACCGCGAAAGCGGAAGTGACAATTGGTGGGGCACATAGTTCGAAGAATTGGACATTGGAAATGGAAATGGACATTGGGGTCTCAAGGTGCTAGAGTGGAGACCCCGCACTGTAGTGTAGGCAGACTCCCCCCTAGATGGACAAACGACCTCAAAAAGTCCCGGGGAAAAGCTGAACATCGTGAGGAAACCTGCATATCTCTGATATGTGTAACCTACCAATCCGCTTTGGAGCAGCGTGGTAGGTCTTAACACCAACCCTTCTCTCCAGAAACGGAGAGAGGAGGCCTATTCCCAGCAGTGGGATTGTAACAGGCCGCTACTTTACTTTTACAATCATATCTGTCGTTTCCGACGTCCAAAATAAATTACTTATAACTAGTAGTACAGAAATTTTACGAAAAAATCCTTAAGTGAATAAAAAATTCTAGAAGGTATGATATGGCATTTTGAAATTTACAAAATTTAATTCTTTTATAGTATTAGGCAATTTATCAACAATCTTTATTGGGTATAAATACAATTGCAACTCTCACTGAATATATTTAGCTTTTGTTTTGGTAAGTGTATGTTATTTTACCTTTTGCTTAGGGCTGTGAAATGATCCTAAAAACTAAGCTAAAACCTTCTCTCCAAAAATAACAAAGTACATTCCTAGTACATTTACCTTCAACAGCCCGACGTGCGGAAACATCTCATACGACAGCCTATGGCTCTCCCCGCCCTTGTATATCCTGGTGGCTGTGATGGTGTTCGGTCCCATGCCGTCACCTATAAAGATGATCATGTTCTTCGCGGTACCCACGTTCCATTTCACGCCTAATGCTTCATCAAGTTCATCCAAAGCTAGCTTCCTCCAATACTTTGAATCTGAGGATAGATTTTGAAGTTCTAACGGTCTGATGGCAAATGTTGCTAGTTAAAAAGGTGTATTGGCGAATGTTGCTAGTTGAAATGATGTATTAGCTAATGTTGCTAGTAGAAATAATTTAGTTATAATTCGGTGAGGCGTATGAAGGTTTTTAAAAGACTGTACATTAATAAATTGTGCGAGCAGATTGCAATTATGTATTTAAAACATAAAATAAAATATCGTACATTTTTCTATAATCCTTTTTTATATTCTTCTCAGAACTAAAAAATGTTTGCTACATTAGCTATATCCTAAATTCATTCATTTAAAAATAAAACATAAGATACCTACTTACCCATTATCTTCTGATGACGTAATTATAACTTATCCAGTTAAACGATATACTCACTTTAGCAGTTCTTAACAGAATTTATTGTAAATTGATAATTATAGCTGTAATAACTACTAAATTTTCTGAACTATATCAGAAGGCGGGTTCAATACTAATGAGTTTTTCTATTTAAAATAATGTGCCTAATTGATATTAGCCTATTTTATCACGCGTCTTTCCATGAACCTAGTGAGGAAACCTATATATTTCTGGAGAATTCTGGGGATATGTATAACCTACCAATCTACATTGGAGCAGCGTGTTAAGTCTTAGCTCCAACTGTTCTCTTCAAGCACGGAGCGACGAGACCTATTCCCAGCAGTGGGATAAGAGGTCATTACTTTACTAAAAACATAGCCGAAGAGTACGATTTCATTTAGGAAGAACTTCCAGTCATATTTTAGTACATCGTCATCCTCCTGCCGCTATCCCAATCCAAGTGAGGTCGGCACAACATGTTGTCACATGATTTGGCTACGTATTTTACGATCAGCCGCCTGCCTGCGTTAACTTACCTTAGTCGCCTTTTACGACACATCGGTACGAAATGAGGGTGGTCTATTTTCCTCAGCCGGATACCACACGGCGGTCATACCTTAGTGCATACTTTATAATAAATATAATAATAACAATGTTCAAACAATTTCCAGATAACTTGTGAGAGCCGAGCGGTGAAACCATGTAACTCTTTCCAGGGGGTCACGGGTTCAAAGCCGGGCAGGCACTAATGAGTTTTTCTATTTAACGTATGTGCCTAATTGATAACAACAATTTATCAAACGATTATCGGTGGAGGAAAACATCGTGAGGAAAGCAATCTCAAGCGAGTTGTGGTGATATGTGTAACCTACCAATCCGATTGGAGAAGCATGTTAGGTCTTAGCTCCAACCCTCTTTCCAGAAACGGACAGAGGAGGTCTAAGCCCAGCAGTGAGTTAGTAACAGGCCGTAACTCTTTTAATTTTACTTTCCAAGCCCATACCAAGTCATCATGGATAAAAAGCAAAACATTACATTTGTCCTTTATTTTTTTCATTTATTTGTTTTCTTATAGTAATTTAACGAACAATTAATCTTTGAAGATATCATTAATTTTCATTCATCCAGCATTTAACGCTCTTCATATATTTTGGTTAATTTGCCGGTTTTTATACAATATCATCAAATTAAAGTAATATAAAATCGAAGATCGATATACAAATTATTTGTTAACTTTTTAAGATGAACACGGTTACTTTTATATAATTTATTTAATTTCAATATTTGTTTATTGGCTTCATGCTCTCCCGTCTAAAAATCTTGGCACACTTTTAGATAATGAAAGTTTTAGAGTGACTTTGGGTCTCAGATTGGGAACCACATTGTGCCTTAAGCACAGATGTCCATGTGGAAAAGAGGTAGACAGTTTTGGCATACACGGGCTTTCTTGCCATAGGAGCTCTGGCAGGCTTTTTCGCCATGGTTCTCTTAATGACACCATCAAAAGAGCTCTTGCCACCATCGACATACCTGCTCTTCTCGAGCCTTCCGGGATATGTCGGGATGATGGCAAGAGACCAGACGGTCTGACGCTGGTTCCTTGGGAACGGGGCCGGGCCCTAATGTGGGACGCAACATGCGTTGATACGTTAGCCTCGTCCCATATCAGGTAAACGGCGTCAAGACCTGGAGCTGCGGCGGAAATGGCCGAATCCGGCAAGCGGCGAAAGTATGCATCTCTCGTTGAGAGTTATATATTTGTGCCGTTTGCAGTTGAGACCCTAGGGCCATGGAGCTAAAGTGCAAAAAAAAATTTATCCGTTTTAACACCTCGGTTGATCGCTTCTTCGGGTGACAAGAGGGCTGGCTCCTTTTTCGCACAAAGAATCAGCTTAGCGATTCAACGCGGAAACGCTGCCAGCATTCTTGGGACCATTCCACGTGGGCATGATTTGTATAGTAGTAGCGTGTAAGTAATTTAAGATAGATATAACTTGTAGATATTTGTTATAAATAAAATAAAAAAATATTTGTTTTAAACAATGTGTTTCAGATGTAGCACATCCTTGAAACCAATTTATATATATTTAACAGCTAATAATTTGTATACCTACAATTATTAAATATACTCGATTAAGATTGTAATATATCCAAAACATAGACCGCAATAGTAATTTAAATTATACTGTCACTTATCTCTACACAAATACTAACCTTTCCGTAAAGAACATCGCGCCGTTAAAATAGTATAGAACAAACAGTATACAACCACTTTCCAACCACGCATTTTGACAACTAATTATATTTTACTTAGTACATTAGTAGTCTATGAATAATGGGTTATGACCATAGACAAATATATTATTATATTCAGAGAGACGAGTATCCTAGACGTTGGCGTACTAGAGAAGTGTTGCCATATTTATAAAATTATACCCAACAATTGGAAAATAATAGTGAAACCCGTTGTGGTAAAATGATGCAAAGATAAAAATGAGAAATATATCGAATAATAAAAGAGCACCAATAATATTCGTGCAGTTAAGTGAGTGCACTAGTAATTTTATTTTTAGTAGTAATTACTAAATGAGCTAATTATAGATAAAAATATTTTTTGTAAAAATTCTCCCTAAATATAGGCAGTAATTAATTTATTTTATTATTTATTACAAAACGCATGTTATATAATATATTAATTTTATTATTAAGTTTGGATCTCAATTAATATAATTACAAGCTTCCGAAATCTCCTACTACAATATGATTTCAGTTAACGTGATTAATTAAAAAGTGACATTGACATAAAATTATGATGACGTATTCAATTGAGCGTGTTCTTATCACAGAGTACAATATTATTATACAAACATAGAGAATAGTAAACTTGTCCTACTAAATTTGTTATGAAATTAACAACTTATAAAGTTGTTAATTTCATTGCTGTAATAAAAAATTGTTTTCTTTAATCTAAGACATCTCTAGTTCGTAGTTTAATTTAATGGGAACAAAGGATCTATTTGTGAGCCGTCTGCTTTATATTTTATCTTTATTGACAATACCGATTAGCTTAATTGTTTAAACCTTGCTATATTTTATACAGCTTGTTATCGTCACCCACGATATAAATCAAAAGTACATAAGTCGTTTGTGGGTTGTGGTATAAGATTCTAAAGTAAAATTTCACACGTAATTTTAGCCTTGCCTTGAAAGCGGAAAGGCTACTTTACTACTTATACTACTACTATACTATGCTATTAAGGGTTGTATAAGATTCTATAATAAAATTCCGCAAATAATTTTAGTCTTGCCTTGAAGGCTGACACAGAAAGGATACTATACTATTAAGGATTACATAAATGATAAGAATGTGTGGATATAGCTACTCTTTGGTCCTGTACAAGATAGAAATGACAAAGTGTAGCTAGTTATGAGAATTGTATTTTGAAAAGGGCAAATGCCAAGTTTCTTGTTTGTTCTTATCAATAAGAACATTTTCAAATTAGTGTTAGCTTCTATATAATTTGACAATTCGAAAATTACAGTCAATTTGAATAAAAAAAACAATTTCAATATGCGTATAGTGAGAATGTTAGTCTTTCTTACTATAAATTAGTGGACCTGTTCTTAAATATGGTAGCTTCATTATAATTTTACGATTTAAAAGTCCTTGTAAAAACCATATCAAAAAACGAATAATTTAAATTTGAATATACTAAGAAAGACTAAGATAAGTCACTGGATCTATTCTTAGATATGTTACTTTATAAGTTTTTTTTGCTGTTTCTTTACGGTAACCAAAAATCAGTGGTAGCTCAACATAATTTGACGTTTCTAAAGTCCTTGTTAAAGCACGAATAAAAAACAGTATGAATTTAAATATAGTAAGAAACACTGAGTCACTGGATCTTAGATATGTTAATTTATAAGTTTAGGTTTCTTCTCGATGATAAAAAATCAGTAGCTTCATAAATTTATTTGTATATAAATTGTAAAATATAATTACAATAGAATAATTTGAATTTGGTTTTCATTAAACGGAATTGCGCAAAGCAATGCCTAACTCTATAAATGATACGTGAATATACACGATCATATAATTCCATTAGACCCCACAACTATAATAATAATATATCTAACAGAATGCTTATAGAGGTGTAAGGGAAGAGAAATATATTCGGTTGAACTTCATTCGATCGATCGACAGGCTTGCTCTGCGCAAGGCAATGCAGCCTCTTTTGTTAAGGGAAAGCTTATTTTGGAATATGCAATCGTAAAACTTAATATTTCCTAGCTGTACTTAATATTTCACAGGCTTCAACGTTAAAAGATACTTAATTAAGATAAGTAAAACGTTTTTTTTTCTCGGAAGAAAATGGTTTTATCATATAGCTGTGCCAACAACGGCTTCGCCCGCGTGGGATTGAGTGATTTACGAAACTTTTCCCGAATTTTTGAAGTTTTGAACATAAAAGTAGTTATTGTTAGTTAACCGTGAGAGATAGAGACATACTATCGCGGACTTTTTTGTAGTATTTTTATAGATCTACAATTATCTCCTACATTACTTTAGCTTATCTCTGCTAGTTTACACACCGCACGCGACTAAAGCACCCAGCAAGCAAGTTTTTTAACAACTATGCGATCTTTTAAACACAATTTACATAATACCGATATGTATTATATATCTAAACCATCCGGAAGTATTGCACTATCTTTTGGTGAAAACCGCACAAAAATCGGTTCAGTAGATTTTGAGAAAATAGATTACATACAGACAGACATCTTTTTAGGACTTAGTTTTATAATAAGTATAGATGTATTAGCTGCACCGTGTGGTATCCGACTCAATACCATTATCATAGACCACCGTCATTTCTTACCGGTGTCGTAAAAGGCGACTAAGGTAAGTTAACGTCAGGCAGCTGTTCATAAAATACCTATCTAAATCATGTTTTTTATTATTATTATTTATTTTCCAAAAAAACAGTCTCCATGACATGTAATAAATACATTAACACCCCTTTCGAAAACCACGCAGGGTTTATACGAAGGTGTGTAACAATATAGTTAATACATGTACCGACGCCATTTAGAGTGGGATGAGGTGCAGGAGTATGATGTGGGTAGTAGCTGTGCCCGCAGCTTCTTTCATCATTCATCTTGGCAAGAACAAACTTCCGAGTCAGTGGTAGCTTCTATAAAAACATTTGACGATTCAAAAGTACTGAAAACAGTCCACTTAAATAAGAATATTTTGAATTTAAATTTGATATGTCAAAATTCATAGCTAAAATTTTTAGCTGTGATAGCCCAGCGGTGAGACCGTGCGACTCTTTCGTGGGGAACACGAGTTCAAACCCGGGCAGGCACCAATGAGTTTTTATATTAAAACTCATGTATCTAATCGATAATTGCAATTTATCACACGCTTTTCGGTGAAGGAAAACATCGTGAGGATACCTGCATATCTCTAGAGAATTCTGGAGATATGTGTAACCTACCAATCCGCATTGGAGCAGCGTGGTAGGTCTTAGCTCCAACCCTTCTCTCCAGATACGGAGAGAAGAGGCCTATTCCCAGCAGTGGGATTGTAACAGGCTGGTACTTTATGTCAAAATTTAAATTTAAATATTCTATTTACTTTATCGCTGTTTATATCAAAATAATATTATTTTTAATTTTGTAAAGTTGCCATATGCTAGCAATATAACAGAACTAACTACTTTGCTATAATCCGCACGGGTTAAGTGAATGCATGCAAAGCCAATGTGTATGAAGCAGGCAAAATCTACGCACCTTATACATGCAGGACCAGCCACCACATGCACCCCAAGGCGCAATTCACCAGCAACAACGAACACAAAAGCAGCACACACACCCACCACCACAATCTCGACGATCGTTTCGCCCCGAAACCGAAGCATCATCAGGAGGATAGGCTTTACTGCCGTGAAGCCTGTAATATGGAATTCCGCAAAGTAACGCCTGCTTCTATAAATCATTGCCATATGCTGTTTACTTTAAATATAATATTACACAGTAAAATAAGTAAGCATGACGTATAAATGCAGTTAAGTACTTCCCTTTAACACTCTCCTAGTTTAATCAAACGTGTCCTTAGAGCGACGTTGTTCGCAATGTTATCTGAGAGTACCACTAAAATGTTACATCCGTACATAGTTTAGTATTTAGTAATTGTCATTGATAATAGTAATTATCGTTAAACACACATAATATACTCGATAATACGAAATAATTAACATTGTTGTGAACTTTCAATTACTATTTTTTAAAATGGTAAGTCATTTTAGTAATTATTCTATAATTAATAGCAATATTTTATTAAATAAATAATATTTCAATTGTTTCTTGATTTATTTTATTTACTTGATATATATAAAATAAATAATTATATACTTTTTAAATGTTTTATATAAAAATGGGTGGAAGTAACTAACTTCTTTGTTCAGTTTTACTGCTTTTTGTTTATGTATTATTTATATTTTTGTTGTATGCTTTATTAATATTTTCAATACAAAAATCTTTATGAAGGAAAGTTTAAGTAAAAGTAGTAAAAAAATATGAGAATATTGCCATATACCCAAGTAACTTCGTAATATTCTTGCCACTGCAGAATCGTCTCAGTTCTCTAAGTTTAAAATAATTTATAAAATTAGGCGTTTTCTTGCAGAGATCCATAATACAAGAGCAATAAAATTATTTTGCTATAATCCGCGATAAAGTAGATAGGAAATATATATAATGCTATGTATAGTGGACTATCCGTTTTCATAGCCGATACATACAGGATTCGTAAACACACATGCACAAACCTCCAGCAGTACCACTACAATACACAAGCACTACATACGATCACTATTAGGAATCCTGCATGTATCAGGTATGAAAACGGATAGTTTGCTCTACATTTAGCATTATATTTATATTCCATTTACTTTATCGCGGATTATTACTCCCAATATAATTTTATTATTACTTTTGTCCCTAATTTCAGTCTATCAGTCTGATAATAAAATATGAAAATTTATACTAACGTTTAAAATCGCAAACTATTAAATAGACTCATATATTTGCAATAAAATTTTATTGTATAAATTACCTTTAACCATGTAGGCTACTTATAAAAGTTCCTGAAATTCACATCTTTAAAAGCTTTTATTTAACTCGCATTGTATAGTACCCGGCATTAAATAATGCACATCGATGTTTAGAACGAAACAGCCGGCCAGTTCGGTTTCGTAGAGCGCTGTCACTGTCACTCAGTTAGTATGTGACTATGAAGCAGAATCCAGCCAATTTTCTCTCTCTATGTCTCTATATATATGTGTGATAGCTGTGATAGCCACGTGATAGTTTGAGGGGAACACGAGTTCAAACCCGGGCAGGCACCAATGAGTTTTTCTATTAAAACTCATGTATCTAATTGATAATTGCAATTTATGACACGCTTTTCGGTGAAGGAAAACATCGTGAGGAAACCTGCATATCTCTAGAGAACTCTGGAGATATGTGTAACCTACCAATCCGCATTGGAGCAGCGTGGTAGGTCTTGGCTCCAACCCTTTTGTCCAGAAACGGAGAGAGGAGGCCTATTCCCAGCATTGGGATTGTAACGGGCTGCTACTTTATATGTATGTGAAGGTGGAATCTTGCAAGTTAAATTTCACCCACTTCCCGGTGTCCGATTAAGCTGAAATTTTACATACTAATTCAGTTCCGATAATAATATATATGATATATATGATAATATATGATAAGCATACCTGATGCTACTGTCAGGATTGACTCCAGATAAGGGAACTCCTCAACGGTTAACAGTAGGGATATGAAATTTTGTTAAAAGGTTTTTTTTTTAATTAACTTTTTATATTTATAAGTGTATGTTCGATATTAAAACTACTTCCTTCGACTACCCTATAATACAAATATTAAATTGTTTTAGGCTAGAATGGAGCTTCCGGTTTTAGATAAATGCTGCTTTGTACTCGATTTGAAGACAGGATGTATGATTCTAGGGATTGTGAATTCCGTAAGAAAAATCTTTTATATTATTTATATTGTATTTATAATAATATTGTGGTCTCACTAAAATGTTCGTTGAAAAGGTTACGTATCTATAAATATATTTGAACTCAAATACATATTCCAAATATTCTTTATTCAAGTAATCTTGTAAACAAGTGCTGAATGAATCGTCGACTCTTCTGGCGGTCCCGAAAGCTGTTCTACCAAGAAGAGTTAGCAAGCTACTCGGCGGAGAGCTTGGTGAAAATACGTGCTTATAACTAAATACATTTTACCATTCTATCTCGCATAAGATACAAGAGGTGTAAGGGGGAAACTCGTCCCAGTCAGTTTCTTAAAATGTCAACCTCACCTGCACGTGGTACACCCTGCAAATAAACGAGGCGAGGCTCTGGCGACCAACTAATTGCAGTATAACTATTCTTAAGCTGACTTAAATATAACAGACCGACAGAGGGCAGCAGCGTTGTCGGTGCAAAATGGTCAGCACTGCGATCACTAACCCGCATGCCAAGCGTGGTGATTATTGGCAATACGCCAAGCGGCGCAGGATCGTGTGGTGTGAAGATCCCTTAAGGAGACCTATGTCCAGCAGTGGACGTCCATCGGTTGAAGAAGAAGAAGAAGAAGAAAATAAGATTGAAGGGTACATCCACGCACTCTAATCATATATATAATCTCCAACAGTATCGTGGACTTTCTGTTTCAGTCTCCTTTAAATATATTTTTTAAACTGCTGTAAAGAAAAGCTATTAATCGTGAAATTTTGTTATAGAATCTTATACCCAAACCCACAAACGACTTACGTACTTTTGCAAGGCGCAAAGCAGGAACCGCAAGCTTATGTCGGTTTCAACTTTGTCTATATATATATCGCCAATTTTTTAAATAATTATGTATATTTTTATGCATAAAAAGTATCCTCATCCTCCTGCCCTTATCCCACTCTAAGTGGGATCGGCAATCATGTGTCAACATGCTGCAAACATGTTGTTACATGATTTGGCAATGTATTACGACCGGCCGCCCGCCTGGCGTCAACTTACCTTAGTCGTAATTTTAGAATTGTTAAGAAAGATGGTGGTCTATTCTACTCAAGCGGACACCACACGGCAAGCATAAAAAAGTATATTTCTATAAAGTACTGTGAATTAAGAGCTGTGATAGCCCAGCGGTGAGACCGTGCGACTCTTTCGAGGGGAACACGAGTTCAAACCCGGGCAGGAACCAATGAGTTTTTCTATTAAAACTCATGTGTCTAATTGATAATTGCAGTTTATCACACGCTTTTCGGTGAAGGAAAACATCGTGAGGAAACCTGCATATCTCTAGAGAATTCTGGAGATATGTGTATCCTACCAATCCGCATTGGAGCAGCGTGGTAGGTCTTAGCTCCAACCCTTCTCTCCAGAAACGGAGAGAGGAGGCCTATTCCCAGCAGTGGGATTGTAACAGGCTGGTACTACTGTGAATTAATGTGAGAATACCATAACACGTATATAAACATAACGCGTTACTTTGAAATTGTCCAAACCACCAGCGTCGATAGACTAGCTTGACTGATGATATCCTATGATGGAGCGTATAAAACCGCCTCAGTTTTGAATGTAAACCGACAATAAACAGATGAGCAAATATTTTTTTCTATAAGCACATCTTTAATTATTTTATTATAAGGAATTCAAATTCAAATGATTCGTTATTCAAATAAGCCTTTACAAGCACTTTTCAAAAGTCTAATTAAAATGAAGCTGCGACTGTTTCGGAAAGGTGCTCTTACCGAGAAGAACCAGAATCGGAGGCGGAGGTTTCCACTTCCGATTCCGACTTTGGCTCCGATAATTCAAATATGAAATATGATTATTTCTTTCTTTTTTATATTGGTATGTATGTACAATAAAGAAATAAATAAATAAGAAACGATAGCGACGTTAAATTGTAACTCCAATCGTTTTGTTATCCAGATCCTAACATTCGTCCTGGGAGTTATCCTCATTACGTTCGCGGTTGATATCAAAGACGTGTCGAATTCAAGGCGAGATGACGTCGACGTTGGGATGTACTCCGTCGTGTACGCGATCGTCATAATGCTTGTTGTGGTGCTGTTCGTCAAGTTCCTACTCGACCTTATTTTCGTTTGGGCTGTGTACAAGGTAACAAAATAACTTTCCAATCTACAAGCACTATAACAGAACTAACTACTTTGCTATAATCCGCACGGGTTAAGCGAATGCATGCAAAGCTAATGTGTATGAAGCAGGCAAAATTTACGCACCTTATACATGCAGAACAAGCCACCACACGCACCCCAAGGCGCCTCCACCAGCAACAATGCACACAAGCAGCACACATAACCACCACCACAATCTCGACGATCGTTTCGCTCCGAAACCGAAGCATCATCAGGAGGATAGGCTCCACGAGAAAAATCGTTAATACTTGTCCTGCATGTATGAGGTGCGTTAATTTTGCCTGCTTCATACACATAAGCTTTGCATGCATTCACTTAACCCGTGCGGATTATAGCAAGGTAGTTAGTTCTGTTATAGTGCTTGTAATATGGAATTCCGCAAAGTAACGCCTGCTTCAAATAAATCATTTAACTTTCCAATCTTATGAAATATATCATTCAACTATAACATTTAAAGCTGTGATGAGTCTGTTAAAACTTAGTGCCTAATTGATAATTGCAATTTATTACACGCTTTTCGGTGAAGGAAAACATCGTGAGAAAACCTGCATATCTCTAGAGAATTCAAGGGATATGTGTAACCTACTAATCCGCATTAGAGCAGCGTGGTAGGTCTTAGCTCCAATCCTTCTCTCCAAAAAACGGAGTGAGAAGGCCTATGCCCAACAGTGGGATAGTAACAGGCCGTTACTTTTATATTATTACTAGCTTTTAAACGCAACTTCGTTCGCGTGAATTGAAGTATTATTATTTGAGTAAACATTAATACTTATATTCATTATGATTACAGTGGGTTAACCTTAAAAGCTAGACATATGCTGTTCCGGACTTTTATTTAGAACTTTCAGCGGGGAACAATTTTGTAGTACATGATTTTGTAATAACTTTCACCGTTTACTTAGCGCACGCAAGGAAAGCTTTAAATGTTGCCGTTTTCGCAATCAAATAAACAAACAAACAAACTCTTATACTTATCTTATACTATTAGATAGTAATATTCATAGGATTCACTTAAAAAACATATTTCTCGTTTCAGGAGAGAAGCGGTATGATTAAGAAGTACTGCATCTTCTGGATCGTATTCCTCGTACTCCACATCATCGGATTCCTGAAAACTCTCTTCCAAATGGGTGCTGGACACGTGATTTCTCAAATACTATTCATAGGTATGTATTATATACTAGGGCAATTCCCTTAACGGGGATTCCTCTTTGGAGAGGAAAATGTTGATATCATTTAACATTTAATGGACTTACGTATTATCAATCCCGAAAAGTGATTGGTCCGTTGGTGCAGTTTGCAGTGCCCTAAGCCCTGCCTTAAGCTCGGGTGTCACGGGTTCGATTCCCGCCGAGGGTCGACATTTATAACAAAAGTTTGTCGGCTCCTCGAGTTTGAGTGTTTATATGTATTTAAGTATGTTTTTAAAATCAGTTGTCTGTAACTCGTAACACAAATATTAAGTTACCTACTTTGGAGACGGACGACTGCGTAAATACCCCATACGTACAAGCACTTGCCCCAACAATATTCGTTTCAACTTAAGTGTTAATATACTCTCAATTGTGTACTGTGTTTTTTCAGTATTTTATCCAATATGTTAGCCCGGAATGTAAGCTTCAATGTACCAAATTTCGAGAACATATCTGTGAAACCGTAAAAGATAGACGGACAGAATTTTACATTTATTAGTATGTATGATAATATTAATAGTTGTCGATCTCCGAAACTGGTTAACGGATTTCAATTTGATTTCAGAAATGTAGTTTTATGATAGGATTTTTTGAATTCGATTTGAATTCGATTCGCTTTTTTATTCCTTTTTCTATTTAATATATAACAGATTATTAATACTATCATAATTACAAACCCCATTGCTATGTATATTATATTTATAATAAAAAAATGAGTCCCTGAATGAAAAGCGCAAATCTCGAAAGCAGCTGAACCGATTTCGCTATTTATTTCTTTATATAACGACAAAAATATTTTTCCATTAGACTTATTTAATAAATAAGAAGCAATTTTCCAAAAGTCAACTCATTTAATCTTTTCCAACAAATCAACACATAATGACAACGACAATGTTTTTTTTATTACTGACCAACTATATGAAGAAGGTTGTATTTAAAACACGTCGTGACATTTATAAATATTCCTTGAAGTCCGAGGATGGTTCTTATGGAGATAAAAGATTTGCCTGAAAAAGGCTAAAACAACACTTTTCTATATTTCCATACAAACGAGTTAAAATTGATGCGGTTTTATGACGAGGTAAAATATCATGAAATCTGCCTATCCATACAAAATCTTGTTTTAAATGTTATTTGTCAATACGTATTTGAACGACGTGGTCAAATTCAAATCCTTTTTGAGGAGAGGAATGTTCTTGTGTATTGAGATTTTAATAGGCCGATATTTTAATTTGTTTTACTATAATGGATGGTTCATATAGCCTGCTTTCGTGTTGTGAGTGTTTTATATATCCTATTTCCAGCCGAAAACTTCTATTACATCATCGTTATCCGGAGCTACTTGATATCAATCAACGAAGACGGTGTGCTGTAAGACGTCCCGGTTATTGGTATTTCTATTTTTACTAAGAATTTTTGAGATGAGTTTAGCGTAGGAGCAAAATCATAACAAATGATATCTGAAATAGGGTTGCCAACTACTGTTTTTTTATTTAATTTTGAAAAAATAACGATACATTCTCCTGCTCTTATCTCACTCTAACTGATGGTGGCGCAACATGTTTTAAGCGTGTTGTTATATGATTTCACTAGCTATTTTACGACCTGCTGTCTGATGTCAACTAACCTTAGTCGCCTTTACGACATCTCGGTAAGAAGTGAGGTTTGGGCTATTCAACTCAGCCGGAAAGCATACAATTATAGCATAATGTTAAATGCGCACACAATTTTTTTTATTTAGTCAGAGGGCGTTCAATGCAGCGCAGGCCAAGCCAATAACAATAATAGATAATTTATAGAATTAGGCGTTACTTTGCGGAGATCCATAATACAAAAGTAACAATAAAATTATTTTGCTATAATCCGCGATAAAGTAAATAGAAAATGAAATAAAATTAGTTATAATTGTAGTGAGGCTTATAAAGTTTGTAAAAAAAAGTTGGCAGCCCTATTCTGAACTAATGTGAGTCTAGTGAACGAAATTAATTTTATTTTTTTCTAACCAAACAACATCGAAATTTGTTTACTGGCTCACATTTGCTGTACTAATCGTGTTGGTTGAATAGTTGTTTAGCGTCTTCCATTGAGCATGATCTATTGCTATTTTATAACTTAAATGTTAGAATAAAGTGAAAACCCCGTTGTGACTATAATATGATGAACTCCAACCATTTTTTATATGTATATTTTTGGACCATACAAAATAATGACAAATAAATTTTACCAATTATAACTTCAGTAGAGCTTAACAGGAATAGATGTATGAGGATTTAAGGAATGCGTCAATTATTCACTTACTTTTTTAATACACTTGCCTATGTTTTGAATAGAGTACCTATATTTTAAATGTTCCTAAAATAAAGCTTACGATGTTCTTCAATTAAAGATTTTATGATTAAAATTCAATTTAAAATGAAGTCGAATTCAATTTCGATTGAAACTGGCACAAGTAATTGACGCGATGTTTCATAATTATTATTCATGTTGAATATAATGTTGTTTATAATTTAAAATAATTAATTGAAACTTATAAATAAAAAAATATATAATAATTTTAATTGAAGTCCAATTCAATCTTAATTGAAACTGCTACAAGTAGTTGACGCGATGTTTCTTAATCATTATTCATGTTGAATATAAAGCTGTTAGAATATTTAGATATTTTTATTAATAACTAGCTGGTCAACTAATGGCTTCGCCCGCTTGGACTTCAGTGATTTACGGAACTTTTCCCGAATTTTCGAAATTTTGAACATAAAAGCAGTTATTGTGAGTTAACCGTGAGATATAGAGACATGCTATCGCGGGCGTTTTTGTAGTATTTTTATAGATCTACAATTCTCTACTACATTACGTTAGCGTATCTCTGCTGGTTTACGCAGCACACGCGACTGAAGCATTTGCTCCCAGCAAGCAAGTTTTTTAACAAGTGCGCAATCTCTTCAACACAATTTACATAATACCGATATGTTCTCTTTACCTAAACCATCCGGAAGTATTGTATTATCTTTACGTGAAAACCGTACAAAAATTCGTTCAGTCTATTTTGAGAAAATCGATTACATACATACAGACAGCTGTAGAATGATTAATTGAAACTTAAAAAAAATACATCAATTTAATTTGAAGTCGATTTAAATGATAAAGGCGCAAGTAAATATGATATTTCTTAATTATTGTTATATGTTAGTATAATGTTGTCTTTATAATTAAAATATATATAAAAATTAATATTAACATTATGATTTGATGACACTTAAGTTTAAAGAAACAAAACCCACTAATTATTAAAAATAAAGACATTATTTTTGGTAAAATCTTGTTTGACGAACAAAAATAAACAACAATCTTACTTTTTTACGATATCTATATATTTATATGTATGTATATCGACACTATTTTAGAAACACAAAATATTCAAATGTTAATTTTTTTTTTTTTGTCCATCTTTACACATTTTATAACAATTTCTTATTATATACTATGAAAAAATTATTGACTATAATTATGATATATGTGAACTTATCTATTTTTAATATCGTTGCAATATTTCTATCAATATTTACTTCGAAAACTTATTTTTCTAGAGATTTATTTATTTTAAATTTTACAGAAATTATTAATATGTATATAAACTTACAAAAGGATATGGTGACAAAAAATGATTTCCTTTAAACCAAAGTTATATCACTTATATAAGATTATACAATATTTTTTTGTTGCCAGATTATATAAATTATTATTTCATCTCTTCAGATAAATATTATAAAAATATAGTAAATTTTGTGGCGAATGTTTTATGAAATTATATTTGTAATTTGTAAAATATAATTATAATTTTATATTAAATGAATAAATTTATAACAACTATACATTTAAGTCATGCCTACTTAAAATTAGAGTTATTGATTTTGACTAGATATTTAGAGTAATCAAGCGGTCTATATGGAATCTGGAACCAAGGTTAAAGTTATCTGATTTATAGAAGCAGGCGTTACTTTGCGGAATTCCATATCACAAGCAATACAACAGAACTAACTACTTTGCTATAATCCGCACGGGTTAAGTGAATGCATGCAAAGCCAATGTGTATGAAGCAGGCAAAATCTACGCACCTTATACATGCAGGACCAGTCACCACATGCACCCGTGATGCTTCGGTTTCGGGGCGAAACGATCGTCGAGATTGTGGTGGTGGGTGTGTGTGCTGCTTTTGTGTGCGTTGTTGCTGGTGAATTGCGCCTTGGCGTGCATGTGGTGACTGGTCCTGCATGTATAAGGTGCGTAGATTTTGCCTGCTTCATACACATTGGCTTTGCATGCATTCACTTAACCCGTGCGGATTATAGCAAAGTAGTTAGTTCTGTTGTATTGTTAAAGTTATCTCATGAATATAACATGCTTATTAATATATTATATGTTTAATATAAAAAAAAAATAGAAATTATATATATTTATATCGTATTGCCTTAATTTTGTGTTGTGGTTCAAGATATAAATTATTATTTAATTTATATCAAGGGGTTTACGAATGTTAATGGAGAAATGAATTGTTAATGTTTAATGTTTTGAAATAACAAATCTCTGTATATGTTTTCCGATACCAAATTAGCATGAAAATATAAAGATAATCCTGGCCTGACAGGAAGAAATGTTAAGTTGATTGAGCAGGTGATATACTCCTTTTTTGTGTTGTCTGACATTGTCTTTTGTTGGTTCTTTGAATCTAGGTGTATTTATGTATTTAAGTCATCATTCTCCTGCCCTTATCCCACTCTAAGTGGGGTCGGCACATGTTACAAACATGTTGTCACATGATTTGGCTACGTATTTTACGACCGGCCGCCTGCCTGACGTCAACTTACCTTAGTTGCCTTTTACGACACCTCGGTAAGAAATGAGGGTGGTCTATTCTATGCAGCCGGATACCACACGGCACATACCTTAGTCGCCATTTACGACACCTCGGTAAGTACGGAGGGTGGTCTATTCTATTCTGCCGGATACCACACGGCGTGTATTTATGTATTTAAGTATTTATTTAAAAGTTACTTTGTATTTAACGGTTATCTGTATAACACAAAACACAATACCCATAACACAAAATATTTAGTTTTTTGTTTTGGCAACGGCCGATCGTGTGTTTGGGCCATATGTTTACTTATTAAAAAATGAAAGTATGTCGATGGATATATCGCACGTTAAGCATTAAAGTGACCCATTTCACAAAAGTTGTTCTGTGACAAATTGCAATAAAGTGTAGCGTAGAGTCTTCAAAACTCGTGTGAAAGAGACTTGGGAGAGCAAGAAAACACTACCAAAACACGAATTTTTTTAAAAGTCCGTGATGTCATAGATGACATAGACATAAGGATTAAAATTTATCTAAGCCGTGATAGCCTAGCAGTGAGACCGTGCGACTCTCTAGAGACGACATAGGTTCAAACCTCGGGCAGGCACCAATGAGTTTTTCTATTAAAACTTATGTGTCTAATTGATAATTGCAATTTATAACACGCTTTTCGTTGAAGGAAAACATCGTGAGAAAACCTGCATATGTGTAAACCTACCAATCCGCATTGGAGCAGCGTGGTAGGTCTTAGCTCCAATCCTTCTCTCCAAAAACGGAGAGAGGAGGCCTTAGCCAAGCAGTGGGCATAGTAACAGGCCGTTACTTTACTTTACTTTAAGTTTTAATTAAGTCACTTTAATGCGTGCGATATGTATATCCCTAGACGAATAATTTGAATTTATTTTACGAAATCATTTCCAAATCATTAAGCTCGGAGATTTATCACGGTGTTATGCTCTGCGCACAATGTTAAATTATCCAGGCAATATATTTAGCTCTGAATTGGGCTAGCATCTATAAATAATGTTATAAATGCTTTGAAAATTTATTTTTCTAGAAATTTATTTAATTTAAATTGTACATGATAATTTAAATTTATATTAACTTAATTATTGATATGGCGGTAAAACAAAATTGTTTTTGAATTGAAACAATTGAGTAATATTCAGGTTTTATATTCACTTATACACTCAGTTATTCTATCGGGTTAGCCCGACTACTTTTGAGCCCATCCGGATCCCTTGTTAATGAACTGTTTATACGACGTGACCTATATTAATGAGAGTATATTTTAATTACAAGATTACAATAATTATTTAAGCTTTTTCTTCTTTTTTCCAAACCAGCAGTAGAGTTGACGTTTTAAAAGCAGTTTACAAGTTTACATGAAAAACAATATTTTGAATTTCATGATTAATCTATAAATTGAAACCCAGTTTTCGAACATCGAAAATAATAATAAATAAATAAATATATGGGACATATAACACTCGGTCGTCCGTCCTCAAAGTAAGTAACTTAATACTTGTGTCATGGGTGACGGATAACTGGTAGATATACTACATATATAATTTTAAATACATACTTAAATACAAATACACACCCAGGCTCGAAGAACCAACAAATTGTTTGTAGAAAATGTTGGCCCTCGGCGGGAATCGAAGGCAGGGTAACTACCCACAGCGCCAACGGGCCAGTCAAAAATTCACAGGTTCCGGATAGTTCGTGTAATAGAAAATTATATATTTATTTATTCTGATTTCCAACAGCATTAAATATTAAATAATATCCTATATATTTTTAAATTAATCACATAGTACCAATTATAGGGCATTATTCTTAGTTGCAGTGTTACATTAAAATTAATTATCTTATATTTTCGAAAGTTTTACATCTGTAAAATAACGATGTAATGCAAAAGTCTTTAAATATGATCGGTAGAGATCTGTGGCAGATGAATTAATATTCGCTGTTAGCCGAGTAGGCTGTTTACTGATATTAGCGATTCATATAACTTTCATATTAATAGCAAATATAATTGATTTGTTGAATTAATACTGCGTGTACTTTGTAGGCACCAATTGAAAAAATAACGACAATAAGACGTCCTTCGCTTTAATTAGTTAATAGATTGTGTCTATTACCTCTGTCCTTATAATTAGGAACAACTTTGACATTTCTAGTAAATATATTAAATAACGATCAAAAAGATCTACATGTGCTATCTACGAGGCATCGGTCTAGTGAGTGTCTTCACGACCATCTCTTACGTGTTTCGTCCTCTACGATAAGCAACGTGTATCATGTTTCTAGTAAAATTATTATATATCTATACACAAATTTACAAGTTATGTATATCTTAAGTTACACGTTAGTATTATACAAATCAACTGTATAAGTTGTGATAGCGTAGCGGTCAGAGCGTGCGTCTCTATAGTGACGATCATGGGTTCAAACCTCAGGCAGGCATCAATAAGCTTTTCTGTTAAAACTTATCTGATTGATAATTACAATGTATCACACGCTTTTCGGTGAAGGTTATAGCCCAGGCACCTATGACGTATCTATGATAACTACACAAGTTTGCATAGATAATTCTAATTGATTTATGACGTGTTTTTAGGTAAATGCAAATATCATGAAAAATTCTGCATATCTTTGGGAATTTCCAGGGATATATCTAATTTATCAAACCTCATGGTAAACCTCAATTCAATTCAATGGTTTATTTCGAAAGATTTGGTTACAAGGGTGTTTTTTAAAGCATATCTGTGAGCTGGGCTATCACAGAGCTGTGATAGCCCGGCGGCGGGACGTGCGACTCTCTCGAGGGGAATACGAGTTCAAATCCGGGCAGGCACCAATGAGTTTTTCTATTAAAACTCATGTGTCTAATTGATAATTGCAATTTATCAAACGCTTTTCGGTGAAGGAAAACATCGTGAGGAAACCTGCATATCTCTAGAGAATTCTGCGGATATGTGTTACCTAGCAATCGGCATTGGAGCAGCGTGGTAGGTCTTAGTTCCAACACTTCTGTCCAAAAACCGAGAAAGGAAGCCTATGCCCAGCAGTGGGATAATATCAGGCCGTTACTCTACTTTTATTATATACATCAAGCCCACGTGGAATTATCCCCAAGAATGCTACCGTTTCTATTGTACATAAAGAGCTAACTAACCGTGGTGTTAAAATGAATAAGATTTTATATTTTTGAGAAAAGACAGGAATTTAAAAAAAAACAATCGTGTTTACGCACATTATTTAGTAAATATAATGTTTTGTCATTAAAAAATTAGCTTCAATGTTTACAAGACAAGACCAATTTATTTATAAATTAATATTATTTTTGAATTTTATCTTTATTTTTATTAATAAAAAAATGGTTTTATAAGTATACATATATTACACATATTAGTGCTGAGTGTTTACTGCAATTTTGGGATTTTTAACTTGCCAATGTTGCCATATTTTCTATCTGTCTCATTATTTTTCCCTAATGCGACATTAATTTCAAAAGTCTGATATAGATCACTTAGTAGAATTTTTTCACAGGTTCTATAACAATATATGTCAAAGTTATTCCTTAGCGTTTCAAATTAAAAATAAATAAATATATTAATCACGAATAAATATTTAAATTTAGAAATGTTATGGTTATGATACTACTTATATCTTGTTACATATCTAGATCTTTGATGTTTTATATCGTCTATCCCTTTACGATGAATGTACTCCTATACAATGTATATTTAAAACTTTCCTCAAAATCATTTGTATAACTTATATATATAAGGTCTGTTCACATGCTAGGCTAAGAATTATATTTAAGTGATTTATACAATATTTTTTTTATAATTATTACTAATGTATTTGAGTACTTGAAATGCTAAAAATTTAAAGAAGTGAAAAAATCCAATCCAATATGACAATATCTGAATGAATAGAAAAAAAAGTTTATTTTTGATATACAATATTATCTGCTTTTTGCTTAAACATATGTCCATTTATACAGGTTAAACTGATTACAGCTTTATATATTCAGAATTCTTGTGAGCTCGTTTAAATACATATTGAGGTAAATATAGCGTCCAAAATAACAGATAACACCGAATAATGAATTCAATTGAAATGTTCTGAAGTTTAAAAATATAGCCTCGAGACCACAAAGTAATATCCTGTAGACAAAAATCCAGCTGATTGTCTATGATAATATTTAAAATTAACCACTCACTGAACTGTAAGAAAGATCTGACATTTCAATGTCATCATTAATTACTAATACATATTTAAAAACTTTGACTCTAAGTTATAAGAATAATAATTTGGAAAGTTTTGGAACGCTTAATTTAGTTCACTAAAACTTCGAATCCTGATTTGTCGTAAAAAATAATCTATCGAGATAAAATACAATATTTTTAGAATGGTAACATCTTGTAATTAAAAAAGTCTTTGGGCATTTATATAAATTTATAATACACAAACAACATTTCTAATACACACTGCACTCACTATTTATATTAAACTATGACTTAACTTTTAACTATTAGAACTCTTATTTGACACGTTTACCTCTGTCATCATGTTGTGAATATGACAGCTTGTTCATGACTGACCATAGATGATACACTATAATATGAGTGACTGATTTTATTACCTTAGACTATATGCCCACTTATGCATTAATAATAAATAACAATAGCCCTAAGCCGCGGTCCGACCTCACAGGAGTCATCCTTAGGACGATTCCCTACGCTAGTAGAGCTTCTAGGCTCTTCTCTCCACATTTAACACCGTCGACGAAACCTTTAGGTTAGGTGATGTTGTAAAAACCACAAGGGCTAGCAGCAAATAATAAATAAATAAATAAATATATGGGACACCCACACACACGGTCGTCCATCCCCAGAGTATGTAACTTATTACTTGTGCTATGGGTAACGGACAACTGGTACTACATATATAATTTTAAATAAATACAAAAACCCAGGCTCTAAGAACCAACAAATTGTTGATAGAAAATGTTGGCTTTCGGTGGGAATCGAACCCACGACTCGAGGAGCTGAAGTTATGGTCACTAACCACTGCGCCAATAGGGCAGTGGGTAGTGACCTAGTGGCCAAATAGTTCGAAAAAAACCCCGGGTAACATTTGTCTATACAACGTAGTTTTATTCTTGTAGCTAGTCAATATTATTTCCCATCCCTTATCCCACTCCAGTGGTCGGCACAACATGTTTTTATCTACCATTCTCTCCTATCATTCGTCAGTTACTTCTTTTATATGTAAGATGAAAGATTTGTACGCAATATCAAGTAAAGTGAAGTTGAATGAAGTTCTTGAAGCAAGTGAACAGACCTACGTGAATAGTTAATATTACTATAATGTTAACACAACTAACGATCAATTGTTAACGCTTTAAATGTTGTCATAATTATTTACAATGTAAAATTTATATTAATTTTATAGAGAGTTTTGATGTTTCTTACTGTTGTACATCGCTTTGTTAAACGCAAATAAATGAGGTACTCTAAATACGTTATGTGTTTTATTATCTACAGTTACTCTTTTAAGAATAGTTTTTTTTTTAATTTATGTTTGTGCCTAAGAATAGACATAATTAAAAAAAAGATTGGCGATGTATATAATGGACAAAGTAGGAACCGACATAAGCTTGCGGTTCCTGCTTTGCGCCTTGCAAAAGTACGTAAGTCGTTTGTGGGTTTGGGTATAAGATTCTATAATAATATCCCGCAATCGATTTTATTTTGCCACTACAGCAGGTTAAAAACGCTGTTAAAGGGAGGCTGTAATAAAAGCCTACTATTGAGGATTATATTGATGATAAAAATGCGTGTTTATAGCTACTCCTCTGTACCCTGTACAAGATAGTAATCTACAAATGTAACTAGTTATAAGAATTTTATTTGAAAAGAGCAACCACCGAGTTTTTGCTGGCTCTTCTAGTAACAGCTTTCCGAACGAGCCATAGAGTTGACGATTCAAAAATACTTGTTTACAAATTTACTTGAATATAAATATTTTGAATTATGTACAGTTAAAAAATAAGAGAAGGGTTAGACATATTCCCAGAATTCTCTAGAGATATGCAGGTTTCCTCACGATGTTTTCCTTCACCGAAAAGCGTGTGATAAATTACAATTATCAATTACACACATAACAGGAAAACTCATTGGTGCCCGGGGTTTGAACCCGTGAAAAAATCTAGAGATAGGCCTCACAGCTGAACTATCACCGCTTTTATATGTTAGCGCAGGTTACCTATCTATACACTTTTATAAGAATAGATTTTCCTACTACACGCTATTAGCAAAATGGGTAAGAAATACATGGAGTTTGCAACACTTAACGTACGTCTCAATGTTGCTAACAATAAAATATGAATTTCAAATAAACTACAATATTTCAATAAATATTTTATTAATACTCATAGAAAATTACAAAGAATATAATAAATAATAACACAGACCAAAATCTCGATTCGACTGTAATGTTAACTGTTTATCGCGGACACTAAAGTCATATCAGTCTGGACACAGCAAAAATTAATAGAGTATAAGATTATATCTATCGAGATATCAGTCTTCAATATTTACTCAGATTACGGAACAAATCAGATCGCGCTTTAGCGCTAACTAAAAAATACTTTAAAAAGTAATTTTTTTTCGTCATAATCGATATAGTGCCTTTTATAAAAAAAATATAAGAAATAGAATATAATATTCATAATAAATATAAAACCACGGATAAATCAACAACAAAATAACATAATATCGGTACTCTTGTTGACAGTTCTATGTAGTTTTTAAGTTAGAGTAGGGAACAGCCAAAATGTGAAAACAAAATGTACAATTTATACTTATAAAACAAACCAAAAAGCTGTCTGTCTGTATGTAATCGATCTCAAAATCTACTGAACGGATTTTTGTACCGTTTTCGCCAAAAGTTAGTGCAATACTTCCGGATGGTTTAGGTAAATAGCACATATCACAACACAATTTACATTATGTAAATTGTGTTGAAGAAATGGCGCAGTTGTTAAAAAACTTGCTTGCTCGGAGCTTTAGTCGCGTGCGCTGCGTAAACCATCAGACATACGCTAAAGTAATGGACTAGAGAATTGTAGATCTATAAAAATAGTACAAAAAAGTTCGCGATAGCATTTCTCTATCTCTTATGGTTAACTCACAATAAGTACTTTTATATTTAAATTTGAATTCTATAAAAAGTATTATTACAATAAAGGAAAAGCAAATGAGGGTGATCTATCTGTCTCTCTTTTTAATATGTGATTAGACAAAGATGAATTCTTGCTTCATCTTGTCTCTGATTATTTAATGACAATATCACTTACAGGTCTGAGGTGCGTACGCGGTATCTGATTTGTTTTGAACTCAGAGTTTCTATATGGGCAAGGCAGTTTCGCTATAAGACATCTTCATTTTTCTGTAGAGACTGTTGATGACGACTAAGTAATACGCGTAGTACACTGAAACGATGTAAAAGACGAATCAATAATCTAGAAATATTAAAGTGTGCTTGTTTTACTTATAAATGTAAACTAAAGTTTTTTCAAGTTAGGTCACTTTTATACTAAACGTGCGTTATGTCAACCCGGTATGTAAATCATTAATAGCACCAATTTTCAATACTCTTTCACCGTGTGTCCTTTATAAGCTCCGAAACGGCTGGACCGATTTTAATGAAATTTTTACATGACCTGTAATTAACGATGATCTTTATCACTAGATGATATTGTTATCTATTTTAGTCAACTATTACAAATACGATATTGTAATATTTATTTTTGAAAAATAATAATATTAATAATATTTGTTTCTTGCTGATTCTTCTCGGTTAGAGCTTTCCGAACCAGTCGTAGCTGCATTATAATCTGACGATTCAAAAGTGCTTGTAAAGGCCAAGGTTCGAAGCATTTTTTAACTGTTAGGTTATAAAATAAATAAAATGGGAACAAATGCTTTTAAAAAGGGTATAAAGTGCATTAATTTTACCTGCTTTGCCGACAATGAATAAAATGATCAGCGTTAAGTAGCCAGGGTTTTGCACGTATGGGGCAAGTTCTGGGCTGAACAGGCATGTGACCACAGCCACCAGAAAGATGCACAGGATAAAGACCGAGTTGAACAGGAGAGAAAGTTGCAGGCAACCGGGACGCCTCTGGAAGAGAGAGAAAGAATTTCTCATTCGACCGTCTGTTAGTCTAAGCCAAACTGTAATCCGGCTCAAAGGACCACATGCTAGATCGGACAGTGCCTCTAAACAATTAACGAAACTTGATCATTATGACCTTTTGTCTTTAAATTCCATATTTTTTTTTTACCTAATTCGTTGGTTATGGGGGAAACGGTCGTTCAGATTGTCGTAGTGAATGTGTGAGCGAAAGTATAGTGATACACTGTGTACAAATTTGTTATGTTTAAGGTGTGGAAACGGATTGTGCTTAATTTAGATTTAGCTTACATAGATTTAGATAGATAGAGATAAATCTCAAATTATACAGAAATCGTTTGTTTTTTTTACCATTGAACTGAGTAAAGTAATACCTACTGTTTCAAATGAAAACATAATCGTCTTTAAAATCATGAAGAACATGTTTTTTAATTTTAAATAATAAGAAGCAGGCAACATTGTTATGACTTATAGTCGTAATACAAATTAAAAACAATAGTACAAAATTTAAACTATACTAGCGTGTAGAAGACTTTATCTAAGTTAGTCTATATTTATATTTAAAAAAGTAAAGTAGCGGCCTGTTACAATCCCACTGCTGGGAATAGGCTTCCTCTCTCCGTTTCCTGAGACAAGGGTTGGAGCTAAGACCTACCACGCTGCTCCAATGCAGATTGGTAGGTTACACATATCTCCAGATTCCTCCAGACATATGCTGGTTTCCTCACGATGTTTTCCTTCACCGAAAAGCGTGTCATAAATTGCATTTATCAATTAGGCACCAATAAGTTTTCTGTTAAAACTTATGGGTCTTATTGATAATTGCAATTTATCAAACGCTTTTCGGTGAAGAAAAAATCGTTGGGATATGTGTAACCTACCAATCTACATTGGAGCAGCGTCTTAGTTCAAACCCATCGCACCAAAAACGAATAGAGGAGGCCTATACCCAGCAGTGGGATAATGAGGGGCAAACTTTTGAAAGCATAATGATATTTTTACTAGCCATTTTTTTTTAGTAGCCAGGATAATGCATGACAGAACATTTAGAGCTTTCTTATGAGATAACCATGTGGAATGTTGACTGAACAATAATTGTTCCTATTATTGTTTCGGTTAATGGTCTGATTGCGAAGAGCCTCGACCAACATCTTCAGAGGCTTTTCCTTAATAGTTGGATCAAGAGTCCGATACAGAAGGCGGTATTGCTTGAAACGGGACGTATTGTGAGGAAATTGGTTATTGCCCCGCTTCCAGCGGACGACGATTTTTTATATTTATAATGATTTTTTAATTAAGTATAATA
Source organism: Morpho deidamia (assembly GCA_947086505.1). Lineage (NCBI taxonomy): Eukaryota > Metazoa > Arthropoda > Insecta > Lepidoptera > Nymphalidae > Morpho > Morpho deidamia. Next base: position 15,005,754 of record CAMTZC010000012.1, on the reverse strand, counting down.
TGTTTCTCTGTAAAGTAAGGTCTATTACTATAAATCATACTTACAAGCGTTACCCCCATGAACGCCACAACATTGCTGATGGCTGACAGAGTCCCGAACATCACGATGGTCATCGAGATCAGATTGTCCTCTTGCTTCCTCTCTCTGTGCCGCGGAAAGTTCCAAGCTCCTGCTATGATGTATGCTATACAGCAGCACTGAAAAAAGTAACAAACCGTCACTACCCCACTGCTGGGCAGAGGTCTCCTCTATATTTGTTACAGCCCAAATGGTTGGACCTTGTATCCCCTACGAAGCTTCATAATTCAAAATATGTTGGACACACACGACCGTCCGTCCAAAAATGAGTAATGCATACTTACATGTATGTAAAATAATTACTGAAACGTTACTTATGGTATAGTAAATTAAAGTAGCGGCCTGTTACAATCCCACTGCTGGGACTAGGCCCTTCTCTCCGTTTCTGGAGAGAAGGGTTGGAGCTAAGACCTACCACGCTGTTCCAATGCGGATTGGTTGGTTACACATATCTCCAGAATTCTCTAGAGATATGCAGGTTTCCTCACGATGTTTTCCTTCACCGAAAAGCGTGTGATAAATTGCAATTACCAATTAGACACATGAGTTTTAATAGAAAAACTCATTGGTGCCTGCCCGGATTTGAACTCGTGTTCCCCTCGAAAGAGTCGCACGGTTAGGCCGCTAGGCTATCACAGCTCTATGGTATAGTAATACCCGGCATTAAATAATGCACATGGCTGTTTAGAACGAAACAGCCGGCCAGTTCGGTTTCGTAGAGCGCTGTCACTGTCACTCAGTATGTGACGTTTCACACGGGTTCGTCAGTCTGTGCGACAGAGACAATGCTCTATGAAGCAGAATCTAGCCGATTCTCTCTCTAAGCCTCGATGTGCATTAGTTATTGCCACTATACGTGTCAATTTGCATTGTTCAAGCATTGTGGGACTAATCTGGAGATTAGATGGGTTCGAACCCATGTCTGCGAAGACGAAAGGCTTTCTTTGCTCAGTAGTGCAATAGTACAGGCTAATTCCTCTACCAACATATAAGCTACTTTTAGTATAAACTTACAGTAGAGATGATAGAGAGGAGTAAGCAACCTCTTTCTAAGGAGAGGCAACCACAGCAACGCCTCAGCATCGGCAGCCGCATGTTGTTACTGGAAAATTTACAAGAAGTAGGTACTTAAAAAATATTATAGTAAACTATCACGCCGTGTGGTATCCGGCAGAATAGAATAGACTGCCTCCGTTCTTACTGAGGTGTCGTAAGAGGCGACTAAGGTATGTGCCGTGTGGTATCCGGCTGCATAGAATAGACCACCCTCATTTCTTACCGAGGTGTCGTAAAAGGCGACTAAGGTAAGTTGACGTCAGGCAGGCGGCTGGTCGTAAAATACGTAGCCAAATCATGTAACAACATGTTTATAACATGTTGTGCCGACCCCACTTAGAGTGGGATAAGGGCAGGAGAATGATGAAAGTTAAAATTAAATATGTAGTACCAATTATAAAAGAACACATCATTCTTAGTTACAATGTTACAATCATAAACCTAAAAATAAATACTAGAGTATAATGAAAACAACAAAAAAAAAACATTAAGGCTATACTATTAAAACTCTTAAATTTAAATTTTAGTACATTTTTCATAAACGATGAAAGCTCATCGCAGCCAATACACGAAAAAATAACCACGCAAGCTTTCGACTTTATAATATTCGTAGGATGAATCTAGATATTATGCAGCTTAAAATAACTACCATTGAACTTTACAGCAAATGTATGTAAATATTTATTTAGATGATTTCGATGCCAGGAGTTCCGCCTGTAGACTAGATTTCATTGAGTACTAGGGCTGCCAATTTTTTTTAACAAGAAATAAAATATATTTAGGTCTGAGTGCGAATATGATACAGTCTTTTCGAAACATGAACAGCATTTTATTATTTAATGTTTTTAGATATTCACATATAATTTATTATAGTACTCGACATTAAATAATGCACATCGATGTTTAGAACTAAACAGCCGGCCAGTTCGGTTTTGTAGAGCGCTGTCTCTATCACACACGGGTTCGTAAGTCTGTGCGACAGAGACAATGCTCTATGAATTTCTTACCGAGGTGTCGTAAAAGGCGACTAAGGCAAGTCGACCTTTTTATTTTATTTTTATCGCGAGGAGGAAAAATCCCTGACGGACGCCTACTAGCCCGTACTAGTAGGGAGTGTCCGACTTGCACGGACTAAACAACCTCCTCTCTTACTTCCAGTCAGCATGGAACCGCATTTGCATTTCTTCATGCTGACCGTTTTTTTTAGACTATTCTCTGCTTTTTTTTTCATCTCTTTCTTTCTGTTCCCTTTTAAGCATAATTCTGCGGAGGACATCTTCATGCTTGTGCCACCCCTCTTCACTTGCGAGCATGCGAGGTATCAAGTTATGTGCGCTTAGGGCTACCTTAGTTCCCTGCACTGCACTCCTTAATCCTGCAAATTCTGCACACTCAAACAAGGCATGTCTTGGGGTGTCTTCCTCTCCGCAGAAGTAACAGCTCTCGGTCGGCGCCTTTCCTATAGCAAATAGGTACGTATTAAACACTCCGTGTCCGCTAAATGCTTGAGTGAGCCAGCGATCTATCTCTCCGCGCTTTCTATTATGCCATACTTTCAGATCCGTGATCAGCTCTCTCGTCCACGTTCCTTTTCCCGTACCTGACCATTCCATTGCCCATTCTGTAAGAGTATCCTCCCGTGCCTCTGGTGGCCTCAGCTCTTTATTGGTAAACATCTTGGCTCGTTCCCTGACTAGCTTGGCGATAGGAACTAGTCCGGCTATCACTAGCACTGCTTCGGTAGAGATAGTACGGTATGCGCCGCAGATTCCTATCGCCAGTCGTCTTTGAACCGCTTCCAATTTACTACGGTAGAGTTGAACCTCCATTGCTCCATCAAATATAGGAGCCCCGTACAGAATAATGGAGTGTGCCACCGAGGCCAACACCCTTCTCTTACTTGCTCTGGGGCCTCCCTTTGTCGGCATCAACCTGTATAGAGCTTCGGTTAAACTTTGTGCTTTGTTGGCTGTCTCTTCTATGTGTTTTTTGAAGTTTAAATTTTTATTTATTTATTTATTTATTTATTTATTGGAACACCAACAAGAATGCACTTAGAGTAAACTTAAATATAAACAATATTGTATCCTGCTATAAGTACATCCTTACTTACAGGTGTACACAACATGCATACTTATGGTGCTATACGTGCTTTACAATTTTTACAAAAAAAATTTTTTTTTTTCTAAATTAAATTAAATATAAAAGAAATACGAAGAACAAAGTCGGAAAGAGGCAATACTTAAGCTAAAAACATAAATCAACAAATTATCGATTCTCGTAGTAAACATCTAAAGGTTGCCAAATTGTTCCTATAAATATCACCCTTAAATTCACCAGTGGATAGTGTGTTGTACTGCCGCTTCATTCTATTAATAGGACCGAAAAAACCTAGTTTAGTTCGGCTAAATGTAGGTTTGAAGAGTTTATGCATTTCATTTCTTGGTACTCTAGAAGGGATGTTAAAATTAATATTTTCCAGAAGTTGCGGACAGTCCAACACACCATTCACCAACTTAAACAAAAATACGACATCATTTACTTCTCTACGCTTTTTTAAAGACTGCATGTGAAAGTATTCTAGCTTCTTCTGATACCCAGAGATACGCCCTACTTTGTATCGGTAAATTAAGGATCGAACCAGACATTTCTGTACTTTTTCAAGTGTCGCGGCGTGGGACTCACAGTGGGGATTCCACACCACACTACAATACTCGAGGCGACTTCTAACTAATGCGTTGTACATAGTTATAGTAGTGCTAAATTGCCTAAACTCCTTGGAATTTCTCAAAACAAAACCCAATGTCTTCATTGCCTTGGAGGCTATTGATTCGTAGTGCGGTGTAAATCGCAATGCGCTGTCTAAATCAACTCCCAAGTCACGTACACAGTGTACTTTACGGAGCGGTGAATCACCCAATTTATAAATGACTTCGTCACATTCGTTCAAATTTAACTTTCGCGTAAATCTAATAAAACAACATTTATCGATATTTAACCTAATTAAATTACGATTACACCAATCCAACAATTTATTTAAGTCACTCTGAAGCAAGCTAGCATCTAACGATGTGTTTACAATGCGGGATAATTTTAAGTCGTCTGCAAATAAATAAAAATTAGAATTTTCAAAGATGTTGGACACGTCATTTATAAAGACATTAAATAGAATAGGACCTAGATGGGATCCTTGCGGAACCCCAGATGTTATTATATACGGACCAGAAGCAAAACCATTGACAACAACGACTGCCGTGCGTTGATCTAAATATGAAGCAAACCAATTTAGCAAACTCCCAATTATTCCCATATTATTTAGCTTGTGTAATAATATTTTGTGGTCAACTTTATCGAAAGCTTTGCTGAAGTCCGTATATATCACATCAACCGAAGACTTAGCGTCTATGGCTGTGCACAGAGAATTAACAAATGTTACCAAGTTTGTGCACGTCGACCTGTCTCGCAAAAATCCATGTTGGTGTACCGATAATTGTTGTTTCAAGTGCCAGGACAGGGGTTTGCATACTAATTTTTCTAACAATTTACCCAGTACCGGTAGTATAGAAATAGGGCGATAATTTTCTATTAGTTGCCGGTCACCAGATTTATATATAGGAACTATTTTAGCAGTTTTCCATTTTAATGGAAATATGCCCCGTTCTACAGAGTTACGAAAAATTATTTCCAATGGGTAAGATAATGATTCCGCGCAGCGAATGAAAAATAATGGAGGTATATTATCACTACCAGCTCCCTTACGACTATCAAGTTTTTTAAGAGCATCTTTTATCCAGCCAAACACCAAGATATTTAACATGCTCTTTAGGAGTTACTTCAACCTCCTGGACCAAGAACTTAATGGGACCTATCTTCCGCCTTCCACTAAAAACGATAGCCTCTGTTTTTTCTGGCGCCAATGCAAGTTTTTTCTCTTGCATCCATTCCCTTATCCGTTCGAGGGCCCTGTTTGCTCGGTTCATGAGGACAGTTTCGTTTCTAGCCACCACCACAAGTGCCAGGTCATCCGCAAAACCTATCAACTGGACGTTTCCCTCGCATTTTAAATTAAACACGCTGTCATATAAGATATTCCAGAGAGTTGGGCCGAGTATCGACCCTTGAGGTACTCCGCTGCTAACTCTAATTATTTCTTCTAGATCGTTGTTATCTATCACCTTTATGTACCTGTCATCCAAGTAGCTACTAACAAGGTTCTGTATGTAGCCAGGGAACCCCCTCTTTCTAAGCTCTAGTAAGATCTCCCTCCAGGAAGCTGAGTTTTTTCACATCGCATTTCTCACATCTAGACAGATAAGAGCACATAACTCCTTGTTTCTGTGAGTGCCTTGCCGAGTTTTCACAGCAGTATCAACCACTCTCTGAATGGCCATTAAAGTGGATCGACCTCGTCTAAAACCATATTGATTTTCGGAAAGGCCACCGTGTTCTGGCAGCAGTTCCTCAATTTTTTCCAAAATAAGTTTTTCCATCAGTTTGCCATAACTATCTAGCAAACACACTGGCCTATACCCCGTTGGGTCGGTTTCTGGTTTATTGCCTTTTTTGAGAAAGACTACTTTTGCTATCTTCCAGATAGGTGGAAAAATCCCAGATTCAAAAGCCGCCAAGATTATACCTTTGATTTTATCAGGTATAATCTGCACCGCTATTTTAATCACCTCTGGGTACAACAAGTCAGGTCCCGGTGCTTTTTTTAGTTTAAGACTGTCTGCGGCCTTTCGTATATTTTCCTCCGCTAGGTCTATTACGTGCGACGCATTAGAATATATTCTGCCGAAATTTTCATGGAGCGGAAATAACACTGCAACTATCGATTTGATGAGGTTCATAGGTAGATTCTGTGGGGTTTTCCGGAGTTTTTTGGTAACAATTCGGTACCCCAGACCCCATACGTCTTTGTCTATGTCGTCACAAGTCTTTCTCCAGTGATCTACTTTTGATTTTACGATAGACACTTGCAGAGCTAGTTTTGCAGACTTGTATTCGGCTTTTAATAAATTCTCTACGTTGCTTTTCATTTCGTCTCCTTTTAAGTCTTTGTTTCCTATCTTTCGTCTTTCTCGTGTATATTTCCTACGACATTTGGTGCAGTATTTTCTTTTTTCATCTATCTGTTTGTTCCACCAGTATACGGGTGTTTTTTTGCGTACTACTTTCTTTGGCATTGCTCTATTACAGGCCTTGATGGTCGCTTCCACTAATTCTTCCGGTGTTTCAATCTTCCTTTTCTTAAGAACACTCTCTAGAACTTTTTGGTTTAACCTGTCTAGTCTCCATCCCAATTGACTTTGAGCTGGAAGTTGAGCTTCATTTCGTAGTAGTTGAAAAGAAATATAACGATGTCCACTCATACTGTCTTCTTCCAGTACCTGCCAGTCTATTACTTTCTGCGCTAGGCTTGCGCTAACGAAAGTAATATCAGGCGTAGAGTTTTTAGGGCCTCTCTGGAATGTTGGAGCTGTGCCCAGGTTAGCAATCACCATATCCGCACTAGCCAGCATCTCCAAAATACGACGTCCCCTAGCATTTTCGGCTTTCTTTGACCATACCTTTGATGCTGCGTTGAAATCTCCCGCTACGAGAACATCCCCGCGCTGTGATCCAATACTGTCAAACAGCTCATTAAGATCTTGCTCAAAATCTTCAAAGCTATAGTTGGGCGAGAAGTAACAACTATAAATAGTTAGACCTGATATGCCCACAGCGATAAAACCTTTTCCTTGTGCAATAAACTTAATTGGGATTCGTCTATTGTATATGATCACCGTTGCATCTCCTCTTTGATCGGTTGTCCATTCCCGAACTTGTGCGATGTTTTTGTTAGGCTCTGCAACTATTGCTATATCTATATCCTGGTCATTTGCTGTAATTTCGAGCAGGTCATGGGCGGCTCGCGATCTGTCTAGATTTATTTGTAAGACTTTGAAGTACAAGCATACCGCTCCATTTCCTGCTCCTTTAGTACGTTTTTTGGCCCATCATTCTTTTTCCCAGGCACTTTTTCCTGCCAAGATGGGCAGTTCTTTGAGCCCATTTGATGGTTCGTATTCACCTGACCTTTGTCCAAGCAGATTGCGCATGCCGTTTCCTTATCACATTCTTTGGCTTTATGCCCTTCAGTTCCGCAATTGTAACACTTTCTGCTTCGGTCTTGGCCCAGACACCTCGCCGAAATATGCCCGTATTAGAGGCACCTGTAGCATCTTTTCCTGTCTTCTATAAGCCCAATTGAGACCCTCATCCACCCAATTTTTATTTTTTTCTGGTCCGCTAGTTTTTGCGCTTCAGTCTTCGGGAGCGTCACCACTGCCGTCTTGTTCCCGTAACGATTTTCCCAGAAACTTTTGATGCGGAATTCTTTCGAATTTTGCTTGAAGTACTCTTCTACTTCAGCCTTTTCAACCGTGATGTCGAGCCCTCTGATTATGATATCCGCGAACACTTTCAGCTCTCTAAGTGTCAAACTTGGACACAATTCCTTCACTTTCTCTTTTACTTGTGCACCAGTATTTTGCCCCTTTTCTAGTTGGAGTAGTACATCGCCTTTCCTTGTCTTTCTCACCTTGGAGAACACTACTTCCTCACTCGCTAGGCCACATTTTACTTCTTTCAAAACACTGGCGTAGTCGCGGTCTTTTACTTCAATTAACAGTGCTTCAGGCTTAGCTTTCGACTTTTTTCTGATTTTATCTTCTTTATTATTCCGTTTCTTATTTACCGGAAAGTCTTTTTGTGTTGGCATGCCCTGTCCTACATCTTTTTCTAGTATTTTTTTCCCCTCCCGATTATCCTCAGATGCTTCCTTCTTCTTTTTCTCACCATGTTGTTGTCGTTTCTTCTTGGATTTAACTTCTTTCCACTCAGTTTCTGTATCTATATCTAGGCTGTCATTCTCTTCCAATCTTTTTATTTCAGCTCCAATTGATGTATTCGTACCTTTGTCATCTACAGGCACTACTCTTTTAGCCCTTTTGGGAGTCCTTTCTACCTCTTCGTCATTTTTTTCTACTCTCATTCTTCTCACGTCCATCACCCTTCCACAAAGTTTTTGCAGTTCGCGTAACTTTGTCTTAATTTCGTACGCCGTGTTCTTATATGGACCCTGTCTGTCCACTAGTGCGTTCATTGTACCAATGTTATCGAACAGCCCCTTCAGCAATCGGTCCTCCTTCTCCTCCAACGTCTCGTTATCTTTAAGCATCGGTGATTTTTTACGTTTAGATTCTCCTCTATTTTTCGGTGTGCTCACCAAAGGTGAAAAGAAACTCCGGGCACTCGCGTATGGCGTCTGTTTGCGTTTCGCCCCTTCATCACCTGTTGATAACCCGTCTTCCGTCTCAGTTTGCTCTGATTCAGTCCATGTCCATGTCTGTGTCGTCGTTTTGGGTGGCGTGCGTTTTAGCAGGCCAGACCTAGCAAAAGGTTTATCACACTTAAGCAAAACTTCGCCCCCCCAGAATACGAGGGGCAGCCCCTGTCGGCCGAGACCGTCAGGGGGCGGGATTCCCTGGCACTAGTATCAGCGCCGGAACCCGCCTGGGGTAGATCATTTTTTCGTTGTGCTTGCATGTTGAAAATACTCCCTATCTTCTTCTCCTCTCCTACACATCTTCCGAAAAGACAGCCGCCCAATATGGGAACAGACGCTGACCAGACAGCCGCTCGCTCCGAGGACAGACGCTGACTGGATTTGTTTGCTTACTTTTGGTCCACGCTGAGTATTTTATTTCCCCAGTTCCCGCCAGATAAAACTGGTGAGGGAGTTCCCCTATCCGCCATCCGGGGACGCGCCCGATGGGAGAGCAGCCAACTCCACACGGGAAGGCAAGTCGACCTACCGTGTGGTAACTGGTTGAGTAGAATACACCACCCTCTTTCTTACCGAGCTGTCGTAAAATTCGACTAAGGTAAGATGACCCACCGTGCGGTAACTGGTTCAGAAGAATACACCACCCTCTTTCGTACCGAGGTGTCGTAAAATTCGACTAAGGTAAGTTGACCCACCGTGTGGTAACTGGTTTAGTAGAATACACCACATTCTTACTTACCGAGGTGTTGTAAAATACGACTAAGGTAAGTTGACCCACCGTGTGGTAACTGGTTGAGTAGAATAGACCACCCTTTTTCTTACCGAGGTGTCGTAAAATTCGACTAAGTTAAGTTGACGGCAGGCGGCCGGTCGTAAATAAACTAACAACATGTTTTAACAGCATGTTTAAAACATGTTGTGCCGAACCCACTTAGATTGGGACAAAATATCCTACTTCCTACTAATGTTATAAATGCGAAACTTTGTGAGTATGGATGGATGTTTGTTACTCTATCGCGAAAAAATTATTGGACAGATTTGGATGAAACTCTACAGTTATATAGATTATACATCGGAATAACATATAGGCTACAATTTATTATGATTTTATGTAATATAAATTAAATACATGTCAATAAAGTCGAAAAAATCTGGCCTCTGAGAGCTATCTCGGCGTACGCTGCCTAAACCATCAGAGTTACACAAAGATGATGTACCGTAGTATTGTTTGTCTTTAATAGTTCTAAATTTTTATTTAACAACAACCGCAACAGCATATATCTATCTTTTATGTGGAAGCCAATATGACCAAAATTGTGAATCATAAATTTAATTAAATTAGGTACTGTCGCAGACAAAATTCCTAGCGAGCGAAGCCGCGGGCAAAACCTAGTATATTAAATAATCCAACAAATATACAATTTATTTATTATTTATTAATTATTTAATAAGTAATGCTGTTGGAGATCCGAATGAAAAAAATAATGTGCACAAAAATATTATAAAACTTTTTTTAACGCTATAGTTGGCAATCCTATATATATTAGTCTACTCAACGTCCCCTAACGTCCGTGCTTTGACCTCGTCCCAGGGTGTATCATCCGAACATGACGTAATCTCTCTATATAGATGGAAGCGTATTATTTTCGTCGACAGATAGGCGTCACATTTTAATACCACTGGCGGAATTCGCTGACATACTTTTATTAAATTCCCTAGCAAGTCCGCAATATTATTTTTTACTCGTTGAAGTAGTATCTACTTAATGTTAAATTCAAATTCATACAAGTCGTTTAAATCGTCAACTATATTGCTGGTTTGGAAAACTATTCCTAACGAGACTAACCAGCAAGAAAGTCGACAGTTGCTCATTTCAAAATATATTTTTTATATAATTCTAGTTAAGGCTAAGGTAGGTTGACCCGCCGTGTGGTATTCGGTTGAGTATAATACAACAGTCTTTCTTACCGAGTTTTCGTAAAATGTGCCTAAGGTAAGTTGACGTCAGGCAGGCGCCCGGTTGTAAAATACGGAGCCAAATCATGTGCCGACATGTCTTATAACATGTTGTGCCAACCCACTTAGAGTAGTATAAGGGCAGCAGGATGATGATAATGATATTTCTGGTTATATTTCGTCATAGGTATCTCGTGCAAAGTCGAAGAGTAGACAAATCCAAGCATAAAACAAAAGTAATAATGAAATTATATATTATTATTATCCGCGATAAAGTTAATAGAAATATAATGCTAAATGTAGATTGGACTATCCGTTTTCATACCTGATACACGCAGAATTCGTAAAAACACATGCACAAACCTTCACCACCGTCACCACAATACACTCGCACTACATACGTTCACTATCACAAACTCAACAATCGTTTCGCCCGTAACCAAAGCATCATCAAAAGATAGACTCCACGACAAAATCGCAAAGTGATCGATTGATGAAAGCAGTATTTTAATAGTCATTTTTCACTGCTTCAATTGCAAAGCTATAGACAGTTATACATATCGAAGTTTTGATAATACGTCTGTTTGTTGGAAAAAGCTTCCTACAAATATGAATCAAGGCTATAGATTATTGATTGATATTTGTACGTCAATGGATATTAAATATGAAAAGAGCAATTTTCGTCATATACTTGTTATTGACGTTTATTATACAGGGGAGTTATAGAGTGACTTGAAGTAACAAGTGATTTGAGTTGGCGAAGAGAGAATAAATTGAAAGTCTCTCGTATTTTCAGTATTTCGTTTCATTTTGGGAGCTTTTTAAAAATGAAATATTGCTTGACATCATTATCCTCCTGCCCTTATTCCACTGCTGCTTCTTCACCTGATTTGGCTATGTATTTTACAACCGACCGCCGGCCTGACGTCAACTTACCTTAGTCGTATTTTAAAACCCGTATGTAAGAAAGAGGGTGGTCTATTCCACTCAACCGGATACCACACGGTGGGTCAACTTACCTTAGTCGCCTTTTACGACACCTCGGTAAGAATTGTGGGTGGTCTATTCTACTCAGCCGGATAGCACACGGCATGCAAAATTGCTTGACAATATACAGAAAAAGAATTGTTGAAAGAAAGTGTTGACGACAAATTAACATAGCTACGAAATACAATTACCACAGAGTATCCATTTTTTTATTTGATTTTGAATTAGGTCACTACAATACGTGCGATATATTATAGTAAATTGCAAATTCATTTAAAGTTCGAATAATATGCACAATATTTATCTATAGAAACCGGTTATACTCACGTTTTATTATATTGGGTTAGTCCGACTAGTTTCGAGCCCAGTTATACTAGTTTCCAGGGCGCTTATTTCTTTCCCGTAGCCATAACTCCGTGTAAAGACCTCATGAATAAGGGTTCGCCTTGGGCTCGAAACTAGACGAGCTAACCCGATAGAATAAGAAGTGAGTATAGCCGGTATATACATAAATTATGAATGCTACTCTCTCAACAAGCTGTGATAGCCCAGCGGTGTGAACGTGCGACTTTTTAAAGGGGGAAGTCACTTTAAGGGGGGGGGGACTTGACACCCCGGGCAAACACCAAGAAGTTTTTCTATTAAAACTTATATGTCTAATTGATATAGCAATTTATCACACGCTTTTCGGTGAAGGAAAACATTGCGAGGAAACCTGCATATTTCAGAATTCTGGAGATATATGTAACCTACCAATCCGCAATGGAGCAGCGTGTTGGTTCTTAGCTCCTTCTCTCCAGAAAAAATAGAGAGAAGGCCTATGTTCAGCAGCGGGGTAGTAGCAGGCCGTTACTTTACTACTTTCTCTTCTTTCACCAATTAACGTCCACTAATGAAATGGGTCTTTTCACGGGATCTTCATACCACACGATTCCTTGCTAATTTTGCTTGATACTTGAACAAGTTTTGCATTCAAAATACTATGCGCTCATTTTTCATTTCTATTTCAGTTCTCAAGGTTTAAGACAATGGGCATAAAATATAGTGATTTATAACATAATGCCAAGCGCATATTGTTGGTTAACCTTACCGCGCAATTTATATGAAATACAGAATTAGCTTCATAAAGAAAATAATTCATTGGTTACGATTGAAGCTTACGATAAGGTGTACTTTTTTGGACAGATATCTTAAAGGTTTTGTGAAATATAATAATTTTATCTGTTAACGGTTTTTTTGCGGCATCGTAAACAGATTGTCGTTTTTCTCCTAATTAGGTCACGATGGTTTAATAGTCAATAGCTTGAACCTTAACAGGAAGGTTTGGCTAGTAATAATAATAAGTAATTTTGCTATAATCCGCGAGACAGTAAATAGAAAATATATATAGTGTTAAATGTATAGTGGACTATCCGTATTTTCATACCCGATACGTACAGGATTCATAAAAACACATGCACAAAACCTCCACCACCGCCACCACAATACACAAGCACTACACATGTTCAATATCACAAACTCAACAATCGTTTCGCCCCGCAACCGAAGCATCATCAGGAGATAGACTCCACGACAAAATCGCAAAGGAAGGTTTGGGTTCAAATATGCTTTAATTATGTGCTCGATTACAAATCACCATACGCTTTGTGAGAACTTTTGTTCCCTTTTGATTGTGACCTGCTAATTTGTTTTTTAGCATCGTAGTGGGCCCACATTCCAATCCTTGTCTTCGAGCTGCATAGTATTAGGTCGTTATTTTTGGCCTTCAGCCACTAAGAGATTTTGTCGAAAAATTCTTCTTATTTCTTTGCCGAAACAACTAAGTCATTTGAAATTAGCTAGCTAGGAAATAACAACTCCCGACGCGCATAAAGGTGCATACAGTACTTATCACTTATATATGTTTTAATTAAAAGTGAATTAAATTAAATTACCTATATATCAGCTATATACCTATATATATAAGCTGTGATAGCCCAGCGGTGAGACCGTGCGACTCTTTCGAGGGGAACACGAGTTCGAACCCGGGCAGGCACCAATGAGTTTTTCTATTAAAACTCATGTGTCTAATTGATAATTGCAATTTATCACACGCTTTTCGGTGAAGGAAAACATCGTGAGGAAACCTGCATATCTCTAGAGAATTCTGGAGATATGTGTAACCTACCAATCCGCATTGGAGCAGCGTGGTAGGTCTTAGCTCCAACCCTTCTCCCCAGAAACGGAGAGAAGAGGCCTATTCCCAGCAGTGGGATTGTAACAGGCTGGTACTTTTTACTTTACCTATATATATTTAAATAAGTTATAAAATATACTTACTTCTTCATTAGATTTAATCTTCTTCAAATTTTCAAGTCAAATAAATACATCGTCCATCATTTAACAATAAAAAACTCGTACATGTTTAAATACCACAAAAACAATCTGTAAACATCGGCGTCACATAATCCGTAAACAGATTTAAAAATACTTCTCGAACCAAAAACATCAGCGTTTATATTAATAACACGTGTTCTTAATTTAAACTGTAAAAATTAATCTAATTTTATTAATTAAATTAATTTAATTTGCGTAATAATCAATTGTTTATGCATTTATTTACATCACAGCTGATTTTATTCATTCGGTTCGGTCTCTCACTCACTATTTACAAACAGATGCTACGTAACGCACTTGATTCTATTTGCAGTTCAGTGGAATGACGGAAGCTAATTGCAAATTAATATTTTGTACTTAAATGAAAACATTCCAAATTTAAAATAACATAGACAATTTCGAATATAGATAATAATAATAAAAGTAGTCAGTTCTATATTTTTAAACTATTCTAAATTCGTGTCGTTGGTTTAAAACACTGGCACAGATTATTTAAAAATAATTTCGAAAATAGAACTCTTAGGAAATATAGCAGCGTTTTCTTTGATGCGCAACAGCGGACTAGCGTTGCTTGACGCTCTGACGGCGATATTCCTACATCGAGACGGACGTCCTTGTGACTCGCGCTCGTAATAATACGGCGTATCATTAATTAAATGTGTTTCAGCTACTTCCTAACTCTACACATATATGTCACATATTTTTTCTATTACAAAACGGCATTGTAATACAAAACAACCTTATTTATCAGGCCATATGCTCTAACATTTACTAAACGTTTCAGGTAAGTAAAAAAAATTCGAAATTTGAGAAATGCGTAAATAGCTCCATAGACTATTTCTACGATACTGACAATATATAATGTATATAGACAATATGAGTATTTTTTTCAAAAATTAGGCATATGACAGGCTAAGGTTTCTTAGTTTAATTTGTCTGCGTATTATAAAATAATTTTCAGCTTAATTTGTTATTATTGTTCAACAATTTTTTTTACATGCGATGCAGAAAAAAATATATAGAAATATTTAAATTGTAGATTGTAAATTTTTGGAAAACAAAAGAAGGCGAATATAATTCTAATCAGTATAAAAAACTCATTCCAACTAAATATTCAGTTTAATTTTCTGATATCTATATTTCTTAATTATATTTTTTTTTTATTCATAGAATAATTCTTCGAGCATTCTATTACAGTAGGCGGGGCTATGACTCATGGCGCAGAGCTGTTATAAAGTAATTGCCCCTCGGCGTAATAGATTCAATTCCTATTGACTTGTGGCAAATTAAGTCTTTGTAACTCAGAATCGTCTATTTCATAAAAAGTAGTCATAATTTTAACTAGCTCTACTAAGCCACGCGTTGCTGTGGCGCAAATTTAAACTTCCATTCTCATAAATTCATTCCAGAACACAATTTTTTATGTAAATGCAAAGGTGTTCTTATATATGCTTTAACAAACCGAATTTTCATCACCATGGGATAAATAATTCAAGAACATATGTAGGAAACAAACATATAAAAGTAAAGTAACGCCCTATTATATTCCCACCGTTGGGAATAGGCCCCTTTTCCGTTTCTGGAGAGAAGGGTTGGAGCTCAGACCTACCACGCTGATCCAATGCGGATTGGTAGGTTACACATATCTCCAGAATTCTCTAGAGATATACAGGGTTCCTCATGATGTTGCCTTCACCGAAAAGCGTGTATTAATCCGCAATTATCAATTAGACACATAAGTTTTAATAGAGAAACGCATTGGTGCCTGCCCGGGTTTGAATTCGTGTTCCCCTCGAAAGAGTCGTACGGTCTCACCGCTGAGCTATCACAGCTCATAAACATATTTGTTTTTATTTATATATCCGTTCTGACGAAAAAGAAGGGCCTACAAACAAACACACTTTTGCATTTATAGTTATGGCATGATTCACGATAGAAGTTAACTTTAAACTATGTCGTCATAGCTCAGAAACTCTGAAATTTAACTCAAAAATTTTTATTCAAATTCAAATTATTCTTTATTCAAGTAAACTTGTAAACAAGTTCTTTTGAATCGTCAACATCTACTGCTGGTTCGGAAAGCTGTTCCTACCGAGAAGAACCAGCAAGAAACTCGGCTCTTTTCAAAGAATAATTCTCATTACTAGTTACATATAGTTATTAATCGAAGAGTAGCTATATCCACGCATTCTTATCGTCTTAGTAATCCTCAATAGTATAGTAGGCTTTATGTATTAGTCTTTTTTTAAATAGTATTTTTAAACTGCTTTAATGGTAAACTTGAAGTATATTGCGGAATTTTAATATAGAATCTTATACGCAAACCCACAAACGACTTATAGTATCAGGCATTAAATAATGCACATCGATGGTTAGAACGAAACAGCCGGCCAGTTCGGTTTCGTAGAGCGCTGTCACTGTCACTCAGTTAGTATGTGACGTCACACACGGGTCCGTCAGTCTGTGCGACAGAGACAATGCTCTATGAAGCAGAACTAGCCGATTTTCTCTTTCTAAGCCTCGATGTGCATTATTTATTGCCGGGTACTATACATAGTTGTCCGGACACGCGTGACTGTGACTTAGTCTGATTTCGAATACCCCTCGGAACAGAACTCAACAGTTTAAAAAAAACCCCAAACTTTACAGGATCATTTCCTTCGTCATAGGTGATTTGGTCATTAGAAAGTAAGAAATTTCATTAAAATCGGTACAGCCGGTTAGGAGTCTATTAAGGACATACAGACAGACATTCATTTTTATATATAAGAAGATTAAATACGGGCTTTAAATACTATTTGATACAGGTGTTATTAAAAGAAGTATTTCTGGATTTATAAGTTTATTTATTTTTTCAAATATTTATGTCAATTTATCTCGATTACTCTAATAAGTTATAAATGAATTCGGAATACATGTTAATATTAATATATGGTGATTACTATTTATCACATTTTTTAAAGTTAATTAATTGTAATACATTATTCTTACATAATTAATATAATAAGTACCACGCCGCGTCAGTCTTTCTGCTATAATCTCAAAAAATACTGTACAGATTTTCATGCGGTTTCCAACAATTCATGACAAAGATTTCAGTATACAATTTCTTAAGGGTTTTGTAAATTTACTTAAATATGATTATACCCATATAAATTAAAAAAAGGCAAGTTGCCTCGGTATTTTATTCAAGCTTGCAAATCCGTTTTAGATATAACAAAAATAATGGCCTGTTATCCCACTTACTATCCGACTACTGGATTTTTCTCTCCGTTTCTGAAAGATGGGTTGGAGGTAAGGCATACCACGCTACTCTAATTCGCATTGGTAGTATATACATATCCTCAGAATTCTCTTCAACGAAAAGCGGTGATGGAAAATAAATTGCAAATATCAATAAGAAACATAAGTTATATCAGAGAATCTCATTGGTGCCTGCCCGGGATCTGAACCCCTCTGGAGAGAGTCGCATGGTCTCACCACCGGGCTATCAGAGCTTACTAAAGTATAACTTAAAAAAGAACCACAGCATTTACCATCAAACGAAACTTTATTACTGTACCCATCAATTTCACTAAACCGCGAATTTGTTTTCAAGACGTTATCGTCGGTAAATCAAGTTTCAGACGTTTTAAAAGTAATTGCGTTATTGGTGTATTGATCTTAGCTCTAATCAAAACTATAAATATACAAGTCAGAACGCATGCCTGATACGAGTACAACACGCAAAATATAGGCACTAACAGATCACTCTTTATTTCCTCGTCAAAGTATGATATCAAATCTGTTACCAACACTTGAAGACTAGTCACAATCACTAAGATGAACGCCATTAAAGCGGTTTTTAAACTATCCCTAACTCTCCTTTGCTTATCGACCATATTAAAAGCAGTATGAACAATCTTTATAAAAATCATCGCATTAATACAACATATAGAAAATTTGATATAAGCGTAAGTTATGTAGAAACTATAAAAGGAACCGTTGTGCAGGTTCAACAGAAAAGGGCACGACATAGCAACAGGGATAGGAGCGATCCAAACAACAGTATTAACTATGATCAAATTATAGTTTCTCAAAGGAAACACAACAACAACCTTATCGTATAAGTTTTTCGTGAAAATAAACATGAGCATAAGCGAAACGATATCAAAGTACACGTAGAAGAAAGTAACAAATGATTTAATAGTGAAACTGTTATGTCCGACATGATAAAAGAAATAATATTCGAATGATGTATACATTGTTCTTGCGGAAGTCATTTGGCATATAATAATTTCGTCGAGTTTACGCCCTTTGGGCACCAACAGAAATAAAATTAATTGCATTAGTAATCCCATGACTGATGCAAATATACCAAAAATCCAAAACACTATAACAACTTTATTATATCCCTCTTGAAGTTCAGCGTCCGTGCTGGTGCTTAAATTTTTTGTTATATTTTGCAGATGTATTGACAGATTTTGTTTTAATATTTCCATTGTTCTTTCTTTATTAGCTTTTGTTACATACTTTTAGCTCATTAGATAACCTTCTGTTTCACATATCGTTTCCTTATAGGTTTTAATTAATAATCTCAAATCATTAATCAATCGACTTCCTCATATTTTTGATATCTTCGTATTTATATTTTTCCTTTACGACACAATTAGTTTAGCATTACCTTTTTAATTGTAATCAATAACTCCTCTTCTTAATTTTATACATATATATGTTTAGGATCTATAATTAATTTTTCACATTTCCAATATTTCATTTATTAATATAAGATTCTGGTCCGTCTTTTTCCTTTTAATATTTACTATAGATGTCAATGAATGCTTCACAGTATTTCAGATTCTCGTCACTTTGAAGATTATGTTTTGATCAAGTCTCAAGTAGACTTTGAATTTGAATTTGAATTTTGAATTTTACGTAGGTAAAATAGCTATCTAGAGAAGCTGATAGAGGTAATCAAATCATTTCAATTTCACAGTTTAGGTCTGTTTTAGTCTGCAATTTTTTCTATGATATGATTCTTATTCCTTTCTAGTATTTTCTTCTTTCCATCCTTTCTTCTATCATTTAGATAAACTTAAGTTATTTAATATCTAAGTCTATTATCACTTATTTTTCACTTAAAAGCTTCTTGGAGATTTTCGTCCATATTTTTAATATGAAGACGACAATTTCATTACATTCATAATTTAGACCACACGATTCAAATTTAGGTTTAATCTATATTTTTTCGTCTATTATTTGATACTAATTTCTTTACTTTTTTTACCGCACACACATCACTTATTTCTCACTTTAAAACTTATTTGAAATTATTGTGTGTTTGTTAATTTGTTTTAATTTATTACTTTGTTTCTTTAAATAGAATTTAAATGTCTATAGCCACGGATTGCACTCGCCTGCCCGCCGTTTGAGAGTAACTGATAAATTTATGAGGCCGGTTTACTGAGTGTTATGTTAGATTCAAATTTCATACGTACAACGTTCAAATAACTCCATGTGTTCCTTATCTCTAATATTTACATTATATTTAATTTATATTACTTTTAAAATTATATGGACCATAATCGTTTATTAAAATTTTATTCTACTAATAAAAGCGAAAGTTTGTGAGTGTGCCTTAGTGAAGTAGCGGCCTATTACAATCCCACTGCTGGGAATATACCTCCTCTCTCCGTTTCTGCAGAGAAGGGTTGGAGCTAAGACCTACCACGCTGCTCCAATGCGGATTGGTAGGTTACACATATCCCTAGAATTCTCTAGAGATATGCAGGTTTCCTCACGATGTTTTCCTTCACCGAAAAGCGTGTGATAAATTGCAATTATCAATTAGACAAATAAGTTTTAATAGAAAAACTCATTAGTGCCTGCCCGGGTTCGAACTCGCGACCCCCGTATGAGTGTGGTAAAAGGTTTAAATTTGGAGTAAGGCATAAGTTTCTTTGTATTCTGAAAATCTATGGTCTGGTCATTAAAAAAATACCCGGATTTTTCATGAAATGAAATAAAAATCATATAGCTACTACTACTAGTACTAAAGTACTAAGTAATACTAAAGTAGTAACTAATACTACTTTGGAAATCAGTGTATTCACAATGTTTCCGGAATTAAAATCTTAATTTACCATAAGAAATGCTGTCGTGGACTTTTTTGTAGTATTTGTGTAGATCTAAAATTCTTGAGTACATTATTTTAGTGTATCTCTGGTGATTTAGGCGACGAAAGCGAATAAAGCTCCCAAAAGGCGGTTTTTTTTAACAAAAGTGCAACTTATTTAACACAATATATAAAACCGTAATCATCATCATTCTCCTGCCCTTATCCCATTCTAAGTGGAGTCGGCACAACATGTTACAAACATGTTGTCACATGATTTGGATACGTATTTTACGACCGGCCGCCTGCCTGACCTCAACTTACCTTAGTCGCCTTTTACGACACCTCGGTAAGAACTGAGGGTGGTCTATTCTATGCAACCACACGGCACAATATATAAAACCGTAATGTATTTAATTTACACCTCCCGGAAGAATTGCATTACTTTTTACAATAAGATTTTGAGAAAATCGATCACAGATAGCTTTAGCGAACTTTATTGATAATAAGTATAGATATAGATGTATTTATTTATTCTGTGATGTGAGCTTTTTAGCTCACATCACAGAATCCGACTTAAAATATAAATGTAATCAATGAAACTCACACTCATTTACAATAACAGATAAGCACTTTATATATATTATATTACGTATCAAATTACAGACATCTGCCATTTTAACAAACATAAAATATTATCAGCGACTGTTTCAAGTCGCTATTGGGAAACCCCAATAGCGACTTATAAACATATATACTCAAAAAAAAACTCAAAATATTCTTTATTCAAGTAGACTGTTTACAGTACTTTTGAATCGTCAAATGTTTTCAAGAAGCTACCACTGATTCGGAAGTTTGCTCCTACCGAGAAGAACCAGCAAGAAACCCGACGTCCATTTTTTTCAAAATATTTTTTTTACAATTTGATTGATGGTTACAAATTAATCGTTGCAGCTTGGTGCGTTGCTGACTGCAGTTAAGATATGCTACTATCACTCAAATAATCTTTAATTGTGTAGTAAGCTTTATGTCATTAAGTATTTAAGTAAGTCATTAATTATGCGTGTTTTTGTATGTTTAATTATAAAAATTGTATAATTATAAATAATTATTTTTTATATTTTGATAAATAGGACATCATTCTCCTATCTTTATCCCACTCTTGGTGAGTCGGCACAACACGTTACATGATTTGCCTAGTTATCTTGCAACCGGCCGCCTTCCTGACGTCAACTTACCTTACTTACCTTTAACGACACCTCGGTAAGAAATGATGGTGGTTTATTCTACTCAGCCCGATACCACACGGTTCGTCAACTTGCCTTAATCGCCTTTACGGCACCTCAGTAAGAAATGATTGTGGTCAATTTTACTCAATCGAATACCACACGGCGGGCCAACTGAACTTAGTCGCCTTTTATGACACCTCGGTCAGAAATGATTGTGGTCAATTTTACTCAATCGAATACCACACGGCGGGCCAACTTACCTTAGTCGCCTTTTACGACACCTCGGTAAGAAATGAGGGTGATCTATTCTACCACCACGGATACCACACAGCGAGTATCAATTTTTAGCTTTTTATTTCGAAATTATAAAAGCGCGTTTTTTTAAATATTTATTATAAGCTTATAAGCAAAAGTATATAAGTTTTAAATGTCATCAATATCGGCCCAGTGAGTCTGAAATTGTAAGACAGGCGGATAGAATATTGTTCTTAAATAAAACTACATGACAAAACATATGTTGCTGATTGTAAAATATCGAAAAGCTTTCTTCACACATAGCTCTGCAATTTTGATGTGAATGCAATGGATGGATCGTGGATGGATATCGTTATTTATAAGTGGTTATTTTATTTTCGTGTGTGGAGTTTATTTTGTTACTTACTGTGAAATTTTTACTTTATCAGGACAAAGCGATAGGACGATCAGGACGAGGCAGAATACGAGCATCAATTAAATAAATAAATGAAGATATAATTATTCATATTATAGTTAAAAATATATAATACATTTTCTTTGAGCGCCACCTCTTACAATTTCATTGAACTTCTAACTCAATAATTACATAATGGTTTCTGTAGCTATGATAGATGACGCTTAATCGAGATTATAATAGAAAAAATAAACACTTAAATCTTACTCAGAACGTAGTATTACGTCCGTTTATATTCAAAATCCAATTCAAAATATTCTTTATTCAAGTAAACTTGTAAACAAGTGCTTTTGGATCGTCAAATTCAACTGCTGGTTCGGAAAGCTGTTCCTACCAAGAAGAGCCAGCAAGAAACTCGGTGTTTGCTCTTTTCAAATAAAATATTTATAACTAGTTACATTTGGTTATTACTATCTTGTACAGGGTAAAAGAGTAGCTATATCCACGCATTTTTATCATCTATATAATCCTCAATAGTATAAGTAGGCTTTTTGTGTCAGCGTACCTTTAGCGTAGCGTAGCGTTTTTAAACTGCTGTAGTGGCAAAGATAAAATCGATTGCGGGATTTTATTATAGAAGCTTATACTCAAACCCAAAAATGACTTATTTACTTTGGCAAGGTGCAAAGCAGGAACGGCAAGCTTATGTCGGTACCTACTTTCTCTATTATATACATCGCCAATCCTTTTATAATAATGTATATTCTTATGCACAAACATTGCAAATGCTAAAAACATACTGTGAAGCCAAAGTAAGAATAACTATTCCCTTAAACTTCTCTCGCAGGGAATTACGCGGACTTATTCAATTTTTTTAAATTGTAAGCAAAATAAACAAGTTTTTATAAAATGAACAGTTAAATAAACAATAAATTAACAATTCGACTGTATACACTATTTATGTCAAACTACCCATCCTACTTGGGACCATTCCACGTGGGCATGATTTGTATAGTAGTAGCGTGTAAGTAATTTAAGATAGATATAACTTGTAGATATTTGTTATAAATAAAATAAAAAAAATCCTACTTTTAAATGGTTTCTAATTTATTCTTAGTAAAACCCGTTCTAAATATAACTCTATATAGCTAACCGGTAATTTTCATAAAGCTCCTGCGTCATTGCTTGGTTTTAACGGAACGATTTCCCATTCGACTTATTAAAGACGATTTTAATGCCTTCTACAGACGAAACAACTTATTAATATATGTTAATGATACATATGTTGTATAGTTGAAGAAGAAAAAAATAGTAGAACTATTAACATTTTATTAATAATTAAGGCTATGCACGCAAGTCATTTGATGAGCGTACAAGAAAGAAAGTAAATAATTTATAGTATTAGGCGTTACTTTGCGGAGACCCATAATACAAAAATAGTAATAAAGTTATTTTGCTCTAATCCGCGATACAGTAAATAGAAAATATATATGGTGTTAAATGTATAGTGGACTATCCGTATTTTCATACCCGATACGTGCAGGATTCGTAAAACACATGTACAAACTTCAACCACTTCCACCACAATATACAAGCACTACACACGTTCACTATCACAAACTCAACAATCGTTTCGCCCCGCAACCGAAGCTTCATCAGGAGATAGACTCCACGACAAAATCGCGAAGCTATAAATTTAGGTCTGAGGAGATATTCCAGTCTAAGCTATGATAGTCCAGAGGTGAGACAGTAAGACTCATTCTAGGGGTCGCCAGTTCAGATCCCGGGCAGGTACCAGTGAGATTTTCTATCAAAACTTACGTGTCTAATTGATAATTGCAATTTATCACACGCTTTTCGGTGAAGGAAAACATCGCGAGGATACCTGCATATCTCTAGAGAATTCTAGGGATATGTGTAACCTACCAATCCGCATTGGAGCAGCGTGACAATCTATGTCATAAACTTATTCCGTAAAAGTAGTTATTGTAAGTTAACTATAAGAGATAGAGACATGCTATCCTGCAGGCCTACCTTGAGCTCTTATCGCGACTCAATTGAAGGCCTAATTGTAAGACCATAACGTCTTAAAGACGCACACTTTAAGTCGTTGCCGAATGAGCGTTCGGAATGCGTCCTAAAAACATGCGAGTAAAAGAGACAGAGTTATCTATAGTTCATATAACGTTATCCTTTTCAAACATTACGACCCCAATGCAATCCACACTTCATGGTACGAAAAGAAAGCGGTTGCGTTTAGGTACTGACTTTGAATTGAATCGTTTTCTTAAAGTTCATGGTAGGCTTACTGGACTTTTTCGTAGATCTACAATTCTCTAGTATGTATAGCATAACTTTAATGTGTCACGGCTGGTTTACGCAGTGTACAGCAGTAAAGCCATACTAGACCAGTCGACAGAAAAGTTTAAAATAAGTATAAGGAATATGCTTATACGTAAAACATATTATAAAATTGAAGATTATTTAAATGCCAAAAATGCCTGGATTTGAAAATCCTTTCAGCTTCATACAAGACTGTGGTTTATAAATGTAAAATTTAAAATTTTTAAAAGACCGCCGAGTTTCTTTCTGGTTCTTCTCGGTAAGAGCATCATTCCGATCCAGTTATTCTTACTTAACCATATTGATCCTTGACTATTCAAAATTGCTTAAAAGAGCTTAATTGAAATGGGATTATATTGATATTATTTTATTTCACTTTAATTTTAAGAATTTTGATGCTGAAAACGGTATTTTGCATACCTTTTTTATGATGAACGAAACAAAGTATGACGTAATTAGAAACATTTTAATTTTGTTTTTTACTGTATAGTTTGCAACCCTATATGATATACGTAGGTTGTATAGATGAACAGGAAAAATAGTAGTAAAACTATTAACATTTTTTTGATAAATTAAGGCTTTAGACGCGAGAACTTTGATGCGTGTTCCGTTTCATGGAAATATCATTTGGTATTTTACGCTATTATAATACTAATGTTATAAATTTGAAATTCTGTCGATCTCTCTGTCTGTTTATGCTTTCTCGCGTAATTCGCTCAAGTAATAACAAAGTTTGGTATAGTTGAAGTTGAAATAGGAAAGAAGAAAAAAAATTAGCAAATTAGATGAAATCTGTTTTTTGAAAAAAATAATTTAAGTAGGTCTGAGAATTGGTTACTGTCTATTTTTCATACCCTTAATTGTTAAGGGTTGTCCACCACTAATATTTTTTATAATAAAAGTAAAGTAGCGGCCTGTTACAATCCCACTGCTGGGAATAGGCCTCCTCTCTCCGTTTCTGGAGAGAAGGGTTGGAGCTAAGACCTACCACGCTGCTCCAATGCGTATTGGTAGGTTACACATATTTTCAGAATTCTCTAGAGATATGCAGGTTTCCTCACGATGTTTTCCTTCACCTAAAAGTGTGTGATAAATTGCAATTATCAATTTGACACATGAGTTTTAATAGAAACACTCATTAGTGCCTGCCCGGGGCTTGAACTCGTGTTCCCCTCGAAAGAGTCGCACGGTCTTACCGCTGGGCTATCACAGCTCCATTGTTTATAATGTACACTACAAATTCCCGAGAAATAATTTACATGGCAAAATAACGTTTGCCGGGTGAGCTAGTGTAAGTATAAATTAGTTAGTAAGAAATTTAAGAGTGGAAAAAGTTGTCATTAATTTATTGAGCCGTAATAGCTGAACGGTGAGACCGTGTGCAGGGGTTACAGATTCAAACCTCAGGTAGGCAACAATGAGGTTTCATGTTAAAACTTATGGTCTTAATTGATATTTGCAATTTATCACATGCTTTTCGGTGTGAGGTAACCTCTGGAGAATTCCTGGGATATTTTTAACCAACCAATCCGCATTGGAGCAGCATGGTGGATCTAATCCTTCTTCAGAAAAGGTGAGAAGAAACCTATGCCCAGCTGTGGGATAGTAGCAGACCGTTAATTTGCTACTTTACTATCTATACACATTATAAAACAATGTCCCCAAAATCTCTCTGTCTGTATGTAATCGATTTTCTCAAAATCTACTGAACGGATTCTTGTACGGTTTTTACTAAAAGATAGTGCGGGCACAGTTCGTTAAATAATAGTTACTAGTATTATCTATGTATTATTTTACCATTAATGATTTTGTAAGTAATGACACATGGTACATAATGTGGACAGATACAAAGATAAAAGCAAACGAAGCCGCCGTTAAATCACCTTGAACCTCGAAACCGCCCGCGCAGACATCACACGAAAAAAAACATTAACAACATCGATAAAAATAAGTATAAAAACATAGGCAGACACTGACTGCATCATAACTTTGTTGCGACATCTTATTGCGAAATATTATGCACAACTTCTATTTTCCTTATTTATTCGTTTAATTTAGGTCTCCCCACAAAATCTTATGTAATTTAAAATATAAATAATGCGTCCTATTAACTAATTACTTCTAATTACACTTATAAGTAGATATAATTCTATACATAAAAAAGTATGTTTTAGAACAATTGTCAAGCTTTTTCAATTAAAAACTAATTTATGTATATTTTACTAATTTATTAATTAATAAATTTATTATTGAAAAAATTAAATTAAAAACTATTTTGATGATTATTTAATATAAGTCAAATAGGCTTTTACAAATTACAAGCAATATAACATAACCAACTACTTTGCTATAATCCGCACGGGTTAAGTGAATGCATGCAAAGCCAATGTGTATGAAGCAGGCAAAATCTACGCACCTTATACATGCAGGACCAGCCACCACATGCACCCCAAGGCACAATTCACCAGCAACAACGAACACAAAAGCAGCACACACACCCACCACCACAATCTCGACGATCGTTTCGCCCCGAAACCGAAGCATCATCAGGAGGATAGGCTCCACGACAAAAATCGTACTGCTACTATTAATCGTAACTAATCGTACTATTTTTGTCGTGAAGCCTATCCTCCTGATGATGCTTCGGTTTCGGGGCGAAACGATCGTCGAGATTGTGGTGGTGGGTGTGTGTGCTGCTTTTGTGTTCGTTGTTGCTGGTGAATTGCGCCTTGGGGTGCATGTGATGGCTTGTCCTGCATGTATAAGGTGCGTAGGTTTTGCCTGCTTCATACACATTGGCTTTGCATGCATTCACTTAACCCGTGCGGATTATAGCAAAGTAGTTAGTTCTGTTATATTGCTTGTAATATGGAATTCCGCAAAGTAACGCCTGCTTCTATAAATCTTTTACAAATTCTTGAATAAGTAAATATT